>CM062077.1:25453352-26055147 GCA_031163375.1 Conogethes punctiferalis | reverse complement strand
AGTCCAAAGAACAAACGACTGTAACAATAAGATCCCTTCAACCTTATCTCCTGAGCCAGGGCGCTGCGCTGTATCAAACGCCATCAAACATAAAGTGTTCGACGAGGCCGGATGTTTGTAGCATATTTTATTTACATCCTATTTGTGGCAACCTTAGTATCATTGCACATAGCCTAATAATATAAAGTGCCCTGAAATTGATTTATTGATGAATCATACCTACCTACGTGATATGAATAGATGTGAATATAAATACCAGCGGTAAATCGGTAGGTACAGACTACACCACACCATGTAATTAAAATAATAAAGATGTAAAAAATCGTAGCACAGGAAAAAAACCAGCGAAGCATTTCGGTTTTGATGACGTGATTCGATTCCGCGAAATTTTGCTAAGTGCTTTCGAGATTATAATTAACGAGTTCAGGTGGCGCGAGCGCACCGCGTGTTGTGTTGTGTCGTGTCGTGCTGTGGTGCCCGTGACTCAGGGCTGGCCCTCGCGGTCACTGGCCCTCTGACTCACGCACCCGCGGCTCCGACCGACCATTGTGCCCGGTAACGAGGCCGCGACGACAACTTGGCCCGTCGCACCTCCAATCGCCTACCTCTACAGCTCTCAAGATACACGAGTGCGCATTCATCACCGACTTTCAAAGTTAATCTCGCCGTGCCTTTTAGATCTATCATGGTTTGACCTAAAAACCATCTACAATAACTGTACAATGTCGTGGGTCACGTCTTGGTAGTATTTCGGTGTACGTATCTGAACCTATTATCATTAAATGCGCCAAACAATGAACAAACACCTCGTTCAAAATTATGGTTTTTTCTGGAATAAATTCGACTGAGGACCACTCTTACACTTCCAACCTATGTATCTACAATTTCCTTTCCTAAATGGACCTCCCGGAAATTAAACCTTATTCCGTCAGGTCTCCTGCGCTTTCAATGGCTAATCTACACATTTATACTCTCTCTAATGTAGGTAAGTAAGTAGACTACTTAGTCGTATATGAAAAGCAAACGTCTTTCCTTGTGGTAAATTGAGCCAACTGTCAATACTTTAGCGATTCGAGTAGCGATAATGCTAAACGGATGCAAAGCCTTACCGGTCGGGAGGTAATTAGCAGATTGAGTCAACCGCCGATGAGAGCGGCTTATCTCGCTTCATCCGTCTACGTTAAGTACACAGTGCACAGGAGAGACGACGAGGCTGCAGATAATGAACTTCCGTTACGATAAATCTACGCCTTCGCATCGACCCATTGGTACACCTCACTCATCAAAGTGCAAACAAAGACAACAGCACCACCATAAAATATGCTCTATCGCTACGAGACAGACTACTTGTTACCGGATATGGACAAAATGGGCCACTTTGAGTGTGTCTAATGCGTTTTTGAGGTTGAACATTTGCCATTACCATAGGCCATTATCGTAAGCGTTTCCGTATTTAAAGCGCTCATGTATAGTGCATGAATATTCCTGCGGAGTGGCGGCAGGTAATGTGCATGAAGCGTGGCGGATTCAAGGCGAGCGTGCGAAGATTGCGCCCGCCCGAGCCGCGCCGCCGAGCGCGAGGGACCACTCGTCTTCAGAGCGGATAAATAGGACATCTTCTCATAAATGTAGATCTTCGTTTCGTAATCATACACTTACCTATATTATCTGCTTTGAAAGCTTAAAGTACTACGCTCCGGGGCCGGGGAGGGTCTTTGTAAAAGGATATGTATTTTACCTATGTATTTTCTTAAAACTGAAAAGTTTAGATGTTTTATGTTCGGTACCTTTTAGATATTGACGCAGTTTCCCAAACACGAATGCGCTAAATGCAAACGCACACTATTCTTGTTAATTGGTATACCTACTCCTTACAACAACTATTGATACTCTTACATTACCAAGAAATCTTACTCAGATACTTGAATTGACAATACGCCACCTTGTATTGAGTCGTGCTTGTCCGGAGTCAAGTCGTACTTACTACTGCTCATAATGCATAGGTAGATGCCGTTTGAGTAGCAGAGACTTGGTCCGCCGGGAGGCCTATTCGCGTGCAAGTAGTATGTCAGCATGTTACAATTAGGCATCGCTGTGTCGCTCAGCAGGCCGCTGCAGCCGCTACCAGTTCGAGTGCCGGCGCGGCGGCGAGTGCATCGCCGTGTACAACGCGTGCGACGGCGTGCCGCAGTGCGCCGACGGCAGCGACGAGGCGCCCGAGCTGGGCTGCCCCGCGCCCGCGCCGCCCGCGGCCTCGCCCGCCCCCGCCGCCGCGCCCAGCGCGCCGCCCTCGCCGCCGCCCACGCCGCCCACGCCGCCGCCGCCGCCCCCAGCGGCTCTTAAACCCATACAGGTACAGGTACTATTTTAAAAACAGGTATTTACTCTTCAGGCCGGAAATGGTATTCAGCGCAAAACGTAAAGTAGCTAAAATTCGGCGCCGGTACAGGGTGATACTGCATCTCAGGCTCAGGGGGGTCGCAACATGACCAATGCTAAGTTGACTGTGTCTAGCTTTCAGGCTGTCATCACGTCTCATCGGTGTGGTTCCGGATTTAGAATAAGACCGCTCCATCTCATCACGCGGTGTCGTAGAAGACGACTAAAGGAACATCAGGAAACGGGCAGCAGCGTTTACCTGGGTACCTACTAGTAACCTACCACCCCCCCTGCCAAGCGTGGTGGCTAAGGCAAATCCCCCATAATGATGACAAATTGTTATTGAGGGAGCAGTACTTCAATTAGGCATCGCTACTATGTCTAACAGTGGAAGTTTGCAAGTTGATGATAGATAATGATGATGAGTCTGCAGGCCCGAACTGATTATGTCATCAGTACAGACAGTAAGGCACAGAAAACCGTCATTGGGAGAGGGTATCTCATCATCGGCGAGTCGCAACGCTTTTTCCCCGACTGCCGAAGAAAGGATGTTTTTGGTGCAATATTTTACACAGAGTATTTATTCCATAGGTGGCAAGTTCCGGCACTGTAGGCGCAGGCTCGGCGGCCGAGGTGGAGGCCGAGGGCGAAGCGCCGCCGGGCCACTGGCCGCACCGCCTCACGCAGGCGCAGCCGCCGCATCGGTACAACGGTACGCCACCGACCACCATTATCTTAACCACGTATCCTTGATGCAACCGAATAAACGTCTTATAGCTGTAGATGTAGGTAGGTACTTACCAGATCAGAATTTTAGTGTTATACGTGTGTGTGTGTGTGCAGAGGTGCCGCGCGGGTCGCACATCTTCAGCCACAAGGGCGGGCTGCTGCAGGACGGCGCGCCGCCGCAGTACGCGCCCTTCGAGCCGCCCTGGACGCGCCGCCTCTGGAACCAGCAGACAGGTCTGTACAACCACATGATGCTTATACACTACTTAGCTGCTTACTGGTTGAACTAATATAATGACCATGAATATCTATGTGGATGAATGTTTGCAAAGGATGTAAGGGAGCGGTCTGTTATCTTTTCGCTCCAAGCCAACCTCACCTGTCCGTGGTGCATCCTGCTGAATAACAAACGAGGCGCTGGCAACCGAGTGGCAAATATCACAATTGAAGAAGTAGCTAAATACCACAGACCGATGAGGGGCAGCGGCGTTACCAGAGCGAGAAGCTACGCCCTGCGATCGCCAATCTGCCTGTCCAGCGTGGCGATTATGGGTATATCCTCCAGATGTTTATCTGGAGCCTTTGTCCGGCAGCGGACTGTAATAGGCTGCAGCTGAATAATAATAATAATGTGTTGTGTCGTGGCAGGCGGCGAGTGGAGCGGCGGCGGCGCGTGGGGCGAGCCCGACCCGCGCCGCGCGTGGCCCGTGCCGCAGCCCCCGCCCGACCCGGTGAGGAGCGACGCCGCCATGGTGGTAATAGAACCAGTAATCTGCTATACCTGCACTACCGATGGGGAAAACTAGTAGTAGTAGTCTAGTCGCAAAACTTAAAGTCTAATAGGCTATTATGGCTAAAAATTGTAATACGTTTTAGCTAATTCAAAAATAAAAGACACGTATTTTTCCTTTTCTCATTCAAATAAACAATAACAAAGATACAAGGCATCAAAAGTTAGGAGTGGGAGTCTTTAACGTCACTCGCTTCTTTAAAAATGCCTCACCGAGTGACGTTACACATACATACATTTGAACGGGCTATAACTTTGTAATTTTTGGTCTAATTTACAAATAAAAAAATACGTGTCTTTTATTTTTGGATAAGCTAAAACGTACTTTTATGTAGTGATACTATTCCACTTATCAATGTTCTACCCTCTACTTTACCTGAAACTTTATTGATTAAGCAGATACCCATAGTCGCATATAGTATATTTATACATATACCAATTTATACTGTTAATTTCATTTTCATACTTAGTATTTTTGTAATTGTGATGTCGCTGCGCGCAGTTGCGTCTCCTCCTTCGGGACATGTGCGGAAGACCAGCGTCACGGCGTCTTTTGTCGCCGCGACATTTATGCTGAGCATTTTGTCCCTTTCGGTGACACTAATTTTATTGTATTATTCTATGTAAGTCACTGAATAAACGTCTTTTCTTTCTTTCTTTCTTCCTTACTAATTACAACTTTTAGCCATAATAGCCTATTCCGTTCAAATAAGTAATACTTATTTTATTTTACTAGATTTCAATTAAGTAAGTAATTATTAAAATTACAGCATCAGTCTTAGTGTGTGGTAGCCACCGGTCGCGTAATGGGAAGGCAACAACGTCATGTGTTTGACTGGATGCGATCGCCAGGTTGCCTGGTGCGGGGCAGGGTAACACATGCAGGACACTGCGACGTATTTCCAGGAGCTGCCCCTGTACGTGCCGCCGAAGACGATGCCCGAGCTGCCGATGGCATACTCGAGCCAGCAGCAGACGCTACGCGACAGCCCCAAGAAGGGCTTCGGGCTGGAGCGCGCGCCGCCGCGCACGGAGTCGCCGCCCGCGCCCGACCCGCGCGAGGAGCGCCCCGCCCGCCCCGCGCCACCGCCGCCGCCGCCGCCGCCAGACAACACCACCACCAAGAAGCTGCCCAGCGCTGTGAGCATCCCCTTGCTTTATTGCATGCTACACGCGTGTCAACGGAAACCTTTATGTAAACTAAAGAAACTAACCAAGTTTAAATTCGGCAAAGTGCGGCGATGACCCTGGCGTTTTAGGCGTCCATGTCCATGGGCTGCGGTAACCGCTTACCATCAGGCGAGCCCGCAGCCATTTTCTTACTCTAGCTAGTGGTATAAAAAAGTGGGTACCTACTACCTACATATAATGTTACAATAGTCAAAAGGTAAACAAATGCGCAGTAAAAAGTTTGAGCTCACCTTAATGGACATGCACGAATTGCACGATGAGATAATCGAGGAACGCCTGCTTTCTCTACACGTATTTGATGAGACGCCGGCAGTGCCTATTTGCTCTCTTCCTGGCATCATTTTTGTAGCCATATAAAAAAACCAGAACTTTTACTTAGCTGTGATAATAATTTTTAACCTTTTGCGTTGTATAAGATAGGAAATGTTCGAGATTTAACGCGCCCATACCGTTTTATTACCCCGGCGATTCGGCCGTGGTCACGGGGAGGACTGGTGCGGCGATGTTACGACTCCGACTGCGCGGCAGAATGTTTTTCCACCGAAAAGGAGAAATAAAAATTTACGAACATTTTACGTCTTTCTAGCTGTGGTCGCTATGTCTACCTACATAAATGTGCAACAGACAGTATGTAACCCCGGCTTGTTTCCAATTGCCTGTAGACTACATTAAATATCCGGTGCACTAACCGGCCGAAGCGCTGTCTGCGATGCAATCAATTTAAGTCGAAGTGGGCATTGGATGGAACAAAGACTTGTTAATGATCACTCTTATAGTTCTCTTTTAACTATTTGCTAAAAGTTTTCACTGCTATCTGTGAACTGATTTAAAAGTCAACAGTATGGTGTGCAAAAAGAAACTATCTACGTAGGTAGAGGGATCTAAGGGAGCGGCATGTCATCTTTTCGCTCCAAACCAACCTCACCTGCCCGTGGTGCATCCTGCCGAATAACAAACGAGGCGCTGGCAACCGACTGGTGGCGGTTTAACCATCACAATTGAAGGCGTAGTTAATTACCACAGACCGATGACGGGCAGCAGCGTCACCGGAGCGAGAAGATACGCCCTGCCCAGCGTGGCGATTATGGGTATATTCTCCAGATGTAACTGGAGAGGCCTATGTCCACCAGTGGACTGCAATAGGCTGATGGTGATGATGACATAGGTAACGTGAAACTTTATACAGTTAAACTTAATATAGACTTAGATAAGTACCTATGGTAGTAAAGGTAGGTGTAACTAATGATGTGCGCCCTTGCAGACGCACGCGGCGGGTGCGTCGGGTGCGGCGGGTGCGGCGGGTGCGGGCAGCGCTCCGAGCGCGGCGGGCGCGCTGCCCGCGGCCTACGCGGCCGACGAGCACGACGGGCTCAGCGACCACCCGCCCGCCGCCATACTGCTGCTCGTCTTAGGTAATACTGTAGGCTACCTCGGCTACCTAAAACATAACAAACCTATGGCATGTCACTTCATGCCTACTACTTACTATCATCTTCTATCGCGCGAACGCTGCTGCATGTTCTCGTTACTTTTGTCTTGTGTAGTGATCTTTGGCATTCAACGATGATGAACCGCTGAACTAGGTAGCATCATCATGTCGTATGGCTTACTTCTGCTCGAGTCCTCAAAGGTCAATATTCAGTTGGAGAAGCCAATTTGACGCGGCCGGAGTGAGTTGGATGGAGCCCTTGCATACCTCCAGGTAAACAACGTAGAGGACATTTGAAATAAAGAAAGAAGAAATGTTTATTAGGTACCACAAAAGAGCAGCATTAGCAGCGCAGCGCATTATTTCCTCCTACACCTGTAACAGTGTGCTTTGTAGAACTTTTCTTTAAGTTCAAATATTGTACCGTTGATTCAGTAATAAAAGAATCTTGCGAACCCTGATCTAGCAGGGTAACCAGACCATAGGAGCCATCCTTCGCCTTTGCTTTCTCTACGATATGTATAGTGTTCTGATCCAGAGCCCAACTACCAGCTCAGGCTATACTAATGTAGGCACAGACTTGTCACTACGAAAAGTGGAAGTACTTCCGCCGAGATAATATGTGATCGTGCTCGGAGACCGCGATCCAATGGACCATCTTGGTTTTGTGTAGGTATATATAGCGAGCCGTGATGAAAACTTCGTATGTGAGTTGTAGATCTTCCATACAACTTGTATGGAGGTTTTGTACCGCGGATGTTACATCGCCATCTGTTGTTAGCTGGCGGAACTTGTGATTGCATATTGTAGCGACGCCGCGACGTGGTGGAGATAGTTGTAACGGTGTGGAAATAGGTGTCGCTACATGTCGTTACAATAACATACGATACGACGCCAATGGACGGCGGAATGCTTTTCATTGGTTCAGACACAGCAGTAATAAGTACATTGCTGATATTGTTCCCAAGGCGTGGGCATGACGGGCGTGATGGGCGCGATGGTGGGCTGCCGCGCGCGGGCGGCGCGCCGGCGGCTGCGGCGCGGCAAGTCGCCCTTCGCGCACGACGCCGACTACCTCGTCAACGGGATGTACCTCTAGAGCGGCGACGCCGAGGAGAGCTCGCAGGCGTCCGGTGACTGTACGCCAACATTTGTACCTGCGCGCGAGACGCGATGCTTCACACACATCATATCGTATGAAGCTATGAGAAACGAGGAGTCCTTTTCGCCATCTCTATCCAGAGCACACGTATAAGATGGTAGAAGGCCACATGAGACTTGTAACCGTTTTCGGAAATATAGGCTATACCTTCGTAGGTAATACTCTTGTACCTACAGTTAGGTGGCAACTTAAAAACAAATAAGTATATCATTGCTTTGTTCACAAAAGTATTAAGAGTGTCATGCATGATAGACAGACACTTAATCATTGGGCTTTCGCATCGTACGGTTGATGTGTGTAAAGCATTAATAAATCGTACGGCGAGACGAGTAGCCTGACGCGGGCGGGTGCGGCGAGTGCCGGGGCCAGTGCCTCACACTGCGGACGGCGACGCACCCAGCCACGCTGTGCAAGAGACGTCAAAATCCACCAATAACATCCCTGAGCGTGAAGACGTGCTGACGTTATACGAAATATATAAGTATAATGAATTTTTTTACCTCGCTCCTCGCCGGTACTGACTCACTCATTCAGTTGAGAGCAACCTCAACTTGTTAAGTTTCATCTTTTACCTGTGTAACACAAGTAGCAATGTTTAATTGAAAACGAATTTCTGTTAACGTTTGCAATATCATATCACTTTTGTACAGTTCCCACTCGTCTGAGTGCTCGATCTACTTACCTAGTCACATAGATCATTTATCAACGCGAAATGTTTATAGTATAGTTGGAACCGCTAGTCGAATGGTACCTGTTTTTATATCAAAACGGAGCCTTTATAGTGTCGGAGGCCGAATCAGACTGAATTTGTCAATATTATTTACCGTTAAGGTCATCTAATTGTATAGGCTCACAGCTCGCTCCCGGGCCTGCAGGGCGCGGGTCGTGCCGAGCGCCCCACAGGCCCCGCGCGCAGCGTTCTTACTTAGGTACACATAATATGACTACTCAGTACTTTAGCATTTATATTCTATTCAAAAAGGCTCAATAATTTCATTAGACATTTACGAAAAATAAGTACCTAAGTAGTATATAAATAAATGACAATTATTATTTAAGTGTAAGGATTAATATTTTATATAATGATATCTGTAGTTGTTCAAACTGATTTGATTTTCTGAATAAACGTTACATAAACTATTATTTATCTCCGCTGTTTCATTTAAATAAGCCCTTTATACAAATACTATTACATTAAAAATTAAAAATCTTTCAGCTTGACATCTACATCTACACTTAGACGTCAGCAATACTTATATTTTTTAAGGATTGTTTAGTTTACATAGAAAGCTGCAGGAGAGCTTTTTCAGAGCTGAAAAGCAATGTAAGATGATTCTGTTACGAAAAGTAAAACTTGATTGAAACAAAAGTGATTTTGTTCAACGCTTTAATAATAATCACAACGTCAAATGATACACTTTGAACATAGACTATGTGGGCCGGGCCGCGCCTCCCAACAGAACTAACAAGTCGCGCCGCGGCGGCGCACGCGCAGCCGCCGAGCGCAGGAACTAGTGCCAGTCACCGCAGCCACCTACAGCGCTCTTAGCAGGTTTAAACAAACTTGTAAGACAATGGGTCGGGGTCGTCACGCTTCAACATACATCACTATGTACTTATAACAACAAATATAAATAGTGAAAACATTTAAATCGTCAGAAAGACGCGTGCGCGTCGGTCACGACTCGTCGCGTCTCGCCCCGCGGTCTCGCGCAGAGACCGGGCGGCGAGGCGCAGGCGCACGCGGCGAGCCGCTCACTAACATAACACAGAGTAGGCACTGTTCCATAGTTACGTGGGTTACATCCACACTCTCGCTATAATACATATACAATATACTATACTTACAACTAGAATAAGGGCACCTGCAATTTAGCCGCATATTATTTCATTTCACCACGGAGAAAACTAGTAGGTACAAGCTGAACAAATGGACTTATACCAAGTCTACCATTTTGGTTGTTTGTCTTGTTGAACTATTTAAGTAGCTTAAGTACGCGCTGATGCTGACCGACCTTAATAGTAATATTATCCACATAATTATAAGGGAATGTTAAGTTGTTGACAAATTTAATGAACCACATAAGTCAAAGTGTCCCAATGTCTCCGACTAATGGCCGCAGGTCTTCCAAACTGCGTATCAGATGCTTGTTAGGGCTTATCATCCGTTGCGTCAAAATATATGCAGCTAATTGCAGGTAATTTTTCAAACGTCTAACTAATGTACAGAGGTCGGTAGCAGTCGAACACGCGCACAAACTCTTGCGCTTACGCTAGCTGGAGGGAATGGGTTGATATGAGGTCACACAGCCAGAACAGCGACACAACTTAATAGACAACTGGAAAAACTTACATATAAAATAATATAATCAAACCAAAACTTATTGGCAAAACTGACGCTGCTGCGAAAGATGTACAAGACAAGTTGAGCAGGAATATCGAACATAAGCGATGGGCGAATCATACATAGTGCACAGTGATCGTGTGCAGTATGTATGATTCTGTAAATTCAACTACTTATTGTTATATAACAATTTTGTTAATATTGATGCACATTTAAATCGCAACAGTTTCAGTTTTTTAAAATAAATTATTGAATTAAAGTAACATGTCAGCAAAGTTAACAATACGGTAGGTACTTACACCATAAAATTTGTATGTAAAAACAGTTTAGGATGCACAGAAGTACTAATCATCATGAGAACGAGTCTATCTACAAGTCATGTTCGTAGGAGGTAATAGTCTTAAAGTATGTCTTCATTAAAGTCAATTCCTTCATTATTGAATTATGTAATATTAAACCGGTTTGGAAATTAAAATAATGTTTTAAATGCTCTTGTTTAGAATAATAAGCATTGTCACAAACACAAAAGATAACAATCTTGCACTCTTCATAATTATAATAGCGTCGTTGATTTTTTTTAGATTCGAATTAAGTCAAATAAATTATTATTTCTGCGCACAAAAATTATTATAATTACTAATTTTATTAATACAATTTAGTATCGTTGCTACCAGGATCATCATAAATTACAAAACATAAACATAATCGCTAAACAAATGACTAAATCTTGATTAGTTTAGTGGAGATTACTACAAAGTCCATTATCGATTCGTTTTAGTTCGAATTGTACAATCACTGGAATGCGATTGCGAATTAACGTCCCATTCCATACGACCCGCCCCCGCCCCAGTGGAAATAATGTAATAGGGATGTTTCCAAGGTCAAAATAATTACATTATAGTAAGTCCGTATTTTAGATTATAAAAATATATTGGACACGTATTTTTCCTTTTTTCATTTAAACAAAAAATAACAAAGATACAAGGCATCAAAATGTAGGAGTGGGGGCCTTTGACGTCACTCAGTGGCGAAAAACCTCCACTCTGTGACGTCACGCGTAATTTGAATGGCCTTTTTATCTTTGTAATTTTTGGTCTAATTTATAAATGAAAAAATACGTGTCTTTTATTTTTGCACAATCTAAAAGACGGACTAACTACATTTTTTACGACAACATGCCTATTGTAAATTACATTTTATTTAAATATATGATTTTATTGTTAACCTCCCTCCTAATTATATTGTTAACGTGTCTTATGTTATAAATTATAACATAAGACACTGTCTTATGTTATAACTTATAATACCGCGGAGGGCTGAGGTTGCGTCAGCATGGCCTCCTGCCTCACTCGCGTTCACCGTCACTTTCGCTAAACTACGCATTTAATATGTATTTGGACATTGGGGCGGGCCGCAACACTTGTGTCGCATAAACCATATAAGTATGTGAACATAGAAGTACAGTCAAATCTATAACACCAATGTGATATCTGCTAATAGCAAGGCAGGAGGAAGGGAACGAGCTAAAACTCTCCAGACACAATAGTATTTTAATTGAAACGTATCAAATGCGATACATGGGACATGAAGCATGTTAGTGCACGAATTTTTAATGGCATTACAGGATCAAAGTACTCCTATGTAAGTATAATTAGTTTAAATGCGATAGGGACAGCACGTCTTAATTTTAACGTATCGTTAAAAGATTAGTTAATTGATGTAGAAAGGCGCATTCCGTTGCTGCAGCCGTGGGGAAGAATCCGTCGAATGTCGCAATTGGAATGATCAAGTAATTGTCTTCGACAAAGATAATGAACTAAATGGGGCGGACAGGACCGCCGAAACGTATGAGCTTGAATATTTACTTTAAGAATGTTTACGATATCTCTAGATGAGTGTAAAAATTACTTATACTTTCTGTGCAGAAATTCTCAACTAGGCATACCTATAGATATGTAAATTAGAATATTCTAAAACGTGCTTCTGAAACGTCTCATGTCCCCAGGACATGGCCTGTTATTTAGCGTAGTATCTGAGAGCGTCTGGGGCGGTGATTATGTCATGTATTTTGAAACTTTTTTAGAACCTAGTAATGTCATGTCATGGATATGGCTGTATCCTTGATTGCGCACACAAACCGCGCCGTCAGAGAGCGCTGACACATCACTAACATGAAACGGTAGTGGAACTCACCCGCGGCCGTGTAGCCCCATTTTAGTTCACATCGACGTTTTCAATTAATTTTCTAGGAAACTTAATGTAATATCTGTCGTCTTATGCGACGGGCGGAGTCGCGCGTCGACGCTAGCAAGGCACTCACGCGGCGAGCCGCATGCTGGCGGCCTCAGAACCTGGAACGAAGGTTGCGTACCTTTAGCACCATGCCATCATGATCTCTTACCAATAATGAAAATCGCAACGCTTGCGCGAAAAGTGAGATAGCGCCATCTGTTATTGTGACGTAGAACTAAATGTGTTAACAAGTTTGGTTATAATACCTTTGTTTTGTATCAACTATTTACGTAACTTTTATAATGTAGCAATATTTTATTTAAGATATTAGTAAACTTATGCATATATACTTATATCACAGCGTTTGCTGCGACTCCTGGTTCAGAGGCCAGGGGTCACCGATTGAGCCACCGGGCCAATCATATTCAATACGCAAAATGTTTACAAAACAAAGCATTGATAGTTTATTCCTTTTTACCTACACTTCTTTAATATCATATCCAGCCGCAGTCCACAGCTGGACATAGGCATCTCCCAAAAACTTCCATAACGGTAGACCACATCTTCTGACTTCCTCACTTGTTGTCCAAATTTCTTTTCATGGCTATTTTAGGCCTGTAAATACAGGTTTAAAGACTCGAGTCTGCGAATAAAATACGGGACATGGTCACCCTAACTGCATGCCTCAAAGCAAGCTAACGAATAACCATTTACGGCCAGCGACGCCACGGTCCCACCCGTAAGGAAGGGCTCAGGGCTCGCGTGCGCGGGCGCAGCCACTCACCGGCGGTCAGGGCGCGCGGCTGTGCGCGGCGCCGTGCGCCAGGTGACAGTTCTCCACGTACAGGTCCTGCAAAACAAAACGGTACCTACTAACTATTGCATTCGGGATGGAAGGCCATTTCAGGTATCTCGCATATGTTGTGATTACACTATATATTTATTATAATAGCTCAAGATATGCCATACTGAGTTATACGAAGAGCGGTAGGGCATAGCGAATCTTCGCTTAAACTGAGCAGCCCGTCCGGGGAAGGACCTCCAACCCAAAGCCAAATGACCTCCGGTCGTGTTTCTGCTGATGAGTAGGGTCTCCGGAGCTCGTGGGGGTCACTTACTTACTTGTGTCACAATCGTAAATTATTAAATTACTGCCAGAGTACCGTAAGTTAATCAATTAACTGAAATACATTGCGTTAAATAATGCATTTTAACTACTGTTTGTTATATTCCGAAAGTAAATCAACTGCTTAGGAAATTGATCAACTAACAATTCTTATTATTTTCCGGTGACAGATATAAGACCACCGGCTTTTTGTATGGGCAGTTCAAAAACAGTTCCAAATTAGTTCAAAACTAGTTCAAAATGAATACTAAATAATTCAAGATCAAAAGTGCAAGAAAAGTATGTCGGAAGAAGTAAAAGTGTGAGCTGTCATCGACCAGCTAGGACAGTACGCCAGTACTAAACAGTTGATATTTCGAGAGTGAATCGTTCGTCGGGGCCGCGCTCACGTGTCGCCGAGCAGCGCTTACCTTGACGAGCAGGTCTGCGGCGTGCAGGCGCGCGTGCAGGCGGCGCACGGCGGCCTCGGCGCGAGCACAGCACTACGCACCTTGACGAGCAGGTCTGCGGCGTGCAGGCGCGCGTGCAGGCGGCGCACGGCGGCCTCGGCGCGAGCACAGCACTACGCACCTTGACGAGCAGGTCTGCGGCGTGCAGGCGCGCGTGCAGGCGGCGCACGGCGGCCTCGGCGCGAGCACAGCACTACGCACCTTGACGAGCAGGTCTGCGGCGTGCAGGCGCGCGTGCAGGCGGCGCACGGCGGCCTCGGCGCGAGCACAGCACTACGCACCTTGACGAGCAGGTCTGCGGCGTGCAGGCGCGCGTGCAGGCGGCGCACGGCGGCCTCGGCGCGAGCACAGCACTACGCACCTTGACGAGCAGGTCTGCGGCGTGCAGGCGCGCGTGCAGGCGGCGCACGGCGGCCTCGGCGCGAGCACAGCACTACGCACCTTGACGAGCAGGTCTGCGGCGTGCAGGCGCGCGTGCAGGCGGCGCACGGCGGCCTCGGCGCGAGCACAGCACTACGCACCTTGACGAGCAGGTCTGCGGCGTGCAGGCGCGCGTGCAGGCGGCGCACGGCGGCCTCGGCGCGAGCACAGCACTACGCACCTTGACGAGCAGGTCTGCGGCGTGCAGGCGCGCGTGCAGGCGGCGCACGGCGGCCTCGGCGCGAGCACAGCACTACGCACCTTGACGAGCAGGTCTGCGGCGTGCAGGCGCGCGTGCAGGCGGCGCACGGCGGCCTCGGCGCGAGCACAGCACTACGCACCTTGACGAGCAGGTCTGCGGCGTGCAGGCGCGCGTGCAGGCGGCGCACGGCGGCCTCGGCGCGAGCACAGCACTACGCACCTTGACGAGCAGGTCTGCGGCGTGCAGGCGCGCGTGCAGGCGGCGCACGGCGGCCTCGGCGCGAGCGGCGCGTGCGCGCAGCCCCGCCGCCTCGCGCGCGCCCGCCCCGCGCGCCTCCCGCGCCGCCGCCAGCCACGCGCCCAGCCGCGAGCAGCGCTCCGCCAGCGCGCCGCACGCGCACGTGTCCGCGTCCGCCGCGCCCGCCTCTGCCACGAGACACGCCGAATGACACTTCCCGACTGAACACTCACTTTAATTAAATAAATAACCCGAGACATGCCCCGCTGGGCCCCACGTCGCCGTCTAGAGACGAACGACTGATAAACTTACTGACGACATGATTTTTTGTTGTAAATAAATACATATTATACATAGAAACTATACAAACAGCGATACCAAGAAATACTGTTCAATTTATTAACTAAATAGGTTCATTATCCATAATGATGTTAGTAGGAACCTGCTTAACATTAGGCATTGTAAATTTTACACATTTGGTTTTTTTGGCGTTAAATAGCAAATTATTACTTGTGAACCAGTGCAGTATCTGACTGAGAGCGTAATTTACATCTTCAAAGACAGTTTTCTTTCTGTCTACTTTAAAAATAAGTGATGTATCGTCTGCAAATAATACTGTCTCACATAAATCATGGGTATAGCGTGGAAGATCATTTATGTAGATGAGAAACAGCAAAGGCCCTAATATTGACCCCTGAGGCACATCTAAGGACAAAGAGGCCCCCGAGAAATTAGTTCCGTTGATATGAACTTTCTGAATCCTGTCATTTAGGTAAGACTGTAGCAGGCAAAGCGTTCACTCGCGACCCCGTAGTGCCGTGATTCACGCAATCAAAAGCTTTGGACAAGTCGCAGAAAACTCCAATCGCATCCTGCTTGGTTTCCCATGCATTAAACACGTATTTTACAAGTTCTACTCCCGCATCAGTGGTGGATTTAACTTTGGTAAATCCATATTGGTTTCTATGTAATAACTATACTAAGAGCGGGTAGTATAGATATAGGTCTATAATTATATATATATATATTGCGCAATTTGTCACGCCTAGCCTAGAGGCTTCCTACATTACGTTTTTTTTTATAGTAGCTCGACATAATGGCTTCTCTACGCCTGATGGAAGGCGAAAGAGTAGCCCAGGTAGAGGCGACATACCTGCGGCGGGCGGCGGCGCGTCGGCGGGCGCGTGCGCGGGCTGGCGGTGGTCGCGCGCGCGGCGGCGGCGCGGCTCCAGCGCGTCGAGGCGCGCGCGCAGCCGCCGCAGCTCCGCGTCGCGCGCGCGCAGCTGCTCCGCCGCCGCCGCGCGCTGCCGCGCCAGCTCCTGCTCCGCCTCCGCCACCTGCCGCCGATATCACTCACGTCACCACAGGCATTCGAACAGTGCGCTTTTTTTTTTTATTCAAAATGAGTTTGCGCTTGACTGCGATTCGCCTGATGGTAAGCGATATCGTAGTCTACGATGGAACACGCTCATCCAAAAAAAACCGGTTCACTCTCGCCTTGAACATCGCCTTGAACATCGGAAGATTATATTTATATCTCTCGGGGAACAAGGAACCCGGCGATGAGTTCCATAGTTTAGGGTCACTACCAATAGGCTTGTTTGGTTAAAAAATTAGTCCTCTTATAGCTTAGTCAAAAATAAAAGACATGTATATTTTTATTTGTAAATTAGACTAGAAATTACAAAGTTATAACCCGTTGAAAATACGCGTGACGTCACGCAGAATGGCATTTTTACGGGACGGATTGACGTCAGAGACTCCCACTCCTAACTTTTAATGCATATCTTTGCAATTTTTTTATTTGAATGAAAAAAAGGAAAAATATTTGTCCAATACATTTTTATGATCTAAAATTAATCCGTATTAAATATAATGTAATTATTTTGACCCCCAAAACATCCATATTGAGCCATCGTGTCAGTCATTGGGTATATGGGGACATTGGCGTTAACAGTTGAGGGTAAGCAGCCTTGGGGTGCAACAAAGAGAAGCCTCCTCGAGTGGCAAACTGCTACTAATCTCTTTCGGGGGATTGGTAGTAGTGGGTCCCGGCGCACCCTGGGCAACGGCGGGTGGTAATCTCTTAGGAGATTGCCACCAGACGGCCAATTCTCAATGAGGGAGACGAGCTTGCTCGTGAATACGAGCAAGCTGGTCGTCTCGCCTCGGGGCGGATATAGTCCGCAGCTGCGCGACGCGGGCGCGCAGTATGGTTGGGCCGCGTTTAGTGGCGAAGTCGAATCGCATAATAAAGGAATGCGTTGGTGCATGGCACCTGTTGGGCTGCTTGGCAGCCATGGTTTGTCGGCGATGGTCGCAGAGGAAGAGGAGTGCCCTTCGGGGGATCTCGCAGTGTTTCGTTGCTGTCCTCCCTATCTTCTGCGACCCTTGCCGACTTACCCCTTGGAGGAGCCGGTCGACAGCGTCTGTCGGGTCTGCGGACGCTGTCCTGGCCGCGCACTTGTGCGCTTTGTTGGGCCCTTAAAGGGCGGAGTAGTATCCCGGACGTGACGGAGGGTGTTGTAGGCCATTGGCCTTCTTCCCGGACGAGACTTGGTGGGCGGCGCATTTCAGCCGCGGCGCGGCGGGTCCGGCGGCTCGGTTCTCGTGACCGTCGGACGGGTCGTTGACCAACCGACCGCGCAACCTGTTACCCTTGCCGTTCTCGGCGAGGGCCAGGGGGTCTACCTTAACCAGTAGGCCCGAGTGGAGCAAACCACAGACCAAACCACCTGTTACCCCTGTTTCGGCGGGGGCCAGGGGGCCTGCCTTTACCGGTAGGCCCAAGTGGAGAAAACCACACTAAAAATTCACCGTGCGGTGGCGATTGCACGCCCGACGGGGTCCAGTGAGGGTTGGTGTGGGGACATCAGTCTCCCTTGCCTTGCACGGATCCCGTCCTTGGAGGAGGGCGACGGCTTCTGCCTGAGCCCTAGGCTGCCCCAAGTGGGGGGGCCGGCCGGATCTGCCTAGCAGACAGCGCTGGTGGTGGCGTGGTGTAATGGTTTATACCAAGATCCCACGTCACCATCGCCCAAGGCGCATTGGCGGTGAAGACCGGGGTTTTTTAGTGGGTATTCTCCGTCTCGCTACCATCTAGAGGCGGAGTGAGTCCCACATAACCTGCTGCGTCCCCGAGTAGCAGGTATGCGTAAATGCATTTTCCCCCGGTGCAACAAAAAAAAAAAAAAAAAAAAAAAAAAGGGTAAGCAGCCTCGGGGTACAACAAGGGAAGCCTCCACGCGTGGTCGTCTTGCAGACGGCCCGGCGTACCCCGGGCAACGGCGGGTGGTAGAGGTTGGCTACTACCCGACGGCTAATTCCCTGTGGGAGCACGCACTTGTGCGTGGCTCCGGGAGCCAAGTGTTGGCGTCGATGACCCCCGACGCCTTCCACGGCTGTGCTTAGGCACACCCGATGGGGCCTTTTGGCCTGTGGGTCTCTCCCAATGGCGGGGTATTTGCCCGATTGGTGAGAGACGTGTCGGACGCTTTTTGCGTCGGTTTGTCGGCGATGGTCGCAGGGGAAGAGGAGTGCCCTTCGGGGGATCTCGCGGTGTTTCGTTGCCGTCCTCCCTGTCTTCTGCGACCGTTGCCGCCTTACCCAAGATGGGGGCCTTTTTGGCCTGTGGGTCTCTCCCAATGGCGGGGCGTTTGTCCGATTGGTGAGAGACGTGTTGTGGGACGCATTTTGCGTCGGTTTGTCGGCGATGGTCGCAGAGGAAGAGGAGTGCCCTTCGGGGGATCTCGCGGTGTTGTCGTTGCCGTCCTCCCTGTCTTCTGCGACCGTTGCCGCCTTACCAGAGGAGCCGTTTGACGGCGCGGGTTGGCAGTGTATCACTGCGGCGCGGCGGGTCCGATGGCCACGGTTCTCGTGGTCGTCGGATATGGTCCTTTTGGACTGGTCGCCGGGCAACCTGTTTCCCCTCGCTGGAGGGACCAGGGGGCTTGCCTTGACTGGCGAGCCCGAGTGGAGTGAGACCACAATAAAAAACCGCCTGTTATCCCGACTTCGGTCGGGACCAGGGGGCGCGAGCTCAAGTGGAGAAAACCACACTAAAAATCCACCGTGCGGTGGCGACTGCACGCCCGACGGGGTCCAGCGAGGGTTGGTGTGGGGACATCTCCCTTGCCTTGCACGGATCCCGTCCTTGGAGGAGGGCGACGGCTTCTGCCTGAGCCCTAGGCTGCCCCAAGTGGGGGGGCCAGTCGAGTCTGCGCAAGCGGACTGCGCTGGTGGTGGCGTGGTGTTATGGTTCATACCAAGATCCCACGTCATCATCACCCAAGGCGCGTTGACGGTGTAGACCGGGGTTTTTTAGTGGGTATTCTCCGTCTCGCTAACATCTAGAGGCGGAGTGAGTCCCACATAACCTGCTGCGTCCCCGAGTAGCAGGTATGCGTAAATGCATTTTCCCCCGGTGCAACAAAAAAAAAAAAAAAGGGTAAGCAGCCTCACCTGCGCCTCGAGCGCGGGCTGCTCGTCGACGGCGGGCAGCGGCGGCGGCGGCGGCGGGCGGCGGCGCTCGGCGGCGGCGGCGCGCGCCAGCAGCTCGGCCGCGCGCTCGGCCGCCGCCGCCGCCTGCGCCTCGTGCGCCGCGCGCTCGCCCGCCAGCCGCGCCGCCCAGTACTCCTCGCAGCGCTCGTACTCCTCGCCCATGGCCTCCAGGCTGCCCTCCAGCGAGCTGCAACGGCACGCGGCTTAGTGAGGAGACATAGCAGGCCTTACAGCCGCGCCGGTCCGGGATGTACTAGCTCTACTACTACTCACTGCTGAATAGCGAACGAGAGTCCGGTGGCAGTACAATCACATTAGGGGCAGCGCAGACGGCACACTTTTTGTGCGATAGAGACAATTAAGTTCTCTGCGTTCAATTAAGACTCTGCGTCTGAGACGTTTAAAAAGGGCGTCTAGGTCTGCCGGCAGAATGATCGAAGATGTGCATCGTGTGCGTTGAGTCTGTGAAATACCCGCGACAGATTTTTGCGCGTCGTGTGCGTTACTGCATATAATTGCAAAAAAGTGCGTCATGGATAGTCTGTCGTCTGCGCTGCCCCTTAAAGGCGCAGCTAAATACTACAGGCCGATGACAGCAGCGTCCACGGACTCGGGCGTAACTACGCCCTGCAATCGCCAACCCGCCTGCCCAGCGTGGCGATTATGGTTATCCTCCAGGTGTTTGCCCAAAGTGGCGAACACCTCGAGACGCCTATGTCGAGCAGTGGAGTGCGATAGGCTGATGATGATGACGTCAGCATACGAGCATTTAACCAGGCAGACTGGACACTCCAAAGACGGGCCTCGGTTTGGGGGACAGCGCTGCACGCCACTGCTGACTGCTGTAGAGTTTGGAGGTCGCACTAAGATTAGAGATGACATAGTAACTCGGAAACTGGTAAAATCTGGATACAAAGGTAATGTTTATTCCGAAGAATCACCTGATCAGCTCGGACAGTTTCCGCCTCTCCTCCTCGTGCTTGCGTTCGGCGTCGGCGAGGTCGGCAGTCAGCTCGTCGACCAACGTGCGCAGCTGGGCGTCGGTGCGCGGCGAGTCGTCGGGCGCGGCGTCCGTCTGCGCGGACGCGTCGCGGGCGGCGGCGCACCCGGCCTCCGGCGGCGCCTCCAGCACCACCGCGTCGGCGACCTCGCGCACGCGCGCGCGCAGCCCGCCCAGCGCCGCGCACGCCGCGCAGCCCTCCGCCGCGCCCGCGTCCGCCTCGACACCCGCGAATATGGCGCGCAGCCGCCGCGCCGCCTCCCTGTAGTCGATCACTCTCTGCTCGATGCTCGGAGGCGACGAGTCGCAGTCCTGAAATATGGAGAATAAAACCATTGTCATCTCCTTCGATACCCTTTCCTCCTACCGATTAGCAATTATTATTTAGAGGATTAGTGGATGTTATAATAAAATTTATTACTGAGGCAAATTTTGCGCGTATTGCTAGGATGACTACACTCTGACCTTATTTTGTCATAAAGAACCTGAGGTTGATGACCTCTTTTCATGACCTAGAATTTGTCTATTGCAGTGCACTGACACGCTCCCCTAACATTTCTCCCCTCACCTCGATCGCTTCTGGAGATAATAACGAGCGAAGCTCCTCCGAGAGGTCCCCGCACGCGACGGCATCGTCGGCCGACGGCGCGGCCGCGCTCGCCCGCGCCTCCAGAGCGCCGCACAGCTCGTCGTTGCGGTCGCGCAGCCGCTGCGCCTCGCGCCGCGCCTCCTCCAGCCGCGCCTCCAGCTCCCGCAGCGCCGCCTCCCCGCCGCCCGCGCCCGCCGCGCCCGCCCCGTGCCTCTCCTCCGCCGCTCTGATCTCCTCGGCGAGCCGCGCCGTCTCCCGCTCGGCGGCCGCCGCGCGGCTCTCGGCCGCCGCCGCGCGCGCCTCCAGCCGCTCGCCGCGCGCCCGCTCCGCCTCGACGTCGGCGCGCAGCCTCGCCTCGGCTTCACCGTGACGCGCCGCCTCCGCGTCGAGCCTCGCGCTCAGAGCGGCCGCCCGCTCGCGCTCCGCGGCCGCCTCGTCGGCCGCCAGCCGCGCCGCCTCCGCGTGCCGGGCCTCCGCGCGGCGCAGGTTCGCCGCCAGCTCGGCCTCCATGCGCGCGTGCGTCTCGTCGACGTCCTGCGCGAGCAGGCGCGCGCGGCGGTTGGCCTCGGCGACGTCGGCGCGCAACTTGTCGCGCTCGGCGGCGGCGCGGTCGGCGCGGCGCCGGGCCCGCCGCAGCCGCAGCCGCGCGAGCGCCGCCGCCGCCGCCAGCAGCAGCGCGCGCGCGTCGCGGCGCTCCCGCAGCGGCTCGGCGAGCGCCGCCAGCTCGTCGTCCAGCGCGCGCTCCAGCGCCGGCGGGCGCACGGCGGCGGCGCCGAAGCCGAGCTCGAGCAGCAGCCGGCGCGGCCGCGGCACGCCGGCGCGCTCCCACGCGTCCACGACGAGCTCGCTCGCGACGCCGGCGTCCTCGTCCTCGCCGTCGTCGTCCGCCGCGGCGGCCGCGTCGCGCGCGCCCTCGATCGAGGTCGTCAGCGAGGCGTTCAGCCGGTCGAAGAACTCGCCGACGGTGGTCGTGTCGTCGTCGCGCGTCTCCTCGAATATGCGGTCGACGAGCCGGCGGTCGATGCCGTCCATGCGCAGGTCGCGGCACAGCGCGAGCGCCTGGTCGCGGTCGATGCGCCGCTCGTGGTCGAACGCGTCCGGCGAGGCGTCGCCGTCGGCCGGCAGGTGGCGGGTCTCCATCGCGGAGGCGCTGCGGCGGCACCGCATGCGCTGGGAGGAGCGCGCGCGGCCGTCGTCGGCGTCCAGGCGGGAGACGGAGGCGGCGCGCGGGGCGTGCGCGTCGGCGGCGCCGCGCTGCGGCCGCGAGCGACGCCCGTACTTCTTGGAGCCGAAGACGAACTTGGGGGCGACCTCGCGGCCGGAGGAGTCCTCGTCGCTGTGGGCGGGCGCGGGCGCCGCGGCCGCGGGGGTGGCGGCGGGGGCGGGGTCTGCGGCGGCGGGGCCGGGCTCGGGGGCGGAGGCGCCGCTGAGCACGGAGAGCAGCCCGTTGCGGAACTGCGTGAAGGTGACGCGGTCGGCGCTGCGCTCGAAGAGCGTGTCCGCGAGAGAGGCGCCGCGGTCCTCCAGCTGCAAAGCGTCGCAGAGGTCGAGCACGGCAGATTTATCTAGGGCTTCCTCGTTATCTACGTCGAATGTTTTAAAAACTGTATACAGCTGTTGTTCGTAAGGGTTCATGGACGCGCTTTCCATAGCTAGAGGCCGCATTCGGTTTCCACGACACCGAAATTGACTTGTATTACTCTATGTGAATAACATAATTACAAATATTATAAAAATCTATCTAAAAATCATTGTACAGTTTATCCTTGATCTTATTTGCGTGCGTGAATGTCAAATTTGATTGACGTAACATCAATGTCATTTTATGACGTTCCAATTTTTCTACTGATTTGTAAAAAGGAATGCAAAGCTATACAGCCAATACCTTTCCAGATACGAAATACAAAAGTAATTTATAATATGACGATATTCGACAGCGGCAAATAAATCCAAAAGGACACATACTTTTATTAATCATCATCATCATACACAATAGGGAAATACGATACAAAGAATAATTATTCAATCTTCGAAGATTCAGTTTGCCTTACATAACAAAAACAATTAAAAAAAAACAACTGTCAGTTGTCCAATTTGTACCTACGCGTTTGTTTACCAATTTACATTATATAGGTACCTACTGGAGAATAATAAAATAATCACTGCTATTGATTAATCCCTTTGTGTTGTTGCTGATTATGACGAGTAATTCACGCGATTTTGTTGAATTCGATATTGTTAGTTGAATTAGACTTTGTTAGGAGTTCGTATGTCTACGTATTAGTTACATAGTTGTGTTTCGTAATTAAAATGCTAATAAAGGGTGATAAACGCTATAAATATTTAGAAGAACCACCCGCAGTTAGAAGAACCGCCCCCAGTGATCGGAATAATGCAATATACACCGTGTGCCTCGTTGCGGTCGGGTGTGCGTTCCTGACACTCGGTGCCACGACCTTGCTTTTGATGCAGCACGGATTAGAAAATCGAAACGAAGTGGACCTTCAAGGCGCTGACCAAAAGATAATATCGTGCTACTACAACACGCCCAGCGAGTACGCGGCGCGCGAGCTGCTGCCGGCCAGCATCCACCCGCGCCTGTGCACGCACCTCAACGTGGCCTTCGCGCGCGTGCGCGCCCACGAGATCGCGCTCGACCCCGTCCAGGACAGGGCGCTGCGAGACATAGTCAAACTCAGAAAAGTGAACCCCAAACTCAAAATCCTGGTGTCGGTCGCGGGACAAGGCGACTCGGACGGGTTCTCCGACATGGTAGTCAACCATGCATCGCGAAAACAATTTATTAAATCTATAAAATACTTTTTACGTAACTACACACTGGATGGAATCGATCTGGATTGGGAATTTCCTGGACTGAATAATGGAAATAATGACAGCAAAAAGAAACGTGAACGCCAACATTTTTCTCAACTTCTCCATGAAATTAGAAGTGAATTCATTCGAGAGAAAAGAAATTACTTACTGACCGTTGCTACCGCTGCACCGGAGACGGTTATAGATATCTCTTATGATATTGATCAAATTAATTTATATGTAGACTATGTGAATATTATGACCTACGACTTTCACTTTTTCACTAAATTCACTCCATTCACCGGGCTCAACTCACCACTTTATGCGAGACCTGGGGAGGAGCTCTACATCGCTACACTCAACATAAACTACACCGTACACACATATCTCAACAGGGGTCTCGACAGGAGTAAAATTGTTGTCGGTATACCAACATATGGTCACTCCTTCACATTAGTAAATCCTGGCAACACCAGAATAGGGAGTCCTGCATCTGGGTTTGGCTCTCTCGGCGGTATGGGCTTCGTGAACTATCCCGTGATTTGTAATTTTTCTAAAAGGTACAATGACATAGTTATGAAGCAAGACCCCGACGCGCTCGTCCCGTACCTGTCCCGCGGGTGGGAGTGGGTGTCGTTCGACTCGCCGCGGAGCGTGGCGGCCAAGGCGGACTACATCAAGCGCATGGGGCTGGGCGGCGCCATGATCTACTCGCTGAACGCCGACGACTACACTGGCGAGTGCAACACCGCCGGGGCCGAAGTTAAATTCCCTCTACTTTGGTCCATTAACAACTCTTTATTTGGCAACGACACCTCAGTCGCAGCGTGAGCGCAGCGATGACAAATGGAAAAGCGAGCGAGCGGCGCAAACGGCCACCTGTCGCCTGGGGATGTGCGCGGTCTGTCGACACAAGCGTGTACGTAGATACTCTGCGCGTTTACCTGTTTCTTCCTGGCCACGTATGTGATTTTGTACATGGTACAGGATTTCATATTAGGTATCGGCGACGGGTGCGCCGGAGTCGTCGTGAGGAGAAGCGCGCGGCGCCCACGCGCGCCGCCGCGCGTCCACTGCGGAGCCGCCGCTGCGCGCTGCTCAGCCGCACAGAACCGCACGCATTCATTAACCGTCGTATTAACTTTTACAGTTTGAAAAAAAATGTAAGAGAGTTACTGTTTCGTGTTTCCGCTCGACCGAGTGTGTTGCAGTACACTAGATAATTAATTCACTTAACCGCCCACCGCCCGCGCGAGCTACGACTGGCGCGGCTGATACTTGTTATTGTTGTGTTCCGACTTGGCCATCTGAATGCGAATTCTGTGGGCGGCGACATTGACATTTTCGCCTAGAGGTATCACCTTGCGCTTTACCTCTAATCAAATGATCGACTAAAAGCGTTATACTTACTAGGAAATTATAAACACAGTTTGCCGCAACTTACCTTATGCAGGCCACACACGCAAGGGTGTACCCGACAGGTTTGCCTGTGCACTTACGCCTGTCAGGTATAGGTGAGTGTGAAAGCCTGCCAAGTTCTGTAACATACACGCTCCGGTTTACCTGAACATTTGACCTATTCAGGCAAACCAGTCAAGTACACCCTTGCGTGTATGGCTTGCTTTACAGACATTGGTTGTATCCGTTCACATCGCTCTACGTCATTCCGTTCAGGGTGGAAATCTTTCAAAGTTACCACAAGTGTCAAACTTACCACTGAATGCTCTTTTCTCGCGTACACAAAACTAAATTGAACGTTTTCACACATTCCCATATTCCATTCCGTTTACAGATCAGCATTCAGCGGGCCACCGAATCTGCCTGTACCATTGCTTTTCTTATTGCTGTATTAATATTACTTATTAATTATTATGTTCATTGCTTTTACTATTTATTTATGAGTCGTGTTTATAACATAATTATTTAATGTCGTCAGTCAACTGAAAAGAATTAGGCCTAATTTGCACGGGAACTAGAAAAACATTGGAACGTTAAAAACGTGGCTGGCATTGGCGCTTTTGAAACGCTTTCGTTTGTGTAAAATACTCTAAAGGGAGTTTCATAAGATCTATTTGACTTTAAGAACCAAGCCCAGCTGAGAAAATCACAGCGCAATGAATAGGTAAACAGTCGCGTTTTAACAGTGCTGACGTGCGGAAGTGTGCTTGGCAATGTAGGTATTTGTTTCATTTGTACGTTTTTATTTCGGACGTTAAAAACTCCCGTGCAAATAGGGAATATGCATGACTTTTTTTTATGGATTTATTGAGATCTTTTGTCTTCCAGATACATAAATATCGAAGAATTTTTAAACTATCTTTTCTATTAAGCGAGTTATAAAGCGTTAAAGTTATTGATTAGACAGAGAGATCCGATGCGGTAGTTGACGTCACGTACCGTGAGCGCCGTACTAACTCCATAGAAAATCTGTTTCGCGAGAGAGAGACGGATATATTCACTTTCAATGACTGTATCTCGCCCATTTTTCAACCAATTTTGATTTTGTTTTCACTGTTCGTAGTAAATTTTGATCTATTTTACGATAAATTAGTAAATACCTGAAACTATTTTTCATGCATATTCCATAGATTAGGCCTAACAACAAGTTTGTAGTACAAAAGAATGTACATTTCATTTGCAATAGGTAATATAATTAGTTTTAAGAAAAATAGATTAATTCTGGGTGTACAAAGAGCAAATCTATAGGTATTATTTGTTGATAGTAACTAGGTAGATTATTTGGAAGGCTGTGAATTTAGTAGAGAACTAGAGACTAACAATATTCCGTATCAGTAGGTTACCTACGTTTTTTGTTACGTAGGTAGGTTAATTATGTTGTTTAGGTACATAATTTGTTTATGTATCAAAAATGTATTAACAGTACGTAGGTACTACTTGTCTTACTAGATCAATGTCAACTTTTTATTAGGTATCTGCCATTTTATCAATATAAACCGTGGCATGCTTTTCTGATAAATACTATCAAAGACTATTTCTAAATATGAAAACCCATTTGTATATAAATCTAATTACCTATGCATTTAGCTAAATAACTTTTGCCTACTTTATTTATTCATTTATTAAAAAACCGCATTTCTTAAGTCTGTTGCATTTTAGGGTTACTCTTGTAGAACAGGAACCCGATATAAAGCACCTACCTATCTTTCATCACGTTTAATAATCACTATTTGGTTTCTTTATGTACCTGCCTACGTACGAAGTAAAACAGATTGGTTACGTGTCGCGTAGTCCGTTATCTTTAAATTTTTGTCCATGCTTAATGTTGATAATAATAATGGTGCCTGCCTCTTGGATTTAGCCATTGTCAATACTATTAGTTACCTACCAAATAATAATATCCCAAATATGAACTGTAAGTAAAGCACCTCTTAAGTTTCTCCATGGTTTTGGGTGTTCATAACGAACGGATTCCATCACGGACGGGGATTGCAGTATCTCAGACCGCGTGTTTCCACGCATTACCTACCTACAATAAATATTTGTGTGTTGTAAAGGACACTTGTGTGGGTGTCACACATGCGGGACAATCCCGTGCGCGTGATTGAAATCATCGCTATGTTATAAACACCTTATAGCAGACCTGTTGGATGGCCATGGGTCCGATGGTGTCTGGTGATATAGATATGAAGTGCTATAGCCAAAGTTAAGAAATAGCTTATGTTAATAATAAATTAACTTGCGTAAATAAGTATTTAAACCTGAATCACCATTATATTAAAAAAGATAATTCTATTATTTTTATGGGAAATATTATTTTAATTTTAATAAAAAGTATTCTCACAGTCCTTTGCTTTTTGTTATTTCATTTTCAATTACCTATCCTATACTACGCTAAGGTTGACTGGAAGAGATCGCTTA
The DNA here is from genome assembly GCA_031163375.1 of Conogethes punctiferalis. Lineage (NCBI taxonomy): Eukaryota > Metazoa > Arthropoda > Insecta > Lepidoptera > Crambidae > Conogethes > Conogethes punctiferalis. The sequence goes on along the minus strand of CM062077.1, from coordinate 26,027,675 downwards.
TAGCGACAAGGCCGCCTATATTGTACAACAGATGTCAATTGTAGGTATGGTGTGCAATAAAGAATTATTACCTACTTACTCGTTTATTTTATTAATAGCTGTGCCAGCGGCGGCGTCGCATGCGCGGATATCGGGCTTTAAAAATTACGGACTTTCATAAAATGGTGCCTAAGTTTTAATTTAGACCTCTAGCAAAATATATTGGTGAAAACCGCATTTAATTCCATGCAGAAGGAAGTTTTCGCGAGGTGCGCGATCAAACAGTTAGATATTTCTCCCGTCCAGTGGCGGATTAACGTATAAGCACTACAAGCACGTGCTTGGGGCCCCTGTTCACCAGGGGCCTCCATCCTCTACTGGCGTTCCATGTTATACCTAAATTTTATCGAGATTGATCCACAATATGTCCGAAATCACAAGGCGCGAACAGTCCGCGAGTGTCCCTTCATGCACCCCCGCAGGGCCCTGCCCCAGGCTCGCAAAAAAATACATAAAAAATACATTTAATGTACTTCCAAGTTAAGGTATGTTTGGCTTCATACAAAAAGGTTCGATGTCTTTTGCACTTTGTTTATTTATTTATTTTTTATGCAAGAGGCGGCAGACGAGCAAATGTGATGCCTGATGCTAAGCAGTCGACACCGCCCATGGACACCCGCAACTCAAATCGAGTTTAGGGTCGCTGCCGGCCTTTTAAATAGGAGTACGCTCGTTCTTTGAAGGCTCCCATGTCGTAGCTGTTCGGAAATACTGAAGCAGAGAGTTGGTTCCACAAAACCGATGCGCGAGGCAAGAAGTTCCTCATAAAGCGTACAGTGGAGGATCGCCAACCATCGAGATGATGAGGATGGAATTGAAATCGATTACGCGTGGTGCGGTGAAGAAACTCAGCTGCAGGCAGTAAACCAAACAGTTCTTCAGAACATTCCCCGTGATAGATGCGGTAGAGAACGCACATGGATGCGACGTCTCTTCGCAATGCCAGTGAGTCGAGTCGACTAGACAGGGATATTACTTTATAATACCTACAAATTCCATTCCTTCCATTTCCATTTGAACAATAGAGGGCCTATACAGGCTCGGTGCTTAGGGCCTCGGATACTCTCAATCCGCCACTGCTCCCGTCCCCTCTCCTTCACTGCTCTGCTCCTATTGATTGTAGCGTAACGAAAAGTATACTATAACCTGCCCAGGAGTATGAAGAATAATTGAAGGTACCAAGTTTTGTTTAAATCCGTCGAATAGTTTTTGTTTCTACAGACAGACAGGCAGACAAAAATTTTACTGATTGCATATTTTTTTGGCATCAGTATCGATCACTAATCACTCCCTGACACGGTGTGTGTGTAGGTATATAGTGTACGTACATCTAATATGTATACTTACACTTTAGAACTTTGTCACATTGTAGCACAATAATAAATGACAGAATGTTAGGGGGCAGCCGCAGACGACGAGACTATCCGTGACGCACTTTCTAGTCTGTGATGCAATTATATGCAGTAACGCACACGACGCGCAAAAATCTGTCGCGGATTTCACAGACTCGCCGCACATCGATCATTCTGTCGGCAGAGCTGTAGGGACCTAGATGCTCTTTTTAAATGTCTCAGAGGCAGACTCTATCGCACAAAAAGTCTGTCGTCTGCGCAGCCCCTAAACATGTCATTTATTATTATTGTGACGAGGTTCTAAATTGGAATACTTGCTTTTGACTGTATGGACTGCTGACTGACCAAGCTAGTCCGTCGGCGACGCGTCAACGTTGCTCTATTAGATCAACGAGGTGTAATCAACAATGGAAATAGAATATTGCAAAATGAAACAATAATTTTAAAAATAGACAGGAAGCTCTTTAATATGGCACTACCTTAAAGTACCTACCTAAGCAATAATATCCTAGTAAAATACAATCATTGAAGGCATCGCTGATCGTCCAATCGGTGCGCACCCTGAACTGTGTGTGAAGTAAGGCCCGCGCCATTGACCAGTTTGTTCTATACGTTCTATTGTGTACTTTATAAACTTTTTATATTCTTTGAACATGAACTATTAATAAAACTGTGGCTTGTTCAATTGCAGTTATACCAGTTCAGAGTTGCGTTTCAACAACAACCCGCACAGTCAACAACTCTCAATAATGAGGATACCATAACAATGTCAATTGCCAGATCTATTCCTATTCGAGTGCCAAGTACTTAATAATCATAAAAAGTACTATTGTAATAAATTAATCTTATCTTATAATTAACATCGTGCCCCGTTTTATGATAATGTCATTAATATAGTGCGTCTGTAACAGATAGATTACATACAAAATCCATTTTTATTTTACGTAATAAAAACACCAGCAATCTAGTTGAATAACAACTGAGCTACATATCTGGACCTCGTCCTTTCAAGGCGCAGTGTCCCAATATACCTAGTTCGTTCCTGGTTAAGTAAATTTCAGTACCTACGAAAATCTTTCTTAATCATTTTGTGTAGTAGTGTTTCCTACTCACTGTTTCAAACACAATCATAAAACGGACCCCGAGATAAAAATCATAAAATCTAGTGAAGAAAAGCACCTATTCATTTATTATTATCATGATAACAAACATCAATTGTTCAGTTGTCCATGGAGCGGTGAGCCATGTTTTAGTGCCCAATGAACTGACTATTCTGTGATACACAGTAAAGTAACAGTACTTTTAAAATGCGATCCCTTTCTGCTCCCGTCCCGTCGCGCGGCCCGAGCGGCAGCCGGCCGGACGCCTGAATGAGAATTTAATCTACCTGTATAATGTAGAGCAGAAACTGTACTTAACTTAAACTAATGTAATCTTTTGTTTACATAATATGGCATTATTTTGCGAATACCAGCGGTTGCTTCATTGCTACCTATAACAACTAGAGGCACTGTAGTTTATTATAACAGTTTTTTATAACTGCAGTCAGCAGAGATTACTGACAAATAATAGGTACAGTACTTTTGAGTAAAAATATCTAACTTTTAATCAGTTAGAATTCAATGCAATTTTAGCATTTATCAAGCATAAATCATCAGCTTAAGTTATATTTACCAATAAAAAGTTTGTGCAATAAACATAAGAAAAGTAATGTAACAATATCTAGCTTAACAGACCAAAACTTAACTAGCACAAACCAAAACCAATAGCACTTAATATAATTATGTTTAATTAAACTAAGTTACGAAAGACCAGAAGTCTCAAAAGTTCATTAAAAACAAAACAGTGACTGTGAAAGGTCTATAGATCTACCTGGAGCACCACCAGATGACAATTTAATTATAAGAAGTAAAGAGAGCAAAAAATTTTAATCAATACATGAGTATTTTGTAAATAAATGCACTTTAGAATTTTCATATTAGCAAATAAAGTAATACAGGAATAAAAACATTTATTCCCATCGGGAATGATAGCGTAAATAGCATAGTTTATACATTCTATGCCATGGCCTTTCCGCACGGCCATATCACACTTGCGGCCCTTCGGCTATGGCCTACGGAGCACCCACTGCTCCACTTACTTACTAATATTTGTTACAACTAAAATATTGTAGATTCACACAAATTGTAAATTCATCCGTATCACAAACTATAGGTTTATATACTCTATATGTCTCTATAATATGCATATACATATTTTATGTATAATAGTTGAGTATCTAAATATTAGGATATGGCAACTTAACAACAACTTATTGTCTAGTGGAATACTCTATGAAGTAACGAGCTGCAGCCGCAGCCTCCAACTACAGCGTGTCCGCCAGCCCGCTGCAGACAAACTACTGATCGATATTAGGACCAACTAAAAACATGTCATTACTCTGGCTTCACTAATAACTAAAATTATTGATCAATAAATCACTTAAATGGCATCTAAATGTTACAAGGACAATGTTAACAAGCTGGGACTGGACAGTGTCCCTTTGTCACACAACGCGCCAAACATGTCTAGTGCTTCATCAAAACATCCACTTGATAAATCCAAACTACTAGGTACAATTAAAATACTAGAGAGTTACTCACTAATTATTAGTCAGATTAAAATTATAGCAGGACGGTTCGGTCGATTTCATGTGCAGTGTCATAATTATACAAATAGAAGCTGCATTCTAAATTCAAAATGCGATATGTATAATACTATCACATCAAAATACTAAAATAAAATTTCACTCAACGGTAAAAGGGTCAACTTTAAAACGACCACAATAATGAATCAGGATTCCGAGAGATTCGTAACGAAATTTTGAATTCAGTGATATGATGTGGGATTCAGTGGGACAGCGCCGGCGCGCGCGCGCTCGCGCCGTTACGTCTGCAGCCAGTGGAACATGAGGCTGTGCACCGTGGGGTAGTCCAGCTCCGCGTTGGGCGAGCTCAGGAACTCCTTCAGGCTGAGGCCGGCGTCCGGCGGCGGCGGCGGCTCCTTGGGGTCGGGCGCGGAGTGCGCCGAGTTGTCGTCGGAGGCGCAGTCGGAGGAGGCGGCCCGCCACTTGTCGTCGTAGTTGAGGTCGCAGAGCGTGGGCGGCTCGTCGCCGTCGCTGAGCTCCTCGTCGGGCGCGAGGCCGCGCTTGGCGCGCGCGCAGTCGGTGTCGCTGGCGTCGCGCGGCGCGCCGCCGCCGCCCTCGTGCTGGCGGCGCGCGTTCTTCAGCGCGCGGTAGCGCCGCGAGCGCTCCCGCTGCAGCCGCCTCTTCCTCTCGTCCGCGCGCTCCAGCTCCTCGGGCGTCTTCTTCAGCGCGTTCTTTCCGAAGAAGTATCTCATGAACGACTCGTCGCAGTTGCGTTTGGACAGGTAGCTCGCCATTAATTTATAGTAGTACTGATTGTCCATCGCGGTGGCCAATCTGTATGAGGAATTTCCAGTTTCTTTTGCCTAAAATGTAACTAACTATGTCGATATTCTTGAAATTGCGAAATAAATAAAAATAATGAGAACGCACGAACTGACTAAAGATGACGTGACGTCAATCACCGCCACAGATGATGTCGTGTAAACTGTCAAATAAACGTCAGTGCGTTTTGTTTGCATTCGAAAATAATTTTGTTTGCATGTATGGTTCGCATGTATTCGCTTCTATTTTTATAACTATTTATTCACTTAAACGTAAGTATAAAATATTGCGAGTGATTGGCTGAACATGGACATGCTTAGATTATGCGTTTGACTTGAAATAAAAATCTTTCCTCGGTGCATTACCACATAGTTTCGTAAAGAAATGAAATTTCTTTTTCCCAAGGGTTGGATGGAATATGGATTGGGATGTAAGGGAGCATCATCTTCTCGCTCCAAGCCAACCTCACTTGCCCGTGGTACATTCAAGGTCATGTTCAGTGAACATATTCTACTGGAACCGATTGCAGTAAGTACACGGCTCCGTTGTGCGGAAACAACTTTGAGGACGAGGTAACTAAGAGAACTCACATAAGCTGGGCAGCGTTTGGGAAACATCGTCGATCCCACATTGCCTGAAGACGAAAGTCTTCCATCAGTGCGTTTCGGCAAACATAGTGTAGGACGCCCTCAGGCCAAGAAGCCGAAAAGCCCAGGATCGATCAAAGTGGCATTGGGAGAGGCCTATGTCCAGCAGTGGAGTAATATAGGCTGATGATGATGATGTTGAGGATGGAATAAGAAAACAAGCCTTTTTGAATCAAATGTGTAATACACCTATTTTATTTTTTCTTAAGTTCAAAACTTACAAATATACAAAAATAGTTTTGCTTAAACAAGTCCTTAAGTACAAAGTGTGAACAGCTGAGGCAGCAGGCAAGGCTAGAAGACCGCGATCTCGCTGCGCGGCACGGCGGCCAGCCCGTCGTCCCACGTGAGCATGGCGTTGAAGGTGAGGTACAGCGCCACGGCCGACAGCACGTGCCACAGGTCGTGCGAGTCGTAGAACTGCAGCACGCGGCACTCGTGATTCCTGAAATCGTAATAATTATTGTTTTGACGTAGACTGACTAGTATAGTCGGAACAGATAGGGAGACGCCTACCGGTATTTATTCAAGGAAATCGACATCTAATATGGGCGCATAACAAAGGCAGCTTATTTGGTCCTTTTATTATTTTCGGGTTTTTTTAGTGCACATAATATTAGACGGCACCTTGCTTGTAAATCTTTTTTTTCTTGTTTACGCGCTGTCAGTGTGACAGCTTCGCTCCGATCGGCCTCAATGACGTTGGCGGCAGATGATTGGAGGTGCTTAACAGCGACGCGAACATGTAATAATCGGTTCATTTTAATTTTACTAGGTACTACGGTACTACGAGCATGTGACTTCGGAGACGTCAGAAGCAGTGCTAGTGGCGGCGCGCACCTGTGTCGCGACTGCTCGTACCTGTGTCGCGACTGCTCGTACCTGTGTCGCGACTGCTCGTACCTGTGTCGCGACTGCTCGTACCTGTGTCGCGACTGCTCGTACCCTTGTGTCGCGACTGCTCGTACCTGTGTCGCGACTGCTCGTACCTGTGTCGCGACTGCTCGTACCTGTGTCGCGACTGCTCGTACCTGTGTCGCGACTGCTCGTACCTGTGTCGCGACTGCTCGTACCTGTGTCGCGACTGCTCGTACCTGTGTCGCGACTGCGCGGGCGTGCTGGACCAGCTGGAGCTGCCGGACGTGAAGAGGTAGAGCGCGGGCGCCCAGGCGGCGGCGGCGCGTACCTGTGTCGCGACTGCTCGTACCTGTGTCGCGACTGCTCGTACCTGTGTCGCGACTGCTGGTACCTGTGTCGCGACTGCTCGTACCTGTGTCGCGACTGCTCGTACCTGTGTCGCGACTGCGCGGGCGTGCTGGACCAGCTGGAGCTGCCGGACGTGAAGAGGTAGAGCGCGGGCGCCCAGGCGGCGGCGGCGCGTACCTGTGTCGCGACTGCTCGTACCTGTGTCGCGACTGCTCGTACCTGTGTCGCGACTGCTGGTACCTGTGTCGCGACTGCTCGTACCTGTGTCGCGACTGCTCGTACCTGTGTCGCGACTGCGCGGGCGTGCTGGACCAGCTGGAGCTGCCGGACGTGAAGAGGTAGAGCGCGGGCGCCCAGGCGGCGGCGGCGCGTACCTGTGTCGCGACTGCTCGTACCTGTGTCGCGACTGCTCGTACCTGTGTCGCGACTGCTGGTACCTGTGTCGCGACTGCTCGTACCTGTGTCGCGACTGCTCGTACCTGTGTCGCGACTGCGCGGGCGTGCTGGACCAGCTGGAGCTGCCGGACGTGAAGAGGTAGAGCGCGGGCGCCCAGGCGGCGGCGGCGCGTACCTGTGTCGCGACTGCTCGTACCTATACCGATACCGATACATACCGATATACGACCACTATACGAGTTCGGTGTACCCGTCCACACCTCAGCGTCTTCCTCGCGGCAGCAGTTCAGTGACGTAAGTGGGATCGCGTGCTCCGCATCAAGCGTTGAGCCGCGCACCACATCGCGGAACCGCCGCCCTGCGAGGGGAGGCAAAGAAGAAGCGCCAGTCGACGCCGAGCAAGGAGTGGTTCACCCTCACTTATTTTGTTAAATAAGTTGAGGGTGAACGAAGAAAAAGTTTTCAAAAGGTACCCCCCCCCTACGACAACAGGCGAACGCATACCGGACTCCGATGGGCGGACGCCGTCCGCCCGATTATCACCTCAGGGCCGCGCAAGCGGCCCTGCGCGAGGCAGAAGCCGACTCGCCCGCATCGCCGCAGACGTCGCCGCCAGCGCCGTCCCCGCCACCGTCACCACGCTCCCCGACCTCGTCGGAATATTTCGATAGGTTCGGGGAGCCCGTGCCGTCGCCGACTGGAGCCGGACCGGCCCCGGTGTCATCTGTTGATGCACCAGGGACCGCTACCAGGCGCCGGTGCACGGCGTCGGAGCGCAGCCCAGATGCAGCCACCAATCTAGAGAAGAGGACCCGGGTGCTCTCCCCCTTCAGGGTCGAGACCTCCCGTTCCCCCACCCCACCTATTAACCCGCCCGTAGTGGCGACGGAGTCGGACGAGGAGGACTTCGCCGCATACTACAGGGACATCCTGCCCGCGACAGGACAGACTGCCCCCAAACCCCCCCCAACCTACGCAGCACTAGCTGCGTCCCCGCCGCCGCTCACACGGCCGCCGACCCCACCAGGACCAGCTGCGACGACTTCCGCTGCTGGATCCCCGTCTCACAACACTCAAACACAGCCCCCAGTCGGACCCCCACCAAAGGCGTACCCGCCTATCGTGGTGGAGCAATTGCCCGACTGGGTCACACACTTTGGGGCCCTTCGTGGTCTCCTCGGCAGTGCCCCGAACGCACGGCCCTTCAAGAAGGGCGTACGGTTCATTCCGAGGTCGGCCAACGAGTACCGCGTCGTACAGCGGTACTTGGTGGACCTGTCCAGCCGGGATAGCAGTGTCCAATGGCACTGCTACAGTCCAGCGGAGGAGAGGCCCACCAAGGTAGCCGTTATCGGGCTGCCCTCGGAGACGGCCCCCGAGGACATCATGAAGGCCCTATTGGATCTGGGCTTCCCGGCGCAGCACGTGCGCCACATCCCGCCGCGTCGTGAGCGGGCCGGGTGTGTCCATCACGTGGCGCTGGGGCGTATGGACGCAGAGCAATTATCGAAGCTGTACGCTGTCGATGAGCTGCTGTGCATGCCAGGCGTCCGCATCGCCGCGTGGAGGGGACGCCAAGGCCCGGCTCAATGCCACCGCTGCCAGGCATTTGGGCACTCTTCGGCCAATTGCCATAGGGTGCCCAAATGTGTGCGTTGCGGAGGCGCCCATGTGGTCGCGGACTGCGCCCGCCCCAGGGAGGCCGCTCCTACCTGCGCTAACTGCGGGGGGCCGCACCCGGCGAGCAATCGTTCGTGCGCGGTCTTCCGCAGGGAGGCACGCAGGAGGGGTCTCGCTGTTCACCCGCCCATCCCCAACAAACCACAGCCGGCATCATCATCATCTTTGCTATCCAGGCCGGCACCCGCTCCCAGACCGCCGACGGTAGATATGCCGGAACCGGCATTAGGTCAATCCCTTGCCCCGCCAGCTAATAATCCCGGGGAAAAGCGTGTTGGCCGCCGGCGACGCGGTCGCGGGGGGAAGAAGCGTCAAGAGGCGCAACCCCCCCCCGCCCCCGCGGCGCCCCCCGCCCCAGCCCCCGCCCAGAACACTCCGAGCGTGACTCCGGGTATACCCCCCACCCCCTCTTTGGGCGATTGCCCCCCACTGCCTCAAAGGCAGCCGCGCAAATTAGCGCATGACGCCCAGCAGCGGCGCATTCCGGCCACCGAACCTCATCAGGGCCCCCCAACCGACCTCAATACCCCATCCCACGGACACGTAGTTCGATCGGGGCCAGTTCAGCCATCGCCATACTCGCAGACGATGGAGGAACTCCAAGACACATTCAGCGCTGTCCTACAGGAGGTGCTGTTTATGCTCCAGGAAGGCCACGATCCTTCCAACTACATTTATGCGACGTTAGGCCGTTTAGTAGCCGCCCGGGCGGCACGTTCCTTTTTACGGGCCTAAGGGTGATTTACTGGAACCCCGGAGGGATCCAGCAGAGAACCCAGGATCTGAGGGTGCTCGCCCAGACGTATGACCCCCATATCATACTGCTGGGCGAGACACTATTAAGACCTGCTCAAGCATTTCGGCTGCCCAACTACTTCGTGTACAGACGGGATGAATTGACCGGGCACGGACGCGCATTTCGAGGCGTAGCCGTGCTCGTGCGTCGGAACGTGGTACACGATGCGGTTGAGGAGCCGAATTACGTGAGTCTCAGATCCTTAGGCGTGCGCATAAATGTGGGTGGACTGGAATTACGAGTTTTCGCCGCCTACCGTCCTCCGACGCATATCTTTGACGCCGGCGACCTGGACGCTATCTTTGACGGTTCGCCGACACTGCTCGCCGGAGATTTGAATGCGAAGCACCCCAATTGGGGATCGCATTCAATGTCTCCGATTGGCAGGAGATTACTCCAGGCCGCCGACGACAAAGACATTTCAATACTAGGCCCAGACTCACCCACCCACATCCCGACCAACTGCAGCCACAGGGCTGACGTGTTGGATATCGTGTTGTTGCAGAACGTGCGGTGCCCTACTACGGTAGAAGTGCTGTACGATACCGATACCCAGCACTTGCCGATTTTGGCAACAGTAGGTATCCACGCTCTTCTCTCCTCCCCTCGCCCTCCGCTTCCCCGTATCAACTGGGACAAATTCACAGCAGCGCTTTGCGATGTACAATTGGGCGGCCCACTATCCTCCCCGGAGGACGTGGAGACCGCCACGGGGTACATAACAAAGCGCCTGTCCCAGGCGAGAACGGAATCCCTGACTAAGGCCGCCTCTCGGCCCCACCCCGGCAGTAAAAGCGAACTACCAGCGAAGTTGCGAGAATCGCTGGCTAAGAAACGCAAGCTCCGCAAGCTATGGGCTAGTACCCGATGCCCGGTACTGAAGCGCGAGCTTAACAAACTGTCCGGGGAACTGTCTGCAGCAGTGAAAACATGGCGAGGCGACTCGTGGGAGGCCCGGATTGACCGGGCCACCGACGAGATACCCGAGGTGTTTTCACTGTGCAAACAGCTATCCAATACTCCGTCCCCGGTGTGCCCACTTCTCAACGCCGCGGGCGAGCGTAAATACGCCGCCCAGGACAGGGCCGAGATCCTGGCAGACCATCTCGCCGGATCATTCGCCCCCCACCCCGTCCCCCCCGACGCCCCCTCTCACATCACCGACCACCACACTCAAGTCCAATCTCTCGTTGCCGGATACCTGTCGAACCCGACTCCGCCGCTCCCAGGGGATGTTTTCATTTCCCCCTCGGAGATGAGGCAAGCCATACGGCGTCTGCCTAAGCGGAAAGCCCCCGGGCCAGACAAAGTAACGACAGCGATGCTTCAGCACATGCCCAGGAAGTGCATGGTTGCGTTGGTTAGGCTGTTTAACGCCATCCTGCGCACCATGCACTTCCCGGAGTCATGGAAAACCGGTAGTGTCATCGTCCTTCCAAAACCTGGGAAGGACCGAAGGCACCCGGCTAGCTACCGTCCTATCACTCTTCTCTCTCACCTGGCGAAACTGTTTGAGCGACTGTTGCTGCGGAGGCTAAGACCATTTATTCGTCTTCGCGACGAACAGTTCGGTTTCCGCAGTGGACACTCAACCACGCTCCAGCTAGCCAGGGTTCTTCACTTTCTGGCCGATGCAGTAAACAGGGGACACTACGCTGCCGCAGTCTTTCTCGATATCGAGAAGGCCTTCGACAGAGTTTGGCACCCCGGTTTACTGCATAAGCTAATAAATCTGGACCCTCCCCCTCCCCCCGCTCTTATTCTTCTTCTTCACTCTTTTCTTTCAGACCGCAAATTTTACGTTTCTGTAGAAGATGCGGTCTCTCCCGTCCACCCCATTCACGCCGGAGTTCCCCAAGGCAGCTGCCTCAGTCCATCCCTATACGCGGCCTATACAGACGACATTCCGACTCTGAGAGGACAGCTGAAGGAGGGAGAGCGAGACGTCACGCTCGCACTCTTCGCTGATGACAGCGCCTTCTTCGCGTCCTCGCGGAACACGAAATTGTTGCTGAGAAAGCTCCAAGGGGTAATGGACCTGCTTCCAGACTGGCTGGACAGATGGCGCATGGCCGTCAACGTGACGAAGACTCATGCGCTACTGGTCGGCAAGTGGAAGTTAGAACCACTCAAGCTCCGGGGGCAGGAGATTGAGTGGAGGACCACCATTACCTACTTGGGGTGTCGCATAGACCGCTCGCTGCGCATGGTGCCGCAGGCGACGCACGCCATCAATATGGCGAAGGCGTCGCGTGCGGCATTACGCCCAGTGCTCACATCCAGACTCCCGCTCCGCGCAAAGACAGGCATTTACAAGACCTACATAAGGAGCCGCCTCACGTACGCCATGCCCGCGTGGTACAGCCTGTGCAGCCGCTCCTTACGTAGGAAACTACAGGCCCAACAGAATATTACCCTCCGCGTCCTATCAGGGGCAGGGCGTTACGTCCGCAATGACGTAATCGCCCGGGATCTGAGGGTGCAGTCGGTAGAGGACTTTGTGATCCGCTCCGCCCGTCGGATGTACGACGCGGCGGAAAACGGGCCACACAGCCACCTACACGGCATAGCGCCCCTGCACGCCCGACCGCCTGACCCGGTGGGACGGGCTCTCCCGCGGGAGCTCGTCCTCGCCGGTGACACCGAGGATAACCTACACCAATCACCACACCGTCACCCCACGCAACACTCATCACACACCACACCTCCCACAGTGACACGCGTCCCAGACCCGCCTATCCCCCGCCCCCGCTTTCGGGTGGTGGCGGACGACCCCCGGACCGGCCCGCTGCGATCGGCGGTAGATCCGTCACCGCTGCTGGCCGCCCGGCTCCCGACGGACAGACACGCCCCTCAGGCTGACTGACTGACCGACATACCATTAGAAAAGATGGGCATTTAAAAAAAAAAAAAAAAAAAAAAAAAAAAAAAATATTATTACCTATATCTATGTACATATATGCCCCAACCGACAACACGACACCATCCTCCCCCCTCCCGCGCCGCATACCTTGTAAGCCGCAGATGTGCTAGGTTGCGCGGGAGGGTTTCCTGAATAAGGAGTAGTAGCACCCGGGGCAGAAGAGCCCCGGAGATGATGCCCGGGTAGAGATCAGAAGGGATCGAGACCCGTACCCGAGAGCCGCAATTATCGGCACGAGGAAGAACCAGAGTGGGGTGCTCGTACCTGTGTCGCGACTGCTCGTACCTGTGTCGCGACTGCTCGTACCTGTGTCGCGACTGCTCGTACCTGTGTCGCGACTGCTCGTACCTGTGTCGCGACTGCGCGGGCGTGCTGGACCAGCTGGAGCTGCCGGAGGTGAAGAGGTAGAGCGCGGGCGCCCAGGCGGCGGCGGCGCCGGCCAGGTAGCACCACGCGTACCAGCGCGGCCGCTCGCCGTGCAGCAGCTTCATGCTCAGGTAGAACACCATGTACACCAGCGTGTTGCCCAGCAGCACGAACAGCAGGTGCGACGCGAAGTCCGCGCTCTGCGTGAACAGCCTGCGTATCCAAACACAATTATTTGTTACAAAAAACGACTCCTGAAGGGAAAAAGTTAAAGGAAGCCAGACCACTGTAGCACTGTACAAATTGTATTCTATGTTTTTTAAACGACAGGTAGGTATCGTAATTTTATGTTAAATATAAATATTTATGTGTGCACGTGTGTGTGTGTGTGTGCGCGTGTGTGTATGTGTCATACCCGTAGAGCGCGAAGGCCCAGTTGAGCGCGTTGGCGATGAGCAGCATGGTGTGTATGTGTGTGCGTGTGTGTGTTTGTGTTGTATGTACCCGTAGAGCGCGAAGGCCCAGTTGAGCGCGTTGGCGATGAGCAGCATGGTGTGTATGTGTGTGTGTGTGTGTGTGTGTGCGTGTGTGTGTTTGTGTTGTATGTACCCGTAGAGCGCGAAGGCCCAGTTGAGCGCGTTGGCGATGAGCAGCATGGTGTGTATGTGTGTGTGTGTGTGTGTGTGTGTGCGTGTGTGTGTTTGTGTTGTATGTACCCGTAGAGCGCGAAGGCCCAGTTGAGCGCGTTGGCGATGAGCAGCATGGTGTGTATGTGTGTGTGTGTGTGTGTGTGTGTGTGCGTGTGTGTGTTTGTGTTGTATGTACCCGTAGAGCGCGAAGGCCCAGTTGAGCGCGTTGGCGATGAGCAGCATGGTGTGTATGTGTGTGTGTGTGTGTGTGTGTGCGTGTGTGTGTTTGTGTTGTATGTACCCGTAGAGCGCGAAGGCCCAGTTGAGCGCGTTGGCGATGAGCAGCATGGTGTGTATGTGTGTGTGTGTGTGTGTGTGTGTGTGCGTGTGTGTGTTTGTGTTGTATGTACCCGTAGAGCGCGAAGGCCCAGTTGAGCGCGTTGGCGATGAGCAGCATGGTGTGTATGTGTGTGTGTGTGTGTGTGTGTGTGCGTGTGTGTGTTTGTGTTGTATGTACCCGTAGAGCGCGAAGGCCCAGTTGAGCGCGTTGGCGATGAGCAGCATGGTGTGTATGTGTGTGTGTGTGTGTGTGTGTGTGCGTGTGTGTGTTTGTGTTGTATGTACCCGTAGAGCGCGAAGGCCCAGTTGAGCGCGTTGGCGATGAGCAGCATGGTGTGTATGTGTGTGTGTGTGTGTGTGTGTGTGCGTGTGTGTGTTTGTGTTGTATGTACCCGTAGAGCGCGAAGGCCCAGTTGAGCGCGTTGGCGATGAGCAGCATGGTGTGTATGTGTGTGTGTGTGTGTGTGTGTGTGCGTGTGTGTGTTTGTGTTGTATGTACCCGTAGAGCGCGAAGGCCCAGTTGAGCGCGTTGGCGATGAGCAGCATGGTGTGTATGTGTGTGTGTGTGTGTGTGTGTGTGCGTGTGTGTGTTTGTGTTGTATGTACCCGTAGAGCGCGAAGGCCCAGTTGAGCGCGTTGGCGATGAGCAGCATGGTGTGTATGTGTGTGTGTGTGTGTGTGTGTGTGCGTGTGTGTGTTTGTGTTGTATGTACCCGTAGAGCGCGAAGGCCCAGTTGAGCGCGTTGGCGATGAGCAGCATGGTGTGTGTGTGTGTGTGTGTGTGTGTGCGTGTGTGTGTTTGTGTTGTATGTACCCGTAGAGCGCGAAGGCCCAGTTGAGCGCGTTGGCGATGAGCAGCATGGTGTGTATGTGTGTGTGTGTGTGTGTGTGTGTGCGTGTGTGTGTTTGTGTTGTATGTACCCGTAGAGCGCGAAGGCCCAGTTGAGCGCGTTGGCGATGAGCAGCATGGTGTGTATGTGTGTGTGTGTGTGTGTGTGTGTGCGTGTGTGTGTTTGTGTTGTATGTACCCGTAGAGCGCGAAGGCCCAGTTGAGCGCGTTGGCGATGAGCAGCATGGTGTGTATGTGTGTGTGTGTGTGTGTGTGTGTGCGTGTGTGTGTTTGTGTTGTATGTACCCGTAGAGCGCGAAGGCCCAGTTGAGCGCGTTGGCGATGAGCAGCATGGTGTGTATGTGTGTGTGTGTGTGTGCGTGTGTGTGTTGTATGTACCCGTAGAGCGCGAAGGCCCAGTTGAGCGCGTTGGCGATGAGCAGCATGGTGAGGCGCGCCGAGTACAACGGCTGGATGCCGTGCTCGGGCAGCGCGCGGATCTCGCGGGCGGCCCACTGGAACGTTTCCTTCTCTGTGCAAGCAAACGGACAAATATACTTTATATTCATACTCATATACATCCAACAGCTCTTATAAATCCCCACGGCTCGATTCTAAATACTCGATTCAACGTTTCGAGGAAACATGATTTTTCCAACATTACTTACCTAATTTATGATTAAGTTCCAAAGCACCTTGTGATTATAAATATTAAAATCAAAATGTATCACTTGGTCTGTAATAATTTGATTTATTGCCCTTCACAGCACTGTTCGACTGTGATATAACACCTTCATAACAAAATTCGACATAATATTGATATTGTGAGACAAACTATATTATGTAAGTAGTTTAGTTTGAGAGAGAGAGTGGTGTACTGATACTGACCGAGCCGGAACTGGCCGATGTAGTAGATGCGCAGCGACAGCAGCAGCACCGTGAACACGTGCAGCACCGTGAACACGCCCCAGAACAGCGACCCGCCGCCCAGCACGCCCCACACCACTGCAACCACATTACACACTCGTAACGGTATCGTGAACACGGGCAGCACCGTGAACACGTGCAGCACCGTGAACACGCCCCAGAACAGCGACCCGCCGCCCAGCACGCCCCACACCACTGCAACCACATTACACACTCGTAACGGTATCGTTAACACGTGCAGCACCGTGAACACGTGCAGCACCGTGAACACGTGCAGCAACGTGAACACGCCCCAGAACAGCGACCCGCCGCCCAGCACGCCCCACACCACTGCAACCACATTACACACTCGTAACGGTATCGTGAACACGTGCAGCACCGTGAACACGTGCAGCACCGTGAACACGCCCCAGAACAGCGACCCGCCGCCCAGCACGCCCCACACCACTGCAACCACATTACACACTCGTAACGGTATCGTGAACACGTGCAGCACCGTGAACACGTGCAGCACCGTGAACACGTGCAGCACCGTGAACACGCCCCACACCACTGCAACCACATTGCACACTTTTTATCGCGCCGTTACAAGGTAACTTTGTGCAGCGCAGACGGCACACTTTGTGCGATAGAGTCTGCGTCTGAGACATTTAAAAAGAAGTATAAAAAAAAAGCGTATAAGTCTGCCGATAGAATGATCGAAGATGTGCGTCGTGTGCGTTACTGCAAAAAAGTGAGTCACGGATAGTCTGTCGTTTGCGCTGTCCCTAAGTGTCAAACGGGCCTTGTCTTGCCCCAACTTTAGTAACGTTGTCCTAGCTACAGCTCGTTAACTTAAGAGTTGGTAAGAACTCAACGAGTCACCATCATCCTAGCCTTTTTCCCGATTGTCTCAGGGTCGGCTTCCCAAACTGAGAGATTTGGTGAGGGCTAAGCTTTTACACAGAGCGACTGCCATCAGACCTCCGCAACACTTAGGGTAAGCTATACCCATTCCCAGTTTAGGCGTCAGAGTTATCATCATCTCTGATATGATGTAACGACTGCTATCTGAGTTGGTAAAGTTAGCACCCGGGACCAACAGCTTAACGTGCCTTCCGAAGCACGGAGGAAATCGGTGTCAAATTTTGGTCACCCATCATCGGATTGACCGCGCCAATGGTTGCACAACGTTGCGATCATTGTTAAGCAAACAAGACCGCGGCGCCACCGAGCTCCTCCGTGCAGGTAAGAACTCAACGAGTATGTCGGTAAAATAAAAATAAAATAGTTTATTTCTGCACGTCAAACTTTTTTCCTACCAGCATTTCGACGTGTAGCCTGCACGTCAAACTTTTTTCCTACCAGCACTTCGACGTGTAGCCTGCTGAGAAGAAGTGCCGCGACAAAGTCAAGAGTTAGCCTTTTTAAAAATATATAATACAATAATATTTGTAACCTTTGAAAAAATTGGTAAATTCTCCGGGCGTTGAAAGTGGCGAACGACAAGAGAGGCCTAGGCCAGCAGTGGACTGCGGGCTGATGACGATGATAAGAGTTTAATGTTTAGGATTCCGTTGCGCATGCTTTGACCACCGACCTATGGCGATGAGCACGGCCAGCACGCCGAAGGTGGCGTGCGCGCGCGCGTTGACGTCGGGGTGGCGCGCCTGGTAGATCTTGACCATGCTCAGCACGGCCAGCACGTACATGAACGCCACGTCTGCGGACGACAGTCAATATTACTTATTTATTTATTTATTTATTAAGAAAACCAACAGCTTTATGTTAATAGTACATGGTACAAGGATATACATCACTAATATCAAAGCCAATTACAGGTTTCCCTTAATTAACAAAGTACAGTGTTAATTTCGGTAGGTAAGTCTATACAATATTTAAAGTGATTTATAAATGCGTAAATCGAAGACAATTAATGCTAACAAACTAATTTTACGCCAATATTTCTTTCATGAAATATTCTATCGATAACAAAACAAATAAAACCTGCCAATAATACCATAAATCTATTTATGTATAAGTACTTTGGTTTTGTGCAACAAAAAAACTATCTACCTATTAAAACAACAACTCGTGAGAGCCGCAACGGGCCGCGCACCAAAAATCGAGCCGCACTATCAACACTCTAACCATTTTAGCGAAAACTTACAATAATAACGCATTATATTATAATATGTGGTAGTCATGTTTTGTATTAATAAATAATCTATATTATAATTTGAACTTGTGTTTGAACAAGAAGTGTAATAATCCCGACTAATATTATGAATGTAAAAGTAATTTCGTTATGTGTTTATGTGTCCGCATTAGTGGAAGTAAATGTTTGATAAAAAGTTAAATTTCTCAGAGGGGCCAATAGACAACTCGCATTTAGCGAGCGAATGGGTAATTATCATCCAGATCACTAAGTGGAATTAACATCTGATCGATCCCTTATTAGGGTACTAATCTTTTTTTTAAATAAAGCCTTAGAACCGATGAATAAGTCAATGTCATTAAATTTACGATTATAATTTCGAGGTAATCTAGCAAGGACAGAATTTGCTCCGTAATTAGTGTGACGCTGTGGCACGCTTAGCAATGGCGTTTGGCGCGTGCGCCGCTTTGGTGTACAGTACGCTATGGCATTGACCAGATCTGGGCAATCGACTCGGCCGCGGATCACATCAAATAGGAAACACACATCGAGTAAGTCTCGTCTCTCTGCCAATGTTAGTAGACCATACCAGTGGCATGCGCTCCGATAGGAGTCGTGCGACAATCGACGTCGGTACGATACGTGCTTAATGAAGATTTTCTGTAATCGCTCTAGACGATCAATATGAGTCATATACTGAGGCGACCAAACTGGACTAGCATACTCAAGCAAACTGCGAACGTAGGAGATGTACAATACCATTAGAGAACCAACATTTTTGAAATTTTTACATGTGCGTAAAACGAATCCCAAACTTTTGTATGCTTTTTTTGCAATTAAGTTAATGTGATCTGCTAAAATCATCTTGCTGTCCAAATATACACCTAGGTCTCGAATAAGGTCAACTTTTTCAATTGGGGTGCTGTTAAAATTATAACCGTGTGATATGGGATTCTTTTTACGCGTGAACGATATGTATTGACATTTTCTTGCATTTACCGTTATGTGGTTATCACTGTAATATTTATACAAAATATCCAATTCGGATTGTAGAGCAAGACAGTCATCTTTATTCTGGATTTTTAGATACACTTTTTTATCATCCGCGTACAGTAGGTGTTTCGCATTAGTAAAACATTTATATATATCGTGAATATACGCATTGTAAAAGAGTGGACCCAAGTGCGAACCTTGTGGAACCCCAGTGGGGATATCTATAAAATCAGAGCGGAAACCCCCAATAACTACAGCTTGTGATCGTCTGCTAAGGTACGACTGGATCCATCTCAGAAGATCCCCGTGAATGCCAAGTTTTCCTAATTTATGAAGAAGCAAGGAGTGGTCTACCCGGTCAAACGCTTTTTCGAAGTCAGTGTAGACCACATCTACTTGCCCTCCGTGTTCTACGTTTTTAAGTATATATTCTGTAAAACAAGCCAAATTAGTGACAGTCGACCGTTTCTTGAGAAAGCCATGTTGGCTATCGGGTATTTCTTTAGCTATAACGGGATAAATTATGTCAAATACGATCTTTTCAAATACTTTGCCTACTGTGTTGAGGATTGAGATACCCCTATAATTTTCTACGTTCGTTTTGGACCCTTTTTTGTGAATAGGCACTATAAGGGCTCTTTTCCATATGTCTGGGAAAACGGCCTCTTTCAGAGACTTATTAAAAATTAAAGTAATGGGTACAGCCAACGCTTTAGCGCATTTGGCCCAAAAAATTGGAGGAATACCGTCACTTCCCGCACCCTTGTCGATATCCAATGCTTTAAGATAACTTTCGACTGTAAGTTCATTAACCAGTATATGAGAAATAACGTCTATGGGTGGTCCATAGGAATTGTCTGAGTAGTGTACGGAAGATGGAGTGCCAAAGACACTCTGAAAGAACTGACCAAAAGCATCACATACTGACTTCCCATCAGAATAACTTATACCTTGATATGTTATTGTTTTGGGATAATTGGACCCGCCACGCAGTGACTTCACAAATGACCAAAATACTTTAGGGTTCCTTTGCAAAGCATTCTCGGTATTGGCGATGTAGCCCTCGTAGCATAAACGCTGTACTCGTTTTTGTCTTGCCCGTAGTAAACAAAACTCATCGTAGTCTAATCTGTTACTGAACTTTTTCCAACGCTTATGGGCTTTTGATTTTTCATTAATTAATTTGATTAGTGCCTTACTATACCACTTTGGATATTTATTAGATTTAGATTCTATTTTATAATATGGGACGTGTGATTGAATAATTTTATTTATAATTTCATAAAAAATTTCGGTTGCACTCACGGTATCACTTGATTGAAGCAGTGCCTGCCAGTCCTGTTTACTAATTAAATTATTTATGCATTCGTAATCTCCTTTCCTAAAATTTGGTCGCTGTACAGAAGATTCTTTAAGGGGACGTATGTGAAGGTCAAAAATTTTTAGGTTGAAGGGCGGATGGGCTACATCTATTTTACAAAGCGGCTGCGTAGATAAAGATGCTTCGAGAGGCATATTCGAAAATACAAGGTCAAGTGTATTGCCAGCGTGGTTGGTGAACGTATTAAATTGATTGAGATTTAGGAAGCTAAAACTTTCTGTGAGGAACATGCCCGCATTCTGTACTTCACTATGTCCGTATTTTATATGACGCGGGATATAATTATCCCATTTAATACAGGGCAGGTTAAAATCTCCGACCACCAATAATTTATTATTAGGATTCAGAGTAAGTTGTTGTTCAATTAGTTCCACTAGGTACTTGATATAACTTTGTATGCTCACTGGGTCGGGGGGTATGTAAATTACTACTAGGTATAGGTCTGTGACGGACGATATCGTGCGGCCAGGTATTTTAACTAATAAAATCTCCGTCGCCAGCCGATCGGGTAGATCAATACGTACAGCTTCCAGTTGTCTATGCACTATCGCCATGACTCCACCACCCGTCTTTTTACCACTCAGCGTCAGGTCTCGATCCTGTCGAAATACCTCGTATCGATCGTCGCACAACTCCCTGTCAAAAATACCGTCATTGAGCCATGTTTCTGTTATAAGAATGATATCCAAATCGTTAGACAAAATGTTTTGTTTAAAGTCAAGGCACTTCGTTCTAAGGCCCCGGATATTTTGGTAGTACAACTTTAGATTTAAATTAGCCATTTATAAAAGAATCGCCAAAAGAATATCTCAATTAATTCATCAATACATTTCTTATCACTGATATGAGGGTAAATTTGTTTTAGTTCAATTTGTAAGTGACCGGAAAGCGCACGGAACGTGTGAGAAATGTTTGCAAAGTAATTTTTAACGATTGAAGTGAATAAAGGACGTTCTCTAAAAATATGTGCACGCTTATATGGGAATAGGACTATGTTTAGTGTGTAGTTGTGAGTAATGGGAATTATCTTAATGTGATTATTGAGTATAAGAATAATATGTTGTGGATCAATTATATCAAGAAGTAACGTAATTTCATTATAATAAATGCGTGTATTTTTGGCATAACTTGTGAAAATTGGATTATGTTCATGTATAGTTGTGTAATTAAAACAGTATAAAGGCTCAATTTTTTTCGAGTGTATGTACAAGTATAATTTTATGTAAATGAGTGATGCATAGCGCGAAGTTGCCGAGGCCGTGCGCCGCAGTCGACGCACTCTAATCCCGCGCACGAGTAGACTTACCGGGTATCGCAGACTAATTGTTACAGAGTAGCCCGCGTCACAGAGGCAACAGCAGAAAGGCGCCCGCGGCATCGCGGCACTCACGATTTGTTTATACATGTATATGGAAAGTAAAATGATTTGAAAAAATATCACTATAGAAAATTGGGAACCGAAAAACGCAAATACGATGCACAAAGTCAGAGAAATCAGAAAACGAGTCACCGCACAGAGTTTCAAATAATTTTCTTGATATCTTCTTCTGTAGATATTAGAATTGCCGGAGCTGTATCCCCTTTGCGGACGAAGATTCTTCCGTTTTTTGTCCATACATAGTGAAATTCCTTAACTTTCGCAACCTCCTTCGCATTTTTCAACAGTTGCTTATTATAAGAAGTTAGATGTTCGTTTATAAAGATGAATCTTCGTTCACCTGGTAGGCCAATGTCACTTGACGACAAGCGGTGTTTGCGTGAAGCAGAGATCATATTATCCTTAATCAGTCGCGATCTAAGTTTTGCAACTACCACTCTAGATCGTCCCTGAATTTTAGCTCTTGGTGTTACTCTGTTTGCTTGCAAGATATCCTCACTAACCAAATTCACGCCGATTTGTTTAGCCGTGGCAACAATTATGTCCGTCAGGTTCTCGTTTTTGTCTTCTGGAAGACCTATGATTTCTATATTCAGTAGACGTTCCATTTGCTCCTTATGGTTAATTCCTTTTAGCAGATCAGCGTTCTCTCTTCTCATGGCATTCACCGTCAATCGCATTTCATCCAGGTCCTTCAGCGCTGTCGTAGACGTCTGTATTTGCTTTTTTATTGTTTCCTGTTCGTCCGTTGCAAATTGTACTGAATCCTTAAGAGACTTAACGTCTTCTTCCAAAATATCGTGCTTCTTGTGTAACTCGTTCACATTGGTTTTTATATTGCGATACTCCTCCCGCATGCTCGTTATATCTGACTTCATCTCTGTCACGGCGATGTTGAGTTGTGAAAGATCTTGTTTTATTACATTATTTATATTTTCATTAATTCCTGAGATATGTTTCTCAAATTCAATTCTCATGAAGTCTAGTTTAGCCCCAAGGGAATTAGCTATGTTTTCAATCTGGTCAGAGATCTCATCACCGTGTTTACGTTTGCGAGTGGTCCCTGCCATATATGACAGGTCCGGGGTGCTATCACAGCGTTTTGAAGGTGAACGGTATGTCATGCTGACTGAGCAGTCTGCACCCGCAATTACTCTGTGCAACACTGGGTATGCGCGAGTGAGATGCGATGCGTAGTGCAAGCAATGTGCGAGCAGTGCAGCTTACTCACGGTGTGGTGGGATCCGGCAGAGGTGACGACGTAGTGTCAGCTTGCAATCAACTTTGTTTCTTGTAACTGTCACAATTAGTTGCAAATTAGCTTGAACAGAATTTAAATAAAATTTGTAAGGATTTACTATCGTCTTGACCACGTCCGACCGACACGAGCTCGGAACGCAATTGTTTAATCATCAATATTACGGAAACTATAGACCACCGGAGCAGGAAGCTACGCCCTGCGATCGCCAACCCGCCTGCCCAATGTGGCGATTATGGGTATATCCTCCAGAAGTTTGGCCTAGGTGGCGAACAATGGAATTTTTTTTTTTATAATAGCTCGACATAATGGCTTCCCTATGCCTGATGGAAAGCGAAAGAGAAGCCCAAATCGCTGTGACAACTGGCAAGTAACTGGTTAGTAACCTGTCAGTTGCCACTGCCATGCCGGCCCAACCCCCACGAGCTCCGGAAACCCTACTCACCAGCAGAAACACGACCCGGAGGTCATTTGGCTGCGGTATTCTATAGGGTGGAGGTCCTTCCCCGGACGGGCGGCTCAATTCGAGCGAAGATTCGCTATGCCCTATCTCTCTTAAACTACTATGTCCAGCAGTGGACTGCAAAAGGCTGATGACGATGATGAGTAAGACTGGAGGTTTCTTCATGTTCATGTAGATCAAAAACGTTCACTTGCGCGATTTAATCACGGACAGCGCCATCCCCCTGGTAGAGACAGCCCTGGTTGTGTGCTTATACGCGAGCAGATACTATATTATCGACATGAAACTCTTTTTGCAAACGAGAATTTCCTACTTGGTCAGTACAGTACATACCGAACTGGAAGTTGAGGCCGTTGGGGCAGACGTGGTAGCTGGCGGAGAGCAGCGCCACCACCATCATGCCGGCGCCCAGCGACGCCAGCAGCCCGTAGTGCGCCGGGATGCCGTACTCCTGGAGGTACACAACAAACAATATGTTACATATAGGAAATTAATGTCATCAGAAACGTAAGATTATACAAAAACTAGCTTTCGCCGCACGCTCTTCGCGCGTGCGTGCTCAAGCTAGGTCTGCGACGCTGGACGCTCCGGGCTTCGCCCTACGCAGGGCTTGAACTTCGGTCTCGCGTGTTATGGTAGCTTAAATAGAAGAGGATGGTGGGGCCTCTAGTAACCTCGGGGCCCTGGGCTGCAGATTAAATAGCCCTTAGGTAGATCCGGCCCTGACCCGGAGATCACTTGGCTGCGGTATTCTATAGGGCGGAGGTCCTTCTCCGGAAGATTCGCTATGCCTCTCTTAGGTAGGAGCCCACATAAAGCCAATAAAGCGGTACCTCGTCCCGGGGCGCCCTGTCGCGGTTGGCGCGGCGGCGGCGCAGCTGCAGCATGAACAGCGCGCCCAGCAGCAGGTAGCCCAGGTTGGACAGCACGTGGTTGAAGTCCGACAGCTCGCCCGCGGGGTGCGCGCACAGGAAGTTGTAGTAGCACAGGTCCAGCGAGCCCGACACGTTCATCACCTGACACGGACATTTGGAACGGTTTTTATGGCACTACAGAATCTAAGTAAAGGTAAAGCGAAGGAGAAGCCACAGTAGCTCTGGTTGTCCTTTGACAGGTATTCAATTGCCAATTGATGCTGGTGTGTGAAATACGTCTCTGGATACATCAACCGAAGATCACTTCACGGGTGTGTCGAGTGAACGATGATCGCCTGCTAAGCAGGCAGATGTTTTGGCTGAAAAACTGAAACCTGAAGAAGTTCCTTAACCAACTCTTACGACACCTCCGGGAAGTAATTTGCATTCTTTTCCGTACCACACATACATTTATCTCTACGTGTCTCATTCCTCCTAAGCAGCCGTAGCAAACTTCCACAATGGTCGGTATTTGGCGCTATATTGCAAATTTTACCGCGCGGAGAGGTCCCTGTGTACTCACGATCTGGAAGGCGACCACGAACTGCACCACGGGCAGCGCGTAGAACAGCGCGACGGTGGCCAGCGTGGTCAGGTAGCGGTCGGAGCGCGCGCGCAGCACCCGCGCCTTGCGCCGCGCCAGCGCCGCCACGCGCAGCCGCGCCGGCAGCCGTACGGGTGTCTGTGTACTCACGATCTGGAAGGCGACCACGAACTGCACCACGGGCAGCGCGTAGAACAGCGCGACGGTGGCCAGCGTGGTCAGGTAGCGGTCGGAGCGCGCGCGCAGCACCCGCGCCTTGCGCCGCGCCAGCGCCGCCACGCGCAGCCGCGCCGGCAGCCGTACGGGTGTCTGTGTACTCACGATCTGGAAGGCGACCACGAACTGCACCACGGGCAGCGCGTAGAACAGCGCGACGGTGGCCAGCGTGGTCAGGTAGCGGTCGGAGCGCGCGCGCAGCACCCGCGCCTTGCGCCGCGCCAGCGCCGCCACGCGCAGCCGCGCCGGCAGCCGTACGGGTGTCTGTGTACTCACGATCTGGAAGGCGACCACGAACTGCACCACGGGCAGCGCGTAGAACAGCGCGACGGTGGCCAGCGTGGTCAGGTAGCGGTCGGAGCGCGCGCGCAGCACCCGCGCCTTGCGCCGCGCCAGCGCCGCCACGCGCAGCCGCGCCGGCAGCCGTACGGGTGTCTGTGTACTCACGATCTGGAAGGCGACCACGAACTGCACCACGGGCAGCGCGTAGAACAGCGCGACGGTGGCCAGCGTGGTCAGGTAGCGGTCGGAGCGCGCGCGCAGCACCCGCGCCTTGCGCCGCGCCAGCGCCGCCACGCGCAGCCGCGCCGGCAGCCGTACGGGTGTCTGTGTACTCACGATCTGGAAGGCGACCACGAACTGCACCACGGGCAGCGCGTAGAACAGCGCGACGGTGGCCAGCGTGGTCAGGTAGCGGTCGGAGCGCGCGCGCAGCACCCGCGCCTTGCGCCGCGCCAGCGCCGCCACGCGCAGCCGCGCCGGCAGCCGTACGGGTGTCTGTGTACTCACGATCTGGAAGGCGACCACGAACTGCACCACGGGCAGCGCGTAGAACAGCGCGACGGTGGCCAGCGTGGTCAGGTAGCGGTCGGAGCGCGCGCGCAGCACCCGCGCCTTGCGCCGCGCCAGCGCCGCCACGCGCAGCCGCGCCGGCAGCCCGTACGGGTGCGGCGCACGCGCGGCGGTCCCGCTCGGCTGGAAATGGAGAAATGGACCGGCAAGATCAGGATTGAGAACAGTCTTTACTATAGCGACGTCTATCTCCACATCGCTACTATAAGTATTAGTTCCATCTGCTAACAACAGATGGCGCTGTAACATTCGCGGCACGCAATCTCCATACAAAATGAGATTGCTCCATACAAGTTCTATGGAAGACCTACAACGCGCATACGAAGTTTTCAACACGACTCGCTTTACTCGTATATGCTACAAAACCAAGATGGTCGATTGGACAGCTCGACGGAAGTACATCTACTTTTCGTAAGGACGAGTCCTTTGCTACAAATGCTTAGTGGGGTTACCTAACTCTATACTGTGCGTTCTGCGCTCGCGCCCGTGAACACGACACAGATCGCGCGAAAATCTTGTTTATTAAAATTGTCGGGCTATTTATTTGCAAATTAATTTTACCAAATTAACTTACCAAAGAACTAAGGTAACTAACATCGTGCACCGAATTTGCACATTGAAGAGCGCTCAGGTGAATGATGGACTAGATGTAGGGTATTGGATAGACACCTTACTTTGGCCTCCGACACGGTGGTACGATGACTTGAGACAAATGACTGACGGAGGTTGGATAACTTCATGTGTTGATTAACTTTAAATATCCTTTCATGGAATCTCTGAACATTAGGTTCATAATCATCACCTGTTGGCCGTTAGCGGCGGGCGCTGCGCTGTCGACGACGGAGACAGGCGCCTCCGCGCCGACCACCGCCACGCTCAGCGGCAGCGCGGCCCGCGGCGTGACGTCACGACCGGAGGAGGACGGGCTCGCCGGCGACGGCGTGACGTCACCGCCGGCGGCCGCTGGCTGCGCAGGCGGCGAGGGCCGCGGCGTGACGTCACGGCCGGCGGGCGACGGCTCTTCGTCCGAATCGTCCGTGTCGCTGTTGTCGCTGCTGTCGAACGTCGCAGCTACAGCAATAAACGGACACTCTCTACATGTAATGTAATATTGTGTGATAATGACCAACAGAAAGATGATGATTGTAAAATCACAGAAAAAATGTGGTGTCTAACGACGGTGGTAATGACAGTAGCTTGGTAGTTGTCGTACAGATACTTACTCGAGTCCCTACGGCGGCGTTGCGTCGCGGTCGTGTCCGCGGCGGGCAGACTCGTATCTGTCTGGGACTGCAGGCCATTTTCTGCACCTGGTAATAAATTTTTATTTCACACTTTATTTTAAAACACTACTAATCTAGATAAACAAATCAAATCAAAATATAAATGAAATATTTTTATGAGCATTCCAAAGGCCGCGCAAAGACACAACCAATGTAGCGAACACAACTACGACTTGGAAGCCTTTAAGAAACGAGCGTATTCCTATTTAAAAGGCCGACAGCGACCCCAGAACTCAATTTGAGTTGCGGGTCTCTGTGTACTTGAGGGTGTATAGAACTTTCATGGTACATATTTTTATATTTACTTCCTACTTATCCAACGTGGAATCTTGATGTGAGGGTGTACATGGTCGGTGACTGCTTATCATCAGACATCACATTTGCTCTTCTGCCTCTTGCATAAAAAAGGAGCAAGGATAGCGACTCTAGAGTCACCGTCAATGAGCTTATATGTTAAAGACTCACCCATGTCCTTGAGCACGGCCCTGGGCGCGACGTGGCGGGCGAAGCGCGGCCAGCGCTGCGCCAGCACCAGCAGCCCGAAGGCCGCGTAGAAGCACAGGAAGAAGGCCAGCGTCACCGCGCCCGCCACCGCGTACTGCGCGCGCGACAGCGCCGGCTGCGCGGCACACGCGATAACATTCAGTAAGTCACAATAGGAAGCAGATGTCAACATTTTGAAACCTAAACCTACGATCGGCTGCGTGTGGAACAACTTCTATGGAAGACCTACAATGCGCATACGAAGTTTTCATCACGACTCGCTAGATATATATACGTAAAACCAAGATGGTCCATCGGATCGCGGTCCCCGGACACGACCACCTAGCTCGGCGGAAGTACTTCCACTTTTCGCAGGGACAAGTCTGTTCCTACAGAACGTAGCCGTAAGCGATGCCTAGTGGTGCCGCTTACCCTGGTGTCTATGATGAGCTGCTTGAGGCGCGGTCGCGGCGCGTCCTGGCGAGCCTCGCCCAGCACGGCGGCCTCCCACAGCCAGTCGTCGTCGGCGGGCGGCGCGCCCTCGCACAGCGTGTCCGCGCTGTGCGCCACGCTCACGATGTAGAACCCCCGCGGGAAGCGCCGCCTCTGCAACCGACACGAGTAGCATCTATCACTTTAATAAATAAATAACCCAAGACATGCCACGCTGGGCCACACAGAGCCATCTAGCCCCAAACTAAGCCGAAGCTTGTACTATGGGTACTAAACAACTGATAAACTTACTTATTACTATTAGATACATTTTTTCTTTAAATAAATACATATTATACATAGAAACCACCCAGACCAATACAAACAAACATGTTCATGCACACAAATGTTTGTAATGTGTGGGGATCGAACCCACGACCCTTGGCTCAGAAGGCAGAGGTCACTACCAATTGAGCCACCGAACCAGTCAACTTTACTATAAATGCGGAGATTAGTACTCGAACTTCTTGCCTCGCGCATCGGTTTGGTGGTGGAACCAACTCTCTGCGCCAGTCTTTCCGAACAGCTACGACTTGGGAGCCTTCAAGAAACGAGCGTACTCCTATTTAAAAGGCCGGCAGCGACCCCAGAACTTGATTTGAGGCATCACATATGCTCGTCTGCCGCCTCTTGCATAAAAAATATAGTATCCAAAAACTTGAAGGGCAGGTTGGCAATAGATCACTATAAGTACCACTAACGCGCATGCCAGGTTATGGAATGAGTTCCCCGCCGTGGCTCTCTCCCGAGACTACAGCATGGCGTCCTTCAAAAAGATTTTAAAGGGTCGGCAACGCGCGCGTGTTTACACCCCTGTGTTGCAGGCGTCCTTAAGCTGCGGTAGCCCCTTGGCATAAGGCGGGCCGTGGGCTTGTTTTGACACCTTCGTGGTATATAAAAAAAAAAAAACCCCGCGCACTATACCTATAGAACATAAATCGTCAATCGGTGCCTATCCTACTTGTGTTTTTGATGAATGTGATGGCGAACAAACTTTATCTAGTCGAGGGGTTCTATGAGGCACTCAGTCTACACCTAATAATACAAGACTTAAATTTGAGAGTAGTGAGTAGCGCGATGTGTGTCGCATTACCGAGAGCTGGACGGCGCCGGAGCGCTGCACGGTCATGCGCACGGTGGCGCCTTGGATGTTCTCCACCGTCTCCGCTATAGGACACTGGAACAAGAATATACTTTTCTTAGCTTGAGAAAGGTACGGAAATATGCCCCTTTAATTCGGGACCTACGTTCCGCAGTGTACACCAAGGCTGCTGATAGATACTTTGCTTGAACTCATCCAGCGCATATCACGGATCACGATCAAACACTATCATCAAGCCACAGTTGCACAAATAGTTGACTCAGCAATCTGTGAGATAAGAAGGTAGTAGAATAAAGGGAGCTACCTCTACACTCGTATAACCCAACAACTTAGAGCATTTGCCGATCGGTACCTTAGAAAAGCATTGTCCCATTAAGAGGTATCTCTTCATTATCTATTCAGACAACTTATTGCTGCTTGGAGAACCGGACGTAGGTAACTGTACCAGCTAATCTCCATAGCACAATGGAATTAAATTTTGAGGTTCCATGAGTGAGTGTATTACCGTATAGTTCTGTATGGCGATGGTGGCGCACACGTCGTCCTCGGAGGAGACCACGACGCGGATGTGCTCCTCGCCCTCCGCGAACATGTAGTAGTGCACGCGCGGCCGCTCCTGAGGGAACACCCGTCACTCCCGTCAGTCGTTCAGCAGGAGGCGCGATATATTGGTAGCTCCGTAGTAGGTAAGAAAACTGTGTTATTGCAACCGATAGTTGTAGGTACAACGAATTTCGTTAACAAAAAACTTGCACTAAATAATAGGTAGGTACCTACTACTTAGAAGAAAGACAGGGGAAACGGAAACATAAACAAACATACAATCGAAAACTTTATGATGCTTTCAAAATTTAAATGTAAGTACCTACACAAATGCTTTTAACAATGTAAAAAATCTTGTGATAGGTACAACTTGGTACCTACAACTACACGAGTTTCTTGCCACGGTCTTTTCCGAGGCAACCAGTGGTTGTAGCTTTTGACTCGTAAATGCTATCGTATACCTACCTAATTACAAATGGGTGCGGTAGCCGGTTCCCTTCGCCGGAAATTGACCGACAAAGGTACGCGTATCTTGAAATAATATTTTGAATTGTTTCGATCTGTAGCTGGCAGGTAACAATAGAAGAAAAATACAATTTAGTCCCACGTACTGGCGTGATCTGCGTGTGCAGCGGCGTGGAGCCGAGCCGCCAGTCGCGCGCCGGCGCCGCCAGCAGCCGCACGCGCAGCGGCCGCGCGCACGCCGACACCGCGTGCAGCGAGAACCAGCCGCGCGGCCGCTGGCCCTCGCCGGCGCCCGCTGCAACACGGACGGACCATTACCAACCAGAATGCTTAATTGGACGGAGTATGGTCAATTCTCTAACCATATGCTGCCCTGCGATCACCAACCCGCCTGCGTGGCGATTATGGGTAAAGCCTCGATATGTTTGCTCAAAGTGGCGAACAACTGGAGAGGCCTATGTCCAGCTGTAGACTGTGACAGGCTAATCATAACCATATACGGTATTCTCTACTAGAGTAGCGCCAGAGTCACGCGGGAATTCCAAGATTCGGCCTACCTATGATCAGATGGATGGAATGGCCATGGGAGATTTTATAGAATTTGTCATATTCAGCCGATGTAGAAACGTACAGTCCTGCCATATAGGCTGGGTATAGTTACTTTTAAGGCTATCATCAGCACTATTTCTGGCTGTTTTGTGAAACGTGCTTTACTTTGTTCACGTGATAGCAGTACTTATCTAACAGACATCTCGCATCGGGATACCTATCCGTCAATATAGCTCCGTAGGTAAGTATAACCAGTTACCGCAGTCCGTGGGCAGGTCCTCGACGCTGTCGTCGGGGCACAGCGTCCGCTCGAACTCGAACTGCAGCCTGCCGTCCGTCAGCGACGGCACCTGCCACGTGCCCGCGCCTGCAAAGGGCAACAACACTGAGTTCAACTGACTGCTCTTACTTACCTATACTACTGCGCTGGTACAGTGACCCGAAAAGACGTACGGCCGTATTCATAGACGTTACTATACTTCTCACGAACGCACAGGTACCAATTCACAAACCTATAGGATTATGGGCACTGTGCATTCGCTTATAACATTTGTGAACATGGCCGTCGGTTTTCTATGTGACGAGACTTCGCTCTGCTTAGTTCTGATCTGAACCACCTGTCGACAACCGGCTGCTGTAGGTAGGTCCGTGAGACCCCCTCTATTAGTTCTACCTTACCAGCCTAGGGCGTCCTACCAGGTGTAAAAGCACGTGGTAGGTTGTTGTCCCTATAGCCCAGACTCCAATATGTCAGATTACAAAACTACTAGCAGTGCTCGCGACTTCGTCCGCGTGGAATAGTTATTTTTTCCCCGTTCTTTTTTTACATTTTCCATTATTTCTTCGCTCCTAATAGTTGCACCGTGATGTTATATAGCCAAAAGCCTTCCTCGATAAACGGTCTATTCAACATAAAAAGATTTTTTCAATTCGGACCAGTAGTTCCTGAGATTAGCGCGTTCAAACAAACAAACAAACTCTTCAGCTTTATGATATTAGTTAAGATTAGAAAATTGATGTTGTCGTCCTCCCGCACATCAGAGCACATTAAAACATTGATTCTGTGCACGAGTCCACTCTGCTGTTAACGAACTGTCTCCTACCTGATTGCAAAAGTGAACTGAATTAGTTATTCCACAAAGGTAGACTCACCTGCTCGCTGGCGGTGCGTGAGTATGAGCGGGCGGGCGGTGTCGCCGCCGTCGCTGCTCAGCCACACGCGCGCCGGCCACTCGCTCTGCTCCTGCGTCTGACGTTACACGCACAATTGCTATCAATCACCGGCTATTACCAGACAACTGTCTCGTGGTAGTAGAGGTAAACTAAAGCCAGGCGTCTTTGGCCTGGGCCGGAAGTAGGCACCATACGCAAAGAATGAGCGCCATACCTAGATAGGCTAGTTCTAAAACATTGTTGGGTGTGCAATAAAGGGCATCTATAGGTTTTTTTATAGTAGCTCGACATAAAGGCTTCTCGCCTGATGAAAAGCAAAAGAGAATCCCAAGTCTCTATGACAATGGGTAAGTAACTGGCCTGTTACCTATCAGTTGCCACCGCCATACCGGCAATGCATAGCAAGTAAGTAGAAAAAGTCAAAAAACTCACCGGCATAAAGTCCAATATGTACTCAGTGTCGAGATCCACAGTGATCGTGTGTAGCTCTTCCATCGTCAACCTGAGGGCGGTCCAAGGAGAAGTTCAACAAGTCGTTAACATAATTATCAGAACACATCCCTTGCTGGTTCGCTCCCAATGTACCTACCTAAGTACATAGTTAGTAAGTATAGTAATAGGTACTTATAGGGATTTTAGGGAGATGAGTACAACGAAATAGGTAGGTATAGGGAATTCTTAGCTACCTATACCTACCTACCACTAACAAAATATAATACGAGTCGTACTGGCCTAATAAATAAATTTAGGTAACGGGCTCGTAATATTATCTATTACACTAGGTATTGCTTAATTTTAGTCATTCATAATATTTATTTATCATCTATACAAGTTTTTATCATTTAACTTTGTTGTAAATTGTACCTACTTAGCCACTAGCCCAAGCGTTTGCGATAAATCAAATCAAAATACTTCTTGGTAGAAATGAATGCTAAAGATTAATTTGATTATTAAATTGACAGCTTGAGGTTTCTGAAAATCCCTTATCAGTAAACAGTAGCAATATCATAGATCAAAACTGAACTTATATAAACAGCTGTTTGATAACTAAGCATTACATTATATGTGCCCATATTCAGCTCGAATCTGATTGGCAGTAGAATTGCAACGAACAGGGTTGCGGGTAGGCGAAAAATATTCACGTACCCGCAGAGTCGTTCTCTGTCCGTTTACAAGCACTCATACGATTTGTTGGCATCACTCTAATGTACGTACTCGGTATTGCTCAAGTAACTAGCAATTCTAGACTGATTCCTGTTCACATCACTGATTCATCAAGCACATACTTAGTACTGGTTACCGGCTACAGTAAGTATATTTAACGAGAGAGGGCGATGCTTGAACTTCAAGTACTTAGGTGTCGACCATTTTTAGAGGTTCTCATTAATCAGGCACTCCCCGTGTAAGTTATGATAAAAATGTTAGTTACCGTTGTCTTATGACTGTCACATTTTCGACGGCGCGCGCGGCCGCCGCCAGCGCCAGCACGAGCGCAAGCGCCGCCGCGGGCATGCCGCCGCTCACTGCGTCCGCGCACAGTCGCACTCACTGCGTCAGCGCACAGTCGCGCTCACTGCGTCCGCGCACAGTCGCGCTCACTGCGTCCGCGCACAGACGCACTCACTGCGCCCGCGCACAGTCACGCGGCGTCGCACTCACTGCGCCCGCGCACTCTCCGCACTCACTGTACCTGCTCTCGGGCTCCCTGCGCCGCACGGACCACACATTGGCACTGCCGCGTCCGACGGGGACGCGGCCGTGTTATCGCTATCGCCGCAGATAATACCGCTCGATACGCGGAACAGCGATACCACTCCAATCACTGACCGAATTTGGACACTTGCGAGCACTGGCTGTACTATACCTACCTAATTTTGTCGATCTTATCTATTGTGTACTCACTTTGGGGAAAATGAATATGCTAAAAACATTTCAACTATGTACCTAATCCTCTACGAGCAATAAGCGTGTCTATAACTCTTGCTATCGTTACGGAATAATAATGACAAGTTTACGTTGTGATAAGTACCTACTACTCTACATTGTGGCAGATATGGATAGGTACCGACTGACCGATTTTTGATAGAGATATCATGTAGGTACTTACAATGTACGCTTTAGTCATCCACTTTATCTGTTACTACTGCTTGTAAAGCACAATTCACGTTAAATCAAATCAAATCAATAGGTATCACTTATGTACGCTTCCTCTACCATACTTTAAGAGAACAAAATTTACTGCTGCATGTAAGTATTCTCGATTGCTTCCAGTTTGTGCACAACCGAAAATAGAATCCTCCAGTTTCGGCGAGTTTGCGATATAATAACAAACTATCGGTTGGAGGATGTCAGTACCTAAGTTATTTACGGGCTCAGCACAAGTGCATCAGCAAATTGTAACATTTTATTATTTTTTAAAAAAAATTAAACCGACTTCAAAAAAAACACAAACGACTAAAACTAAAAAGCGATAAATAACTTAAGTAATTCTATCCTTAATACATAATTATTTAAATATTACAATTATCACTTATTTTTGAAGTCGGTGCCAGCTCTTGGTACCTAACGTAGACTGTTGTTGTATGACGCGCGCGGCCGGCAAATCCACACGACAATATACATTTATTTGTTTGGCTGGCACCGACTTCAAAAATAAGTGATAATTGTAATATTTAAATAATTATGTATTAAGGATAGAATTACTTAAGTTATTTATCGCTTTTTAGTTTTAGTCGTTTGTGTTTTTTTTGAAGTCGGTTTAATTTTTTTTAAAAAATAATTTTATTTCACTATTTTTAGTTGCGTTGATGTACTGTGACCTTGAGTAAAGGCTAATTAATGAATAAGGGAATCCTTAAGAGTTTTACTTAGGAATGAAAAATTTTGCTTCAAGTCAAGTGAAGACTATGCGATCTAGAATCAAGCATATCACTTACCAAATCACCTGCCCTATTAGCCCTGCATGAGTACATACTACTACCTAGTTTAATATCGACCAATGTTAGTACTGTCCCCTAACTCCTAACCGTTAAGGAGTTCTGTGGCTTCATCATCAGCAACAGATGTTGACGCCCGGAAGCATATACCTGAGTAAAATATGATTACGTAACAAAAACACCATATGAGCATACAATTTTAAGAAATAAGAAACTTTTATCATCGACAAAACATAACATTTTCGGTTGTTGCCCTCAATTTCTCCAGGATCCCATCATCAGATCCTGACTTGGTGATAATGGGACCACCTCGGAAGTGTCCTCTGTCGAACTGTCGAAAAATTTTTGAAATCCATCCATAATTGACGGAAATATCGGTGAACATACATAAAAAAAAAAAAAAAAAAAAAAAAATATTATACATACAGACGAATTGAGAACCTCCTCCTTTTTTGAAGTCGGTTAAAAAAGATGCGCCATTACATTATTCACCGTAACGATTGAAACCACTCATGTTTCCTTCAGAACAAGCGAGCACTATGACACGTAACAAGATCCATTTTGGGCCTCTAATTAAAATATATTGAAATGTAATTTAGTGATAAAACGTTTCGCCAGCGAATGTAGGTCACGGGTGGAGTCACTCAACTCAGTATTCGCTATTTTGCAATTTGCAAGTGGATAACAAAACTTATACAATCGGCAAAATATGGCCGGTGAATATAAATTTTGCGGATTTTGCAAACAACAAACAGTTGTTATCAAGTTAAAATTTAAAGTCTCAACTTTTATGTGATTACTTTTCCTACATCATTCACGGAATAAATTTCTGACAACCACAATGTACATAGGAAGGGTAAAAAAACAGCACGGAAGAGAGGTGGTATCTGCCATAAACAATGGTCGGAGAACAAAAAGTTTGTAGACTGATTTTTTTGGAAATATGTAGGAAGGTCATGGAATAAAATTGAATTCAATGCAAAGTCAAATGTGTGACCCTTGGCTATACCATTCGAAAGCCCAAATAATATTTACCAAAGATGTATTCAGAGATGTACAAGACATATGGAACCTGTATCCCCCCCCCCCCCCCCCCAGGGTTGTGCCAAAAAGAAAAACGTGCTGGTGTGAAAATAATTTATTGAACATAGAGAGTATCCTAGCGAGGTACGTGTGCGGCGGCGGCGCGGGCGCAGGCGCGTCAGTGCGCGGCGGCGGCTGGTGCGGCCGAGGCGACAGGCAGCCGCGGCCGCCGCGAGTAGCGCAGGCCCAGCTCGTCGGCCACGGCCTCCACGGCGGCCAGGCAGCGGTCCAGTTGCTCGCGCGTGTGCCCCGCCGACAGGCAGAACCTGACACACACACATACTATGTAGCTTCCCTATTACGGCTTCGGATTTGGGTATTTCTCGAGTGTGACAAAACCGCATTTCGCACTTCCAAAATTGCCGACGCGCTCGCTTCCCCGTGATAGACTATCGAATCTAGTGTTACGCCGCTTCAATCGCATCCTTGCAAAGATGAGCGCTAATTTTACCCGCTCATCTGTGCCACTTTCAATGAAATAATTTCACACTTTTGAAATAGACTTCAATCAATTGATGATACCTACATTTAAATTGATTAAGACTTACGGTAGTTTCTACATTATATAATTGAAAGATGAATCATTTATTTTCAAACCTGCTAAAAGGAATTCCTTAAGCTTTCTTCAAGAAATAAGTCTATTTATAAGTCTATCTGATAAGATACGCTGGTGGCTCATACACTATCGGAATGTAATCCATTGTAAATGTGTTCAAATACATTCTTGAACCAGAATGTTTTCAAGTTTAGTGCTGGATAGACTCAGCATGATTAGCTCGATATTATCTCGGTAACAACCACACCTCGGATTTCCGGCGTGACGAATACCTTCCACCAATAAGTTGTACCGTTCTTAGGAAATATAGCCATATTTAATGCTAAATATAAAAGACGTAAGATTCTCAAAGTCACTTGAACTATATTCATCACTAGATAGTATAAAACCAAGTCGCTTTTGTTTTCTGTTTGTCTTTATGGATGCTTATATCTTTAAAACTATGTAACGGATTTTGATGCGGTTTTTTAATAGACAGAGGGATTCAAGAGGAAGGTATGGTATGGGTATAATGCACATTGCACATACTATTACACCCGTGCGAAGCTGGGGCGCGCTAGTCCATAATGTGTGCCGTGCGTCAGTGTCTTGTGTGTAGTGTAGTGAGTCGTGTACGTAGCGTGCGTACCTTATGCGCGCCTTGGAGAGCGGCGTGGCGGGGAAGCCGACGCCGACGGTGGCGATGCCGCGCGCCGCGAGCCGCTCCACGGTGGCCGCCATCTTGCTGAACGAGTACACCAGCAGCGGCACCACCGGCGACGACGCGTGCCCGAACGTCACCACGCCCATCTCCTGCAGTCTGCGCACCCAGCGAGCGGTCACACGTTTTATTGTCACACGGACCATCCAGTACGAATCGCTTTGCTTATACAGATATGAGTTTCAAGGAGCGTTTTAAAGTAATACGAAGGGGATCGTACGGAAGACGCTCCTTCAAGTTCATATAGATCTGTGTGCGCGGAGCGAT
This sequence comes from Conogethes punctiferalis, assembly GCA_031163375.1. Lineage (NCBI taxonomy): Eukaryota > Metazoa > Arthropoda > Insecta > Lepidoptera > Crambidae > Conogethes > Conogethes punctiferalis. The sequence continues at coordinate 25,990,330 of CM062077.1, read as the reverse complement.
CCGTACCACGCCAAACGTTACTATGCGACACGCCGACGCAGAGCTCGAAATCCTATAGGTTTAGTAGTGTAGAGCCGCCTTAAGGAACTCGCATTTTAACCGATACAATAAGCTGTGTGAAAGTAACATTCACGTAAAACAGTCTCTTATTTGTTTTATTATTAGATCCATTAAAATCTATAATTTCCTATTTTTTTGGTCCTTCGAGCCGGATATAGTCATTTTCTACGGACGGATTTTCCATCATAGGGATACAAGACGTACCATTCTTACATATTTGCCGTGACAAAGTCAAAATTGGAATTATTTTCTAGCTGATGTCTTTCTTGAACAGTTCAAGTGGTAACACTTGAGAATATTTAAGGCTAGAGTGAATAAGCTTTGTCTAAGTTGGTATACTTCATTCTAGGTCACGTCATTACTCAACATCACCTGTGATCGTGTGCTTTTTAGAGATAAATAGATTAGACAGATGTCTGGCGGCCTACCTCCGGCGGAAGTAGCGCGTGTTCTCCTCGAGGCAGGTGACGCGGCGGCGGCCCAGCGGCGAGTCGATGGCGCGCAGGGCCCACAGCACCTGCGCGGCCACGGGCGGCGCCATCGCCATCGCGTAGCTGTGCGCGTGGCCCTGCGCGCGCAGCGCACGCACCAGCCGCGACGAGCCTGCGCACAGACCACTTTTAGGGTTTCGTAGTCAAAATGGCAAAAACGGGACCCTTATAGATTTCGTCATGTCTGTCTGTCTTCTGTCTGTCCGTCCGTATGTCACAGCCAGTTTATTACGAAACTATAAGAGCTACATTATTGAAATTTGGTATGTAGATGTATTCTGTTAACCGCATTAAGATTTTAAAATAAAATCAGAAAAAAATCCAAAATGTTTGGGGTTCCCCATACATAAAACTGAAACTCATTTTTTTTTCATCAAACCTATACGTGTGGGGTATCTATAGATAGGTATTTGAAAATGATGTTGAGGTTTCTAACATCATTTTTTTCTAAACTGAATAGTTTGCGCCAGACCACACCATAACTACATTAAGAGAGGTAGGGCGTAGCGTATCTTTGGGCATTTGGGCCTCTCTTTCCATCAATCCATTAGACAAAAAAAAAGTCACTATGTTGTGCTGCTTGACTTCTTCAGGCCTTAATATCCACTCATCATCATCAGCCTATTGCTGTCCACTGCTGGACATGGGTCTCTCCAGTTGTTTGCCACTTAGGGCAAACATCTATCACATAGATAGGTCGCTGCCTTACATCCCCGTTGAGCGTTGGACCTCTCTCTCATTTTCTACCAGGCGAAGAAAGCCTTATGTTGTGTTACTAAACTCCTCTCGGCCTTAAGTCATTAACTGCCCGCGCTTTATTCAGTGTCGGGGGATCAGTCGCCAGTCTCACCCGCCACGTAGCCGCCGGCGGCGCCGAAGCTCTTGGTGAAGGTGCCCATGAGCACGTCGATGTCGGCGGCGGCCACGCCCGCGTGCTCGGCCACGCCGCGGCCCGAGCGGCCCAGCGCGCCGATGCTGTGCGCCTCGTCCAGGTACAGCCGCAGCCGCAGCCGCCGCTTGAGCGCCACCAGCGCGCGCAGCGGCGCCAGCGAGCCCTCCATGCTGTACACGCCCTCCACCACCTGCGCCCACCACGAAACTTGGTTGCAACTCCTAAACATTTGACTGCCGAGATATGAAACACAATAGAAATCTATTCTTATTCTTTTTGTCGGATGTAAGCGACACTAGCGTTCAAAGGGTTAATGCAGTGAAATACTCATTTGAAAAAGTTGGTCCTTCGAGCAGGATAAGAACCAAAATTAATCAGTGCCTCATCTAGTCAAACGACAAGATACATTGTGCCATCCGCAGCGAGGTAGGAGGAGTGGTGAGCGAGGTATAAATCACAAATAAAATGGCAGAAAACCTCCGCTTTTTTTTCCACTGTACGATTTGACCTACCTCGCTCAATTTCGGTAAACAATGATGGATGGTTGGCGATCCTCCACTGTACGCTCTATGAGAAACTTCGTGCCTCGTGCATCGGTTTTGTGGAACCAACTCTCTACGAGTCTTTCCGGACAGCTACGACGGGAGCCTTCAAGAAACGAGCGTACTCCTATTTAAAAGGCCGGCAGCGACCCCAGAATTCAATTTGAGTTGCGGGTGTCCATAGGCGGTGTCGACTGCTTACCATCAGGCATCACATTTGCTTGTCTGCCGCCTCTCGCATAAAAAAAAACCTCCGCTTCTTTTTCAACTCTGCAATTTGACCTACCTCGCTCAATTTCAGTAAATAAGCAGTTTAAAGTGAGGCTACAAGTCACTAGTGTATCAGCGTAGGACTCACGATGACGATCTTGCGCCACTTGCCCTCGGCGATGGCGTGGCGCGCGAGCCGCTCCAGGTGGCGCAGGTCGTTGTGGCGGAACACGCGCACGGTGGCGCGCGCCAGCCGCAGCCCGAGGATCAGCGACGCGTGGTTGTTCTCGTCGCTCAGCGCCAGCGTGCCCGGCCCCAGCAGCCCCGGCAGCGAGAGAGTGTTCGTCGCGAACCCCATGCCGAACACTATCGCCGCCTGCACACAACCGACAACATGTGATGCTAGGTGTAGGTACACGCGTGCCACGCAGCCCGGCAAGCAGCCTGGCTAGCAGCTCGGCGAGCAGCCCTGCCCTACACACTGCGCACGCACGTGCACATTCAAACAGACGAACAGCCCGTTCACATGCTTATGCTTGTGTCCGTTGAAATTGTGAACGCGAGCGTGTAAACGCGGCATTAACTTTAGTCAAAGACTTATCATAACACCCACCAATCAGCCCATACCTTTCTGTCAAATTAATAGGGTATTTCACAAACGTAAAATTCATTCAAAACCGTTATACCATGCTTTAAGTTGCATTATTTGTAATATCTTTTGTTATGAAACCAATTACATAAACGCATTATTTAACATAGCTACTATACAAATTAAGGCGATTGCGCCTTGTTTTACCAAGCTTGTGACGTCACACGGAAGTCGCCTGTTGTATGTACCGTTTTTGGACTCGCCCATTTATTGTGCTTTTGAAATTGTGTTAATTCTACGTATAATTTTTACGCCAATATTACTTTAATGAAGTATTCTATCGATAACAATAGAAAAAAATATTACTCAAATAGCCTTATCACCAAAAAATATTAAACTGAATGTCCAACGTAGTAGGTACAAAGTTATCCATTTATCTATTTTGACAAGAGGTAACTTGACCGAGCCGTACTTGGCCAGGATGTTTAAAGCCCTATTTTAGGGGCGGCTCGAGCCCGTTAGTGACCTGTGACGAAGTATCAAAGTTAGAATAAAATGCGTACTTTAGTATTGTCGTAAGCTGTTGCGCTCAGCCGTTTTTTATGGAAGTCAGAATAGCGGGCGCCGAAAAAAAAATGGGCAAATAAGGCCGCCTGTTTATCGAAGCGGAACGAGCTCGTGGATCAGAGAAACGTTACAATAGAATTGCATAAAAACTCCGTTCCGAAATCAATGGTCAACTAGCCTAAAAACTACATACTATAGGCATCGAGTACATGAATTGATATGATGGTAAAGTTTGTGTAAACCTGCACGTCTCACATCAACAACACCCCGTCGTGCGGACGTCAGTGGTAATAGTGTCGAACCCGTTTCTTGTTGTGTCCTACCTTCCTCGTCTATAGTACAACAATCCACAGAACGTTTCGATCCACAGGTCACACAAAATTGAGTTCATATGATAAATTCTTTAATTTTGACACTTTTTCTTATTTATTTGACAGAATTTCAGCTTCCAATTCAAATTTAAACTCATGAATTGCAAGCTGAAATTCTGTCGAATAAGTAAAAAAAAGTGTAAAAATAAAAGGATTTATCATATTAACGTTTTCGTGTGACCTGTGGATTGAAACGTTTTTGCTTGCAGTTATAGACGCTCGTACCTCGACGCCCAGGAACTTGGCGGTGGTCTCCTCGAGCTCGCGGTGCAGCGGCGTGGAGCCCAGCTCGGCGCGCGGCGAGCCCGCCACCAGCCCGTAGCGGCGCACGGCCGCCGCCACCGCCGGCGCCGCCGCCGCCTCCGCGCCCAGCCCCAGGTAGTTGTACGAGCCCAGGTTGACGCACTTCAGCTGCCTGCCCGTGAACCTGCCCGCGACACCAACCTTCATATCAGACAACGTCCCATAATGTAAGGAAGCATTCTTTTTGCTCCAAGCCGCTCTGACTTGCCCCTGATGCATCCTGCAGTCAAACGATACTCTGGCCGTGTACCATCATAATAGGGATGTTTTGGGGGTCAAAATAATTACATTATATTTAGTCCGTATTTTAGATCATAAAAATGTATTGGACACGTATTTTTCCTTTTTTCATTCAAATAAAAAATAGCTAAAATATAAGGCATCAAAAGTTAGGAGTGGGAGTCTTTGACGCCAGTCCCTCCCGTAATAATGCCTCACCGAGTGACGTCACGCGTAATTTCAACGGGCTATAACTTTGTAATGTTTGTCTAATTTACAAATAAAAAAATACGTGTCTTGTACTTTTGAATAAGCTAAAAGGCGGACTAATTACAATTTTTAGCCATAATAGCCTATTGAAGGTGTAGCAGGCGGAGCGAGAAGCCCCGCCCTGCGGTCGCCAACCCCCGCCCACCTAGCATGTCAATTACGGGTAAAACCTCCAGATGTTTGCCCTGTCAAACAACTGTAGGCCAGCAGTGTACTGTGATAAGTTGATGATGAACTTCAGGCAAATAGTAATTTTGGTTGCATCCCAAAATTTTGTTCGAGCAATAGCGTTTTAGAAATCAGAACAACGAAAATACATTCATGTATGCTACGCCTCTCTCTGGCATCTGCTTGTGACCATATAGACGAAATTTCAAGCTGTGCTCTTACTTCGATCTCGGGAGAGAGTCTCGGCTTCGTCCATAGATATATTTTAAAAAATCATGATCCCCGAGGTAGACACGAGTCTACCACCAATTGAAATAAAGTACTTCGCATTCCACAAGATAATGAATTATTTAAATATTGATGCGTGTATGCGGGTCACACAGTCGCACGCGACATGAATATTGAACCATCCGCGCTAGGCTGCCGACCGAGCCCAGTCGGCGCGACGCGTCATCGCTATCATAACACTAAATAAATAACTATTTAAAGTTTCAGGGATTCGGTAGCGTTGGTAAATTAGACACACGTCATTTGAAAATTAATTAATAAGTAAGAAATTATACCTATACAAAACTATACAATGTGATGCAACTGTAAGGTTAAATTCCCACTGAAAGAACAGCAGTCAGCGCGGCGCCGCGAGTGGCCTACGCGTAGTAGCTTTGTTAACTATGTATTATACGATCTATTTCACAAGGATATAATCATCATCAGCTTTTCGCAGCACTGCTCTCTCCAGTTCGCCACTTTTGTCGATCTTGGGTTTTACAAATCGTCGCTCCATCTGGCCTTTTCCCGACGGTTATTGGTCCTGTGGCTGATATGGCCAACCCACTGCCAATTCAAGGATAGTCATGTGGTAATTAATACACACACAGCCGGGCGGAGGCAGGGACTGACCTGAAGGACCAGTTGTAGTCGGCCGAGTGGCGCTCCATGAGCGTGACCTCGGTGGCGGGCGCGGAGCAGATGGGCCGGTTGAAGCAGTGGCGCACGCGCCGGTACACGTAGCGCGAGAAGAACTGCTCGAACGGGTTGTACAGCGGCGCGTAGCCCTGCAGACACAAAACAAACACACCGCATATATAAACGGGCTCTACTGACATAAGTCTACCTTGGACACTGCAGCCAAATACGACTGAAAAGAGATAAGGCGCGGGAAGCCCATCTACACTAATATTATAAAGAGGAAAGATTTGTATTTTAGTATGTAACGAGTAAACTCAAAAAGTACTGGACAGATTTGAATAATTCTTTTTTTATTAGAAAGCTACATTATCACTGTGTAACATAGGCTATATTTAGTTAAAAAATGTTTATCTGAAACACCCGAAGCGAAGCGAGGGCGGGTCGCTAGTTTGGAATATTTGGCGCGGCTCATAACGTCTCAGGTCTTGGCATTGATTCTTGCGACCATCGATCCCTCGTTTGTCGCATTCACCCTGTGGTTATTCCTTCCCTCCCTAATGTACATTACAAATCCTTAACATTTGGAGTCTGTTCAATGTAAGTTAACTTACATGGAACAGGCGTTAACGCCTCATTTAAATTAAGGCCATCCATGTAGGTATACCAAAGACATCTTATCTGATTCTTAGATATTCATAATGCTATTGTGCTACCTGCTACAATAATTTATTAATTTATTCAAGAGCTCATCAAACATATCAAACGCCTTGTTTAACGGAGTTACGCAACGACACAAAAGTGACGAAGTCAATAGATTTGTGTCGCAAAAACCTTCAATAGCGATTTCAAGAACGCCTAAAATGAATTGGTCGCCTTTATAGAGAGAGGAGTAGGTACTCGTAGAATATTGACGCTGATTCAGGTAACAGTAGTATAAACAGGATTATTAACCTTTATTTATTTCGTTATACTCGTAACTAACTTTTAATTGTGGTTGATAAATATACTAAAATTAAACTAGGTATAGTTTAGTATTCAACATTTGGAAGGGAATGTGACAAAGTGGGGATGTAAGGGAGTGACCTATCATCTTTTCGCTCCAAGCCAACCTCACCTGCCCGTGGTGCATCCTGCCGAATAACAAACGAGGCGCTGGCAATCGACTGGTGGCGGTATAACCATCACAATTGAAGGCGTAGCTAAATACCACAGACTGATGACGGGCAGCAGCGTCACCGGAGCGAGAACCTACGCCCTGCGATCGCCAACCCGCCTGCCCAGCGTGGCGATTATAGGGTATATCCTCCAGATGTTTGCCCTAAGTGGCGAACACCTGGAGAGGCCTATGTCCAGCAGTGGACTGCAATATGTCTAGCAGTGGACTGCAATAGGCTGATGATGATGACAAAAGCAAAAATAGTTGATAAAACAGGATCAGTAGCGCCACCCTTTGGATACAACCACAGATACAACAAATTAAAATAAAATCAATTATATCGTTTTCTCGAAAGTAAAAAATATCTGTGAAATGTGCAGGTAAATAAAATAGTGTCATTAAAGATTAGATATTGTCTAAAATAAACCAAGCAGAAAAGATAACAATGCCGTGTGATATAAAATATTGAGTAGAGATGAGAAAAAACTGAAAGATGTGGCGTGTCTCCGGCTAACGAGACGCGCTACTTTCTTTCGTCCGTCTGAATTTCACGCGCGTGGGAATAGGCGAAAGCCACCATTCAAATATTTTCAACTGCTCATTTAGTCGTTTTGTCAAGTCGTCAATCGCCGCGCCAGATATGACTCACGCTTGCTAGCGTAAGGGCATTCGCTGATATCAACATATCGATTCGAGGGAAAACCGTTTCTTAAGTGCGTCAGGTTGAGTGCGATAGGTAATTCTCTTCTTAGAACCGATTAATATGAAGTAGAGCAGTTTAGTACGAGGTAGATAAGTTTATGAAAATACAATTTTGAGAATAATATGGCATTTTCAAGTTTAAGTACCTAGTGCATTATACCAGTTAATAAAACTAGGGCTTTCATAGTCCTATTCATTCAGTTTATCTCTCTAAAATGTTCGCAATCATACGTATAGTGTTCTTTTTTATTCGCCTGTTGGTAAGCGATATCGTAGTCTACGAGAACGCGCTTACCCAGCAAGAACCGGTTAACTCTCGCCTTGAACATCGGAAGATTATAACTGGGATTATAAACTAGAAATCTGGCAAATAGTTTAGCCGTTCGCACTATGAAGGTAGAGGCGAAACGCGCTGTGCGAGTCTTAGGAACTTGCACCACCAACGGTGCCTATTCGTCGTATTCCTGCTCGTCCGATGATAAAAAGGGGTGGGACGTGGGAGGAATCAAGCAGTTTGAAGAAAGTACCTACGCCGGGTAGATTACACTGTGTCCAAAGGTTGACACATTCAATAATAATTATTGTGCAGCATACAAACAATGTAAGCCGAAATTTCATTCGATTTCGATTAGATACAAGTTTTATTGCAGAAACAAATATTTACGATGTCCTCACCAAGTATAAATTATATTTCATCTTTGAGTTATAATTATAATAGGTATATGGGAACCTCAATTTTATAGTAGCACTTCATAGTGCTTGCTTTGGTCTCATGGAAAGCTGAGGAGATGCTTAATAAGTCGTTGCAGCAATATCGGCCAAAGCAACCAATCTCCGGAGCTGCTCACACTAAGATCACAGCTTTAGAGAAATATGCAGTAAAAATGTCTGCCTCACACCTGGGATCTTTTGGTTAAAGGCCAAGGCACGTTACCACAAAAAAAGAGGCAGCACAAGAATTTTAATCAATAACACATTGCAGGTCGATAGTTGTGTTAGCGCCCGTTACGCAACGAAGGCCGGGCCCATTAGCGTCAATTACGAGCCACGCGGCTGGCGGCGCCGCTGCCGACCCGACGCGTCCACATGTGATCGGAGGACGCGATTCGTTTACAAGTGCAACATAACCTGTTCAGATGAGAGCGGCTTACTACATCTTAGAATCTCGGCAAGGCCAATTGGTCATGGTTGATCTTCGCTTTATCTTCGGAGTTACAGATCCTCTGCAATTGTCCAGTTTCCAAAAAACGACTAGCAATGTCGGCTCGCACGCTTTTGGTTTGTCCTTTACATGAGACAATTTAGAAAGTTAAACATAAAGGTTTTATACTTATGCCTGGTTAACCTATGAAACAATTACGTTTTCAGTGGCCTATGAATGTAACATCGGTTAACCAAGCTATTAAGAAAATCTCACGTCACACACAGCCTTCGACGAGACGTTTGCAAATCATTATCTTCAACGACAACATTGTTTTGTTACTAATTTCACGTACGAGACAGCTTTGTAATATTCAATAATGGCTTTATAACTACTGTGTGTATGTTTTTGTTTTTTTGTGAATTCTGATACATTATAATACTTTCTATGGTTTTTGTTTACACAGGCAAACAATCTAATTGTCAATGTGTTTAAATTCTACTCGTCATCATCATAATCATCATCATCAGCCTGAAAAAGTCCACTGCAGACATTGACTGAATTACAAATTGTGATTTGGGGAGATTTGCGTTAGTCACCACATTGGCAGGCGGGTTGGTGACCTCAGTAGGTTTTACTTGTACCCTGGTAAAAGCTGCTGTCTGTTTCCTGATATTCCTTTAGTCTCTTTAGATATAAATTCAGAAACCGCACAGACTAAACAGAAAAATATGTAAAGTATGAATAAGATACGAAGTAAGTAGAAATAGTTGGGTAACGCTAAGAAAAGGTCCCGTAGTTGTGTTGCCTTGCTCTCGGCTTAGCCACTTCATAAAGATAATCGGCGTATAACATAATCCTCATGACAATTAAGGCAAATACTGTAATCTTGACTAGGCTCTAATTGCATGACACCGCCCACAGCATAACTGATGATATTAATTGCACAATCTTCCTTTAAAAGTCTTACGAGAAAAACGATGCAATTGTAGTGTTGCAGGTGTCCATAGGCTGCGGTAAGGCTTCCTTCAGATTGACGTTTAACCGCCATCAAACCGCCGTCAAACCGCTACCCCTGTTCACACTACGAACGCGGCGGGGCGCGGCGTTCAAACTGCGGTTTGGCGGTTGATCCGCACACTATCGGCGGCGGCGGCCGCGTTTTGACATCGGCGGGCTAGGGCTGCTCTATAGTCAAATTGTGAATATCGATGAAAGTAGAAGACAAATGCCCATCGCGAATCTTACATATGCAAAGTAAGCGTATCTGCACTACGTAGTGTCACTAGGAAAATAACTTAGTGCCGACGTAAGTTCTTTAGTGTAGGTACTCTCGTAATTAATGGTTCACAATTGGTGGGCAGCAATACTATCCATATTTTGGGTAAAATTTTCAACTACTAAATATTTTTAGCTAGAAGATATACTCTACCACAAGTCAATGTCGCAAAATTTCATATTCATTAATTCTAAAGAGGTTTGCTCTTGTCGGGTGAGCAATATCCACCACTCCCTGAACTCCGCCAGTGCCTTCAAATCCCATTACATAAAACAGTACTCGAAGGTAATATAGAATAGGAAAGAAAGGATGAGAGAGGCCACGACGACCATTACACAACAGCTAAGGAGAAAGTTATTTAACTATTTCCTAAGTGATAATAATGGCCCGTTTGCACTATAAAAAAATTACCTTTCTTTACTCTTTGTCGAAATATTTTCTCAAGAAACTATCCATTTCCATTTAAAATTATTTTACTTTTCAGCTTATTATATTTAGATATTATCGAAACTTTAATAGCACTATACCTCCATCACTAGCTAGTGACATTTCTTCTTCTGTTTTATAGAACGTAACTTTACACGGTTAAAATAAAATATGAAACAAATTTATTTGAATTTATAAATTATGGTGGAAAATATAAGTACACAATGAGGCCACACTAATTATTTAGAAATGGTTATTAAACTATGGATACATTTTTAGTTAGCATTTTTCTATACCAAAAATCAAACATTATTTTCTATGAAATACGAAATAATGGAAATCTGAACATGATTAATTCATGAATACTTATACGGTACTTATGTGGTATCCATATTCAAACTGTGTTTCTTATTACACATCTTTTATTGTGTTCTCATAAACTTATTTGTTAGCGAAACTCCCCAATTGAATCGGTATCGACCCTGTGAGATTTGTTTGTGTGCGTGTCGACGATAGCACCGACATGACTGATGTGTGCTTCTCTAATTGAAAGTACCAGGAGTGCATATCACATAGGAAGTTTAAATTATTCAATTTCTAAACAAGAAGCATTGTATGTAATATTTGATAAGAATTTCTTTAAGTACCTATTGTGGGAACGAAAACTCCCATTAGATCTACCGTAAAAACAGTAGTAGAACAACATAATACAACATAATTTTAGTATGAAGTAAGTAAATACAATAATTCTTTATTTTCGCAACGCGCTTCAAAAATGGTTACGTTCTGTTAGTAGATACGTAATTGTTTTATTTTTAGTGTTGTTACAATTTAATCGTTACGCTAATGGATCATAATGATTAATCGATATGTAAATAGTACAAATTGTAATCAGCATTGGACACCAGAAAGTTAAACGATCACTAGGAATCGTTTATAATTTGCTGTTCGCTTTAGACAATTGTGACAACTGTATTAAATGTGAGTTTATGAAATTTATTTCTTAAATGAAGATGTTATTATAGATAAAAATACGATAATATTATAATATAATCAAAACTTAACTTTTGTAATAATATTTGAAGTTTGTAGTCATCAATAAACTTCGCATTTGCAATCAATTTAGTACTCATGGCTCTCAAATAAGTTAAATTGTACTTCTTCTTAAGGTGACCAGAAAGTAATATTAAACAGTAAACAGTCGTGTATCCTATTCCCAAAAACAGAGTAACTAAAGTCACACATAAATTATCTTTAAAGCGATTATCGATGTTTAGATTGTAAATCATTTGGTACTTGAATCGATTTATTCTCACTAAAGAATCAACAATTACCTATAGCCGACCATCGATCTACAACACTACCAGCTGCCGAACCGCAAAACCGCGACCGCTAGTGTGAACACCTCGGCCGTTTTGCGGTTGATCGGCGGTCGATTTGCGGTCGCCGCCGGGCGGATCGACCGCTAGTGTGAACGAAAATAAACGCTAGTATGAACAGGCGCTAAACGCTTAACATCAGGCGGGTCGTAGGTTTGTTTGCCACCTTAAGAGTATAAAAAAAAATCAGAAAAATTGTAAGACCGCTGCATAGTCTTATCGGCCGGTACAAGAGTTGAAAACAGCGGATTTATGTGTTTCCTTTGAAACAACTAGCATTATCAGCCTTTCGATCGAGCAAGCCCATAAATATAACCAAAACGAGAAAAGCATCTCAAAACTCGTTCTTTTAGCATGTTTACGAACACATTCACTAATCACTGAGACCGCATAGATTAATTTGGATTTCAAGAAACGAGCGTATTCGTATTTAAAAGACCGGTAGCGACCCCAGTACTTGATTTGAGTTGCAGGTGTCAATGGGCGGTGTCGACTGCTTACCATCAAGCATCACACTTGCCCGTCTGCTGCCTCTCGCATAAAAAAGAGGGAACTTAAGCGTTGTCTTCGCGTGCACCTATTAATAACATTTTAATGATTCACCCAACTCAAGTCGCAATCTAACTAAAGTATTATCGGAAAATATATTGATATCAATAAAAGGTGTGCATGAATGTGTTTTATTATCAATCATACGATACTCAGTCGCGTTGCGATTGGCATGATGTAGGTATGTTCCTTTTATTGTAAATTGCAGTTTTAATCTCATGTGCTTACGTTATTGTTATGGAAAATTTATATTTGAATTAAATTATTATGGTCAATCATTTGATGATATTAATCTTAAGGATTTTATAAATTCTTCGATTATTTATTATAAAATGTAAAACAATAAATAGATTTTTGGTAATGTTCCAATATTCATAGGTTGGGAAAGATATGCATAAAACTATAAGGAGATAGCATCAAGTAGGTATACCTATTTGAGATTCAAATTCATATTTGAATTTATTTTATTAGCAGACAATGCAAAGTATGCAATCACAAAACATACACTTTAAATGACAACAAATTGTAACATCCAGTGTTGGCCTAATAACAAGAGCCACTATACAGAAATTGGTTTCATTGCCTTGTAAATTGAAAACTCAATGCCATGAATAGTTGGTACTAGCAATTTTGATCATCAGTTTTCTCTTTTAATAGGTAAATACTACGTGGTACTATTTATTTATTTAAACTTTATTACACAAAATGGTACAATAAGCGAACTTTTAATGCTAGGAGCATTCTCTACCAGTCAACCCTTGGGTCATGCAGAGAGCAGATTTGTTGTGTGGTGTCTTGCCTGTTTTTACTCCACAGACGAAATAAAATATTATTATTGATATCCATTTAGCATCAGGCACTTGGCCGTTTGCCGCCTCTCGCATAAAAAAGTCCTAATTGTTACACCTGAAATTTAATAAATTTAACACTATCACAAAGTATAGCTATGCATCCAGACATGGTATATTCCCACCAAACATTTGAAAAATTAACCAAAGATAGATACAATTTGAATATTGAGTTTTCATTCACGAATCGAGGTTTTCACAGACAGACTGTCTATTCAGGTAATGCGGACACTGTAAAGAAGGCTTCAGAAGGGGCAACTGTATTTAACCTGTACGATCTGTCATCAGTAGCGCGCCACCCTTGGTACGCGTTTCATTCGACGACTTATCAGATGCGATAATGTATTTAATCAATATGTACTGTGCCGCCACATGCCTCCAGATATTGGCAGGAGTTTCAAGTACAAACATAAAATATTAAAAAAATAGACACATATACCTAAATACGTTTTACTACATTATATTGGTGATGTACACTTTTTCTTTAATTTTAACATTACATACATAACAGTACATAAATATCATCTTAGCCTATTACAATCCATTGCTGGACATAGGTCTCTCCAGTTGTTCGCCACTTTGGGCAAATATGCACGCTGGGCAGACAGGTTGGCGATTGCAGGGCGTAGCTTTACGCTCCGGTGACACAGCCCGTCATCGTTCTGTGGTATTTAGCTACGCCTTCAATCATGATGGTTACAGAATGTAAATGTAAAACTCATTTCAACCATTTACAATTCACATGTTAAGTGCAGAAACATTGGGGGTTTATCATTTCATCATCAACCTATTGCAGTCCACTGCTGGACATAGGCCTCTCCAGCTGTTCACCACCTGGGGCAAACTTCTGGAGGATATACCCTAATCGCCACGCTGGGCAGGCGGGTTGGCGATCGCAGGGCGTAGCTTCTTCTTCCGGTGACGCTGCTGCCCGTCATCGGCTTGTGGTTTATCATTTATAATGATTATAAAAAATTTAAGCAAACTGACCTCTCTATTTTTTTCTGTGGCCACCTTCGGCTTGAACAGCAGTTGGCTGACGAAGCCCAGGAACATGAGTATGTAGAGGCCGAGGTGCGTGAGGGCCGCAGTCATCAGTGAACACTTCTCGAACGAGCCCGGGTCCGTGTCCAGCTGAGACCAGTCCATTGGTTCAAATCCCGTGTAATCTTGAGACTGCTGAAACATTTACATAAATATACTTGATTATACCAGCGATTATAGGGTCGAAATTGGGGTAATTTCTCCTGCGGAGCTAAATCAGTTTCTTTGCAGGGGTAACTAATATCCCAAAAATTAAGACACAATCAACATTACCTAATTATATTTATAAATGTTAATAAGCATTATAAGACTGATGTTGAATTTGTTGTTTAATCACCAGATAGGTATTTGTATTTGTTTTTTTTTTTGTATTTTAGGCTTGGAGAAAATTGGTATTCCTGGTCATAAGGGAAACAATGTTGAAGGGGTAACAAAAACGATGAAGCTTGTAACAGATATTCTTCAGCAACCTTTGGCCAATAGTGGACCATGCTCATGGAGAATTAGCCAAATAAAAAAGATATGTTAAAGTGTTGTGGTGTACAAAACTTTTGTAACTTATACATTGTTGACTAGTAGAGAAGGCCTGTGGCATTAAGTCTGCCCTTAGTACACTACCACACTGTGCAATAAAGGTTAAATAAATAATTGGTAACACTTTGCTTTGCACTAAGTGCAGCACAAGTAACAGGTAATGTTGAGTTCAGACCGAGTGGAGCCAAGTAGCACAGAGGCTATAAATACAAGTAACTATAAAATATAAATATTTTTAATAAATTGAAATGGCAACAACATTTTAGTATATTTTAGCAGGTAATTGGTGAACAAGGTCACACTTCAACATGTGGCAATTGAGAAGCTGCCCACAGCCCTCCCACTTGGTGTTTACTCTGCATCCGACCTGTGCTGCAAGCTGATAATAACACTGACAAAAGCAACTGGTCTGTGCACCACATGTAAATACTCTATTCTTAGTCACAACAGCAACATCATGAGTTTGTGTTGTAAGGAATAAATGTACAGAGATAGTAATTATTTTTAATAAATGGGTCATACCAGTTCACTACTTATTACAATATTTTTATGTACTATTTGTAATGGTAGGGTGAACTACGAGCTAAATCATGGTGGACAATTACCATAAAATTTATATTGCTTATTCATATTTGTTTAGTTTTATAGGCGTCATGAAATAAGGAATGCATCGCAGTGGGTTACTAGAACACCGGGTGACAGGCGCGAGTGGAAGAGCTATGAAATAATGTAAAAAGTTGAGTTCCATTAAATATTATAACATACTTCCCCATAACGCAAACATAGGCGTAGCGGGGCGTGTCGCTAGGGAAAATCGCACTATATCCAAGATTTCACCTATTGGTTACAAAACAATTGAATGTCTACTTACGGCGACACCATTATTTATATGTGTTGACTTCACGTAACCATTGTTTTGAGTATTTACATTTCCATTCAGTAAATTCACTTGTTCTCCGTTACATTTATGCACGTTTTTGGAATTAACATCATTAGAATCTACACAACCGCTTTCAATCGTCGCCGCCATCCTTGTGGAAATGTGGATCAGTCAGCAGTGTTGCCAACAAGGTGAATCTAAAACTTGCTAAACTGATGTTAAAATTTTGCCAAAATTATGCTAATTGCTTTGTAATATTGCCAGAAAATAAGCTAACATTTTTCAATATCAAATAAAACGTCTTGGTTAATTTTGTGCAGTTCAGATATGATTGTTTTTACTTATATTTAAATAATATTAATATATAATGTAAAATAAAACAATGGTTCAATTAGTAAAAAACCTGAATTCAGAAACGGAACACATAGCTTTCGATCAGCTGTCTGTGAATATCAATGTCAAAAAAAATACAAAAATATCGAATTCAATAAACAAATTTTTCTGCGAAATTTAGTATAAATTTTCGTTAATATTTGCGTCAAGGACAATATAATAACTTTCAATATTTGTGATATAAAGCTATTATAATTGATAATTACAGTATATTTTATATATATTTTCGAAGTATTTGGACTTAAATAAGGAAAGTGAACTTGTTATTCATAATTATTTTATATGCCAAAAAATATGCTATTTGCTAAATAACTTATAAAAATGCTAAACAACATAAAAATATGCCAAATCTAGCATAAAATTTGCTAAATTGGCAACACTGTCAGTCAGTCAAGTCAAAGCAAAGCAGGCAGCAATCGCTTTACTTCCGCTGTTCCGCTTTTTAAAATGTACACTGTTTGTTAACATCAAATTGATAAAGCGCTTTTGCCGCTGGAAATGGAGATGCAAAAATCTGTTTTATCGACAATAGTATGAGGTTTGACATTATCTGTCAGCTGTCAAACTGACAATTAAATTTTTCTTATTTAATTGTACAATGAGTACATAAATAATAATAAATTAAGTCATTAATATAAAGATTTCCACGTTCTATTTTCAATATGTATCATTTATAGAAATAAAACAAAATGTAAAAAATTTAATCGAGACGTTTTATGTAAGGGCACATTGGTTCCGATTTTAGTTACGCACCAAACGATTCTTAAAGTTCGGTATTATACGAGTTATTACGTGCATTGAATTCCCCATTACAATTACAAAACAGACTTATTACTTATTTAAGCGATGAACAGATTCCTTTGCTTGAAATTAAAATCGTTTAAAAACATTACTGTCATATTTGTCTCTTTGTTTCTCTCTGGTCGGTAAAACAGTTTTCGAATATTCCGCAAAGCGAACACCAGAAAGTCGATAATTTTTGCATTTACATTAATTCAGTATAGTTCCTTTAGCTAGTCTAAAATATCCTTCTTCTTGCATCATTCATGTATTTATTTTCTTTGAATATTTCTCGATAAAGTTTTCTGTTCCATTAATTTTAAATATTGGCGGAAGGTGCCGCCCCCGCTGCACTGCATCGGCCGGAGGGGCCGACTATGAGTAATACCGTTCGTTTCTCGTGCTGAGTGACGTCGTGCAGCGGCTGCCGGCAAGCGGCTCGCAGACCTCAGTCCGATACGACGAAGAGGCACGACAGGACCCGCCCTCCGCATTCGCACCCTCGCACTCGCGCCGCTTTTATCGCACCCTATCGATCACCCTCGAAAGTAGTCTATTTTATTAGTTAAGTGAAAGGGAACCGCCATGGACAGCGCTGACGCACTACTCGGAGGGCTCGCCGGCGGCGACGGCGCCCCCGCGCCCGACGTGCCGCCGCACCGGGACGCCGCGCTCAAGCGCGACCAGGACTCCACCGACGACTTCGAGCACCTGGACCGCGACGGCAAGCAGGAGGCGGCCGACTCGCCGCTGCACCAGCCGCGCGCCGCCTCGCAGAGCTTCCTCGACATGGAGCGCGACGAGTTCGCCGACACGCCGCGCGCGCCCTCCGCCGCCGACAAGCTGGCCGACCAGCTCGCCGACAAGTTCACCGACAGCGAGTCCGACGCCGACACCGCCGGCGAGTCGCCCATGCACCGCCCGGACCCCCCGAGGGCGGAGCCCTCGGCGCCGCTGCTGCCCGACCCCACGCCCGTGCTCGCGCCCACGCCGGCGCCCGTGCCCGCGCCAGTCAAGCCCGACCTCCCCGAAGCTCACCCCGAGCCGAAACCGCGCACGCCCACCCCGGAGCCCAAGAAGGAGCCGGCGAAGCCCGAGCCAGTGCCGCCGCCCAAGGCGGAGCCCGCGCCGCAGCCGAAGCCCGCGCCCGCAGCCGCGCCGCAGCCCAAGCCGGAGCCGACCCGAGCGCCCACCGCACATGTCATCGAAGCAGAGGTCATCTTCTGCCAGATGGGACTAGGTAAGAAGCCATTTCATTATTTTATAGGATGCTTTGCTACTTTTACATGAAAAATAAAACCTTGGAAAATTACGTCATCGTTTTTCCAAGCCGAAATCTACGACGTTGACACGATTATATCATAAAGTTGCCTAGCCCGTCACTACATGGCTCATCCCATCATTTCGTATTCCTGTGGTGCAAGAGTTCACACTTTATTTGTATCGGGGTGACTTCATCGCCGGCTCGGAGGTTGCCGGTGCTCCGCGCCTTGCTCGCGCCGCTTTTTGCACAATGATCGCGCGGACCGCAGCCTCGTTTCAAGGCGAGAGCGCTTCAGACCGTGAAGAATCACGTCTGCAGGTGAACAAAGCGCCGCGCAATGGCCGCCGTGGTCGCCGAATAATAAAATTCGAGCACTCGGCCGATTCCATTTCCTTTAAGGTAGACTGCGCGCTGGCTTACATGACTCATTCCGTGTACTGTATAAAAAATCAACCGATGATTAAGAAACTCGATGCATATGGAAGGTAATAGAAAAAATATGAGCTCAATTGTTATTGGGAGGAGAGGGGAGGTCAGCTGCAGAGGTGGCGGAGCGGCAAGTGCGTTGACCGCTGCAGCGACGGGGTAACGGCACCCGCTGAAACCCACGCCTCTCACTACACGAAAGAAAGGACGTCCGACGCGGCGAGTGACGCGATGCTCCCGGAAATGCATTCAGGCTCTACATCAACACAACGTAAGCCAGTGGCGAACTCGCAAATTGGGAAGCGAACACTTGCTATGTTCGCTTTGCACACAAAAACGAAGTGCATTGGGGGAAACTAGGTTGCGTGCGGTGACAACCAATCGATGACTTCCCATTAATGCATGAGTCACCGGCGGGCGCCGTTGAACCCTGATATCGTTGGGTTTGCAACGTTCCAAGATTTGCTGTAAAATTATTATCACTTTTTTGCCACTTTGTCAAAGTGCTCTTTATCTTAGAAGTTATCTGACATCACATAAAAGCCTCATTACAAGATAACGAGATTATGCGACAGACATGTTGTTACTAAAACATTGTAGTTTAAATTTCCCTCTGGAAAATTGCTATAGTTTCATAACAGGAGTGTATGTCTACCTAGGAGAAAACCTTAAATAGATCTGTGGATAGGAGGATAGGCTGAAGCAATTCGCTCGAATTCGTCGATATGCCAATAGTGAAATTATATGGCTTAATCAGATAACAGAAAAATGGCAACCATGATGATTTTCAGCATCATTCGGTTGTTTAGAGCGGCGCGCGCGTGGTATGCGCTGCAAGTGCGGCGCTCGGCACCATCGCTAATTATAGCGCGGCCGAGCAGCGCGCTCACAAGCGGAGATCCCACCGTGGTGAGCTCACGTCTGCCGCGCCACCGCCACCGCTCTCCTAACTCATGTAGCCTTGCTCGGGTCGCGAGTGACTCATTCTTACTAGGACTATCAGCTTTTGTGTGGACCTGTGCACTATTGTAGCCGACATGGGATCCGGTAGCGAAGACGCGATCACGCGTGAGTACCGAACATTTCACTTGTTTTTAGCCTAACAGATGTTTCATGAGTCCAAACCTGCGAAGTCATTAAGTCCAGGGCTAGTTCGACCCTTTCTCGATCGCTGATCGTTTTATTACAACAACAGTAGCCATGGTACAAGTATTTGCGGAGACAAGTCCGGCATATCATTATAGGTTATTACGTCAGCAAAATGATAGCTAATTTTATTTTGTCGCTTTTTTATTTTTAGACCGATTTCGAGGAATCTATTGAATTTCAATGAAAACAACTAGGGCTGATATAGTTATTTATTAATGTATAACTGTTCTATTTCTGTCAGTCATTAAGGATAAATTACCGGTGTACTTAGGTATAACAAGGAAAAGGAATCTGTTATTATAAGTTTAGTAATGTTTCGCAATAACAGACTGTTTTATGATAACTTAAGTATGAATTGCTTCTTTATTTGTTGTTGCTATGGCATATTGGCCTTATATTTGTACGCACCGAGTGTGTTTGACCGGATCGACCGCAGCGGTGCGTCCATATCACAGAACAGTAATCGATGTTGATTCTATGCTACTGGTTAATTTACATTATTACGTGAGGCTTATCCTTTTAAGGATAAACAGTGAGCTGGAGGACGAGCTGCGCGTAGACTTGGCTCGATGTATTCGTATGACGTATCGATTGGTTTCTGTTATTGCTATTCAATCCCTGTCTCCAAAAATTACTCATCATTCATTACATACATTTAAACCAAAAGAAGTCTTGGGCCCAAGCATCCCTTATGTATATTTCCCACGATAAGTGAGCAATGGTGACTAAATCAAAACATTATTTCATGTACTTTCTGCATAATTCGAGAAAAAGTAGTAGGTACATAGGTGTAGAATCTTGCATTCGTAAATTGTCAATTAATACTAGGGGTATATTAGTTTAGCCTTACACGTCAGTGTGTTCACCAAAAAGACTGGAAAGATTTAATACTCTCCAGTAAACTCGAGAAAATTGCCTTTCTTTAACATCGTGTCTTTCCACATCAACTCCCTACCCCTCTAAAAGTAACCCATATTGGTACCCTGAACACCCTTGACCTAATTTCGGCCCTCCCGTAAAGAGAGTCGTAGTTCCCTTTGTGTTAGATCGCTCTAATCGCTTACCACCGGCGCCCCTTGTTCTAATCGTCCTTTGTGACACAGACTTGCATCACCACCTACTACGCAACAATAGAAGTATCAATTAAACTGATGAAAATGAAGTCAAACTTGTTGGGGACCCTTACCTTTATTTAGCGGAAGGGCTCAATCATTTATTATTGGCATTTGTCAAACAAAGTTCGCGTCCGCAGAATGTTTGAAGAGTTTTGCGGAAAAGCCCAGACACAGACGTAATAAAGGCTAGGCCGCGGGCGGCGCCGGATCGATACCGCGCGCCGTCGCTGCCGCATGTACACCTATACTATGCTCACTTTATGCTCCTAAAGGGATTACTCTGTTGCTTATCCGATATCTTCTGGTCGAAGTTATTTCTGCCAAGGGTTAACCTTTTTCTCCCTTATAGCAGAAAATATATTAGAACCATCTCTGTGCGAGTTAACGTCACACAAGTTTCGAACTTTAATCTGTTACGGGCATATCACTGTGTTCACCATCGAAAGCGTGATTTGTTCGATCTGTTACATAACTAACATAATCAATTTGCTATTATATTTGGTGTAATGGATTAGCTTTCGGCACGAGATGTGGACGCACATGTCACATTTTCGCCAAAAAATTCGGATATTTGAAATCTAAATTCATAACAGCAGCATTGTTTCTAATAACTAAAATAATAATGACAAAAATGAGTGACATACTAAGTAATCAGAGTTTGTTTATTAAACAGGCGATTCAGGTCAGTTGCCCCATCCCACACCTATGTACCCATTTACACACTCTGTTGCCCTGGTTTCCGATTATAAGCCTGTGCAACCTTTTTCAGGAACCTTTTAAACGATCTAAAAATATCTGTCATTTCCCAAACCAAATTTAGCCCTGTCTCATAAATGGACACTAGAAGAATAAAGGTCCCTGTCATTAGCTTCACGTGAAGTTGGGCTAATGGCAGGGTTGGGCTAAAGGTCGAGGCAACCGGCTATGTTGGCATTCAGGGCTATTGTCAATGGGCTTTAGATACTTGACCAATTAAACCAAACAATTGGTTAATAAAGTGTTTAGAAATCGTCTGCGTCATGATGCGGCTTCAGCTTGTAAAATTACCTTTTGAACTTAGTTCCCTAATTTGTGACGTAATCGAATTTCCAGGATAACGAATATTTTTGTTGTGTGTTTTAGATTACATCTATAACTAGGTACAGTCATCAGTTGTAATACATTTTTGGAACATTTAGATCTGAATCATCTGGAGGTACCTATTTGGCTATGAGAACAGACAACAGAACAGAACACAATTTATATGATAATATTTGTATGCCTTATGAATTGCGAAAGTTGCGATCGCCGTCGTTTACTCCAGAGAGAATACATAAGTAATTTTAATCTGTTGGTTAAACAGGAAGAAAGTTCCTAAGAAATCTAGTATAGAAATGTTGGCGTTGTTATTTATTTTACAGAATGATTAATACACAATGATTTATCAGTCATTTACATTATCGTTGATAAATAAAATAATAACGAGCGTTGGCGGGGGCGGGTATCGTTATTCGTTATCAAGTTAGGGGTCAAAAGTTGCTCTGAGTCAATGTTGTTGATCGAAACTTTGTTACCCCAACTTATAATGTCAACTAATGTAAAATGAGACTATCCACTTTTTCCATAGTTATAAAAAATACATTCATGAGTAAATTTTTGATGTCGAGGTTAGGAATTTTGGTACATTTTTCCCATGCTCTTTCTCGTCCTATTCTTCTACTCGACTTTTGTACTGATTCAAGTCACTCTTCTACCTACATTATTTACCTATGCAGCAGTCCTTATCTTCTGTTCCAAATTAGTTTCCCTTCATCACGTTTTTTGCCAACGCAATACTTGTAACAATCCCTTTACATTTGGCGTAGGTCGAGTTTCGATTCGTATCGAGGTACGAGTAATTAGCGACGCGTTGTATTTATGTCCGTATCGAGACGATTGATGGCGATTCCCTTGTCGCTTTGTGCGCGCGCGCCTGCGCCCGCGGGACAGTCCGACAATGCAGGTGCGCCTGACGTCGCTCGCGCCCGGGTATTTTTAGGCGTCGCGCCGTCGCCGTGGATCTGTCGTGTCTCGTCACTCTTCACTACTAGTTGCATCCTCGGCTAACATGCATCTTGCACAAGAATAGTAGTGCGTTTTTATATCTAACGATGACGTCCCGCCATCACAGTTGCAGTTCCATAAAAGCATGAATAGAAGAGGTTTTAGGGTTCACAGAATTGTTTGTCACTATTGTGTCGCAGAAAAATGTCGGACACGGGGTATCGCCCCACGTCGTTCCTAACCCTTACATCCCTTATTAAGGGTCGGGGCAAACAAATTTAGAGTGAATATATGTACATCTAATTACCTCCCGCTTTAAAAATCTAACCCGCTTAAACACTTGTCACTTAACGGTGGTTGCTGCTGACGAGGCAACCGCTAGCCAGACATATCGGCGACACATCGGCGTCACCTGTACGAGTAGTTACCTCTGCTAATGACATGTGTAATTGTGTATCTCTTAACCCCCTCCTCAAATCCCTTGGAGCGCCAGCAGGCATCCCGGAATTAGGTAATTGTTGTAACCCAAACCTTGTCGTAAAGTGAGTTATAATTCCGATAAGTTAAACAAAGATATTATAGCTGTTGTCGATACGTAGGCGGTAGTATGCCCTGAATCGATCGACGCCAGGACACCCCGGTGTGAACGACCGCCATAAGTGCATAAATCCAAGACATTGAGGATGTCAATATGGGAATAATAACATTTTCTTCAGCCTTTCATTCATATTATTATGTGAATAGATGGTATGGCGGATCGTTATTAGCAGAAGATGAGAAGAGACCTCCAATGCCGTAAATAACAGCAGAAAGCCACAACTGTTTGTATGCAACGTATTACATACCCACCTCATCTTTAAAACATGTTGCACAATCTTAGTCTGTATTTCGAAGCGAACTTTAATTAAATATTTCGTCTAATGTTAAGTTACAATTTAATTCTGTTGCTTACTCATTTCATCATCTTACATTTATGTGATAACAGAAAACAAAGAATCACTTTCATGCAATAAGGCAATGATAATGATTTAGCATGTAGCAAATTGTGAATGAATCATAATGAGTAAACGAAATAGACGGCGAGGGAAAGCTACACAGTTGATTGTTCGCGAACACGCACTCTGCTTATGCCGGACAGAGGAGGGTGATTTCAACCCATTTACATTTGTATTTAATACGTTCACAATCCACAAATTTGATTAAAAGTCCAGGTGGAGTGACGATTTGCGCAGGATGGCTGGCAAGTGCTGCTGGATGCGAGAAGCCCAGGATAGATCAAAGTGGCGAACATTAGGAGAGGCCTATGGTCAGCAGTGGACTCATAGAGGCTGATGATGATGATGTAATTTAAATAATTAGGACCACAACTATTACTTTCTCGTATCATGTGTATGTGTGTATTTCATGACTGTCACAAAGACAAAGGTAAATAGTTGTCGAAAGGTAAAGCTACTTTTGTAAAGTGTTTGTCTCTGCTAGGCGGTTAGAATGTGTTTCACTATTATATAGGTACCTGTTGTAAAGTCATTTTAGCCTGTGGTCGCTAGAGCATATTATTTTGTCTGCTATTGTTTTAATTACAACTTCGCGATTTAGTTTCATTACAAAAAATATAGGTAATTTGCAAAATAATGTCTCTGCAAGGATAGAGTTCGTTTACGAATCATATCGTATTTCGTCCCTCATTATTCGTAATGCAAGCAAAGTAACTGGAACTTGCATCGTATTACATCGTATATATTTCATATTCTCATAACATTTTCTTTGCTGCTTACAAGATTGTATTAACCAAACCTATCTAATTAAAGCTATCTGGCGATTGCCGGTCTGAATACAGCAGTCACACGACAATAAGTTATTCTTTAGGGGGCAGTAGCCCATTACGTAAAAGTTGCTATCTATTCTACAACTTCCACAAGGAGCGTTAGTATAAACCATGAATTTCTTCAAATAATTCTGTTGAGTTTCCTAGGTCATGAATGAATGAACCCAATTCAATAAAGCAACACAGTGTTACCATAATTATAACCAGGTCTTGTTCTCTGGCCTCCGTCATTTCGATGTGTGCCTGTGCCATCGTGGCACAGATTAATAAATAGTTACTACGTAAATCGTGGTCTGTTTCTAATGACTCCGCACTACGGAGCGACAACTTGGAGCTTAAAGAATATGTGTAAGTTATACATTCAATAATTATCTTACATCCCTTTGCTTTCATGTAAGTAAAACCATAAAAAC
Source organism: Conogethes punctiferalis (assembly GCA_031163375.1). Taxonomy (NCBI): domain Eukaryota; kingdom Metazoa; phylum Arthropoda; class Insecta; order Lepidoptera; family Crambidae; genus Conogethes; species Conogethes punctiferalis. The sequence continues at coordinate 25,965,414 of CM062077.1, read as the reverse complement.
TAAATTCTAATTAAAGATATGCAATTCTGCTGATAAGCACAATGTAACATTCTCTACTTATGCTTAAATACTGTTTTTTTCCTTCTCCTGGTATTACTTTAGCCCGTCTTAACGCTTTCGGTGTAGGCCATTTTTCCACTCGTTTCTGCGACCTGTAGTGTTTCTTGAAGACCCAAGTTGCGTTGGGACGATGATATTAAAAGGGCTGCGGGACAAAATACTGCTTAAACTCCGCTAAATAACTTAAATTAAACTACGTCTTCAACTTTACCAGGCTCATTTAATATGAGGTGGGTGCGTGATTATGTCGTTTGCGGAAGGCGTGAGTCACGCGCGTGTCTGCTGCCGTGTCCAAAGCTTCAACTACCTACTTTTTGCTCGGAAATTAGGGTTCCAACTTTTTTCATGGTTCACGTCTCCTAAAAAACAATGCCCGCCTGAGCGTATCCATCTCATTCATTAGCGACTCGACGACCGTAATTACTCTAACAATATTGACCAAGAATTTACCAAATGTGTTCTTAATGTTAAACGTTAACAGACACTGGTCTCTAATTGCTAAGCTAATTAATATTGGCATTGCCTCTCGAATAGTGTGATGCACGTCAGTCGTATTGCAACCGTGGAAGTGTCTCGAAGTCGCGACCTCGGCCCGTAACTTGGGAGTGACGTAGTGCGCGATCATTGTGTGCTAAGTGAGCATAGCGTCAGCGCCCAAGTCGCACCTCGGACAACGCCGCGAGATGACTCACCGGACTGATAACCGTAAGACCCCATGGACGCGGACTGTCCGCCCTTTGCTCTAAACGACGTAGCGCACTTTCGGTTTCTGTTGCCGAGTCAATATTTAAAAAGGCTTAAGTAGTCACAATGTAAACTATCAGCGAGTTCATGCGGTCGAACCTGACGCACTATCCGCGTGACCTCTGCTCCCTGCGTTGCGAGCAGACAATCGCTCCTGCTCAGACTCCGAGACCCATTAAGTATCATTTATTTTCTTAAAATATCCGTAGAACAAAAGGTTTTTTTTGTTAAATGACAATGTCTACCTACAGTTACAACATGCGCTTTGTTTACTTGTAATGTGTTTATGACTAACATGTACCAAGAATGTTGCTAATTAATATTCATCTTGCCCACATCTTGTTAACAAAAACTTTGTATGTAACGCTTCCTTCCTACTACTGTTCTACTTAGTTGTAAATAAAAAAGTGAACTAATCCGGGGAGCCGTGGCACGTGACGGGTCGGCCACAGTGGGTCCCTGCGCTAGCGAGCTGATGCTGCAGCAGGCCGCGGTCGGGGTGGGCCGCCGCGGGGCGCGTGGCGGCGGCGGCGCATGCGCGCGCCCGGTCGGGGGGCGGCGGGGCTGCGCCGCCAGTATCGACGCGAGAGTCGGGCGCGGCGCGCGTCCGTCCGCCGCCTTCACCGCACGTTTGAGTTACGTAAAGTGCTACCATGGCGGACTCCGGGCCCTCCCTCTGCAGCGTGCTCGACCCGCGTAAGTGTCCGCCCGGCGCCGGCTTCGCTTCGCCGCTTGTCTCCCTGTCGCGACTAACCCGCTAACGCGCCGCCTTCTATTCCAGATGCCTGGTTCGACCCCCAGAGGCTGCACCCCGAAGGTGAGTTGTGGCCGCGGCCGGGGGCAGAAATACGCTTAGGTCGGCTCGCCGCCAAGCGGCCGCCCGGGCGCGCGCCTCGCGGCCCTGCGGCCCTGCACTGTGACCCAGTGACCGCTGCGCCGCGGGCGCATAGTGTGTGAGTGAGCTGTGTGAGTGCCCGAGCCGCCGGAGGTGATGTGTGCAGCCGGAAGACGCGCGACCCGCACACTTGTCCGGTGCTGTCGGTGACAGAACAATAATAACTCCGTAATGTGCCGAGTCAAGGTCTGATCGCATGCATGTACCTACGTTCCGATCGTGTCATTACTGCCATTGCCATACGCCATTGTCATTCATTTCGCATTACGTTTTGTCATAGTAATGGATAGGATTATTGTCATAAAAAGCTTTACAGTTTCTGACATAAGTTGCAAACATGTCAGGCAATCTGAATCACGACCTCATTCATTTGGTTGACTTTGGAGAGAAACATTTGTAATTATTGACGGACCCATCAGTAGAACCAATGTCTTTGAAAAATAAGGTACCGCAAAATTCCGCGATGCCAAACAGCAAGAATCGTCCACTCAAAAACTCGCCAGTCAGTCTACTTCAGACTTATTGTCTAGCTGAGTGGTCACTGGTGACCGACTCGTCAATTTAATATCTGTTTGAATGATTGTGGTGGGCCTACGGCGGCACGCATGCGCGCTGCTGTCGCTCCGCTTACAGACAAAAACTCTGCCAAGATGAAATTAGACTGATTTTATCTGACATTGAGGCCGAAGCGTGCTGATTTATAGCCTTTAATTACTGCACACAATGGCCCATCTCGCGCTCTCCATATCGGTAATTGAAAACGGCAGCGGAACGTGTGCTTCCATTTGAGATCGCCGTCGTTCCCGCGAGGACCCTGCTATCACCTTCCTACGAGCACATCAAGTAAATTCGCTGATGACTCACGCTCATTGCCTGGTTTCGTGGAGCTCATAATTTAATTAGAGTAGTGTATGCCTTGGAATCTATTGCACAACCCATCTTGGGTGAGCATTCGGTCACTGATTTACATTTCTAATTATATCAAGGCTGAGCTCGTGTGTTTTGCTTTGTTTCCACGTGCATGCGACAGACTTGATTCGCCACCGATAGGTAATGCATGAAAATCATGTACGGTAACTTCACTAAAACGAGACGTGAATGTGAGGTTCATTCAGACACTGTGATCATGTAAATATAGTTTTTAAATGTATCAATATGCATGAGTTGATGAGTAGCTTGCTCTTCCGTAGAAGTAGTAATTGTGTACATTGTAGTGTGTAAGGTAGCCACGTTGCCGATCTCCCTGTAGTCGGGCATTAGGTATTGCGGTTAGATTACCCGTATCTCGTGTCGGCCGTAGCGGCTTTCATATCGCGTCGCGACGAGCCGATAAACTACTTGTCACTCTCTAGACTCTAGGTATCAGATAAAAAGTTAGGACGTTATCAAAAGAGACGTAGTTATCTCCATACCTACTTATTATTGTGGTGAAATATGTCAAATCTTATGAATTCAGTATCACTAGCAATCCTTGTACCTGCACGTAATTCTTAGAAAATTTAACCGCAGTATGTATTTACTCATATAATTTTGGTCTCGTATCGCAGTGCATGTGGTGAGATTTAGTTACTTCTGACCCCACCAGAATTTACTGGTTTCTTATTCATATAGGTAGAAGTTAACTATAGCAGCATAGAACACCTTTGCGAATGTGAGCCAGTCAGACTAATTAACTGTTCGGTGTAAATGGGGCATGTTCCGGCGTCTCGCGGCCGCTTGCCTATTGTCGTCCGTTCCTCGAGCTTTTCCCTTTCCTGTGCGTGTTCAGGGAACTGTCACTTGTCGCATTCCCGTTGTGACGGCTCTCGCGACACGGAAGCCGCGTTATTTTTAACGCTCACCCGCGTGCGCCGACCGCGACCTACTGCCTTGCTCGCAATAATCCATTGTTTCTGCCCAACTATTTAAAACAACAATTGGTCGCACGATTTCTAATGTCTTCCAACAGCCACTACATCTGGAAGTGTTCCCCAAATTGACGTGTTTCGTTGACGTTCCTTTGACACTGTAAGTCCCACACCACGTGGTGTAGTTTCGATGCTCTTCTCGAATCAAAAATTAACTAAATAAGAACCCGCTACTTTTAAAATACTCATAAATATGTACAATAGGTATGATTTGGACTTTACTGGCACATTTGTATTCTATTTCTAGTTTTACCTAAATGTGTTCAACAAACGTCACATGGGTTGTCTCGGTATGTAAATTCTTCAGCCGAGTGACACATGCCATTAGCATTTCTCATTTTGAGTTCCATTCTAATTCTAAGCGCTGTTGTGGATGGATAATTTTTAAGATTCTAAAACTACTCATGGTAATTATCCAAAATAATGTATCTTCATCATCAGTCTTTTTTTTTAATAGTAGCTCGACATAATGTCTTCCCTACACCTGATGAAAAGCGAAAGAGAAGCCCAAGTCGCTGTGACAACGGGCAAGTAACTGGTTAGTTACCTGTCAGTTGCCACTGCCATGCCGGCCTAACCCTAACCCCCCACGAGCTCCAGAGACCCTACTCACCAGCAGAAACACGACCCGGAGATCATTTGGCTGCGGTATTCTATAGGGTGGAGGTCCTTCCCCGGACGGGCAGCTCAATTAGAGCGAAGATTCGCTATGCCCTACCTCTCTTAAGTCCTCTTTCGCAGTCCGCTGTTAGACATAGGCCTCTCCGATTGTTATTTGAGGTATTGCTCATAATGTAGCAGTGTCTTAGCAAGCCCTGAATCGTTTGCATACTTCTGGAGATATCAGTTTTGTAATTAATAATGTTTTCCTCTACTTGTTACAAACAAGTAGCAACCCTTATCGCATACGAAAAGTTTCCATAATGTTGTTAGATATCCTTAGTAGTTGTTTGTTTAGTCATAACGGATTTGTGTACCAGCTGTCAATGCGCACACGCTGTAGATGCGTCGTGGTAGTGCACTGGCTGAGTAACTTGCATGACCGGTAGTGATGCCCGTAACTCGACTCAAGCCCGCACTTATACAACTGACCGCATAAAAACCGAGGAACACAACTCTTGTAATGTAACCGTATAAAAACACACCTATATTACCAGCGTATAAAGTTCTGTAACCATTACTAACTTGATTGTTGGTATTACGTTCATTACGAGTACTCGATTATAAACCGTTTATCAGCAAACATAGATTGGTGATTATTTATTTCTCATCTTCATCAATCAATTGTACTCAGGTATGTTTGGTAGGCACTTTGTTGTTCAGTCCTACTAATATTATAAACGCGAAAGTTTGTTTGGATAGATGGATGGATGTTTGTTCCACTTTCACGCAAAAACTACTGAACGGATTTTAATGAAACTTTACAGGAATATAGTTTGTACATCAGATTAACACATAGGCTATGTTTTATACGAAATTTCACGCGGGCAGAGCCGCAGGCAGCAGCTAGTTGTCAATAATTGCGTATATTTTCTATGTGTCATTGAATAGAATTCAATAGAATATCTTTATTTGGTACACACAAAATATACAATATTGATTGACGTTTCCATAGCCCTGTCTGTCATGTCATTCCAAAATTCATTTGTTTTCTGGTAATGAATTTACCTACTTGAAATTATTGTTCACTGACTTCTTTTATCATTATTACTACAGTATGTTATTACCACTTCCATGATTGTGAGCTTTCTGGTACTCTTTTTGGTACCAAGTGAGAGCAAACAGTTTCTATATTCTAATTGGTCTTATCTGGATGAGTTGTGTCGCAAGTGCCCCTATTGTCAATCCCTAATCTTTGCTATTTTATTTTGATATAGGGGTTGTTGTTATATTCAGTTCCGTTATGAGTTTGGGGGATCTGATTTGTTCTTGTTGTAAATGTCGTCAACCCGTGTTGCGGTTCTTATTCACACTAAGAACGTTGCTAAAAATGAATGTTATCCATGCTAATACTGTACGTGCAGCAGGCTCGAATAGACACTACCCAGGACTGCAGTAGTGAGTGCGTGTCTCCGACAAAATATGTACCTGAATAAAGAGTACCAACAGGTCGTTACCACCTTGCAAAACAGTATGTGAACGACAGCGACACAAAACTATCCGTCTGTTCTGTTGGGATGCCATTTTTTTTGGAGGCATACCTACTCGCACTTGGCAAGTTTTTTCAGTTGTATATAGGTGACCTACTTTTATCAATGGATGGTGTTTCTGCGATGTACCTTGCCATTTTTTGCGAGTATTGTCAGGTAGCAATACGACGTTGCAATAAGACAATGGACACACTTGACTGGAGCGAGAGCAGTAGATAACCTTCGGCGAGATCTCTGCTCGCCCGTAATTGTGTTGTGATGTTTGTTTACGGCGCATTGCTTTAACCTTGGGCGGCTGGGTTCAATTTTTATCACCAAAGTGCATAATATTAACTCGTCTCATTATCTGTATTGACTTTAATGAAAAAGTTAGTCTTTTGAAATTAATTAAACTATAAAACTATACTCATTGCATTCGGCAGACCCGCATGATATGTATACCGTACTCATTTAAACGCAGTTTCTCCTCCAGAAAAGTTCAAATAACCGTACTGGCTAGAACAATCGAGATGCGAACGATATAAGATAAAATAAATCGTTGCGCGTTCCCCTTCTAATGTGCTAAGCATTTACTGTTTGCGGAGTCTTTTTGTCGTGATGTCTGCACTCGAATTGTTTCTGTAAATTCCAAATTTATTTCTATCCGGGAGCGATCGATAAGACGGTGGCATTGACCGCGGCTCCCCCCGCGCTGCGCCCGCGCCGGTGCCAACGCTAAGTGACCGTGCCCGATGAAACGCCTGCCTGTTTATTTTGGCAACGTTGTGCATATCGATCGGTTCGATCGATTGGAAATTATCACGATGGCACTGTATGCTCATAATCGTAACGATGCGTGCGCGCAGCCAAAACTTTTCCGTGCTCAACGCAGCGCTTTTTTGAAATAAGAAATGTTTATTATTTTTGGACATCACAACACGATATACAGAACACACAAATTACACTTAAGCACAAACAAAGATAAACATACAAACATAATACACATAACAATCAATTATACCGGACACGGCCGTTGCGACGTCCAAAATAAAAGGGCCTCACTCAGCATTAGGCCGTGGCCCCCGTAGAAGCCACGGCGCTGGTTTTCAGTGAGTCCTGCTGAGTGAAGCCCACGGACGATTGTACCTGCTCTCATAATATGACATAACATAAATAGGTATAAATATATATTGGCAATAGATAGATACATACATATAGGTACTATTCATATATTACTATTGAGTTATGGATATTAGGGTGGTCCTTATTCCTACGAAAAAAATATATTTTTTTTTTTGTGCGGGGCACTACGTAATTTGAATATATACCATAAGAAAATCTTTCATTATTTTTTTTTTTTTTTTAAAGACATTTAGGGGTTGCGAGTAGATTGTGGATAATTGAAATACTACGAAATGATGAATGAATACGCTCGCGATGTTAATGTGGAAGGTGGCTTACCGCCTCCATAAGTAATGAGTGTCGTCGTCAGGGCCGGTGGAGCGTTGCTCGCTCGCACTCCTTTCACTCTTCTTCAGTATACTTTTTATTACTTACTCATGAATACTAAATTGTTGCGAAATAAATCCCACATTTGTCAGTAATGCCTCGTCCGTTATGGTGTAGGTAGATGTTGAGTGGCAAATGCCGCATATGGCGTGCTGTCTCGTAAGTAGGTATCTTTGTAAAAATTCCCACAGTAATGAGTCGGCTAGTTCATGATCATTGAAGAAACTGTAAAAACTCCATTCTCTTGGCTAATATTATTTTCATTTAGTTATGCAATAAAGTTGTTATTCGACACGATGCACCATAGGCAGGTGAAGTTGGAGCTTAGAGCTAAAAAGATGATAGGATGCTTTCTTACATCCCTGGTCCTCCCTTACATCCTGATTATTATAGTGACAACCCACCGTCACTATAATAACCCTATAAACCATAACCCATCCATATAATGACTAGGTATACCTATTTGCTAATTTCTATCCGAAGAAGATAAGGTCTTCCGAGATCATGGCGCATGCATCAGTGCACATGGTAAAACCCCCGAATAGTTAGCAGATGATGGCTATGTATTGTTGGATCCGTATTTTTCTTCTGTTTCTTGGTTTTCAATCGAGACTAATTGCGACGGCATGGTCGATAGCATAATTGATAATGGCTTCCAATTGGGGCCGGTTCGATGTTGCCGCCGTGCGCTGGTGCTCCGGCTCCTCGGCCGGTGTCAATGACTCGCGCTAAATCGAGGAGGACCCAGGCAGCTGACTCACCGCAACTTTGGGCCTCCTTACTGATCCGCCGATTGGACATCTGGCTGCGTGTACGCAGATAACGCAAATGTATTTTATTTACGGACCACTCAGCTCGGCTACACGTTAATTAAAAGCCGATGATGTTTAACGATTGCTTCCATTCTTGAACGGTTGCTACGGCTTTTAATAACATCAAGACTGAAATATAAAGTTTGTCAGATGTGGGTCTTTCTATGTACCTACTTGGGTAAATGATTTCTTAGTGTTTCTTTTAATTTTTCTTGCATACCTACTCGCACGTATTTGCGTAGGTATGATCTACGATGTTTGAATTAGGTATAGGTATGATGAATCATGTGCATCATTGACACGGAAGGTTCCAGTCGGTACTGATTAGGAAATATTTCTTTATATCCTTCTGCCTTTCTTACTGTGGTTTTGGCTACAGTCCAATGTGAACCGCTACAATAACAATTCCTTTATTTTTCTGGTACCTACGTCACTGCAGTCCAAAGATTCCATTTATCGCCGTATAGTTTAGTTTATCGGAGCGAATAGTCTGTCGTTTTGAGTACAACGCGGTACAGCTTCGCAAATGTGCCATTGAGGTGATAAAGGAGAGCCGCGGAGATAGCGGGGGCGAGCGCGGTAAGTGTAGAGCGGTGGGTCGGTAGCGGCCGGCGCTAGCGGCCGGCGACGTGCGGCGTCAGCAGCGGCGCGGGTGACGTGTGTGAAAGGCGGCCGCGTGGCGAGGCTCGGCGCCATGTGCGCGCGCGCCGCTCGGCCACTCCGCGACCATGGCGCGTCCCAAGCAGTCGCCCCGGCACGCCGCTCAGCAAGACGACCTCCCGCCCCGCGGACCAGGTATTCCATAAGTTAACTGGCCGCGCCGCCGCCCGCCGCCCGGGCCCTTCCCGCCGCTCCCATGGGGCTCGCCGCGTAACGGGACCGCCGCGCCGTGACATGGGATCGCCTCTCGAGCCCCCGGCCCGTAGGTCGGGAGTCACAGCTCTGCTAACGTGGAGCTTTGCGTACGGGCGTATAGACAAACTGTCAAAGTGCAAATTCTCTCGTCTATAAATCGCGGTGTTATTCATTGATCGTGATACTCGTAATAATAACATTGCAGCTATGTTTGTGAGATAGCCATGACGACGGGTGACACGTCCCCTGAATGTAACATTGTAATGTGGCAAGTTTGTGTGAGAGTCATTATCGCATGATCTAGAATAGCGGGTGTAAGTTAGTTGCGTAGTGATAAGTTGTTGCAATAATAGAGGCTTAATTTCGCCGCAGTAGTGCTGATGTAAACGTTATTTTTAGCGAACTACATTTGTATGCATAGCTTGCCATTTCGTAAACTTAAAATTATCGTCTGTAACAAGCTACTGTGTTCAATATTTTATTAATGTTATTTCAGCATATCTACTTTAAACCGCTTCCATGTTTGACTGGTAGATAACACAGCATTAGTTAGTAGCATTAAGTCTACCATACTTTTGTTGATAAACCTATAGAGTACATGAACCAATCGTCCGCATAAATTATTAGTTCATTGACGGCAGACAGATTTACTTTCCTGTTCCGGTTTTGGTCGGCCTGTCTGTACTCAGACAAAAGGTGCGAACCGTCCCAGCCGTAGGCGGCAGGTTCTGTGGCTCAAAAGAGTTGTGAAAGTCGTGTCAGATTGGCTTTGTGGCCGAACTGTCTTCGTCTTTGGGGCGATCGCGCTTTCTATCGGCCGAGATGAGGTCAACCGTGACTCTACGCTCCAGTTGAAAGCGAGATGAAGTGGATTCCGTGTATTACTTTCAATTATTGGCTTGAAATAGTTTAGTTTCTTGTGCTGCTTACACTCGTAACAGTACATGTGCATATGTATGACGAATTATGATGCGGCTCGCGCGTCGGCCCAGACCGGATCAGCGCCGCACTACCGGTCGAGGGCTTGTTTATCTATTCAATATTGACAGAGAGAATTCCACAATCTTTCGTCTGCTTCATAGTTTCATCCAGTGATAACTTTTTAATTTAACGCGCGTATACAGAGTAATATAATATAAAGATTATTAATGAAATCGGATGCATAAATTATGGTTTCTAACATAATAACATTTAAGACAGCTACAACGCTATTTAAAATTGTTAAAAGAATGTTTTAATTTATTGGACCATTATCGGCTTATCGAGTTTATGAGGGTAAATCCCTCCACCAGATACGTTGTCTAGTAGGACTTTACAAACTTTCGTTCACTCTATTACCTACTACGAGAACTGGATAGAGTGAATTCACTTAGCACTGGCACCTGCTGACCAAGTTATTTAAACGTAATTCTACATACCTACTGTTCATTTTTATAATTATTTCAGATATTGAAGAAAATTAAACTACTTGAAATAAAACCCTCATCAATTTACATAAAATATTACACAAACATTCTTTGGTTGATTGCAGAAATATTTTTAGTAATTTGTAAATCGTTTAATTAGCATAATTCATATTTAATTGCAATCAAAAGTATTACGAATGTAACCATCGATTCAATGTTTGCAATGAACCGAAGACTGCGAGAATACGGTCATACACTCTATTAGCGCAAAGGATGTATGCAAGGACCAAAAAAAACTGCAAGGCACATGAATCAGTTACACTGGTTTTATACTCTACTTTTGTGATAGTTTTCATTTTTTAGGGATTAAAAATCCCCGAAGTTACAACAGTTTGACGTGTCTGTAGCCTCACAGTTCCCGAAATAATTGACAAAACAAAATCTGTAGTAAAGTTGTCGAGATGACTCTTAGATATAATCTTAAAATAAAGATCAGTCTAGAAGTGATGATTATGTCAGCTCGTTTTTACAACAAAATAGTATATATTACCAAGCACCTATTATAGTAGAGTTACTGGTCATTCAGAACACGTATGCTACATCCGCTTCGCCGATGGAGTGTAAGACGGTCGACGCGCTCGAGTACAGTGCTGTGTTCCTCGCCTGCAGTGGAGTCGCTGATCTACTGGCGGAACGCGGCGCGGTCGGGCGCGGCGCTGGGCGCGGGGCTGGCGGCGCTGGTGGCGCTGGCGTGCTGCAGCGTGGTGTCGGTGCTGGCCTACGGCTCGCTGCTGGCGCTGTCCGCCGCCGTCGCCTTCCGCATCTACAAGAACGTGCTGCAGGCCGTGCAGAAGACCAACGACGGACACCCCTTCAAGTGAGCGCCACAAACACCTACTTACAGTTATCACGTGCCGTCTGATGGTTCATCCGCACATGCAGCGCGAACAGACTCGAACCTCAGCGACAAGACACTTTGAAATCTGGCGGCATGTGTGGATACGCCACTAGGATCAGGAAGCTGTTATCGTTCGTTGAACGGATGGTTTTCGTTTTTTGTAGTAAGAGCTCAATCTTCTAGTCGTGTTTTTCGGATGGAATATAGAGAGCAACCATTCTTTACCCGCAATTTTCTAAATTCAACCCGCAGGGATGATCATAATATCTGTTTACGATCAGATTCGGTAACTGTCAGTGAACGTTCTGTACAACGAATGTCTAATTTAAATGAACGAGAAATTCCGAACAGAAATGGACGTGGTAAATAGCATGATTACCTTTCGTTCTATACTCATTAGGAACTGTGACTTTGGCTGACAAGCGAAGTCGCTGTGCCCTAATTTCTTAACCTGTTCCCCTCAACGCATAACATGTTTCTTCGCGCCTCGTTTAAAGGATCCCTTATCATACTTAGGAGAGAACGAAACACGTCCCCGTAATGATTTCCGTTTTTTAATTACCGAACATTTTGGTTCGCTAAGAAATAGGTACCTATAGTTTTAGTACCTCTCATTTATTACCTAATATTTTTAAAATTATTTGGCTTACCATCTGCTGCAAATGAAATCGCCATTGAAACACTTTCATAGTATGCTGTAGCCTTGTCATAGGAGCGTCATCTGCAGCTTAGAGATATGTGTATTTATGATTTATCAAAGAAAAGTTAAAGTGAAGACGAAGTCTGTATTGGCCATAACTAATTACATTGTACATTAGATCGGCCGTTTAAGTCAATCAAATTGCTACTAAGTATTTTTTCCTACTTTTAATCTCGCTTCGCGCCGCGGCGTAGCACATTGATACCTCAATTGTTTAAACAGACGCCGCTGACACCTGCTCATTAACGTGATGTCATAATACACTTTAATTACTTGCGTACTTGGACGGACGTTATGAAACTAATTATAGCTACATTCGGTTATTGTCTTAACGCGTTAAAGTTGTAGTAATGGATTTTAATATTAAAACTGGATGTACGCTAATGGCCTAAGATTGTAATTTTGCAATTTATTACAATGGCATTGACTAGCGCATATGAACTACCATTTATTTATACTATGATTACCAAAGAATAGGCTATTATGGCTAAATATTGTAATTAGTCCATCTTTTAACTTATTCAAAATTAAAAGGCACGTATTTTTTATTTGTAAATTAGACTAAAAATCACAAAGTTTATAGCCCATTGAAATTACGCGTGACGTCACTCGGTGAGATTTTTACGGGAGCGAGTGACGTGAAAGATGCCCACTCATAACTTTGATGCGTTGTATCTTTGCTATTGATTATTTGAATGAAAAAAGGAAAAATACGTGTCTTTTATTTTTGAATAAGCTAAAAAACGCACTAATTACAATTTTAGCCATAATAGCCTATTAGGTGAATCATTCTCGCTTACTCAGGATTTTTATCATGATCCACATTACGCGTGACGTGCTCTAATTAAATTGTCTATAATGTAACTAGAGTGCAGTATCAGCGTTTATTACCACCGGCGCGAAAGATCTGTGCCATAAACAAGTTATGAAGCGAGCGCCCGTGTTGAAGTGGTCCTGGAAGTATGTTCAGTGTTCGTTTAAACAACACATTAATTACGTAGGTAGTACTAGGTATTCAATATTTTGACTGTTCCTTTTTAAAGAGGGAATTGCATTAGCCACCCTCACGCTGCGGGGAGAGACGACGTGGTGTGTGGGACTCACACCTCCCAGACTGGAAGATCATATCCACTAAACCTCCTCTATGTCGCCAGTGGGCAGTAGTTTGCAGGGACTTGGGTAGCGCCGAAGGATAGGACCGCATTCCTGTCCTGGCCAGCCGCAAACGATAAACGGCCGACACTCCTGGTCTAGGGAAGGCTTCCCCAGCGTTCTCGCCAATCGCCGCTATCCAAAGTTACGGGTTTGCTTACCGGTCGTAATTTAGTACTCATAGTTCAGTTATCTAGAACCCATTGTAGAAACCTCGGCCTTAGTTTAGGACTACGTACCTATATGGCGCTGCGCTGTGTTGCGCCTGCGTGGTGGGCACCAAGCCCCGCGCCGTATGTTCTGCTCCGCTCCTAGGGATAAGCTAATGTTTGTCTGGTTGCTGTTGTGGCGACTGTACCTAACGTGCCTGTTGTCTCCCCACTTGCAGATGGCTCCTAGAGAAGGACGTGAGCGTGCCGGCCGAGCGCGCGCAGTCGCTGGCGGCCGCCGCCACCGCGCACCTCAACGCCGCGCTCACTGAGCTGCGCAGGTAACTGCATCGTTAGTAGCTGGCGGACGCTGCTGCAGCAGTCGCTGGCGGCCGCCGCCACCGCGCACCTCAACGCCGCGCTCACTGAGCTGCGCAGGTAACTGCATCGTTAGTAGCTGGCGGACGCTGCTGCAGCAGTCGCTGGCGGCCGCCGCCACCGCGCACCTCAACGCCGCGCTCACTGAGCTGCGCAGGTAACTGCATCGTTAGTAGCTGGCGGACGCTGCTGCAGCAGTCGCTGGCGGCCGCCGCCACCGCGCACCTCAACGCCGCGCTCACTGAGCTGCGCAGGTAACTGCATCGTTAGTAGCTGGCGGACGCTGCTGCAGCAGTCGCTGGCGGCCGCCGCCACCGCGCACCTCAACGCCGCGCTCACTGAGCTGCGCAGGTAACTGCATCGTTAGTAGCTGGCGGACGCTGCTGCAGCAGTCGCTGGCGGCCGCCGCCACCGCGCACCTCAACGCCGCGCTCACTGAGCTGCGCAGGTAACTGCATCGTTAGTAGCTGGCGGACGCTGCTGCAGCAGTCGCTGGCGGCCGCCGCCACCGCGCACCTCAACGCCGCGCTCACTGAGCTGCGCAGGTAACTGCATCGTTAGTAGCTGGCGGACGCTGCTGCAGCAGTCGCTGGCGGCCGCCGCCACCGCGCACCTCAACGCCGCGCTCACTGAGCTGCGCAGGTAACTGCATCGTTAGTAGCTGGCGGACGCTGCTGCAGCAGTCGCTGGCGGCCGCCGCCACCGCGCACCTCAACGCCGCGCTCACTGAGCTGCGCAGGTAACTGCATCGTTAGTAGCTGGCGGACGCTGCTGCAGCAGTCGCTGGCGGCCGCCGCCACCGCGCACCTCAACGCCGCGCTCACTGAGCTGCGCAGGTAACTGCATCGTTAGTAGCTGGCGGACGCTGCTGCAGCAGTCGCTGGCGGCCGCCGCCACCGCGCACCTCAACGCCGCGCTCACTGAGCTGCGCAGGTAACTGCATCGTTAGTAGCTGGCGGACGCTGCTGCAGCAGTCGCTGGCGGCCGCCGCCACCGCGCACCTCAACGCCGCGCTCACTGAGCTGCGCAGGTAACTGCATCGTTAGTAGCTGGCGGACGCTGCTGCAGCAGTCGCTGGCGGCCGCCGCCACCGCGCACCTCAACGCCGCGCTCACTGAGCTGCGCAGGTACGCATCGTTAGTAGCTGGCGGACGCTGCTGCAGCAGTCGCTGGCGGCCGCCGCCACCGCGCACCTCAACGCCGCGCTCACTGAGCTGCGCAGGTAACTGCATCGTTAGTAGCTGGCGGACGCTGCTGCAGCAGTCGCTGGCGGCCGCCGCCACCGCGCACCTCAACGCCGCGCTCACTGAGCTGCGCAGGTAACTGCATCGTTAGTAGCTGGCGGACGCTGCTGCAGCAGTCGCTGGCGGCCGCCGCCACCGCGCACCTCAACGCCGCGCTCACTGAGCTGCGCAGGTAACTGCATCGTTAGTAGCTGGCGGACGCTGCTGCAGCAGTCGCTGGCGGCCGCCCGCCACCGCGCACCTCAACGCCGCGCTCACTGAGCTGCGCAGGTAACTGCATCGTTAGTAGCTGGCGGACGCTGCTGCAGCAGTCGCTGGCGGCCGCCGCCACCGCGCACCTCAACGCCGCGCTCACTGAGCTGCGCAGGTAACTGCATCGTTAGTAGCTGGCGGACGCTGCTGCAGCAGTCGCTGGCGGCCGCCGCCACCGCGCACCTCAACGCCGCGCTCACTGAGCTGCGCAGGTAACTGCATCGTTAGTAGCTGGCGGACGCTGCTGCAGCAGTCGCTGGCGGCCGCCGCCACCGCGCACCTCAACGCCGCGCTCACTGAGCTGCGCAGGTAACTGCATCGTTAGTAGCTGGCGGACGCTGCTGCAGCAGTCGCTGGCGGCCGCCGCCACCGCGCACCTCAACGCCGCGCTCACTGAGCTGCGCAGGTAACTGCATCGTTAGTAGCTGGCGGACGCTGCTGCAGCAGTCGCTGGCGGCCGCCGCCACCGCGCACCTCAACGCCGCGCTCACTGAGCTGCGCAGGTAACTGCATCGTTAGTAGCTGGCGGACGCTGCTGCAGCAGTCGCTGGCGGCCGCCGCCACCGCGCACCTCAACGCCGCGCTCACTGAGCTGCGCAGGTAACTGCATCGTTAGTAGCTGGCGGACGCTGCTGCAGCAGTCGCTGGCGGCCGCCGCCACCGCGCACCTCAACGCCGCGCTCACTGAGCTGCGCAGGTAACTGCATCGTTAGTAGCTGGCGACGCTGCTGCAGCAGTCGCTGGCGGCCGCCGCCACCGCGCACCTCAACGCCGCGCTCACTGAGCTGCGCAGGTAACTGCATCGTTAGTAGCTGGCGGACGCTGCTGCAGCAGTCGCTGGCGGCCGCCGCCACCGCGCACCTCAACGCCGCGCTCACTGAGCTGCGCAGGTAACTGCATCGTTAGTAGCTGGCGGACGCTGCTGCAGCAGTCGCTGGCGGCCGCCGCCACCGCGCACCTCAACGCCGCGCTCACTGAGCTGCGCAGGTAACTGCATCGTTAGTAGCTGGCGGACGCTGCTGCAGCAGTCGCTGGCGGCCGCCGCCACCGCGCACCTCAACGCCGCGCTCACTGAGCTGCGCAGGTAACTGCATCGTTAGTAGCTGGCGGACGCTGCTGCAGCAGTCGCTGGCGGCCGCCGCCACCGCGCACCTCAACGCCGCGCTCACTGAGCTGCGCAGGTAACTGCATCGTTAGTAGCTGGCGGACGCTGCTGCAGCAGTCGCTGGCGGCCGCCGCCACCGCGCACCTCAACGCCGCGCTCACTGAGCTGCGCAGGTAACTGCATCGTTAGTAGCTGGCGGACGCTGCTGCAGCAGTCGCTGGCGGCCGCCGCCACCGCGCACCTCAACGCCGCGCTCACTGAGCTGCGCAGGTAACTGCATCGTTAGTAGCTGGCGGACGCTGCTGCAGCAGTCGCTGGCGGCCGCCGCCACCGCGCACCTCAACGCCGCGCTCACTGAGCTGCGCAGGTAACTGCATCGTAGTAGCTGGCGGACGCTGCTGCAGCAGTCGCTGGCGGCCGCCGCCACCGCGCACCTCAACGCCGCGCTCACTGAGCTGCGCAGGTAACTGCATCGTTAGTAGCTGGCGGACGCTGCTGCAGCAGACGTGGGCGTGCCGCCCTTTGGAATCGCCCTCAATGTGTGGGGATGCACGCCCTGCCGGGACGTCCGGTACGATGTTGCAGTTGGCATCTTAAGGAATTGTTCGTCACAATAGAACCCGTAGAACAACCGATAGAACACACACAAAGAGGCAAACTCGCTCCTCGGGCTTAGTGGCTTAATAGCGCTCGTTAGTTTGGGATCATCGACAATTCTCAACAACATGTCCCAATGGGTCCCAAGTTATATTCGTCGGGAATGCCTATATGCGCATACACCAGGGATATACGGACCACCTGGGTTATGTGCGGCTCATTCCAACCTAGGAACGAATACCCACAAAACATAAGTATACTGACTGATGCTGGATTAACGTTGACCACCTGATTGGGTTAGCAAGGATGTTCTAGACCGGTCCGTTATTATTGAAGCCTATGACCAGCATGAAGATATCGATACTAGAGTGGAGACTTCGTTCAGACAAATGGAATATAGCACGCTTATCAGATGGAGAGCAAAGAGAGATCTTCTTCATGCTTTTCTCGTGCTGTGACGTGCCAGCTACGAACGAGTGATTGATATGGTAATTTATCCGTTGCTGCAGCGACTGGGTTTATCATTCAGACGACTGGAGACTACTACGCTGTAGTACTTTTAAAACACTGCCTTGTAAAAAAGTTTAAAAACAATAGAACGGCTTGGTAACGTTACGCTTTGCGCATTCCAGGTTATTCCTGGTGGAAGACTTGGTAGACTCGCTCAAGTTCGGCGTGCTGCTGTGGTGCCTCACGTACGTGGGCGCCTGCTTCAACGGCATCACGCTCATCATCCTAGGTAAGTCCACTCACATGGTTATTATTGAAATGGGCTATTCCACTATTTTTCACTTTGACTTGCTATCGATAGACTACCTCATTATAGAATCATTGGCGAAAAAATTAGTTCCGTATGATCAATAGTCACCGAGTTATCACAATTTCAAAATCATCACTAATTGACGAGTCCAAAAACACTCCATACAAAATGGCTATGTTCGAGTGACGTCACTGGTATATTATTTCGCATGCTGCGTATACAAAGTTTGTTTGACAGCTATATTAAATATTGCGTTTATGTAATTGGTTTCATAACAAAATATGTTATATTTAATGCTACTTAAAAGATGGTATAATATTTTTGAATAAATTTTCCACTTTGAAAATGGTATTTTTCTGTCAATTTTGCAGGCCTATTGTCGTTGCGTTTTCCAACTAATTTTAGTTGTGATTTGTTAAATAAATAAGAGAGGTAGGGCATAGCGAATCTTCGCTCGAATTGAGCCGCCCGTCCGGGGAAGGACCTCCACCCTATAGAATACCGCAGTCAAATGACCTCTGGGTCGTGTTTCTGCCGGTGAGTAGGGTTTCCGGAGCTCGTGGGGGGTTAGGGTTGGGCCGGCATGGCGGTGGCAACTGACAGGTAACTGACCAGTTACTTGCCCGTTGTCACAGCGACTTGGGCTTCTCTTTCGCTTTTCATCAGGCGTAGGGAAGCCATTATGTCGAGCCACTATAAAAAAAAAAGAATAAGTTAAGTTTTACGGATACTTTCTGGTAATCAATAAGTAACAAGCAAAATCAATCATAGTGGAATACCCTATTACAAAATAGTCAGACATTTGGAATCTGTTAATTAACGTTTTGCTTAATACAAATTCATTGTAGAATTTAGGCAATCTCTTGTTGGCGTCTCTTGGTAGATAGTGTTCGAGAAAAGGAGTGATATGATTCCATTCGATAGCTGTGTGCTCTTGGGGCTTAAATGAAATGATGGAATCTAAGTTCGTGGTAATAAAGTGATGTTATTTCTGCTTTTATAAGTGGCCTAGTGGTATTTGCACATGTATGTACTATACTTTTGACTAGCTCGGTGGCTCAATTGGTAGTGACTCCTGCCTTCTAAATCAAGGGTTGTGGGTTCGATCCCCACCCGGGACAAACATTCGTGTGATGAACACTTGTGTTTGGTCCGTGTCTGGGTGTTTATAATTTGTGTTTAAGTATATGTTTGTGATACTTTGTTTTGATACCCATAACACAAGTGCTTAAGTTACTTACTTTGGGATGAAAAACAAACTTACTTACCTTCCTTATCTCGTAAGGCCGACAATATTATGTAATTTCCCTAATGTCGATGTCTATGGGCCGGAGTGATCGCTTATCCACAGATCACCGTCAAGCCCGCTTACCCCGTCTGTCATAAAAAAATTCTACATGCCTTCTGAACCAAGGGTGGCGTCAAAGTCACACAAGATCAATATGTGGCATTAAGTCCGCCTTTTGTACACTCATTTACTGTGCAATGAAGATTAAATAAATAAATCAATACATACGTCATACAACTTCCTTTTCCTTTAGAGAAATCTTTTTTGGTGAAGAGACGGATATTTTTGTTTTGAACCACTCTATTACGTCCATTTTTCAGCCATTTTGATTATGATTCATTTTTTTTTGTTAAATTTACTCAAATTTAACAAAAAAAAAATGACTGGCTCAGTGGCTCTGCCTTCTGAGCCAAGGGTCGTCTGAGCCAGTCATTTTTTTTTTGTTAAATTTGGGTTCGATCCCCGCACATTACAAACATTTGTGTGCATGAACATGTCTGTTTGTATTGGTCTGGGTGTTTTCTATGTATAATATGTATTTATTTACAAAAAATAAATTATCTTAGCAAGTTTATCAGTTGTCTGTCTAGTACCCATACTACAAGCTTCGGCTTAGTTTGGGGCTAGATGGCGCTGTGTGGTCCAGCGCGGCATGTCTTGGGTTATTTATTTATTTATTACTGGCAGCAGCGCACTGTATTTCCGGTCGTCGCTAAGTGTGGCTCGTCTCGTTGCAGGGTGGATAGCTCTGTTCACGCTGCCGAAGGCGTACGAAATGAACAAGGCGCAGGTCGACGCCAACCTGGAGCTGGCGCGCGCCAAGATCGACGAGATCTCCGCTAAGTGAGTACCTAAGCTTTCTATTAACATAGTTTTTTTTTTGATAGCTCGACATAATTACTTACATACGCCTGATGGAAAGCGAAAGAGAAGCCCGAGTCGCTGTGACAACGGGGAAGTAACTGGTCAGTTACCTGTCAGTTGCCACCGGCCATGCCAGCCCGACCCCAGCCCGAAAGGGTTTGCTGTTTTGTAGAATATTAAAAATATGATGATGTAGTCATATAGAAAAAAAAATAGTATAATATAGATGATGCCCTGAAAGCCTTGCCTCTGAGCCATGCTCGGAAAAGCGGGCACTGATCAATTACTTAAATTGGTCAAAATATCTCAATGCATATTGCACTCTATGCATTCGACATAAAGTTGAAAATTGTTGGGGGAATTTCGACCTATAAAAGTACGCCTGTCGTGGCTTATATGTCGATATCCAGGCAGGTCATTTTAAGCTACATTGAATTGGGGCACCCACAACTAACGCCACACTTTTATGACTTTGACGACTCCTAGTCAAGTTTGTGGCACTTTTTCTTGCTTGTCCCACTCCGAAGAACCTACCCCTCTCGTTTATCTGTGACGTAATTAATATAATATGGCCCATCTGTAAGATAATTGACACGTGTGTGGTTGTGTTGCAGAGTACGAGCAGTAGTGCCGCTGGGCAGGAAGTCTGAGAGCGAGAAGGACAAGTAGAGCGCACGCGCAGCCGCGCCAGCGCCGGGTACTTCACTGTTTGTTATATTTATTATTATTGTACTATTAAATAAAGATAACTACTTTACGTGTAAAGCTTTATGAGACGAGTCATGCGGAGATTATTGTATTTGCTTTTTGAAATTTTAAATTAAAATAACTGTCGAACCAATCGAGTGTTTCTCTTGTCGGTCGGCTCGCGGAGCCCGAGTTTGATTCGTTTGCAATGAACGTTTGTACACTTGACAAATATATTGACTAAATCTGACTGTATCGTTCTTTCTATCCACTACCTTTTCATTTTCTTTTAATACTTTGATGGACCTGCATTCCAGATATGTAGATACAACAGAAAATTATGTATTGTTTGTTACATGCGCAGGGAAATGTTTAGTCGTGGCAGATTTTGCTGTTTTAGTGCATTCATAGAGGGATAGATTAGAAACAACTAAATTAGCACCTTAGCAGAGTACGAAAGATCTTTCTTGAAACTTCCTCGACGTCCTTTCAAATTTGACGGTAGTCTAGTACCTTTAGCCACAGATTATCTGTGCCTTTAATTAATGTCAAATTAGAATGGCGTTGATTCTAAAATAAGGGACAAAATAGTCCTGCTGACTGAAGTGACTTCGATGGTGTATCTGAGATCGGGCTTCCTTGAGCTTTCCATAAGAAAAATACACACTATGCTAATGCTAGGTTCTTAAAAAATAAGTTTGGATGAGTTCTTCATTTTAAAATACAATCTGGTGCATTCTTCTTATCGCTAAGGTGCAAAAATAGGACGAAATGATCGGAGGGGTAGGCAGTGCGCTTCGCTTTCGCTTGGTTCGTCTTGGCGGGAGCACTACCTATCCCGCTACAGAGAAATACCCACTACTCAGAAAATGAGTCGTCTATTGTCTGCATCGAGTCAGATCGTAGACAATTGCTTCCCAATTTCACTAGTCTATTTATTTTTAGTCACGTTCTAAATTAACAAGCTCTCGTGACCATGCATTGTTTTTGATGAGATCTGGCTGGATCTTGTAACAATATAATATTAGGTAGGTACACAGGGTAGGTATAAGTTTGAAAATAGGAATCATATTGGCTGATGCTCCAGTATCTAATATCAATCCAGTGCCTTACTGCCTACTTTTATAGAACCAGTTATGGATTAATTCGTCATGTACATGGGTGACTTGCTTAGTTAGGCCATTACTTTCCTAGGTACCTATCTTATTAATCTGGATCCCTGAGCCTTTTGGCATAGTTGCCTTACAATGGTATGTATGCGTATTAAATTATATTGTTGTTTTCGTGTTTAATAATCAAAATATGTTAGATTATTTATCAAACTCTTAAGCAGTGATTAGCACCAAAACTGTGAGTCTAATGTCTAATAAATAACGATCATATTATAAAGTTGTACACAAAGCAAACTAGTTATTTGTGTGTGTAGGTAGAGCATGGAAGTAATAAGTGTAGAGCACAGATAACAATCTGTGGTGTATAGGCTGTATGCAGTTGTTTTCTTTGCTAAGAAAAAACGTCTGTGGCTATGGCTATGATGACAGGCACTGTCAACTGGCCTGTCCTGTCAGTGTCGACTTGATCACGTTCGTACGAACCTCGTAGCTCACACAGTTTTAAATTAAAATTAATGCGAATTCACGTCAATTAGCTTCTAAATCATTTCGTGGATTTGTGTAGAAAATAAAAGTGTTGTGTACTACTTTTTTTTAAATGCAATTTGGAACATTTATTCATAAATTAAGTTATATTTTGGTTTAAATATGAAAGTTTTTCTGATGCAAATTACTCCTAAATTATTCTAGTGATTTTTTGTAGGCTATTAAGCAGAATTAAATAACGGCGAGTACTAGCCGATATGGCGGATATTACAAGGTCAGTATTAACTCGGTTATCATTTTCACTGATCGTAAGTTCGTATGACGGCGCGAATTGACCCTTACTATTACCTACGCTACGCTCCTTGCGATGTTACGTCAACGCGCTCAGCTGATCGCGCCCACCGCACGCCGCACTGACTTCTGTTGTGGTTGCAGGTTGTAGCACGCCACCACAGCTCGCCGTCTCAGTGGAGACCGAAGGTGTCGCATAGGTACTTAAAGAAGCATAATAAATTAGAAAAAAATTAACAAATTAGAGGCGCTAATTAAACCCTGAGCCAGCGAGCGGTGTTTGAACAGTTTTGTTTTGTCGTAACTCCATTGTTTCATTGTCGTCGGCCCATGAGTCTGCTGATTGACTGGCAATTGAAAACAATTTATTTAACCCGTTCTCTTATAATCACACTGGACACAACATAATATTAAAATAAAATAGTAAGTAGATCTTATGGCAGCATATAGTACGTAACAGTAACTAATAAATAAGTTTAGTAATGTAGAAATGTAAATACACATCACTCTCTTTTATAACAAGTTTTTCACCGAGCATAATGCAAGTGATCAAGCACCTATTCAATAATACACACACACACTCAACAATATGCCACCTGTTAGGGTGGGGGTACTGTAGTCCTGAAATACAGGAATATCCTACATTAGGCTCCAGTCCTATATCCCAAATATTATGTGTTATAGGCCTTGGTTGCAATCTTCTGTTATCGTCTTGAGAACTTGAGTAATTAGTTGTAGAAAGTAACATCATAGTAAATTTGTTTGCTCCAATGGCTTAGCAACTAAATGTTTCTAAATAAATACTAGTTCTTAAGTATAATATTGTGGTTAATAAACTGATGTAATGCATGATATTTTGGTGGAATTGAGCCGACCGTCCGGGGAAGGACCTCCACCCTATAGAATACCGCAGCCATATGACCTCTGGGTCGTGTTTCTGCTGGTGAGTAGGAGCTCTCTCTTTCCGGAGCTCGTGGGGGGTAGGGTTGGGCCGGCATGGCAGTGGCAACTGACAGGTTACTAACCAGTTACTTGCCAGTTGTCACAGCGATTTGGGCTTCTCTTTCGCTTTCCATCAGGCGTAGGGAAGCCATTATGTCGTGCTATTATAAAAAATAAAAAAAAATAAAAAAAATCATAAGTAGTGTGATCTGGTGTCCAGGCACCATAAAATAGAAAATATTGAGACCAACTTCATAAAACATAAATAATTGCCTCAACAAAGATCTTTTTTAACCGACTTCGAAAAAAGGAGGAGGTTCTCAATTCGTCTGTATGTATAATATTTTTTTTTATTTTTTTTTATGTTTGTTCACCGATATTTCCGTCAATTATGGATGGATTTCAAAAATTTTTCGACAGTTCGACAGAGGACACTTCCGAGGTGGTCCCATTATCACCAAGTCAGGATCTGATGATGGGATCCTGGAGAAATTGAGGGCAACAACCGAAAATTGTATGCTCATATGGTGTTTTTGTTACGTAATCATATTTTACTTAGGTATATGCTTCCGGGCGTCAACATCTGGTGCTGATGATGAAGCCACATAACTCCTTAACGGTTAGGAGTTAGGGGACAGTACTGACATTGGTCGATATTAAACTAGGTAGTAGTATGTACTTATGCAGGGCTAATAGGGCAGGTGATTTGGTAGGTAAGTGATATATGTACTTGATTCTAGATCGCAAAGTCTTCACTTGACTTACAGCAATTTTTTTCATTCCTAAGTAAAACTCTTAAGGACATTAATTAGCCTTTATATATCAAGGTCACAGCACATTAACGCAACTAAAAATAGAGAAATAAAATTATTTAAAAAAAAAAATTAAACCGACTTCAAAAAAAAAACACAAACGACCAAAACCAAAAAGCGATAAATAACGTAAGTAATTCTATCCTTAATACATAATTATTTAAATATTACAATTATCACTTATTTTTGAAGTCGGTGCCAGCCAACAAATAAATGTATATTGTCGTGTGGATTTGCCGGCCGCGCGCGTCATACAACAACAGTCTACGTTAGGTACCAAAAGATGGCACCGACTTCAAAAATAAGTGATAATTGTAATATTTAAATAATTATGTATTAAGGATAGAATTACTTACGTTATTTATCGCTTTTTGGTTTTGGTCGTTTGTGTTTTTTTTTTGAAGTCGGTTTAATTTTTTTTAGATACCTAAGTAGTTTTTTTATATGTGTATTATTTACATAGTAGATTAGTGAGTTTATAAATGAGAAATAAGTTCTGTTTTGTTCTTCATTTGGTAGATAAAATGCTAATTTAAATATTTATGTTGGGTCAAAATGGAATCGTTAATTTATTGTTATTTAATGGTAGTTTTATATTAATGTTCTTAATTGGTAGGTATGCCTAGTCAGAGACATAGGCCCGTATTCACAAACGATACTTATCTAAGGAGACCAGCAACGCTAAGTTAAGGGAGGCATTTATCAGTGCGTTGAACATGGCGAGCCTTTCAATTCATAAACAATACTTAAGCGACACTTGAATAAGCAAACGCACAGCGTAAAATAGAGCCCCGTGATTGGTTCATTTGTTGTTGCACACTTCACTTCCTTGACTGACATTTGACATTTCATTTTTTATAACCTCAATCGGGCTCAACAAAATAGTGTCGGAAAAGTGAGAATTGGTTTTAGTTTGTGTTTTGTGGTGATTTTGCAGTAATTGTTGCGTCGATTTGTGGTCATAATGAATAAGGATATAATTACGCCAAACTCAACTATCAGGTTAGATGAATTCACTAATTAACATTCATTATGAAAACATTGTGTAGTAAATAGTTTTAAAAATGCGTATACTTATATTACAGTTCCATGAAGCTGCCATGAGTTAAAGAAGAAGGCTTGGAAGGATCTCGCAGTGGCCTACAACTCGCAATCATGTGTCACAATGGCCCGCTTATCAGTTAAAAAGATGCTGGGAGAATATGAAAACCCTGAGGAAAAAAGAGCTTTCCCAAGAATCTCTCAGCATGAAACGTACTGGTTGAGGACCCCCAGAAGGCTTCACGGTGGATAATGTTGTATACATACAATTTGTCCATTCATAAATGTAATTGTAATTGACTCCAATTGGTACTAGAGAAAGAGTATGCCCAAAGTTTTATTTTTTACATTTTACACTTTAAATTTACTAAAATAAAAACAAATAGGAGATAATGTTTCTAATTAATATATAAAATATATACTTATTTATTTATTTATTTATTTATTAGGCTTACCAACAATTGCTACAACAATACATCTTAGGTAAAAAACAGTTAGGAGTCTTAAAGTTAATTGCACAATTAATTATAGGTAAACACCACATGGAAAATTACTTTTAAGTACATAAATCTTATGTTTTATATTGTAGATGATATGAAAGAAATCAATGAGAATGAGGTCCATTTACAACTAATATCTAAGAAACATTTCAAACCATTATGGGTATATTCTCCAGATGTTTCCCCTAAGTCGCGACCAACTGGACAGGCCTATGTCCAGCAGTGGACTGCTATAGGCTGAAGATGATGATTTCAAATCATACACTAGTAAGTAATATTTAAAATCTTACATTTAATTTAACTTGTCTTTAATATGTATTGAAATATTATTGTACATGTATGTATAATGGTGTTATGTATAATTTATTTAAGTGAATATTTATTGTATTGTATATGTTTATAGAATTATGATATTAGGTACTTGGTATATTTATGTATTTGTCTAGATGAGATCGCTATAAGGATAAGACCACCTAAAGTGTACTTTGGTTTGTCCGTAATGTATTTTCATGTAATGTCTGTGTTTTAGTGCAATAAAGAGTTTCTATCTATCTATCTATCTTGTTCATACTGTGGCTGTGTGTACCTTCTACAAAATACATTATTGAGAGATTTTTAAGATTATAAATATTTGCTTTCAGGTAGTTTTGAGTGAGAATAAAATGCAACACAACAAATATGAAACATGACCAGGAGGTGCACCAGTTGAGAATGCAAAGAGAGAAGGTTTTGATTGCAAGACAATATAATTTATTAGAATATGAAGATATGATACATAATTTACAATTTGAAAAAGTGTTCTTGAAATTGAATTGTTAAAGATAGTACAAACTGGAAAATAAAAACATTTACCTAATAATTTATGTTTTATTGAATACTAGCTGTGCCCGCGGCTTCGCCCGCGTTGCCCCTCATTTAGGGAAGTAGGGGGTTAGAAAGGGGCAAAAAGTAGCCTATGTTACTCTCCATTCCTTCAACTATCTCCACTTAAAAAAATCACGTCAATTCGTCGCTCCGCTCCGTTTTGCCGTGAAAGAAAGACAAACATACCGACAGACAGACACACTTTCCCATTTATAATATTAGTATGGATATTTGAAACTAACTGAAAATATATTTCATGTACAGAATTACATTTAATTAATTAATTCTCTACAGATTTATTGTAAGTTTACATAAACTCAAACCTACTTGCAATAATACCTAATCAAAAGGATCTTTAAAATCCCGTATCACTTTTCTTATGTTTATTCTGCTTGCTCATTGATATAATTATCAAACTCTTCTTCATAATATTATCCATCGTTAGAACAAAAACAACCTCAATTTAGCAAAACCAAAACTTTTACGTACCTAATCTGTGCAGAAACTGACCCTATGCGTTGCGTAAAATAGGTCGCTAGCTATTTTACCAATGCGTTCATTTTAAGAGACGCACAGGGCCGACCGCCCCTCAAGTGTCGTTTATGAATAGGTTTTAGGGTACCTGTGCGTCCGCGCGCACTGTGAGACCTCACAGTATCGTTTGTGAATACGGGTGATAGAATGCTATGAATATAGGTAGGTATGTACCTACCCATACAACTCAATGTAAAGTGTCACATCACTTTATATGGCACTACATACTGATTTTCTTACAGTAGCACAAAAAAGTGGCCTCCAGTTGCCTAATGGCAAGCGAAAGAAATTGGTGATCACTTGTCATTAATTATTGTAACCGCCATCTTGCCTGAGGTCTACATCTAGAGGTAGGCCTGTGCAGGTAGACCGGAATGTGTGTAGGAAGACCTGCGCAGTTTTTGTACTTGCGAAGGTGACGGTTGACCTACACAGGTGGCCTCTTTGGGAGAATGTAGCATGTATGGCTGGCATAAGATTAAAGTGAGTAGAAAAGGCATCACAAATCACAATATGCAATTTCACTACTCTTTATGTAAGTAAATTGTTACTTACACAGAACATTAAATGCACACTGCTACAGCACACCCAGGTATCACTAATCAGTTACTGACGCAGTTTCAAGCACTTGTTAAAAACAGGTCTACAAGGCTAATCTTTAATTTTTTCAATACGACTGTTTAAATTAGTTGGTCCGCACGCTCCGTGACGCACGGCGCAAACGACTCGCAAGTCCTGATGAACCTTATCTTGAGTATTTTATTGCTTTCTGTTTAAATATCATCTGAAGTATGCTTTAAACTAAATACGTATGACATCAGTTATGGGCGTTTTGTCGTGTATGAGATAAGCGCGACAGAACGTCTCGATCGTCTGTGATTCGGTTCCATGCCAGGATACGGCAGCTTCGATACTTTGCTGAAGAAAAAATTGTGTCGAAGGCCAGTTTCGCGGTCGTCTGACTTGCTATGGTAGATCAATTTAGATTATAGTTATGTGTATTGTGTTTATTCGATTGTGTAATAATTACTAGTGGCCGACGAAAACGAAACATTGAAGAAACATTGGGTTGTATTGTATCATTCGTGCTTCACTTATAAATAACACTACTTGCAATCATTGGCTTTCTAAATTAAAATCATCCTTTTACACGGTTATGGATAGTGCATGCAAAAGCGCATTTTTTTTATGACAAAATTATGCGCATATCTAAATTCGTGCCTGTGTGGTGAGTTACACTTCCCTCGTATACCATTAACGCATTAAAAGTACAGACGTACTTATTTTGTCATGGTAATAGGTAGGTAGGTACATGGGTGAAAGAAAATAATACCTAACTATTTACAGTTATTAGTCTGCAACATGCAACACTGCTGCGTACCTATCCTTAATGCAAATATTATTATACCTTGTTAGTCTCTGTTTTGTCTGTTTTCATGAGAGTCTAGAGAGTTACGCGGCGCTTAGTCGCGGCGCTGGCCCTGACATCCTTAGACAGAAACTCAATTCGTTGATAAAAGCGAAAGAATTTATCCCCTTAAACATTATTATAGGCATTCTTATCGAAATCCATCGGCTCGCAGATGCGTAGCGGATCCGGATTCGCGACCGGTAATATTGTCTCGAAAAGGTTACATTTTAGCATAACATTATGAACTAGATTCCTTTATTGATTCTAATTAAATTAAAACTGTATTAATGATCTAGTAGGACGAGTCGGGTAAGGGTCAGGGTCCACTAAAGTGAGGCTGCGCGAAGCTATCAAATATTTACACATAATAATGTTCCACTGAAGTGGAGAGGAGATGAGATGTGTTATTTGAGCAATATCATTGGTAAATTTTTGTTAGCGCCGCGCAGCTCCGCTTCTGTGGAAATGCACCCTTACTCGGTCTGATACACAGGTTATAAGCCGGGAAAACGGTCAAGTAGTTTAGTTCTCCCATACTCGCAGCACAACTCATAGCACAACTAGGATTATAATATGTATGTATAACAAGGACCTATATTACTGCACTTGTTTATTCCACCTACAGTCGCTGTAATGCTGCGACCACACTATTGGGAAACGGAAATAATGCCTTGCTCCGGCCATTTGGCCATTTTAAATGTAGTGTACTTTACCCATCATTGTGATAATTGTCACTGTAAATATTGCGGTCTTTGATGGTTCCCGTTGTGGCTGCCAAAATGACCACGTTAGGGCAATGTTTCCCAATAGTAAGTCCTCGAGTTGAGTTTCTGTCCCGGATAGCGAGGACATACTCGTATGTTGTGCGTAACTTGTCGCCACGCAAGTGAGGCGAGCGGGAGGGCGCGCGTAGCGGCCTGCCTCCGCCCCTGCACGCGGTA
Source organism: Conogethes punctiferalis (assembly GCA_031163375.1). Lineage (NCBI taxonomy): Eukaryota > Metazoa > Arthropoda > Insecta > Lepidoptera > Crambidae > Conogethes > Conogethes punctiferalis. Next base: position 25,936,089 of record CM062077.1, on the reverse strand, counting down.
CACCCACGCAGTTAGGCCTCACCTTAAAATATATTATTCTAAGGGCCTCACGGTACGTTGCGGCACCGCACCCTCCACGCCTGTACGGTCTGCATTGCGGCCTGTAACGTTAGTTCCGTGTCTGCTTGTAGTGTTATAATGGCAATGTATATCATTCCGTCGATCCGCTGCAGCCGCACCGAGTGGGCTCACCTTCACCCACCCTCATGCGGTACCGGGTCCCCGCTCAGAACCTGGACGCCATTGATATATAGCTTGTTCCGAGTATGGACGGTTGTGATAGATCAATGTCTGATAAAAGTGTCTGTAGAAAGTGCTAAATGGGTGGCTCTATTCAGGTTCATGTCGGTATGATGTCCTACCTTTGACGGTCACACAACTTATTTATTTATTCTTTATTGCACAAGTATTAAGTGTACAAAAGGCGGACTTAATGCCACATAGGCATTCTCTATCAGTCAACCATTGGGCTAAGCAGAAAGTAATATTAAGGTAGTGTCCCACCTGTTAAAGTCTCTAAATAATATGGACTAAGATTATCAAGATATATTGCCACTGTTGGGAAAATTAATGTTTGGCTGTGTGTACTAGATGCCGATTCGGAAATCTTCTACAACTCCCGAATCTGACACTGTTTGCTTTGTATGCATGCAGTTTACGTTTCATGTTACAATCCACATTTACACAATATGTGCACTAACGGAAAATGTTGATGAACGATATTATGAGTGAAATCTAATCTGCTGACAAATGAGTTGCTTTTGGTTCTGAATCGATATCCTGGACTGGCACCTTTCATTGGCCGGAATCTTGATCTAGAATAATTGTTTTTCTGAGACATTCCGACAGTGAAAGCTCCGGTGTTTTCCAATTAATTGTGATGGGCCATATTCATTAATATGTATAATCTGTGATCTTTCAGTACATGCTTAATATCCATTTTTTCATTATTCCATTATAAATGCTAGTCAAACCTAATACAGAATTATTGTTTTTAAAATTGCATTTGATTATAGAAGTGTGTTATGATTTATTGCATAATATCCGGTACTGAAATAGTAGTTGTACCTAACGTTATAATTTACGAGAGTTCCAACATTAACATTTAGTTCGTAACTGATAGGTTTAATAAACATTTACCGAAATCCGTTAGGTATGTTTGCTGTACAAAAGAAAGAAGGAAAGAAACCGCGATCAATTTTAAGGTATATAGCAGAAGAATCCAAAGCTTTGTTTTGACGACCTTTAGTAGATCTGAGAATTTTGGGAAGCGCGCTCTGGCGATGACCTCGAAAAGGGGGAAAACGAACATGTACCTGGCTGATACTTATCATACAACTCTCGTATCTTATCGTTAGGTATATTGACTTAGCAAATATTTAAATTACTATTACTAAATAATGTCTCGTAATTCACTAGATAAAACAATTTCAGAAGGTGTTTTCCTTATTATTTTCCTTAAGATTATTTCGAAGTGATTTTGTCATATTCTATCTCGTCTTAATCCAGTTATTTTATCAATTACATAGATAGTTATCCATTACCATTGTTATTGTTTGGGTAATTAATGAATCCTTAAATTTTTTGGAACACAAAATGAAAGCTTGATAAATGATTTATGAATCAATAGCAAACGTGTAGTGTACGTTTGATTGACATGTCGTAGTCAGCAGTAATTGAATCTGCCTCGGCTTGCATGCACAATAGCCGATTAAAACGCTGAATTCAGTTATAGTACCTAACGACTGCGTTACTGACTGCTCCAGGTTGAACGAGGGTGAGGACAGGGAATACTCGCCGTGCCTCGGCGACGGGGAGCCGGACAGCCGCGTCAAGATGTGGGGCGTGCAGCGGCGCCTGGCGCTCGACGTGCTGATGGCGTGCTGGGGCATGGCCACGTGGCTCGGCGTCAACGGGCTGTTCGTGCAGCTGCCGCTGCTGGTGGAGCGCGCGCCCGAGCGCTGGGAGCTGCCCTCCTCCATGACGGTCGCCGTGGCCGCCGCCAACCTCGGCCTACTCCTCTACGCGCTACTCAAGCGCCTGTTCCCGCGCGTCTCCGACTCCGTCTACATCTACGGCCTGCTCCTCGTCGGCATGGCCTCGCTCGCCCTCAACGCGTTCCTTCACACCAAAACGGCAGTGATAGGAGACAAGCCGCGCTCGATAGCGTTCCTCTCCCTCACGTTCTTCACCGGACTAGTCGGCTGCACCAGCTCAGTGTTGTTCTATCCGTACTTGAGACATTTCCGGGACATTTACCTCGCGACCTACCTGGTGGGGGAGGGTCTGAGCGGCTTCGTGCCGAGCGTGTTGGCGCTGATCCAGGGCGTCGGCGGGGAGCCGCAGTGCGTGGTGGGGGCGGACAACTCGACGCTGTACCCGGTGTACCCGCCGGCGCGGTTCGACACGTCGGTGTTCATGCTGCTGCTGGCGGGGCTGGCCGCCGTCAGCGTGGCCTCGTTCACGATCGTGGACCGCAGCTCGGCCTTCGCGGCGGAGCGCGTGGCGCCGGCGGCCGTGGCCAAGGACGACGAGGCGGACACGCAGCGCGAGTCGCTGCTGCAGCCGAACTGGATCGGCGTGATGGTGCTGATGGGCGTGTTGAACGCGCTGATGAACGGCGTGCTGCCGTCGGTGCAGTCGTACTCGTGCATGCCGTACGGCGCGCAGACGTACCACCTGGCCGTGTCGCTGAGCACGATGGCCAACCCGCTGGCGTGCCTGGCGGGCGTGTGGCTGCGGCCGCTGCCCGGCCGCGTGCTGGGCCCGGCGCTGGCGCTTACCACGCTGCCCTACGCGTACATCATGGCCACGGCGCTGCTCAGTCCTAAGCCGCCGCTAGTAAACACGACCGCGGGGCAGTTTCTAGTTGTGAGTATATTTTTATTGATTTCCGATTTTTCTTCTTTTATGTCTTCCATTAATTTTACACTTGTTAAATTTGGATCAAATAATATCTCGAACACACATAGGAAAGAAGTGAACAATGGGAGAGGCCTGCAGTGGACTGCGAGAGGCTATGATGATAGTTCCTCTTGTAAACTTATGGGCGAAGAAATTGACGCGACTTTAGGTCTTTGCTATCAGCCGCTATGCCCTTCACTGATACTTAGTTGGGCACAACAGCTGCCATGTGAGCAGAAAGCTAATACATACTGAGTGATGTAATCATTTCGGCTCGATACTTGGCCCGCTCCAGTTAGAGCTGTCGACACAGATGGAGACTAGTCTCAACGCTAGGCTTCCGTCGCCGCTACGATTCGGTGGAGCTCCGGAGTGTACGCTTACCTCGCGTCCTGCATCACGTTGATCGCCGGCAGGTGGCGGCGTGGGTGTGGGTGCTGCTGGTGGTGTCGTACGCGCGCATGTGGGTGTACGCGTGGGCGCGGCGCGGCGGCGCGCGCGGCATGCGCGCCACGGGCGCCGTCACGCAGGCGGGCTCGGCGCTGGGCGCGCTGGCGCTCTTCCTCATCGTCAACTTCACGCGCGTCTTCACGCAGCCCAACCCCTGCGCCGCACCGCCCGCCGTCGCGCTGCTCCAGCTGCCAAATGAGATTTAGCACGTGCTATGTGTCTCTGAACAGTGCTTGTGATGTGATAGACGGTAGATGATGGCATCGTAAGTAATTTATTTAATATCGATATATTTCGCAAAGAATTTCATTTTGTGCGATTGTAGTGATCTTTATTCAGTTAAATAGTAACTACTTATTTGTGATGACTGGTAAATGTTATTTTTATACATTGAGTCTATCTGATTGACAACATCCATTTGTATATCTATTACGGAAAGCAATTGTCAGTTGTCCTGATATTGTGATAAGCCAAAACTTCTTGGCTAAAAACTTTTTAACTTCAAAAATTAAGCCGGGATCCGACATGTGCAATATCTACTTTGAACAGGTAGGTATTTAATTGCTACTTGCCAAATAGCACCACTGTATGATAAGGCATACGGCAAACACGCGTTAGTTTACATTACTTATTAGTTGTTACACATGGTGGACCTGGCTTTAATTTAGTCACTAAAAGTCGCAAGGGCTGTGCGACGAGTCCTGCTGCACAACATGTGCTAGTTACCAATTAACATACGAAAAATAAATGACATATATGACTTTGTGTAAATAAATGATGAAGTATTTGCTGGTGTGTGATTAGAAGAAATTGTTTTTATGTATAGATATTTATGTTGATATACAGATGATAATGACAAAAACATATTATATTTATGTAATTTTAGGTCCATATTTAAAACTCAGCCAAATAATTGGTACCTCAGCTGTTTGAAGGCGAAAACATCAAACTTATTTATCGAAGGTTGTTCTAATATACACTAATATCAGTACTCATTATCCTACATATGTTGACCCTATTGCTCTACTTACTACGACTAGGCATATGTACTCGTATATGAGCATAATACTCGTATTGTATCATATCAGTTGACTTAATGCATTTAATAGATCTGTTACACCGGTTATCGAAACTCTTGACCAAACTGACCGAACCCTTTTGTGCTACCTGTAGGTACGTATATCGAATAATACCTAATCGTGATATGGCAAGAATTTAATTTTATTATACCTACTTAAGAAGTAAATTGTACTTAACCGTTGCGTGGTCCAAAGATTTGGTCAAAAGAGGTGGTGAAGAAGTGGTTTTATATTTTACTAGCTTTTGCCCGCGACTTCGTCCGCGTGTTTAAATTTATACATACAAAAGTTTTTTCCCGCTAACTCCCGTTCCCGTGGGAATTTCTCAAAATACAGCCATAACTAAACTTTATATTTACTAAGGTACCTGCATGCCAAATTTCAAGCGTCTAACTTAAGCGGTTTAGATTTTTCATACAAAAGGATTTTCCCGCTAATTCCCGTTCCCGTGGGAATTTCGGGAATTCCTTTCTTAGTGCACCCCTACGGTACCTAAGCTACGTCCCTTCCAAATTTCAAGTGCCTACGTTTAGCCGTTTGGGCTGTGCGTTGATATGTCAGTCAGTCAGTCAGTCAGTCAGTCAGTCAGTCAGTTTCTCCTTTTATATATATAAATATAGAAGATTTATTATTATTATTATGGCTAAAAATTGTAATTAGTCCGTCTTTTAGCTTATTCAAAAATAAAAGGCACGTATTTTTCCTTTTTCATTCAAATAAACAATAGCAAAGATACTAGGCATCAAAAGTTAGGAGCGGGAGTCTTTGACGTCACTCGCTCCCGTAAAAATGCCTCACCGAGTGACGTCACGCGTAATTTCAACGGGCTATAACTTTGTAATTTTTAGTCTAATTTACAAATAACAAAATACGTGTCTTTTATTTTTGAATAAGCTAAAAGAGGGACTAATTACAATTTTTAGCCATAATAGCCTATTAATTACGTGTAATAATGGGTAAATGTTTGCTATAACTTTCGGATCCGCGTACGCGGATTGGTGGACACGTATCCTTACGTCTGTGGGATCTACACCTATCTATATAAATGTTATTTTATTTAAGTATTTTATTTAGGATTTTAAGGCCACCAACTTATTTAGGATTGTAGTGTGATGGTGCATATTTGCTGTGAATACTGTACAGATTTTAACAAATTGATAGTTGAAATATATAAATACTGTTGTGTTTACTTTGCGTTTTATTTACATAGCCTATATTGTCGAGTAAGTGTTGATAATACCCAGGTATTGTCATAATGTTAATAACATACACCTGTTTAAGTAGTTAGTAGCAGAAACCTCACCTTTAATGCTAGGTTTACACGCGTGGCACGCAGCCCGGCAAGCAGCTTGGCAAGCTGCTCGACGAGCAGCCCTACAAATTGCGCACGCACGTGCACATTCAAACAGACGAACAGCCCGTTCACATGCTTGTGCTTGTGTTTGTGCCCGTTGAATGTCGTATTGAACGCGAGCATGTAAACGCGGCATAAAAATACGAGTATTTAAGAACGAATGACTCCCTAACTTTGCGTTTCGGAATTTGTTGGTCATCTGGCCGATATTAAAGTAAAGGCACCGGTTAATACCGTGTGAAGTTCCTTACTATGTTTGACAGGCTCGGTGGCTCATTTGGTAGTAACCTCTGCCTTCTGAGCCAAGGGTCGTGGGTTCGATCCCCACACATTACAAACATTTGTGTGCATGAACATGTCTGTTTGTATTGGTCTGGGTGTTTTCTATGTATATTAAGTATTTATTTACAAAAAAAAATGTATGTAAGTAAGTTTATCAGTTGTCTAGTACCCGTAGTACAAGCTTCGGCTTAGTTTGGGGCTAGACGGCGCTGTGTGGCCCAGCGTGGCATGTCTTGGGTTATTTATTTATTTATGTAGGCATACAGTGCATTAGGTTAACGATAATCCTAGATAATCCAGTCTACACACTTTCGTCTGCGCTGCGCTATAAATTTTTATGGCTGATTGCGACATGTCGCTAATGTTCTGAAATTGTGGTGCCTACTTACAATATTATTGTTAAGCTGTTCGATAGTGTTTGTACGACGTGCGGCACTTAACAGGAAGGTATAATAATTATGTCATTGTTTTATTAATCGCTTGTTTTGTTCATCACTCCAAAAAATAACTTAATAAACTTACTTACCCATTTACTTCACATCTCTCCATGGGCAATGATTCAGAATCTCGAAAGCAACCTGCTGCCTGAATCTCTAAAGCCACTTTCCAATTAAAGTCTACTTTCGAAATTACGTTCAACAAATTATATTCGCGGGCACGTCAGCTCAATTCTTTGATCGGTGGAAAATGTTTTATCATTGTCATAATGTACATCTTATCTTGAGGATAGTCTTCAGGTACAAAAATTAATATCTCACTATTGATAATACCACCGATTAATATTTATAAGTAGCTGGTGTACTAGTGATTCTTTCATTGAGCTAGCTGCAGTAGATCCGTCTAAAAAGTGAGTTAATGAAACCACTTTTTAAAAAAGTTTTCTTATATTGGTAATACCTACCTATTAACAAAATAATCATATACATAATTCAAGTAGTAAACTACATTTTTTTTATTAATGAATTAATGTCTTCACTCCAAATAAACAACCGAGGACGTGAACAGAAGTGTAAATAGGATGTTGCATTAAATAATGTAGGTGAGTATCATTTACCTACTTTTGTATATGATGCATTCGCTACGTAATGTATTATGGTTTATGGTGTCTACTTAAGAAAACCTCATCATCTACTATTTCAACTTCTATCCCAAAAAACGTTATGACTACTTAGTTTTCGCCAACACGTTTCAATTTAACTACGCGGGCAAAGAATTTATTATTACACCTACTTAATAATTAATTAAGTGTTTCGTATGCAAATTAAAATACCTAGTCGTTTCTAAAAACGGTTGTTATCTATCGCAGAACATCTCGACTAATCTTACGGCATTTTATCCACGATCATTTAAAGAGTAACGGTTTAACAACGGCTCCAATGACGGCTCGTAGGGTTGTGTCCATAAAGGATGACTGAAATACATATTATGTACCTACAAACACTTATGCACTGCAGAGAGGTGATGTTTTGTGCTCAAATAATTTAGCGTCTGTCATTCAATACTTGCGTTCTCTTTTCTACAGTACAGTCTGAATTCGACTTTTTTGGCTGGCCTGCCGGAGACTTCATTTGGTGAGCAAAGAAACAGTGAGCGAGCAGTAACGATGTGGCGCATCGAGCGGCGCGTGACGCTGGACGCGCTGCTGGCGTGCTGGGGCATGGCCACGTGGCTCGGCGTCAACGGGCTGTACGTGCAGCTGCCGCTGCTGGTGGAGCGCGCGCCCGAGGGCTGGGCGCTGCCCTCCTCCATGTCCGTGGCCGTGGCCGCCGCCAACGTGGGCCTGCTGCTGTACGCGCTGCTGAAGCGCCTGCTCCCGCGGGTCAAGGACACGCCCTACATCTACGGCCTGCTCGCCATCGGCATAGCCGCGCTCGTCCTCAACGCCTTCCTGCACCCGGTGACCGCGCACGTCGGCGCCGAGAGCCGCTCGATCCCCTTCATCTCGCTCACCTTTTTCACGGGCTTAGTCGGCTGCACTAGCTCAGTGGTCTTCTACCCGTACCTGAGACACTTCAAGGAGATGTACCTCGCGACGTACTTGGCAGGGGAGGGGCTCAGCGGGTTCCTGCCGAGCATCCTGTCGCTCATCCAGGGCGTGGGCGGGGAGCCGGAGTGCGTCCCGTCCGAGGACAACTCGATGCTGGTGCCGATATACCCGCCGGCGCGGTTCGACACGATGGTGTTTATACTGCTGCTGGCCGTACTGGCTTCCATGAGCCTGATCGCGTTCACCATTGTAGATAAGAGCTCAGCATTCGCATCGGAGCGTGTCGAGTCGGCGTTGGTGGAAAAGAAGGAGGAGGGGGAGGCGGAAGTGGAGGGAGAAAAGGAGCCACAGCGTGAATCGCTGCTGCAGCTGAACTGGATCGGCATCATGGTGCTGATGGGCGTGTTGAACGCGCTGATGAACGGCGTGCTGCCGTCGGTGCAGTCGTACTCGTGCATGCCGTACGGCGCGCAGACGTACCACCTGGCCGTGTCGCTGAGCACGATGGCCAACCCGCTGGCGTGCCTGGCGGGCGTGTGGCTGCGGCCGCTGCCCGGCCGCGTGCTGGCGGCCGCGCTGGCGCTCAGCGCGGTGCCCTACGCGTACATCATGGCCACGGCGCTGATGAGCCCGGCGCCTCCGCTGCTCAACACTGTCGGTGGAGAGTTTCTCGTTGTAAGTAGGGTATTTATTCAAAGGTCTTCTTTATTTTGTTTTTATATTCGTAGAAAAAGCTTAGATGAGAGTGAAAGTTAGACAAAAAGGGAGAAAGAGGGCTAAAATATGCGCCTAGTGATGTTTGAGCAGCAACCAGATCATGAGCTCCGGCGGAATTGCTATTGCGCCCGAACAGTTTGCAATAGGGGCTTTGGCCATTTTGGATACCTCCCAGGCAATCTCTTGGCATACGTAGTGTAGGACGCCCTCAGGCCAAGTGAAGTGACGCTTTACGCAGGACGGCTGGCAAGTGCTGCATGCGAGACGCCCAGGGTCGATCAATGTGGCGAACATTGGGAGAGGCCTATGTCCAGCCATGGACTGATATAGGCTGTTGATGATGATGATGGCGAGGCAATGTTGACGCAGGCCAAGATAATATAATTATCTTGTGTTTTTCGATTCGATCAGAGATGTTCCATTAAAGGTCGTAAGACCGAATGTCCCCAAATTACCTATTGTTAAAACTATGTTACCTGGAAATCGCGACATTGACGGGACCACTGAGTAGGTACTAGGTGATAGGCTCGGTGGCTCATTTGGTAGTAACCTCTGCCCTCTGAGCCAAGGGTCGTGGGTTCGATTCCCGCACAGTACAAACATTTGTGTTCATGAACATGTCTGTATTGGTCTGGATGTTTTCTATGTATAATATGTATTTATTTACAAAAAAAAATGTATCTAAGTACATAAGTTTATCAGTTGTTGAGTACCCATAGTACAAGCTTTGGCTTAGTTTGGGGCTAGGTGGCGCTGTGTGGCCCAGCGTGGCATGTCTTGGGTTATTTATTTATTTATTATTATATAGGCTTATGATGATGATGATGGCGAGGCAATGTTGACGGAGGCCGAGATAGAATTTTATTGTGTTTTTCGAATCGATCAGTGTTGTTCCATTAAAGGTCGTAAAAGTGAATTTTTTCAAATGATATTGTTAAATCTATTGTTTCTGGAAATCGCGACATTGACGGGACCACTGAGTAACTAGGTACTAGATATGAGAGTAGGTGCTTACGCAGTGGTGTGTCGCGCAGGTGTCGTCGTGGGTGTGGGTGATGTTCGCGCTGTCGTACGCGCGCCTGTGGGTGTACGCGTGGGCGCGGCGCGGCGGCGCGCGCGGCATGCGCGCCATCGGCGCCGCGGGCCAGCTCGGCTCCTCCGCCGCCGCCGTCGCGCTCTTCCTGATCGTCAACTACACGCAGGTCTTCACTCAGCCCGACACATGCCCACCCATCACCTCGTAGGCGCAACTCAACAGCGAGACGGTGATTGTGCAATAAAGTGATGCTGCAAGGCTGTGTCAGGAACTTTCTTCGCGTTAAAAAAGTTAGCCATACCTATTCGACGGGGTGCATCGTATGCCAAATCGAAATCAGTGATTAAATAATAATAATAATAAATAAAAATTAGTTTATTTCTCCCACAAACAAGAAAGCACACAATAAGTCTTTATAAATATGCGCATTATAAAAAGGAAATTATGTTGTTATGTACGCTTATTTTTTTAATGCGGGAGACTGGTGTCCAAACTAGGCATAAGCCTGTATTATGGATTAGGGGCCTTAGCAAACTACCTCTCTAGCTAGCTAGGCTACCTCTTCTACCTCTAAGCTAGGCTACCTCTTCACCCCCTTTAAAAAGTCTAGGCCAAACCAATTTGACCCCTCAATCACTGATTTCAATTTGGCACACGATGCACCAAACACCCGGTATATTTGCCGAACATGAGTAGAGTAATTAATGATCGTGATATAGAAACACATGTTTCCTTCCCATGACCTGACATTATTTATAAAGTCGTGAAGAAGCACGTTGCGATCCGGCAGCATGAGGTGGCGACTGACTACAAATTAACTTTTACCACGGACAAGAATCTGTATCATGTCATGAGGGTTTCTCGCCGCCATCAGCGACTTCGGGCTTTTGAAACACAACTGGGTATGCGAGCAACGTAGTATACAGGATATGGTGCATTTGTAAATAGAGTAAGTAGGTATCAATTGTTTTTTGTTGCTATGCGGTTATGATGTAGTTTCGGAAGATAAACAATTAATTAAAACCTTCTAATAAAATTATTTTTATTTATGTTCTTGTATGTGTTTGTGTTCAAATAAATAATTCTTCTGTGAGTTTAAGTATCATCAGGTACAAGTACATAAGTATTTACTCTATACTATTCGAACATACAAAATGTTCAAGTGTGTGCGATCCATAACAAACCTCGGTAATTGACTCGCAATGACTAGCCTGCACAGTGAGCATACAGTCTGTAAGTAAGTATAATGAACAATGATTCACGTTGATTGCAGAGCAAACAGGCGGCCTTTGTTTAATCTCTGCGATTTAAGAGACAGTGCTCCGTTATGCCTTCGTTTTACAAGGTTTCATTGAACCTGTACAAATGGTTAGGTACACTACACTATAGGGGCAGCGCAGACGAGAGACTATCCGTGACGCACTTTTTTGCAATTAAATACAGTAACGCACATGACGCGCTAACATCTGTCGCGGATATATATTTCACAGACTCAACGCACACGACGCACATCTTCGAATATTCTGTCGGCAGACCTAAACTCTCTTTTTAAATGTCTCAGACGCAGACTCTATCGCACAAAAAGTGTGCCGTCTGTGCTGCACCTAAGATTCTTGACTCTCTTAGTTCATTGAGACTGATTTATGTATCTGTAGCTTATGTTTAATCTACAAAAAGAAACTTTGCAGTGTGATCAAGTTTCCTTCTTGATATAATATTTCTTGACCTACTTATCTTGCCCTTAACTGATAAATCGAGTCTTCACCACCACTTAATACCAATTTTCATAAATGGTCGCATTTGATGCGATAACCAACTGTCTCCTCGCAGTCACTTGTCGAGTGCTGAAGCCATACAGGCTCGCTATCATGAACGATACAATCAATTTTATTTTAGCATTCTTTGTTTCTAAAAAAGTTTTCCATTTAACAACTTTCCTATGCTGGAATCCTGGTTTGTACATATCTACATACTTGATCATTTATTCTGTAGATAGGAAGTACTTTAGTGTGGACTGCTCTTTTTGTTGGTCTGGTGCCAACTTACCAAATGCCTCTTAAGAATCCAGTCCCAGGGATCGGAATCCTCGCTCGATCCAAAAATAACAGGTTTCAGGCTGCGGTGACTGCTTACAATCAGGCGGGCCGTCAGCCATTTTGTTACCTAACACTTGTACATACTACAAGTAGTATAAAAAAGCAGACTCAGGGCCAGTCAGGGATTTGCCCGGTAATGCACTTCTGTACATCGGAAAGAACGCTACGCACTCCGGTGGTGTCAAACTATCGATCGTCCCATAAGGTATAATTGAGAGTATAATAATATTAAAAGTGTATTTAGGTATTTATTGATTGATAAGGTACACCAACAGACATACACACAAAAAATACATTAAGTATTGCGTAAATTAGATACACTCGTGCACTTTAATACTCAGTACTTGACTTGTCTCCTCAGAAAATGGCCGCTGTGGTTAAACATTCGATCATAAAAGTAGGTTAGGTAACTTACATGTTAAATTAAATCAGACGCAAACATAATCTGACTCAGAGGATCTCCAGTCACTGTGGCGCGCCAGCGCGGCGCAGGGCGTGCGGGCCCGGCTGGGCGCCGACCTGCCGCCCGGCGGCCTGCACCGCGAGGGGGCGCTGCTGGACGCGGCCTGCGCCGGCGCCGGGGACGTCGCACGAGCCGTGAGTCACGCAACACACGAATCCTGAAAGCCAACTAAACCAAAAGCTAAGTAAGAGACCAACTCTCATGGGTGCCAGTGACACCATGAGTTGGTCTCTTAGTTATCTATACCTATAGGGGCAGCGCAGACGACAGACTATCCGTGACGCACTTTTTTGCAATTATATGCAGTAACGCACACGACGCGCAAAAACCTGTCGCGGATATTATCACATACTCAACGCACACGACGCACATCTTCGATCATTCTGTCGGCAGACCTAGACGCTCTTTTTAAATGTCTCAGACGCAGACTCTATCGCACAAAAAGTGTGCCGTCTGCGCTGCACCATACGGTTATAAAGTAGGGCTCCTCCTACCTCACACAGCAGTTTATGTTCTTACATATCATTGCCATAAATGGATATTTATAAGTATTTTTGCAGCTCACTATCGGTTCTACTATGGGAATCGAGTAGAAGATAATAAAAAAACGTGGCTGATAAAAAACATACGTGATTTTCTTTATCATTGACACTACAAACCTTTTATCATAGATGACGACACTAGGGCGGTTAGAGAGATATGCGAGCGAACTATCGTAACTCCTACTAAATTTAATACGGCAAAGAAGAACTCGCTCGTTCATTACAATTTAAATTTAATAATCGAGACTCAAGCGCGACATTTATATTTATTACTAGCTTTGCCGGCGGCGTCGCACGCGTGGTATCGGTTTTCAAAAATAACGGACTTCCATAAAATGGTACCTAAATTTAAGTTAGACCGCAACGCAAGCAATACATTATATAGTGAAAACCACCGCGTTTAATTCCATGCAGTAGTTTTCGCGTGATACGCGATCAAACATACAGATAAAAATTTCTCCTGTTTTCCCAACACTTCCCGTTACTGCTCTGCTCCTATTGATTGTAGCGTGATTAAAAGAATAATCGTACCAAGTTTCGTTAAAATCCGTTCAGTAGTTTTCTATCTATAGCTATATAGGGTCAATAGCTTTAGTTTACTCGTACTCTCATCGCAGGCGTCATCGTCCCGCGCATTCAACTACCGCTACTCGTGGCTTGTGCTGGACAACGGCACCTTCGACCCTCTGGCAGTACAGGACACCCTGGGCGACTCCGTCATCCTCCCCGACGCCGACGTGACCTGGGCCTCCTCCGACAAGCTGGTGGACCTCTACCGGGTCAAGGTGGGCGAGCCGCTGCTGACCACCGAGCTGGGCGTGGGCCGCGACAGCTCCCGGCGGACCTTGGAGCAGCTGTGGGCCGCTATGAAGACGACCGTCACGAGGAGAAAGGATCTGCATAATGTTTACCTGAAAGCTGCTACTATTGTGAGTCCAAATCTTTGTTGTGTCAAGATATTTTTGATGATCCCCGATGTAATATCAATTCATTTAATCATCCAATTGGGGGGATGTTTTCAGATAACTCAGCCCCAGCATTTCAAAGGTTGGAACGACCTGACGGTGCGTCACATCGATACGTACCCCAAACTGACGTATCCATTGTTGAATATGTGCGCTGAAGACTTGCATTTCCGGTAAGTAAACCCTGTTGTAGTAGTAGATACCAAGGTGTAACATATTTTGCCCTCTGTCACTGGACATGAACTCGACAAAATTAAGTACAAAAAAATTAAACCGACTTCAAAAAAAACGCAAACGACCAAAACTAAAAAGCGATAAATAACGTAAGTAATTCTATCCATAATACATAATCACTAGGTATATTGTCGTGTGGATATGCCGGCCGCGCGCGTCATACAACAACAGTCTACGTTAGGTACCGAGAGGTTGGCACCGACTTCAAAAATAAGTGATAATTGTAATATTTAAATGATTATGTATTAAGGATAGAATTACTTACGTTATTTATCGCTTTTTAGTTTTGGTCGTTTGCGTTTTTTTTGAAGTCGGTTTAATTTTTTTTTTTTAAATAATTTTATTTCTCTGTTTTTAGTTGCGTTAATGTGCTGTGACCTTGAATAAAGGCTAATTAATGTCGTTAAGAGTTTTACTTAGGAATGAAAAATTTTGCTTTAAGTCAAGTGAAGACTTTGCGATCTAGAATCAAGCATATCACTTACCAAATCACCTGCCCTATTAGCCCTGCTTAAGTACATACTACTACCTAGTTTAATATCGACCAATGTCAGTACTGTCCCCTAACTCCTAACCGTTAAGGAGTTCTGTGGCTTCATCATCAGCACCAGATGTTGTCGCCCGGAAGCATATACCTGAGTAAAATATGATTACGTAACAAAAACACCATATGAGCATACAATTTTCGGTTGTTGCCCTCAATTTCTCCAGGATCCCATCATCACCTCGGAAGTGTCTTCTGTCGAACTGTCGAAAAAATTTTGAAATCCATCCATAATTGACGGAAATATCGCTGAACATACATAAAAAAAAAATATTATACATAGAGACGAATTGAGAACCTCCTCCTTTTTTCGAAGTCGGTTAAAAACCAAAAAGGTGGAGCATGCTTTGTAGACTTCTCATATATTGCCCCGCTACTGCATTGTGTTCGCTGAAGCGATAAGCCACTTTTGTATTGATTGAGTCACGCCTGTGCTGTTACAGATCCAGAAGCGTCCTGATTGGCATTTACTACTATTCCTGCGTCGTTGGGTAGTCTCCATTTTGACTACCCATAGCATACCAGCCTGTGGCCATCTGTAAGGCATTTTATGTCATGATCCTGCGTTACTTAGATACTTGGTGTTTAACTGCCTGCAGGCTGAACTTGCGTCAAGTGGACCTGTACGGCGAGGAGTACAACGGGTCGTTCAACGGGCTGGCGGGACTGCTGCAGCGGCGCGAGGTGGAGGTCGGCGTCACCTCCATGTTCATGCGCGCCGACCGCACGCGCGTGCTGCACTTCAGCTCAGAGACCCTCGAGCTCAGGTAGGGACAGCTCAGGCCCTAGGCAGTGGGGGTTCAACGGGCTGGCGGGCAACGAGAGATCACGCTCGGCGTCACCTCCATGACCGCACGCGCGTACTGCACTTCAGCTCAGAGACCCTCGAGCTCAGGTAGGGACAGCTCAGGCCCTAGGCAGTGGGGGTTCAACGGGCTGGCGGGCAACGGGAGATCACGCTCGGCGTCACCTCCATGACCGCAAGCGCGTGCTGTACTTCAGCTCCGAGACCCTCGAGCTCAGGTAGGGACAGCTCAGGCCTTAGGCAGTGGCGGTTCAACGGGCTGGCGGGCAACGGGAGATCACGCTCGGCGTCACCTCCATGACCGCACGCGCGTGCTGCACTTCAGCTCAGAGACCCTCGAGCTCAGGTAGGGACAGCTCAGGCCCTAGGCAGTGGGGGTTCAACGGGCTGGCGGGCAACGGGAGATCACGCTCGGCGTCACCTCCATGACCGCACGCGCGTACTGCACTTCAGCTCAGAGACCCTCGAGCTCAGGTAGGGACAGCTCAGGCCCTAGGCAGTGGGGGTTCAACGGGCTGGCGGGCAACGGGAGATCACGCTCGGCGTCACCTCCATGACCGCACGCGCGTGCTGCACTTCAGCTCAGAGACCCTCGAGCTCAGGTAGGGACAGCTCAGGCCCTAGGCAGTGGGGGTTCAACGGGCTGGCGGGCAACGGGAGATCACGCTCGGCGTCACCTCCATGACCGCACGCGCGTGCTGCACTTCAGCTCAGAGACCCTCGAGCTCAGGTAGGGACAGCTCAGGCCCTAGGCAGTGGGGGTTCAACGGGCTGGCGGGCAACGGGAGATCACGCTCGGCGTCACCTCCATGACCGCACGCGCGTGCTGCACTTCAGCTCAGAGACCCTCGAGCTCAGGTAGGGGGCGGCTCAGGCCCTAGGCAGTGGTGGTTCAACGGATTGGCGCAGCGGCGCGAGATCACGCTCGGCGTCACCTGCATGACCGCTCGCGCGTGCTGCACTTCAGCTCCGAGACCCTCGAGCTCAGGTCAGAGGACAGTTCTCGGACCTTACTACCCACGACGAGGAGACAAGTCGCCTAACGGAACAAGCCGACTATCATTATATTTCGTGTTTTTAGAATTAAGAATCTTTTGGACGCTGTCCTCGAAAGGCTTTTCCGTTTTTGAGCTACCCAAGAGCGATCTCGATTTCACCCACGCTGACTGAATCAATTATAATTTTATTTTTTATCTAGGTATCTATCTTTTATCTAGGAGCCCCGTTTGCCCCTTCTGTTAAAAAAACAAGTCATGTCATTACTGTTGTCAGGGGCGCGTTCCTGTTCCGGCAGCCGCCCAAGTCGTCGGTCAGCAACGTGTTCCTGCTGCCGTTCAGCCGCGGCGTGTGGGCGGCGTGCGCGCTGGTGCTGGCGGCGGCGGGCGCGCTGCTGGCCGCGCTCGGCCGCCCGCCGCGCCTGCGCGCGCGCGACCGCTCGCTGCGCCAGCTCACGCTGCCCGAGGCCTTCACCTTCGCCATCGGCACCATCTGCCAGCAGGGTACGCGTGCTGCCCTTTCATTTTGTTTCATCAGGGGAGAAAGGTTTGTGTAAAGGAGCGGCCTATCATCGCTCCAAGCCAACCTCACATACCCATGGTGCATCCTGCCGAATAACAAACGCCGGCAACCGACTGGCGTCGGCATAACCATCACATCTGACGGCGTAGCTAAATACCACAGATCGATAACGGGCAGCAGCGTCACCGGAGCGAGAAGCTACGCCCCGCGATCGCCAACTCGCCTGCCCAGCGTGGCGATTATGGGTATAACCTCCAGACCAGATGTTTGCCCTGCGGCGGAACTACTGGAGAGCCCTATGTCCAGCAGTGGACTGTGATAGGCTGATGATGATGTTGACGCAATCTGCTGCTCTGCGAAGCAGCAGGGTATGTGGGACTCACTCCGCCTGTAGATGGAAGCGAGACGGAGAATACCCACTAAAAGCTCCCAGCAACGCCCTAAGCCGAGGCTCGAGTTCCAGTAGAGGTCGCCCGCCGCTGCTCTGCTCGCTCACGTGATACTTAACTTAGCTAGTAGTGAAAGCTTTCTGCTTCTCCACAGTCCGGTAATGAAGACAAGGCTGCTTTGGGTATCATCGTGATCAGTTAAGAAAATGAAGGTTTTTTTTTATAAAAAAGAGCGTTCAGGATGACTTCACTCCACCTGATGGTAAGCGTTCGTGAGATCCAAATGTTAGGTCGACAGGTCAGGTATATTAAACGATCCTTTACTTGTCCCGTAGGTTTCCACGTGAACCCGCAGACGATGTCCGTGCGCATGGTGATGTTCTTCACGCTGCTGGCGTCGCTGTTCGCGTTCACGTCGTACTCCGCCAAGATCGTGGCCATCCTGCAGACGCCCAGCGACGCGCTGCAGACCATCGACGACCTCACGCGCTCGCCCATGACCCTCGGCGTGCAGGAGACCACCTACAAGCGGGTCTATTTCGCGGTGAGCGTGCCCTTGCCAGTAATCCTCGACCCAGATTGTAGGCATCCTGCGTCTGCAGACTAGCGGGCTGTCCAGCTACGCCTTTCCACACATTACATCAGCCGCTCAAACTTGGCAACAAGAAGCTTTCGATGTATCCACCCCCGTCCAGATGCTTCTACGCCAGAATGAAAGAGCACTCGTGTCTGTGCTTATACCTACTTTACACCTCAATATGTTATTTGGTACTTTATTAAATTCATAATCGATTTGCAGCTATGCTTGTTCCTTTAATAAAAAAAGATCCTCTTCAGTACCGGTTTTAGAATTAGTAGCGTCCTGGGTAAACATCCCACCCCTCACGCTTTAAAGAGGTTAAAGTAGCCTCAATTCACAACAAGTGAGAAAACACTTTTCCGATACGTCGCTCCGCCTCTATGTGTCAGGCACTATGGGCGATCGCCCAAACATGCCCATTCCTAACACCGCCTCTGATATACTTTAGTAAGAATCCTATGAAAGTATTGAAACATTTGATGGTGTGGTGGTCAGGAGAGCGACGACCCGGCGACGCAGCGGCTGTACCGGCGCAAGCTGCTGCCGCTGGGCGAGCGCGCGTACATGAGCGTGGTGGAGGGCGTGGCGCGCCTGCGCACCGGCCTCTTCGCCTTCCAGGTAACGCCGGCTCGAAAGTCTACTAAAGGCTATAGGATATCCTCATCACCGGCCTGCAAACGCTGCTGGACATAGACCTCACCCAATGTCAATTGTCATTAGAAGGGGTTTGCCTTCGTCACCATGGTTGGCAGACGGATTGGTGTCCGCAGTAGTTATTACTTGTGTCCAGGTAAACACTGCTACCCGTTTTCTGATATTCCCTTAGTCATTTTCTACGACACCCACGGGATAAGATGGGGTGCTCCTATTCAAAATCAGGAAACGACACGGACAATATCTTTTTCTTTTATCTTACTTGCACCACGAGGAACTTTACCTTAGAAATCTTTCTTCTACTATAGAACGTGGATTAATTTTACGTGGACTATATTGGCACCTCTTACCTGTGCCTTTGTCAAATAGTAAATGTACCGTCGTCCCTTAGGTGGAGGAGAGCTCCGGCTACGACATCATCAGCAAGACGTTCACGGAGCGCGAGAAGTGCGGCCTCAAGGAGATCCCGGCCTTCAAGCTGCCCATGGTGGCCGTGCCCATCCAGCGCGACTCCGGCTACCGCGAGCTGCTGGCCGTCCGGTACCGACTAGACTGGCAGGGGTGACGCAGCCAGGAGGGCGGCCTCAAGGAGATCCCGGCCTTCAAGCTGCCCATGGTGGCCGTGCCCATCCAGCACGACTTTGACTACCCTAGCTGCTGGCCGGTTTTAGAACCAGCCAGGCCCTGCGCTGCCCGCTTCGCTTCAAAGAAGGAAATTAAACTAGCTAGGTCTTTACAACAAGACAGGAGTCAACCCTTCTCTGATCTGTCACGTGTGCCCTGGGCGGTCGCCCAACCGCCTTACTCCTACTCTACCGTCGCTCCTGGTCCGATACACACCAACAAGTATGTTTTGGCACGTGTTTGGCGGTTGAACCTTGAATGGTTTGACCTTAACGATTCGGCCACGTGCCAAAACAGTACGGTTACAGTTAGGGACATAACACTGCGCCCTGCGGTATGAAAGACTATATTAGCGATAGCGACCCCGTGGGAGTGGTCAGTGGCGTCGTGCATTGCAAGGTGCCGGGTCACACCGTCCTGCCGAGCTGTGCCGCCCACTGTGGGCAGCGCAGCGCTACCGTGCTGTGGGGGGTTGTGTCGAGTCCCACCGGGCATCCCCAACCCTCCCGAACAGAGTGCTCGTAGCGGAGCACCGTCGGGTTTACTGGGCATTCTCCGTTAGATAGGAGAAGTGAGTTCCACATAACCCAGGTGTCCCTTACCCGGGGCCCTGGTGTAGGGTTCGGACGGGTCCTCTTCTTCCTCCTGTTTTCTTTTTTGAAGTTTACTTCAGAGTAAATCAGCTCGGGCAGGGCTGTATAAGCGAGTGATGTATTGTTGTGCGCAGCCTGCGTTGGCAGCGGGAGACGGGGCTGATGGATCGCACGCGGCGCGTGTGGCTGGCGGCCAAGACGCGCTGCGACGCCGACGGCGCCGGCTTCCTCAGCGTGCGGCTGGCCGACGTGCTGCCCGCCGCGCAGGTACAGACACGTACTGTGTGATGGAGCGCACGCGGCGCGTGTGGCTGGCGGCCAAGACGCGCTGCGACGCCGACGGCGCCGGCTTCCTCAGCGTGCGGCTGGCCGACGTGCTGCCCGCCGCGCAGGTACAGACACGTACTGTGTGATGGAGCGCACGCGGCGCGTGTGGCTGGCGGCCAAGACGCGCTGCGACGCCGACGGCGCCGGCTTCCTCAGCGTGCGGCTGGCCGACGTGCTGCCCGCCGCGCAGGTACAGACACGTACTGTGTGATGGAGCGCACGCGGCGCGTGTGGCTGGCGGCCAAGACGACTAATTACAATTTTTAGCCATAATAGCCTATAGTTCATTAGGTATTTTTTGTCAAAGGTACTGGCGTGTGGGGCGCTGCTGGCTGCGGTGCTGCTGCTCGCCGAAGTGGCCGCCAAGCGGGCCTCCGACTACAAAGTAAGCTCAGTTGCAATCACACAATGCATTCTTAGGTACTTATTTTTACACCTTCATAAAATACACGCGCTTCTTTTACCTAATGCGTGTTTTGTTAGCTATTCAATAAGTCAGAAGTAGGAAAACTTTATTTCAGCATTTCGAAAAATTTTACTACATGTAGCTGTAATAGTAGGGAGGAGGGATGAAAGGCATGTAATGAGACGAATATTGAGTAAGAACATGGAGGAATAGGAAGACCGAAAAAGGAATGGATGGACTGTGTGAGAAATGATATGCGTGTCAAAGGTGTGAGTGTGGAGATGACGGCTGATAGAGAAGAGTGGAAGAAGAAAACATGTTGAGCCGACCGCACTCAGGGCGGGATAAGGGCAGCAGAATGATGATATAACTAGTAATTAGTCGTCTTTTGTTACAGGTTAAACATTCTCTGAAAAAGGAGTAAAAAGAGATAATAGAAAAACGTTTAGTTTAGGTATTACTTTTATTATAAACACGAAATAACGTCTATTCAAAGTATTTACAAAAACGATTACCTGGGATGTTATATATTCATTACATATCATATGTAGGTGTTCAAATAGGAATAGCACTTGTTAATTAACGTAACAATACACAAGTTGTTTGCAATATGCTACTTTATAATGCAGAATAGTGATTGATTGTGATGTAAAATTACATGTGTTATCGAAAAATACTGAGGTCTAAGGTCCATTCACTTCCCTTCGATTAGATATTCAGGCTCAATGTGCTATCAATCATTATGTCAATAAACGCATTCAAACACCCAGGTTTTTTATTTAACTACCTAGAATATAAAGGACATATTAAGCTTTTATATATTTACACAATTACACAATAAGGGTGGTTGGATAATGTTAGTATTTGTGAATTTCTGAAGGAATTAGTCTTGAGTTGAGGTTGACATTAAACATTTTTGTGTTTGTGCATAATCGATGTGTATTCGAGAGCATCCGCTGATCTTTATCGTGGAAATTCATAAAGCAGTCACCTAAATCCTCCCTTGCACCGGCAAAGGACGCGACGAAACACGCTAGTGGAGATGATTTTACACATTAAAGGGTAACTGTCCGTCTAGAAATGTACACTAGAAAAGTCACAACTGTACTTAACTCCTGCGCGATTACAGTTGTACCTACAGGTGCCGTGGCAAAGCCCAGATCCCTATGCGGTTGATAGGAGCGATAGCGGAAGCTTTTCGTTGGATGAACGACAAAGCAAAAGAATTAGTCTGACTTTTAGATTATTTAAAAAGAAGATACACATATCTTTCAATTTCTAAATTAGACAAAAATTTACAAATATTTAGCCCGCTAAAATTACGGTTGACGTCACTTCTCGTGGCATTTTTTCGCAAGGGGTGACGTTAAGACTCCTAACTCCTAAATTTGGATGCCTAGTTGTTATTTTTTGTTTAATCGAAAAAAGAAAAAATAAACGTCCTCTAAATTTTCATAATCTAAAATGCGGACTAATATAAAGTAATGTACATATTTTGACCCTGGAAATAACCCTATTGACGGTGTTCTGCTGTTGGCTATATAGATAATGGTATGGGTGAGGGGCACTTACACTAAACTACCAGAGTACACTATATGTATATGCAGATGAGCACGAGCAGCGCCACCAGCAGCGCGAACACCAGCACGCGGTCCAGCAGCGTGGCCAGCGCCACCCACGCGCCGGACCCCGCCGCCGACGACTCCTGATAACACAATTTCACAATATATTCGTAATATAAGTGCAGTATTGTATGGCGCAGCACAGGGAAGGGCAGTTGTCGTGGCAGTCTTGGTCCAAAGGTCCCATGACACCACCCATTAAGCGCTTGACGGAGGGACCGGGGTTTTTAGTGGGTATTACCTGCCACATTTCCATCCCGAGGCAGGATGCCGCTCTCCCGTTTCTAAGGGCGGCGTGAGTCCCACATACCCCGTCACTCCCCCGGGTGGCGGGGATGCGTCAAGACTTTTTTCCCCGGGTTAAAAAAAGGGCAGAGCAGTTGATGTAGTCATAGCCAAGCACACATCTGTACTCACAGACGAATGTGTGCTTGGCATGTGCCTGCGCTGCAGAGTAAGTAGGTCTACGAAGTTCCGAATGCTCTCCCTGCGTCTTAACAAAAAATATTGGCCATTAGCAACCATCATGGAACTGATACAGAGACACTCCAGCGACGCGTAGCAGTAAGAAGAAGCATAGAGTGTTTTTCTGCATGCATTAGGCGCCCACATGCCGGGCGTAGTTTCCCGCTGCGGCGACGCTGCTGCCCGTCATCTGACTGTGGTATTTAGCTACGCCTTCGATTGTGATGGCTATACCGCCACCGGACGGTTGCCAGCGCCTCGTTTGTTATTCGGCAGGATGCACCACGGGCAGGTGAGGTGGGCTTGAAGGGAAAAGACGAAAGGCCGCTTTCTTGCATCCCTTTGTATTTCAAACCAGCCTTTAATTCCACAAAATCACTCTACCAGTCCGCTACAGTCTCCGACAGGGGCGTTAATTAATTGTTTCCTCGTCCTCGGGCCTCATTGAGTGGATTGTGCCCCCTCACTGCTCGGGGTACTGCGACAGGCTCACGGTGCGCAGGGTCACCCTACCTGAGTGGGCGCGAGGCGGCAGTGCGCGGAGACGGCGGACACGAAGGCCTTGAGCCTGGGCGGCGGCTGGTCGGTGCGCCGCGCCAGCAGCGCCGCCAGCGCCGCGCACGCGCCCGCCGCGCCGCCCGCCGCGCACGCGCCGCACAGCGCCACCAGCGCCGCCGGCGACGTGCCCGACGACGGCAGCCGCGCCAGCGCAGACGACAACCTGCGCACACACACACACACACACACGTTATGCGTCATCATCATCGACAGCCTTTGTCAGTCCACTGCTAGGCATGCCTCTCCCAATGTTTGCCACTTAGGGCTAACGTCTGGAGAATATACCCATAATCGCCACGCTGGGTAGGCGGGCCGGCGATCGCAGGGCGTAACTTCTCGCTCCGGTGACGCTGCTGCCCGTCATCGGTCTGTGGTATTTGGCTACTCCTTCAATTGTGATGGTTATACCTCCACCCGTTGGTCGCCAGCGCCTCGTTTGTTATTAGGCAGAATGCACCACGGAGCGATATGATGATACACCGCTCCCTACCTACATACCTGCTCGCATTGTAAATGTCCGTCCAGAGCCACGGGTACGTGCAGTCGGTGCGGCGCGAATGAGGGTGTTTCAAAATGAAATGGAATGAATTAATATACTTATTTGAGTAGAGGGCCAAAGAGATAGATAGGCCCACGGAGCAGACGTGTCATAGGTGGGAATTTGCGTCAGTTATGTACGGGAAGTTACGGCGAGAGGTGTTGTCCATAAATATAAGCGCCGCTTCCCTTGTGATTGCCATTTCACTTTTCCGCTGGTCTACTTGGATCTCTAATTACTTGGTGGTAGGTAACTGACCAAATAGCCGATATGAAGGAGGCGCAGGCGCAGAGCGGCGGCCGCGCGGACGGCGGCAGCACGGCGGCGGTGAGCAGCAGCAGCACGGCGGCCGCCAGCACCGCGCCCGCCGCCGCCGCGTGCGCCGCCGCGCGCCGCCGCAGCCGCACCGCGAACGCCGCGGCCGGCCGCGCGCCCAGCCGCCGCGGCCGCGCGTCCAGCGACACCGGCTCCCACTCGCCCGACTCGAACATCAGCATGTCCTGCAATGACCCGATTCATTATTCTTCTTCTTCTCAGTCGTTCACTCTTTACAGAGTGGTCGTGGTCATGGGGAGTCGTCTGCTACTGTGGTAGCCGCTTTCGCGATCCGTCTCCACCGGTCCCTGCAGGTGGCATGGCGAGAACATTCCACCACAGGTGTCCCGGTGACGGACTTGATGGTGTCTGTCCTGCGGGTAGGCGATCGATCGCTTGTCTGTTACCTTCGACTCTGCCCTGAATCACCAACCGCTCCATGGAATTGTTATTACGGGTAACGTATCCAAAGAATCTGAGAATTCGTAATTGCACAAGCGACGAAAGTCTTTGCTTTATGTTTATTTCTTTCAGTATGGACACGTAGATTCATTATTACGAGTATTTATTAAGACAGTACAGCATAGATTGAGCCGCCCGGGGAAGTAGCCATCCTATAGAATTATCATCATCATCATCAGCCCATTCTGCAATAGGCTGACATAGGCAACCCGCCTTTGTTGCCCCTGGTGTTGCAGGCGTCCACAGGCTGCGCGGTAACCGCAGAGGTTTAAGCTGTGGTAGCTTTGATTTATTTTGTTAACAATATTTGAAAAAATAAGCAATTTAAATAATTGGATGAAGTAGCGGAGCAGTAGATATTATTGTGCACATAGAGTTTTTTACTGTGTTAACGCTTTTACCATTTTGCTCTATAACCAATATGATCGTTTACCAAAAATGCGCTTCTGACGTTATTGTTACCATTTTGCTTTTTTACCGTCCCGCGCCTAAAGGCCTCGAAGATCTGGTGTACTTACTTGCTTGAACATGATTTCCAACTCTAGATGGTCGTCATTGGTGAGCGATCTGGGCGCGAACTTGAACTCTGCGGTCTGCACGTCGACGGGCCAGCGGGTGAGGTCGAGCTCGACGGGCACGGCGGCGTCGTGGCGCACGGACCACGCCACGCCGCCGTCGCTGCGCACGCGCGCGTTCGTCGCCGGCTTCTCGTCGCCGCCCGCGCCGTTGGCCAGCTCCACGTCGGGCAGCCACAGCCGGTCCGACGCCAGCATCGTGCTGTTGCAGCCCCACGCCGTCTCGTTCCACGCTAGCCGCGGGTCCGTCCATGTCTGGAAATCAATGATGCTTTTATCAGACAAGCGGAAAATGAGTTCCACCTACTTCTCGAGTCAATGGTACTTCCCCTTAAATGGAACCAGCCCAAAACGTTGCGACTTGGATGCCGCTATCGGTCTCCTTGCAAATACCACCTTGAAGACTTTTGACTCCAGTATGACCTTAAGAAAGGGACTTTCGAAGTCCCTGGATAGGGCCTGGTTGTCATCTATAGGCACAAGTTTTGCTTCGATGGAGCACTATGCACAGACATTAGCATGAAATGTTGAAAATTCACATTAGATGTGATCTAGATATCATCTTTATCATAAAGTTTATGTAAACATCTGTGGGTCTAGCTAACAAAAGAGCAGCACAGAATACATAGTTCTTGAGGTAGGCTGAGCATTCGGAGTGTGTGGTGTATGGTTTCAATTAGGTGACTGACCAGGGCGAGGTCCCCGAGCACGTGCACCGTGGAGTCGCGGCGCACGGTGGCGTGGCGCAGCTTGAAGGAGACCACCACGCGCTGCGGCTGCGCCGGCGGCAGCGAGCGCTCGTACGTGGCCAGCGTGATGTCCAGCGCGTTCAACAGCGTGGTCACGTTGCACGCGAGCGCTCCTGCAAACACACACTATGAGGTAACGTCGCTACATTTCTTCCCGAAGGTGTCTCATCATCATCGGTTTATTGCAGTCCACTGCTGGACATACGCCTGTCCAGTTGTTGGCCACTTATGGCAAACATCTGGAGGATATACCCATAATTGCCACGTTAGACAGGCGGGATGGCGATTGTAGGGCGTAGCTTCCCGCTCTGGTGAGTTACGCCCTCAATTGTGATGGTTATACCGCCGCCAGTCAGTTGCCAGCGCTTCGTTTGTGGTTCGGCAGGATGCACCACGGGTAGATGAGGTTGGTTTGGAGCGAAAAAATGATAGGCCGCTCCCATTACATCCCTCACACAAAGGGTGTCTCAAGAGTCGACTAAGACACTTCTCGAAATTTTAGCTTCTTAGCCGGCATTACAGTTTACCAGCTTCGTTGCACGCGAGCGCTTCAGCCGAACAAATACATCTTACAGGCCAGCATGGGCGGTGGCAATTGGCAACTTTTTGATTAGGTATTTGCCCGTGGTCGCAGCGACATGTAATGGCAACATCGATCTCAACATTGCCATGAATGAGATAATACTTAATTCAGCAGCTCATAACAACTTGTGAAAAGTTGGGGGAAGGGAACAGCTCATCACAGGTAGCGAGCCAGTGCGTACGAGCCGTGGTATGGCGATACAAATAGTCGATGAAGTACAGCAACATCGTGGTACATATCGGAATCAAAACAAGTGATGATGACGTTCGTGTAGATCTGCCCACTGAAGCTTCTGTGTAATTAATGATAATAATCGCGGTATCACTGAAGAGCGGAAGTTTCGCTACACAATATCAATTTTATTGTTTGTTGTGGATTAGGTAGCTACGTTTGATAACGTTTTATCTCAGGCGCCGGCCTCAGCCCGTTATGTGGTGCGTTCGCCTGAAGCGCGGAAATCCGAATGTTCCCGGTTAGATACTCAGGTGAGCAGACAATTATAAGTGAAAGTGGCACCAGTGACAGAGTAGTTGAAAGGAAACCGTCTCTTTTGGTACTTTCATTATGTAATGAGAAGGGATGAGAGACTTGTGACCAAGACGGTAATGAACATGAGTGTAACTTTGTGGAGGGGGTGAGACCGCCCGAAGAAAAGATGTAGGTGTATGTACTGCGTGAAGGAGTGGATGGAACCGTGACAGCTGGTAGGGATGAATGTAAAAAGATTATTGCACCGACCTCAGATAATGGAAACTGGGCAGGAAAACGATGAGACAGTGATGCAAAGTCGATAATTTTCTCACTAGAATAAGCATACCGTATGGAATAGACTCCGTTAGTGTGTATGTGGGGGTATCAGGAAAATTAAATATCACGCGGGAGGAAGAAGATTATACTTACTTATAATGAGTTTAGGACCTTCAACGCAATCCGTGTAATGACCACCGCTATAGGAGATATCATTGCCTTATCGCTTGAAAAGCAGCGTGATGGCGGTCTCCGCTTTCTAGAGAATACTATAGTAAGAATAGAATACTTTACTAAGTGGTCCATTTTGATATCAATTGCCAATTGATAGTTGTAGCTGTAGTGATCTTCTGTTAAACAATTTAACTATTGGGATATGTAAACCGCGGCAACGCGTAGCACTGTCTCGTTCAAGAGATAGTCCATGTCAATATTAAAAGCAACATATTCGATTTCCTTCCAAAGTATCTACAGGCTTTATCATATACCTACTGCTATAAGTGGAAATCATTAGCGTATGCAGAATCTTCTTTGTACATAAAATATGTGAATTTAACTGCGCGCCGCCATGTTGATTATGAAAACAATACGACTTCAGCGTCTCTATGATATGGTAGGTACCTAAGTATAGACGCGAGATATAGTAGCTTTGTGATGCGAGCTCATAATTTGAAATGATAGAGTGCTTTAAGTCCATATCGTTAAACGATACATTAATGCCTCGGCTGGACCACATTCTCATTGTGTGCGTGGGTTTGAAATTTCACCATTTCATAAAATAGTCCTGATTGTAAATCAATATTTTGAATTTTATGGATAAGTCTTCGAGACGTGTAGGTCCGCAACCGCATAGGAGAGCTTTGTTGACACAGAAATGCTAAATACAAGTTTCAAAGCCACCAAAGTACAATGTGATGCACGTACCATTCAGGATGAGCAGCAGCGGGAGCAGGAGCGCGAGCGCAGGCGCCGAGCGCGACATGGCGGCGAGTGGTCGCTGCCCGCGGCGCGGCCGCAGCCCGCCGGCAGCGCCCAGCGACAGGGGTGGCCAACGTACTGTACATCACGATTATATTAATACTTGGCTGGCCAATATCGGCCACAGCGGCAAATCTAAGAGACATTTGACAAGGGATAATATGTGAGTGCACTGCTTATTCCAGCTTGGATTGGATGGCAGTTCCATAGACCAAAAGAGAGCAGGAGCAGGAGGCGCTTAACGTGCAACGATAAAACCTCTGCAATGTGTCAAGCCGAAAAGTGGGCGAAACCGCGGGAAAATGCAAGTAATTAGCAGACAAATCAGCCTATTGAAGGCCACGGACATGGACCCTGACTGTTGGATTCGTCCTCAAATTCAAAGTAAACTGCAGGCAGCGATAGTGCCGCATCATCGCAGACTAGCTGTGTCCCACTACGTGCACGGTAGCGGACCTTCGCAGGGCGACCGACAGCAGCATCTAAGTAGCCAGGTTTCGGCTAGTTCTATCGACTCAGATCGACTCTATCCCAAGCAACAGGTAGAATTGTTTCATTGGCTGGAGTAGAAGCAGTTGTTATAAAATGTCTGTATTGGTCTGAGTGTTTGCTAAGTATAATATGTATTTATTTACAAAGAAAAGTATCTTAAGTAAGTTCATCAGGAGTCTAGGACCCATAGTACAAGCTTCGGTTTAATTTGGGACTAGATGGCGTTGTGTGGCATGTCTTGGCAATTTATTTATTATTTCATTTGTCTGCCCTGTTCTCATTATCTGGGCTCGGCGCAATATGTTTTCTTCTTCCATTCATTCGTATCAGCCGTCATGGTCCCATTCACACCTTTCTCAGCTATATCATCATTCACGCAGTCCATTAATTATAATTTATTTGATATAATTCGTACAGAGCATCACCGCTGGGGGTGGGCGAGCTCTGGCCGGGGCGGCGGCCGCGGGGGCGGTTATCGCTCTCGCTTCCGCCGCGTGCAAGCGCAAGGCCGATCTACGCGCATTACATTTTTACGCTTTGTTCTTGTTGCTACATTATATATAATCACTCTACGATTGTAGGTATACCTATGCGTGCATTTCAACCTCGATTTGCTGCCACTCAGCCCTGTCAAGTAGGTACTCGTACTCATTACAACAAAGTTTATAAAATAATGCTACAAATTTTAAACTTAATTTAGTTAGGGACCGCGATCATAATATCCGAGTTCTCTTAAACATGTATAAAAAGTGATGAAAACTTCTAAGGTGCGTTGTAGGTTTTCCATAGAGCTTTTACGGAGTACCTACCTACTTGTGGCAACGGCAGGTACAACGCCATCTGTTGCTAGGTCGCTACATGCCGCTGCAAGGGTAGGTATTGGCTAGATAGATTGCTACAAAGTAATAGTCATGCAAAGCAATAGCTAGCAATCATCTGATAGTTATAAATGGGCAATAGTTATTTAAAAATTCATTACGTTAAGAATTTTTATTATGAGTTGTTTCAACATGTGTGTTAATGTTTTATTAAGGTTACAAAATTAATTTAAATCATTAAACCCGTACTTACTTTAATGTGATTAACCTATAGATATAACTAAGGCTTTCTGTAACAATTTTCTCCATTTTTATATGTATATTGCATTTGACCCCTGCCTGAACCAAGTGCTGTGGGCTTGACACCAGCGGGACAAATTCATTTGTGTTTCTTCTGTGTCTGGTTTGTATTTAAGTAGGTAAGTATAGGTATGTATATTTGTGGTTCTTACACGTTGTTTTGACACCAATATCAGGGTTAAAGAATCTGCGCATTGGTTATAATAACTATGTACCTATGTTATGATTTACAGTTTATTTGAGACGCTTTAAGTGTTCCTACTTTTGCTTTTGAATATTTTATTCCTTCTTTAAAGGTCTGAAATAAATTTCTCAAGTGAAGCCAAAGTAATTTATTTGTACATTTTTTAAACATACATTTCAAAAATTGTAAAAACATAAAATAAACAGAACAGAACTATTAAAACAAAACAACTTAACTAATACTTATTATTCCTTATTATCTACAGGACTAAGCTATTTATTTTATTTTTAATCAAAAATAAATTATTTTTACATTCCATTATCAGATTGGGGCGTGTACATTTTAAATTGATTTTTATATTACATATTGTTGTTATTTTACCTAAACAGCGTACAGTAGGTACGTATTCAATTAATTGACGAAAATAAATGCAAAATAATTATGGCTATTTCCGAAAATCTCTCGAGATATCTCTTCAGCGATAAATAAAATAGAATTAGGTAGAATTTATGTACCTAGCATCACATCACATTGCAATACGGACAACATAATCTTGAATGAAACCAAAATCTTGTTCCATTATATGGTTATTTTACTAGTTATGTACGAATTTAAAGTGTGTTGGCTTTAAAGCAGCTTTTATAGAACAATAATTGAAATGATTGCCAGTCTAGAATGATCATTATCATTAGAGGCACGCTGTAGCTTTATGTAAGGTGGATTTAATAGATAAGTATTTATATTGACAGCACAGTCTCAACATAAGTCTTAACGCATTCATTTATAAGGTAGGTACCTACTTATAAAATTCATGTACTTAAGTGTGAAGAATAATATCAGTTAGCACAAGTGCTCCTCGTATTGTACGTCAAGATGATCTAGTTGGTAACATAAACACCGTCGGAATTATACTCGTAATAGGTAGATTGTTAAAAAATTATGCTCATATTTTTCATAAGAACTAAAGGAACGATAATTATTTAATACTTATTTAAAATGCTTAGTCTATAATCTTAATGACAGAAAAATATCATTTTGTATAAAATAAAAGGACCCGTCTTATTCACAAATTG
This sequence comes from Conogethes punctiferalis, assembly GCA_031163375.1. Taxonomy (NCBI): domain Eukaryota; kingdom Metazoa; phylum Arthropoda; class Insecta; order Lepidoptera; family Crambidae; genus Conogethes; species Conogethes punctiferalis. Next base: position 25,905,081 of record CM062077.1, on the reverse strand, counting down.
CTTAATCTAACTAAAACAAGACAAGTAACATATCTTATGTTATTATTGCGGGGAGGCCAATTAGGTACCTGTAATATTAAACAGCAGAATACCTAACTCAAGGACAATATTGATACGGGAGCAGAGAAAATGTAGTAGAATTTGATTTCAGTTTTCAGCTCATTCATTTTAGATACCTATACAGTTCTAGTTGAAATTACCTCGCATGTAGATACTTGGATCTCAGTACACTTCTATGGTGTCTCCATCTCTCTCACCATATTATTAATTGTATTGATTCGGATTCGGGACCTTCATCACTCTCGTTGTTAACTATTTAAACATTCTATGTGACTATTGCATTTCGTTAAGCTTTTATCAGCATAATGAGTTCAGGCCGCCTGAACACAATAAAGAACCTTGGACACCCTAAAAAGTTAAAAAAATTAAAAGATGAATTAGGTAATGTTGCAATAGTGTGCATCACTGGCACTGGTAGCGCCTACGCTTTACCTATAAATATATTAGACAACATCACATACATTGCTCTAATCACAAAGTAAGTAGCTTAAGCCTTGTGTTATGGGTAAATGATTGTTTCCCAACAAAAGCCAGTTAAAATAAGAAAAATGCCGTGATGCAAGTATGGTTTTTCTAAAGATCTTTAGGTAAATGAGTAAATTACATACCTAAAATAGATCGCTTCAGACACATTGTAAGCCAATCCTTCTTGTTAATAACATGACTGGACGTTGTGTTTCAATAACCTAGGTACCTATTTAGTATAATGTCCTGTTACTTTATTATTATTTTACATTGAAAGTTTGATTTGTGTATGTGTGTACATAATAAATATTTTAAGCCGAACAACATTATGGAATACAATTGCGAATACATTAATTCTTCTGCACGTATAGGTTGGTTTCCTGAAGGGTTTGAAAACACGATTGGATTTAGTAGATGGCACACTTTTTCCGCCTCCTAGTTTTAACAATAAAAATATGTAGGTACTCCAGTTAAAATTCGACACCATAAACAACAATAGACTTTTCAAAGTACATTCGATCAGCTTGTGCAGTGGTCACTGAGTGTGTGCCGCGTGTAGCGGGTCCAGGGCGGGCGCGTGGGGCGGCGGGGGCGGCTGGGGCGGCGCCTGGGGCGGCGGGGGCGGCGCGGGCGACAGGTACGACCAGTAGGGCGGCGCGTCGGGCGCCTGCGCCTGGCACGCCGCCGCCAGCCCGTGCCAGCTGAACCGGTACGCGTACCGTTTACCATGCACCTGCGTAATAAAGATACCTTGAAAGCTATCCTCGAGACGCGTACGCGACTGAGTCCATACAAAAACCATATTTTCTTCTACAGGAAACTTATTTTATTTGGGGTTAGGGGTTCGCGATCGTTTGAGAAATTATACAAAGGTACGTGGGTCAATAAGTTGAGTGACCCTTTTTTTTTTTTTTTTTTTTTTTTTTTTTTTTTTTTTTAAGAGGGGAATGCATTAGGCACCTTCATGCCGTCTCCGGGGGGAGGCGGCATGGTGTGTGGGACTCACACCTCCCAAAAGGGAGGGCATACCCACTAAACCCCCCTGTGTCGCCAGTGGGCAGCAAGTTGCAGGGACACGGGTAGCGCCGAAGCATACGGCCATATCCCTGCCTGCCCTGGCCAGCCGCAGATGATAAGCGGCCGGCACTCCTGGTCCGGAGAGGGCAAATACCCCTGCCCCCGGATCCGGGGAGCAGTAGAGTGCTCCCCGGGCGGACCTCGTGCAACGGTGTGGCTGCACCCACCACACCGTTACGCCCCTATGAGTGGATCGCGCCCCCGCACTCACCACTCGGGGCACGAAGGAGAGGCTCAGAGGGCATACGATGCGTTGTATGCCCTCCGGCGACGCCCGGGCCGGGGGCGGCGTAGAGCGGGCGCGTCTACCGCAGCCTCACGCTCTCTTTCCGCCGCCTCCTTCTGCGAGATCACTGTCTCGCAGAATGCGAGCATCGCTCGCCAGACCTCCTTCGACGCCGTCATCTGCCGCAAGAGTTGCGGCAGGTCGAGGTCCTGTGCGACAGTGACGAGGACGGAGCGCTCATTGGCCCAGGCAGGGCAATGCTGAAGCGTATGCTCTGCCGTGTCCTCCGAGCCACTGTCGCAGTGACGGCATAGAGGATCAGGCTCTCGCCTGATCCTCCATAAGTACCGGCCGAAACATCCATGTCCCGTGAGGACCTGGGTCAGCCGGTACGTCACCACCCCGTGGGGGCGCCGCATCCACTCTTCCAAGATGGGGCCAATGGCCTGAGTGGTGCGGCGCCCCCACGGGGCAGCCTCGAGGCGCTCACGCCATACTGTGAGCGCCTCCGCCTCAACGGCCTCTTTCTGCGCTCCGACTTCGGCGGGCGCTGGCCGGAGGCCCCGCGACCGCTGCTCGGCTCGCCACAGGTAGACTGCGGCGAGTACGGCAGCGTCCAGGTCCCACGGAAGGGACCCGGCAATCGCAGTGGCGGCATCCGCGGATATAGTTCTATATCCGCGGATGGCCCTCAACGCCAGGGGGCGTTGGGCCCTCCACAGCGCGCGGGAAGTCTCCACCGTAATGGCGCCAGCCCAGACCGGCGACCCATAAAGGGCCATCGATCTGAGGACGCCTAGGTAGAGCCGCCGGCACGCTGCAGAGGGCCCCCCCACATTGGGCAACAGTCCGCTTAATGCGCCCGCTGTCCCCGCCAACTTGGGCCACAGCTTTTCGAAGTGGCCCCTAAGTTGAGTGACCCTGCTCTAAGCGGTGCGGTAGGTAGATGAGTACTTATTAGGTACACCACCTAGCCAAGTGAGGCAAACTACAGCAAGGGGGACCCGGTAGCTAGTGGAATTACTTGCATCTGTAGGAAAAACGTGTCCCAACGAAAGTGGAAGTAATTCCTCCGAGTTCATCAATCATAGTTTGTCATGACATACATAAATGTCGCTACACAAACATTATGCCGAAGTCGGAAAGGAGAATTGTTAGCGTTGCATGCGGCGGCCGACGCCATTTGCTATACGGTACGAGGTACTCGACGCAGCTCCCGATTCGCGACCAACGCGCGACGCTATAACGACAATCGCCCATCTGCTGCGTCCCTTAAAAAGGCTGTAGCGACATTTAATATCTATATCTAGGTGCATCGCTACAATACAAAATCCTACAACGCGCAACCGAAGTTTTCATCACGACTTGCTATATTTTTACGAACAATTAAGTGGGAGAGAGCCTTACGCTCCCCCAACAGTCCGGTGTTGTCGACAAGGCCGGCCTGGCCATCATCGTAGTCATTTAGAAAAAAAACATGGTCCATTGGACCGCGGACCCCGAGCACGACCACCAGGGCCGTCTCTGCCAGGGGGTGCAAGGTGTGCGGTGCACGCGGGCGGAGGGCGCCCAGGGGCGCCTGTCGGGCGCTGCCGGGTCGGCGCGGCGCAGGTCCCCGGGGGACCCCCCCTACAGGTTGTGGCGCAGGTTGAGTCCGGCACCCCGGCGCCGAATATACTTAAGACGGCCCTGACGACCACCTAGCTCGGCGGAAGAACTTCCACTTTTCGTAGGGACAAGTCTGTTCCTACAGGCCTAGTGGCCAGTCTCGAGGAGCCACGCACCTTGCTCATGATGTTCTTGTCGTAGTAGTAGCGCAGCGCGCGCGACAGCTTGTCGTAGTTCATGTTGGGCTTCTGCTTGCGCCGGCCCCAGCGCCGCGCCACCTCGTCCGGGTCCGACAGCCGGAACTCGCCCTCCTTCGGCGAACCCTGCCAGGATAAATGGTGACGTAAGACTACCGGCCATAGAAGGCAAGATGCGAATCGCCTATACCAGAGTTGCCAGATCTCCCGATCCCTGATGTCCCGGATTCCGTCCAAATCTCCCGATTTCTTTTACCTCCCGTATTGTATAAATATGACCAAAATAGAGCAAAATCCTCAATGATTCAACGATTTTCTTAGACGAATGACCTTTTTTTTTGCACTCCAAGCAACTGAATAGGAAAAATTTTAGTTAGTAATCATCATTCTTAGGCAAAAAGAACATCTCCCGATTTTTTCCACAAGTATTGTCAATACATCTCCCGGATTTTGATTGTACACCTCCCGAAAATTCAACATTTTGATCTGGCAACTCTGGCCTATACTTACATAAAACACAGTTTTGATACTTGGTTAAAAACAAATACTTATGTACAACATTTTTTTGAATGCTTGTCTCGGTTAGCATCATCAGTCTCATCATCAGACTTCGGGTTCAGGTTGGCCGCTGTAAGGACGCCTTATGCAAATGGGGGTATATAGACGCAAATAGAAATCGCTGCGAGTGCGGCGCGGTTCCACAGACCATGACTCATCTCTTGGACTGCCCTGCCTGTCCGGACAGTTGTACGCGAGAGGATCTTTTACTTGCTACTGATAACGCTGTCCGTGTGGCGAAGTTTTGGTCTCGGAAAGTGTGAATAACTTTTTGCTATCGACACGACAAGAAAAAGAAGAAGTCTGCAGACGTCCACTGCTGGACATAGGCCTCCCCCAATCAACAATGTCATGTGGGGGGACATGCCCAGTCACCACACTTGGCTAGCGGGTTGGTGACCTCAGTAAGTTTTGTTGTTTGTATCGAGGTAAACGCTGCTGATGATGCCGTTTTTTGATGTATGTCAAGTCTTAGTCGTCTTCAAACCGTTGTGGGTGGTTGGGGTTGGGCCGGCATGGCGGTGGCAACTGACAGGTAACTGACTTGCCCATTGTCACAGCGACTTGGGCTTCTTTTTCGCTTTCCATCAGGCGTAGGGTAGCCATTGTGTCGAGCTACTGTAAAAAAAATAGTGTGTAGTCACCTCCCAGCAGATGCCGGGCGCGCCGGCCGTGAGCTCCTCCAGCAGGAACTGCCACAGCTGCACCTGCCCGCCGCCGGCGCGCGCGCAGCCGCTCAGCGCCGCGTACGGGTCTGCAACACACGACACTATCTACTAATACTGTCCTACTTATCTGTACCACTTCGGCAGCACTTTAACACCAAGGGTCACTAGAAATGTCTGTAGTCCACCTAGGTTAACTTGGCAGGACTAGATGTTTTTTTTTTCTTAGACTAAAACCTAGGCATGTGTGCTCCAGCAATGCAAAAAGGTGTTGGCTCAGCGAGATGTTCGCTCGGTGAGCAAACCGCTGGTTTTCAGCCAACACCAGTCAAGAGGCTCGGGGTCGCGTGCAACAACACTTCTCAAGCAAACAACAACAGATCGGGAAGGCAGTCCTCTGCTGGACATATTATGCCTCTCCTGTTGTTCGCCACTGTGGTCAAACATCTACAACGTCAGCGTGGCAGAGTTAAAGGGCATTCTTAACATAGCCGCGTCGTTACAGTCTGATCCCTACTCATTGCTGGCCGCCTTATCTGTCCTTTGTTATGGGATCCTTTAAGTGGGGCATCTCGTGGACCGCCGTGGACGGAGGCAACTGATAGTTGACTGACTCCGTCCACGTTATGGTCCGAAATAATAATTAGGCTACTATATTTCCCAAAAATTCCCACGGGAACGGGAAGCCGCGGGTAACAAACACCGTGAGGCGCGGCTAGTTTATAAATAATCCATCTTATTATGACTCGCAACAGAGAAGTGATGTACAAAATTGGCTTTTATTATTGGAAATTACACGAACAGAAGTATCCGTAGCGGTAATGGCGGGCTACTACGAGCCGTCGCGTCGTAGCGCTACTGCCGTAGCCCGCTCTGCTACACACGCGCCGTCTAGCTTTCTATTGGTCTAGGATCCCGCTGTATAATGACCTTCACCGAGATGTTTATTTGATGAAACTTATTTTAATTTAAATTAAATGAATATGTCAACAAATATAAAGAAAACCCGTATGTTGCTAATCAAATTTAGACAGGATATGATTTGTTGAAAATTTAGGCGGTCTTATCGCTAGTAAGCGATTTCTTCCAGACAACCTTACCTGAAGTTAAATAAGTAATTCTCTGCACAGAGGGGCAAAGTCGTGCAAACAGTACTACTATCTGTCCCTCATTAAACTTCAATTGCCGTGAAATACTAAACAAATAACAGCATTTTTAGCACTAGGAAGTATAAATCAATCGAACAAAAATATATTTTTTCAAATCGGTTCACAATTCTCGGAGATATGTGGTAACAAACATACAAAAAAAAAGTTGTCGAACTGAGAACCACCCCTTTTTTTTTTAAAGTAGACTAAAAAAAACAACTCTACTATGTCATTGCAAAAATTTAAAAACTTAATTTTAGACCAAATTAAATAATGTTTTGTGTTCAATTTGTTTAATTTCTTGTTTTAAAATAAGAAATATAGATAATTTTAAGTTGTAAGTGTATTTAAAACGATGTGAAACTGTTTTGAGAATGATGATTACCTATAAGAGACTGTGTATTGTATACTTAGTTAGTTAGTTATTTAACCTCGTTTACCTTGGTAGAGGTGGTGTATGCGGCGGTGGTCCGTCGGCCTCAGCCACAGCATCACACGCTCATTTCACACACAACTGTCCGATACGATCACACATTATTATGTATCACATTTAGGTACACAAGGAACAGTGTCTTTTTTGCACATAACTATACAAGTTTAACCCATTAGCTGTCCGCAAAAACAAACTGTGCACTACATGCAGTGGACGGGGCAGTCAAAGTGTTAAACAAAACTATATCGTTGCCAAGAGTTATAAATTTTACTGACGACCTTTCGTAATCCCACCAAAGCAGTCGCACAAAATAAGGGATTATTAAATTGGTTGCCTTTATTGGATACACTGGGTACTTTATTGGTTTTACTTTATAGATTGGTTATTGTTTTGTTGTTTAAGAAGTAAGTATTAAGAACCTTTAAAAAAAATACACAAATATTTTTCGTACATAATCCGCTTTGAAATTGTCCGGTGGTTTGTCGAAACAAATACTTATTTAAAATCACTCGCCGCACTAAAAACTGTGGACGTTAAATCAGTTTGAAATTTTTCTAATATGTATTTTAAAAATGTTTCACACTTTAAAAAAAATAAAATGGGCCAACAGTTTTAGTGATCTTTTAGCCGGATGTGCGGGCGGATGCGAGGCCGGAAGCGCGCGAGTGAGGCTGGGCGGAGGGCGGAGCCCGGGGCGGGAGGCGCGCGGCCTCCCGGGAGGCTGCGTGAGCGAGTGCCGAGTGCTAAGTGACTGTGACGAGGTGCCGGTGACCAGCTGTTGTGTCCCACCCCTTTGTTCCGTGGGTCGCCTCGATTTTTTAGTTTTATTGCACACTTAAAGGAAAAAAAGGAATTACGATCAGATATAAATAGCATTTTGAATTAAATGCGTTATTTTAGATTTTAGCTAGCTAGCGCCAAAATAGGTTTCAGAGACTAAGTGTTTATCAAAAAAAGTCTCTCTCTTCGCATGAATACAGATTGAGCGATAGACGGTAATATCTTGGGTGGCTGAAGAATTGCACAATGCGTTTCAGCAATTTAAATTCCTATGCACCATTGTCTCATCATCTAAAGGAGCAAAACGATGTGTGTGCGCGGCGATTACGGCGCTCACTAAGGGGCTGCGCAGACAACATACTTTTCGTGCGATAGAGTCTGCGTCTGAGATATTTAAAAACAGCGTTCCAGTCTGCCGACAGAATATTCGGAGAAGTGCGTTGTGTGCGTTGGTCTGTGAAATATCCGCGACAGATTTTTGCGCATCGTGTGCGTTACTTCATATAATTGCAAAAAAGTGCGTCACGGATAGTCTGTCGTCTGCGCTGCCCCTTATTATGACAAAAACACGTATCCCTTAGGACTCTATCCCGCGAGTAGAGACTACACAAAGATGCCTTCATTCATGTTTCGACATCTTTTATAACAACTTTGCTCTTCAAATGATAGTTGTGAGATTTTTACGCATTTTCTCATCAGATGCGAGTAGGTATGCACTTAGAGTGAACGGCTAAAAGTTACGTAACGCGCTAAAGTACCTTGGTGTTAATACAATTTGACTAATCAATCGGTGATTCATGACGATGATTTCAGGTCGTGGCCCAAGGCCGAGTCGTGGCCAAAGCGTGTCGAAGCCTGCCGATGTCCTATTGAGCCGTGCCGTGTTACTTAAGTGGTTTAAAGAATTTGTTTGGTGATCTTACGCAAATGCTCATTGGCCTGAATTCATCTTGGATCCGGATAGGAAGGCTTTTGTTTGATTGATTCGACATTGTGTTTTTAACCGACTTCGAAAAAAGGAGGAGGTTCTCAATTCGTCTGTATGTATAATATTTTTTTTTTTTTTTTTTTTTATGTATGTTCACCGATATTTCCGTCAATTATGGATGGATTTCAAAAATTTTTCGACAGTTCGACAGAGGACACTTCCGAGGTGGTCCCATTATCACCAAGTCAGGATCTGATGATGGGATCCTGGAGAAATTGAGGGCAACAACCGAAAATTGTATGCTCATATGGTGTTTTTGTTACGTAATCATATTTTACTCAGGTATATGCTTCCGGGCGTCAACATCTGGTGCTGATGATGAAGCCACAGAACTCCTTAACGGTTAGGAGTTAGGGGACAGTACTGACATTGGTCGATATTAAACTAGGTAGTAGTATGTACTTATGCAGGACTAATAGGGCAGGGGATTTAGTAAGTGATACTTATGCTTGATTCTAGATCGCAAAGTCTTCACTTGACTTAAAGCAATTTTTTTCATTCCTAAGTAAAACTCTTAAGAACATTAATTAGCCTTTATTCAAGGTCATAGCACATTAACGCAACTAAAAATAGAGAAATAAAATTATTTTTTAAAAAAAATTAAACCGACTTCAAAAAAAACACAAACGACCAAAACTAAAAAGCGATAAATAACGTAAGTAATTCTATCCTTAATACATAATTATTTAAATATTACCTACAATTATCACTTATTTTTGAAGTCTGTGCCAGCTAAACAAATAAATGTATATTGTCGTGTGGATTTGCCGGCCGCGCGCGTCATACATAACAACAACAGTCTACGTTAGGTACCGAGAGGCTGGCACCGACTTCAAAAATAAGTGATAATTGTAGGTAATATTTAAATAATTATGTATTAAGGATAGAATTACTTACGTTATTTATCGCTTTTTAGTTTTGGTCGTTTGTGTTTTTTTTGAAGTCGGTTTAATTTTTTTTATAAAACCAGCATTGTGTTTTACCAATTTCAAAATAATTGTGTCTACGAAGGCTCCATCTTAGGCTTCAATATCACTAAATGATGCGCTTGGTCCAAATTCACCTAATTTAAAGACTCACCTAACAAACCCATATTGAATAAAAAATTAACGAGGATAGCCTAGTCTGCACAACTGACAGGACTGACTGACAAATAATGGAATACCTAACCTAAATTTTAAAATACTCGTACCTCAGAACTTAATTGAAATTTATCTCTTATGTTCATCATCACCAGCCTATTGCAGACCACTGCTGGTCATAGGTCTGTCCAGTTGTTACCCACTTAGGACAAACATCAGGAGGATATACCCATAATCGCCACGCTGGGCAGGCGGGTTGGATCGACCGGCGATCGCAGGACGTAGCTTCTCGCTCCGGTGACGCTGCTGCCCGTTATCGGTCTGTAGTATTTAGTTATGCCTTCAATTGTGATGGTTATACCACCACCGGTCAGTTTCCAGCGCCTCGTTGATTATTCGTTAGGATGCACCGCGGGCAGATGAGGTTGTCTTGTAGCGAAATGATGTTAGGCCGCTCCCTTACATCTCTTATGTTAATAAATTACAAAAACAATTCTCGGAAAGAATAAATAGATTGATTCGAGATGTGCACACTGATATGTGTCGTAGCCCCCATTAGTGGGCCGGGTCGTGGGGCGCGATATTGCGGCGCCCCGCGGGGCCGCCTGCATTATGCATGCCACGCGCCCGCCGCCGAATCGAAATGAAACCGTCCCGTCACAGGTACATCCCGGGATTACGGAGACTTTAACGATAAAAAGTCTCTGTAGGCAGTCACGTGCAATTGTAAATCCTTTTAAATCTCGAGTTCGCAATAATAATGCGGTAGCTTTCAAACCAATTATTGATGATGCATCACACCAATGACGTCAATGGTTTTTCGTCTTCTATTTTAAACTGTCTGAACTATCGAATCACATCATAAAATCTATGCCTGACCGATATAGCTTTTGTAACAAGATGTTTTTATAATACCTGTAAATAAACAAAGTTGCGCGTTGCCCAAAGATTCGGAAACATTAACGTAAAATGACCGGCTCAGTGGTTGAATTGGTAGTGACCCCTGCTTCCTGAACCAAGAGTCGTGGGTTCGATTCCCGTTCGGGACTCGTCTGCCGCCTCTTGCATAAAAAACTTGTGATGAACATTTGTGTTTGTTCCGTGTCTGGGTGTTTATATTTGTATTTAAGTAAGTATATATTTATGGTAGGTACCTTCGTTGTTCTGATACCCTTAAACACAAGTGCTTAAGCTACTTACTCTGGGATTGGAACAATGTATGTGATGTTGTGTGATATTTATTTAATATTTTGTTTATTAAAACGTTTTAAAAATCTAATTTATTGTTAATATTTTAAAAGTTTAAAATAATTAAAATTAAAAGTTTGCTTGTTCAACCTCCGAGGTAAAGGAAAACAATTTACAACAGCATTTAGGTTAGACATTTGTGATCACTTTCATTCATTCCCACCTCAGGATATAACTAAGTACCTAAATAGTTGATCTTTCAAATAAAATAAACGAACGAATGAAGGTTGTTCTAAGTAACAGCTTTGATATCGCCGTGTTCAATTAAGGCAAGGCTGAGCCGCGCACGTAACAAGGCTTGAGCACACGGACCGTCCTCAAATAAGATATAATAGAATGAGTGGCGGTAACGCCGTGTTTACGAGATGGCCCGACTCCACCGCCTATAAATTAGCGCGCCGACACTTCGGGGAAGATGCCCGCTGCGTGGGGCAGCGCGCTCGGCCCAAATAAATTGTTACTTATTGATCTTTTTAATCAAACATATTCCGATAAAGCGTTTGGAGGATGTGCCCGAGTCGAAGTTAAGAAAAATGGTGGATATAGGACCATTTTCGTAGAATAGCTTACTCATAAGTACCTAATGATTGTTCCTCTTGTTCTGATGAAGGTGAAAATTGCATGAGGTCATGTTTACATAGGGTTTGGTAGGTGTTTATATAAATGGCCTCATTGAATAACTAGAAGAGGTAAATGGAAGCATTATTTTGTACTGACTTACCTAGTAAGTCGGCAAGGCAGACGTGGTAGTATTACACGGAAAATAACAGTTTTTATTGAAATGGAAAAGTGTTCTATTGTTAACGAACCGGTAAGATATAACATATTTGAATGTCACGAATGGCCAATGGACAAATTTGATGAATATTTGCTAAGGTTTATAAATCAGTAGCGTAATCCATTAAACTACTTACAGTGGCACTTGTTTCTTTTTAATTTAGGTATTTATGTTCGAACTTGATTTTTATTTCGATTTATTGAATGACGTTGTCAATCGACCGTATCTAATTATTACATACGCTCCACATTTTTTACGGATCTGACCATTTCGTTTTGCTTTAATCCGGGCCGGGAGGAGTGTCTTGGGAGGTGTAGCGGTTGGGAGGAGCGCGAGGCCCCGCCCTCCGCGCATCAGATATGCGTCTGGGAGATAGCGAGGCTCTGCACGAACGCCATCAACGCAATAAGATAAGCGACCCGCATTTGGCGGATTCAAGCGTGGGACTTTATTAAGTGAATTGGAGTAATCGGTTCGAGCCTGGGCGTACTAAGAGTGGCTGCGAATCTAATATTACATGAACAACGAAGTGTCACAAACAAATATGTATCTATAATGTCCACTAAACTCACTTCATTAACATCCAGACTCTGAACCGTTAATTTTTCAGTTTTTACAGTTAATTTATTCAAAGGTAAAAAAATAAAGGTATCTTTTGGTATCGTTAACTTTTTTTTATGAAGTATAATGGTACTATTCTTGGAAGTAATAGGTAAGTACTACGACTTAATACTTCCATGAATGGTACAGATAAGCACTGTCCGGAATCACCATTCGCGTTCGCCGACACAGATGCTTGCGCTCAATAAATACAGTTTACACATTACTGCTAGGTATTTCACGCAGGAATATGCTTACTAAACGGGAGTACTATAAAAACTCACAACCTAGTGTCTATGGATTAATGGAGAATGGTGTCAAGTCATTCAGCATAGGTATCATTGTGGTCAAACGTGTTGTTTCAGTTGCTGTGGTTATTATATAGCCTATAGATCTATATTTTAAATGTTTTCTTATCACAACAAAATGGAGTTACGAATTATATGAAGTTGTATTTTCCCATTTATTTATAGAAATTATTTCCTTACCTACTTGTTGGGTAAAACCTAGCTTAATGATTGTTGACGCCGATTTTAAAAATAAATGCAGCAAATTACTTTTGTTTGTCGTCTCCAAATAGGGCGTGATCAAGTTGGTACCTACTGTTAATTTTTGCGTCGTAACAATTAATAGATAGGTACATTTACACGTTCTAAATAGGAAAACTATGCGAAATGTTTATTCTAAACAAAGCACATTCTTGCCTACTATATAATTGAAATTGTGTATGATCCCATTCTAAGTCTGTATTATTTTTATTTTAATTATTGTCACCATGGAGGGTGTGTAGCCTCTGAGGAATCCACCACATTATTAAGTAGATCAGGTATACAGTCCCCAAAAATAAGAGAACTGGGTAGGTGTACAGTCTATTTAACCACTATAATGATGTAAAATTGTGTCCTATGTAAGTAGTGTATTAATAACAAGTTGTATTCCCAAATTAAAACGTTTAGTTATAACCTGCAGTTTGCTCCTACGTTTCTGCCAATTCGCAATACAGGTACAAGCCTCAATACAAAACTGACGTGTCTTAACAATTAATAAATCAATGCCGAATGATCGACTAATCTGACAGACAGCATAATTCAATCGCGTAGGTATGTAATGTACCGACAGATATTAATCGATGATAAACCACAGGTAGTAAAATATTTTCAAGGTGAGTACAAACTGCATGTTTTCCAATAAAATAGCTAAAAGCTTAAAAAAGCCATTTACCTACTTTGGGATTGGGTCAAATGCATGTGATGTTGTTTTTTTTTTATAAGTATTCGAATGGGGTGCTCTTGACCCCAACTCGTCTGATCATAAGCTATGTTAGAGTCTAAGGTGGAGCGCGCTCACCCAACAAAAACCGATTAATTTTGTCTGATATTATTTAAATACATTCCGTGTTACTTAGTTTTCGGTATTAGATTTTTATTGCAAGATATACGAGTAGACGAATTTAGATTTTATATATGCCTGAAATATGATGGAAGGCGTCAAATTTGCCTCTAACAGCTTTAGTGCCATAAAATAACAATTGGTTATCATATTATTATAAGCCAATCACTGTTCGGACACTCCGCCCTTCACACATATTATAGGTATCTATTTATTTACGTTACCGAGTACGTGTTATTCGCACACGATGATATGCAAAAGCACGCTAAATATCTGTCAATGGCATAACATATAGAGCTAGACGTGCGATGGTATCGTCCCCGGCCGCGGCGCGGGCGCCGGTCCGCGAGTTCCCCACACGGGCCGCAGGTCCGCATTCCGCGTGATTCACCAGCTCGCGGCCGCGGGAATGTGAAAGCGAGGAATCCGGTCCGTTCCCAGGCGGCACCTGTCCCGCGCTAGGGCTGCCCGCGCCGTGTACCCATGGAGACGGCGATAGATCACGACGCCTGTCGTAGTCATACATTGTTTCAATAGCCTTTAGCCCGGAACTAATAAATTCAAAACTAGAATTCACTCAGTATCGACATATTTCAAACGAAATTCATTTACTAAAATAAAATCAGTGTGTCGTTCGAAGACTTTTCATCTATAAACCTTCAGTGCTAAAGTCTTCGTCAGTTGATTTTCTAGTGAAGGTCTTTGAATTTCGCTGTCTGGCTCTAACTCCCGGTGATTAATGATTGAATGATGATACTCTGATGATGCTGTCACACTTAAATGATTCATTTTCTTCCCCCGTTAAATAAGGTATTAAATAAAATTAGTAATCCAAAACATTATAAGTGGTTAGGTACCCCGAATCAGTTCATTACTACTGTTATCTTTGAAATAAAACTCATTATCACAAATCGCAGCGGTAGCCCTGATCTGTAGCGATGGTAATGACTGTGCTGCGACCAATTATATCTGCTGGCCGTGTGGCTAACGGTCCATTCAGATTCGCTTCTTGCGCCGTTTCCGAATCTCGCGACGTGATCGTGTGATCACAGGCCATTCTTCCGACGAAATTACTTCCGCGCTGAGTCATGCCTTTGTCCGCTACCGCGGTGGTTCCGACGGCGACGCGTCAGATGTGGCGAAATAGGTGAACTTACTTGGAAATACTCCATTCATGTGCTTGACTCATCACACGAAAGTCCGCAAAAAAATTAATCTGATTCTATTGACCTCGTATAATTATGAGTATAATCATCAGTGGTTCCTACTAAACTACTGTTTACCTTCATCAACAGCATATAAAAAGCAAACACGGTCTCCTTTTTTTCTGTTTCATTTATTTGTGTGCTTCAATCATATTTTTCCGGTGTCATATGTATATTTTTTCATTGAGTTGGTCATCTACGAGTATTACTATCCTACCTATTAAAGGATCAGCATGATTTCTATAAAATATCTTAAATCAACGCTGAATCAATTAGCAGTGCAAGGAATAGCTTTATTTTTGCTTTATGAGGATTTTAGTTTGATGGTAGGTATGCATTGTCTAGCGCTCATTTTTATATTTATTTCTATTAGATTTTAATTCATAATTTCACAAGGTTCCGCCCGTCCGTGCATTTGTCTTACGTTACGCTCCCGCAGAGTGAGCGGTAAGCCCTCCTGACAGCCGCACTAAATTAATTTGAGGTCGGATCCCGGTGAAGAGTGGCGCGCAAATCCCGGGCTTACCTCCGCCCTCCGCCCTCCGCCTCGCCCTCGCCGACCTTTGACTTGCAAATGCGCCTCACGCTGGGCCGCGCCGTTATTGAAACTCGTGCTGTTTCATATTGTGTACTTCATCTGAGTACGAAACTGTGACGTGGCTATGAAACGGTGATATCTCACACGACATGGGAAATTTAGTATAGGTATGTATTCATAAAAGTCCTAATTATAATATGTATTCATAAAAACTAACGGGTTTCGACTAATCTCATGCGAAATAATTATGTTTAACTAGCTGGCCCGGCAGACTTCGTACCACCCATTCGACAAACATTTTAAAACCAAAATTAGCTCAATCGGCCCAGCCGTTCTCGAGTTTTAAGCAGACTAACGAACATCAATTCATTTTTAGGGTTCCGTAGCCAAAATGGCAAAAACGGGACCCTTATAGATTCGTCATGTCTGTCTGTCTGTCTGTCTGTCTGTCTGTCCGTCCGTATGTCACAGCCAGTTTATTCCGAAACTATAAGAGCTACATTATTGAAATTTGGTACGTAGATGTATTCTGTGAACCGCATTAAGATGTGAGAATAAAATCAGAAAAAAATCCAAAATTTTTGGGGTTCCCCATACATAGAACTGAAACTCAAAAATTTTTTTTTCATCAAACCTATACGTGTGGGTTATCTATGAATAGGTATTTGAAAATGATGTTGAGGTTTCTAACAACATTTTTTTCTAAACTGAATAGTTTGCGCGAGAGACTGTTCCAAAGTGGTAAAATGAGTGTCCCCCCCCCCCCCGTAACTTCTAAAATATGAGCATGACAAAACTGAAAAAAATATATGATGTGTATTACTATAAAAACTACTAACGAAATTTGGTTTGAATGAAATCTAGACAGTAGTTTTTTTTTAAACGTCGTAAATCAAATTACCTAATTTTTTCATTCAATCAGTGGTACGGAACCCTACGTGCGCGAGTCCGACTCGCACTTGGCCGGTTTTTTATTTATATAATACTTATATCACTTTCGTATACTTAGTCTGGCATTTTTTAATCTAATGATTACGCCGAAGAGCATCAGGGCGACACCAACAACGACGATCTTTAATAGTTCACTTTCGACCAGTAGACCAAAATTTAACTTAAGTTGTATTCTGCAAATGAATCATCAAAGGGCATATAATGGGATGAGTAGGAACTCACCCCATCGCTTTTCAGTTTCGTAGTTGACTCTCGTTTCGGAGACCATTTTCCTCTACGACCCTCTTCCGAGATAAGGAAGATAGTATCTATTGTAATTTGATAATGAAACTACTGCAATTTGACCTCCCTAACCTTATATAAAATCAAGAACGTTTTCACGCATCATCATGGCTATACGGGTAGGTAAGTATATCTAGAAGTTATCAAATCGCGCAGACACCGACGAAGTGGTATTATTTAAACAACCACAGCGCTAGAACATCGACGGCATGTTAATGAAAGAAAATATCATGAGGAACACTTGTGAAGAAATTCTAAGCTCGTGTGAAGTGGATTAACCCAAACTTGGGCCTGTGTGGTTAACTAAGGCCTTATTTGTCGGCCTAGTTTTAGAGTAGGCACATATGGGCTATAGTTCATTCGCGTTAAGAAAATAGTGACTCATCACCGACTGCCGGCCGCCTAGCCAATTAAAACGCTAGAATTATAATTTCTAGCTAGAATTTAGAATAGTGATAAGCGACGATGACCACCAATTTGTAGTTACAGGCCTTTCATATTGCTTTAGTAGGTATTAGGTAATCAACATTTGACCCCAAACAGAGTTAACGCTGGCACAAAAGCGAGAGGGACCCTAAATCCTCACTGTTATGGCGCTAATCCCAGTATTAAGTGGCTCTACATAGCTCGGAGGTTGCTTAACTTTATATCTGGCGCAGTTTTGTAGCGGTTATTAAAATTGTTCCCACACTGTTCGAACTATGTTTTCAAGCAAATATTATTGCACTTAAATCGTAAAATAAGTAGGGCAAATGGAGGCCTTTTGTGTGATACCTAAGCTTTACCTAACTTTTGCCTGGAAAACCAACGTTTAAAGGTTCAATGATCATGAAGAAACCAGCAGCCTGGAGACAGTACGTTGGCGGTTATACCTAGTGCGTAGGAAGACGAATCTTCAAGACGCACAGCATCGTGGTTTGCTATCGGCCGACGGAAAGCAAAATGAACTCGGTGCGGCAATGGGTAAGTAGGTAATCAAACCAATCACTTGTCAATTGTCACCACCATGCCGGCCCGATAAGATTCAATAAATCCTTCTCTGTCACTATCGCAATCCGATGTCATTTTGACATGCCCCGTTGAGGTATGCATAAAGTCTGCGGGCTTGGCTAGTCTTCTTGAAGATTGACCATAATGATCGAAATTCGGAAGTAAATATAACTTGTGCGTATTCCCTCGGTATTACGCTGGTCGCCATGATGAGTGACCTAGACCCGAGGTGATGGAGCAGTTAGCTAAATTGGCTCGGCCGCGTCGGGCGCCGTCTCGGCGCGCGCGCAGCTTCTCGGAACGAGAACACACACGTTTTCCTGTTCCGTGCATTGTACTCGTACCTACTCTACTCCTATGGGAACGCTCATAGGTTGGGGCCCGTGGCATAAAGTCCCAATTCAATTTCACTTGGAAGTATTATTATGTCAGGACAATAGATAAGGGCGCAATCTCACATATAAGTAAATGCCTAAATGCAGATGCCTCAAATTCGCGTGATCTCCCGGTCGCCCGCTATCATCCGTAGATGATCTTCCTTGGATCGTTAGCCCTGACTGAAGTTTGACAGTCATCTCCGCTAGCCTTGCCCTGCGCGAGCCGGATCAGCTGACCATCCGTCGTGATTCCTGTCTACTCCTTGATGTTACGCAACCTTGTGGACCAGACCTGTTGGTGGATCCTGTTAAACCACGCGTTTAATATCTTTTTTCGTACCTAAACGTTTCTTATCCCTTGAAGTCACAAGAAGAAAAACATTACCTACATACAAGACTAGACCTTTTTCCCAGGCCGCTGTCGATTTAAAGGTGACCGCGGCGTCCTCCGGCGGTTGTGTAATAATAGTCCTGGCCGTTATGCGAGCATACATAACGTAAGTGACTCAAGTGCCATAACCGCAATGTGCGGTTCTGCGAAAAGCGCTAAATATAGAGAGGCTGTGGCGTGGGAGTGGCGCCGGCGACCAATGGCGGCTGCGCAGGAGTGGCGGCCCGCCCAGCGCCCGCTAGTGTTGTCACTGTGTTGGACGTCCTTATTATCGTAAATGTATACCTTTATCAATGGATTTTCCATATGCAAAGGCGGGCGTATCTATAGCGTTCAAGGCCCGTGGCAAATTCATCGGACACTCACCAAATCAATGTTGGAGCTGAAATTCTCTTCTGACTTGGGCCCTTTGCGGCCCGTAGCCACAGTTGCCATCCTGTAGAGTACGCCACTGTCCACACGCATAGCATTTGACACACTTCGCTTAAAGGTAGGAGAATACAAAACTTCACTTCTAGATTTATCATGTGATTATTGTGTGTTTGTTTAGAATAGCTGATTCTGTGAAATAGTCTCCCGACGTGTTTTGTCCCAAACCACGGTTGATGACGGCATGCACACCAGCAGGTACCTACTGCAGGCCCAATTTGCATCGTGCATGCATCTCCCGGGCCGGGAGGGCGGAATATAATTAAATAAATATCTCATTGTTTGTATAACGGTGAATTCTCAGGCCTGCATTGTTTGTGAGTAGTGGTTGAGACACGGATTTCCAAAATCATGGTACAATTCAATGGCAAATTTCCTCTTGACCTTTTTTTACGTCAGGAATGCATTTACGCATAGGTACACCAGGGCCTAGAGCCTAAGCCCTAGGGCCCTGGTAGGTGTCCCGTACCTAGGTACGGGTTATGTGGGACTCAGTCCTAAAACGGAGAATACCCACTAAACCTGACGGTGGTCGGCTACGAGCGCTCATCTGAGGAGGGTCGGGATGCCCGTAGGGATTCGTCTCAACCCCTCCTCGGCTCAGTAGCGCTGCGCCGCCTGATAGAATGGCGGCACACCTCGGGAGGACGTAGTGGCGCCCTCCCGGTACGACGTCACTGAGCACGTGTGTCCGAAAACACGTGTTGTCGTCTTTTTCGGAGTTGTAGGTCGGAGCGCAAGGGAGCCACAAGCCCGAAGGCCCTTTTAGTCACCTTTTACGACAGGGATACCTCGGTAGTATTCTTACGCCCCATACCGCAGGGCGCATTTCCTCTTGACCTGATTTGACTTTGTGTACCTATAATTTATTTAAGTCAATCGGAAAAGCTTAGTTACGTTACAACTGACATCACTAGTGGTGTAGCGAAGCCAACGCGGCGGGTGCGAGGTCCCAGTCGACTGATAAATAAGCGCGTTAATTATTAAGAGACAGCGTAGGTCAGGCGAGTCGACGCGGACGACGGTGCACGTGTTCACGTCTTGTTCAGCTTGCTAATGTAGCTTTAGGTATACATTAAGGCACTTAATATTGACTTTTTTCTGTAATCAATTCGCATTGTCAGATAGGGATTATAGATACACAAGTATAAAGTTTTAAAACGCAGATAGGTACTTAGGTTTATACTTGGAAGTAGAGTTTAGAAAATGTATAAAAGTCCAAATAAATTAAAGTTTTTTACTATCTTCCTTTTTAATCTACTTAGATAAGAACAAGTGACACAATTAATGAGCAAGGATCTTGTTTTCTTGTTTAGCCGCAAAAACATTTGCAAGGAACGGTTCTTCTCTTGCGTATAGAAGATTCAAGGGATTCCATATATTCGATAAGATATCAGATGTCATAATAAAATTGAATTACATGAAGAATATGATTTTAAGATTGTCCAGAATAACTAAGACAGTAACGGATAGTGGCTCCAACTGCAACATGGTAAAAGCTTTTAAAATATTTGGGAAACCTAATCCAGAAACTCATACAAGTAGTGGAACCCTGTTGAATGATGATTTAGAAAATGTTAAAGTGAACATAAATGAAACCTTGACAGTAACAATCAGCAAGATGATGATATTAGCCCGGCATGAGTTTCTTGAACCTCAAGAAAATGATTTATACCAACTGACTGCCTAACCATGAGAGATGTGCAACCCATACCTTACATCTGATTCCCGCACGTGAGATAAAATAAAATAAATAAAATAAAATAATTCATTTCTGCAAATAGATTTCAGGATTGAATGAGGTCAGTAAAGCTAGAGAAAAACAGTTTCTAATGAAAATTACACGATTCGAGCATGGCCAAAATGACAGGTTATTTGGAACATCTGTTCTCGGACAGAAATTTACAAGGAAATAACTTGCAAGGCTCCAACTAGCCCCTGCCCAACCAGATGGAATTCATATTATAATTCCATTTTCCAAGAAACGATCATTAAGGCACTTTTTTTTTTTTTAGTGGCTCGACATAATGGCTACCCTACGCCTGATGGAAAGCGAAAGAGAAACCCAAGTCGCTGTGACAACGGGCAAGTAACTGGTCAGTTACCTGTCAGTTGCCACCGCCATGTCGGCCCAACCCTAACCCCCCACGAGCTCCGGAAACCCTACTCACCGGCAGAAACACGACCCAGAGGTCATTTGACTGCGGTATTCTATTGGGTGGAGGTCCTTCCCCGGACGGGCGGCTTAATTCGAGCGAAAATTCGCTATGCCCTACCTCTCTTACTCACCGGCAGAAACACGACCCAGAGGTCATTTGACTGCTGTAATCTATAGGGTGGAGGTCCTTCCCCGGACGGGCGGCTCAATTCGAGCGAAAATTCGCTATGCCCTACCTACTTAGAAGGATATTGAAATTCAGTTCTTTCTACAGATTTCCTCATTTCTTATTCGATCTCGTAGAGAAACGCCGAGCACAGCCCGCTCCATAGCTCGCTGTGCTATTCTGAGCCTTCACACGAGGCCAATATGTTAAAACTTCCAAACCTATCGCTGAGGCCATCAAAAGCTTGGTAGATGATATAAGGATGTCTACAACTGAATTGATAAGAATACAAAAAAACAGCTTCATCAGAACATGACAACTCACTATATTATCGACTGTTGGTTAAAATAATAAAGGAAAGCATTGAAAAGCGAAATTAGATTTGGAAGACCCAAGTTCCATTCTTGTAGCAGTATCATATCCATTCTTCAAATTAAAGTGGGTGCCTAAAAATAAGATGGAGCATGTTATGGAGTTGTTATCACAGTACTCAGTCAGGAAATTTAAAAATGAAAATTTGAAAGGTGGTGTCCAATCACATCAGAAAGAAAAAAGAAAACGCGAGTCTTACTACCTACATGTTCCAGGATTCGATACTTAGCTATATCTGTACTACGGCATCTAAACGCAAAGAAGAAGTTCGTGTAAAACGTATTTTACACGAACTGAGTTCTTCTTTGCGTTTCTGTGCCCAGTGCTCCGCCACCGACCGCACCCCCAGTCACGGACATTAGCTCGGTGAGCGAGCAGGTCTCTCCACTCGTGGGACAGCAGGCCAGGTGAGACATGCTTTAGAGGTGGGCACCACACTCGCAGGCAAGGTCCGACCCATCAGAGTACCCCCACCTGAACATATTCTCCTTGCTACGACCAATCTGGGTACGGAGTTTGTTTAAAGACTTCCAGCTCAGCCATGGCAACTCATGGCAACGAACTGAGTTCATGAGATGGTACAGCGAAAGATTTTTAGAATTCCCGAAGTTATATTTTGTTTAAACATAATTGAAACTGACTGTTTTTCACAACCCCTTTAAAGTTACATCAGTCAGTGAAATGATTATTATTCATCCATATAAGAACGAGCAAATGGTTGCTATATATTTTTTCTAGGCGCTCATAAATGTCGCGTTTGCAGAATGTAGGTTCTCGTCTCTCGTCTCGTCTCGTCTTGCATTGACATCACGACATCATAAAGGTACACTACATACCCCTTGTATTCACTACCTGCATTCCCTTTACCGTACTACTTACGCTTCGTTGTAATATGGTTACATTGTTTTGGTACAATGGCGAGCAATTTGAGAGGCTTGTTCCGCACTGAAGTGCAAGAAGCTGACGATGAAATATAGTTTAATAACTAAGCACAACTTCAAATACATTTATAGAGTGAATGTCGCCGAGGACAGTGCAACAATAATTACGTCTTCGAGTGTTTCTTGGCAACCAATGTGTCAGATGATGGCACCTAGTTATTTTTAACCACGCCAATGTATTAATAATCCATTTGCGGTCATTACATAAATCACTGCAGTATTCAAAGGTTACTATAAGCAATGAGTGACACATCCAGCACTCTCCCACGAAGGCATAATTTGGACGTCAGGAATACCTTTACGCATACACCAGGGCCCTAGGTACGGGACACCTGGGTTATGTGGGACTCACTCCTAAAACGGAGAATACCCACTGAACCTGGCGGTGGTCGGCTACGAGCGCTCGTCTGAGGAGGAGCGGGATTCGTCTCAACCCCTCCTCGGCTCATTAGCGCTGCGGCCGCGAACCTAATAATGAGACGCGCTAGGGTCTACAATGGATTTTCCGATTTAAATTAATGGTTTAAGATTTTAAACATCGTATTCCATTATAATTACAACTTAATGAGGCGATAGAGTCATTCTTAACATTTAAGACACGCTGTTAGTACAATAAATGTACATTAAATGTACTAACAGCTTGTCTCAAGACTATCTGAATATAGAGAGATTGAATTTGAGATTAATTTACAACTTTAAACAACAATAGTGATTGCCTCGATGGCTCATTTGGTAGCCGCCTGAATCAAGAGTCGTGTTTTCGATTCCCACCCGGAACAACCAGCGTGATGAACATTTGTGTTTGTTCCGTGTCTGGATGTTTGTATTTCTATTTAAGTATTGTATAATATGTGGTAAGTACTTTTGGCAGTGGTGTTGGTGATTTCTATATGAAAAATTTCCAATGACGATACAATGGATAAACTAGACGTTCCGTTACGTTTGTAGGCTTGTTCATGACATACAGACCTACATGTAAATAAATAAAAATGGCATGGTCGATAAGGACCTTACATTCCAAGATTACATTTGGCGTATCTTAAACACTACACATTACACCACGTAGCTTGAATTTCGCAAACTTTTTGGACTCATGGATCTGTGTCATAGTCATAGATGAACAAAATACAACAATTGATATTTTTTCCTTATGTACATCTCGCACCCACATCGCATAAACCTGGCGCCAGAGCCGTAGTCACTCATCGCGAGTGCTCTAATTACCTCCCGGAGTGCACCAAAATAGACGTTATTACTCACACAATAGAGATCTAGGAGCCGCCAGATGTTTGAGTCAACCGGGTCCGGAACCAGTGCGTCACAGTTCCGAGTAAGCTGAGTCACTTCCGCGGGTCCAAAGTACCCGAATAGTGTTCAGTTAATCGGCGGATCGTTCACTCGATCTTGTGCAAGTGCGGGCGTGACTCACTCGCGCACCAGACGCGTCTGCGCAACTGTGCCCGTCCCAGTTCATGTGTGTGCTGTGCAAACGTTGCGAAATTATCAAGTCCGTAAACGTCCATGATTCAATTCTAATTAATTTCCCTTAGAAATAATAATTTTGTATTTGTATATTTATTTTTAAAAAATCCAAATAAATTAATCCATATAGATCTACTGATCTACAAATGAGGATCTCTATATAAAACACTAAAAGCCGAGCAATAACCGAGGCTTATCTTATTTATTACCATTATCCCCTATAATATTCAACTCACATTGTCCACTCAGTCACAACAACAACAACTGATACCTAAGTGATTAATTTAGTAACTTCTCCGTTGCTGCAGCGACATCAACCAATAGGAGACCACAATGCTGTGCTACTATGTAAAAAAAAGTACTGAGTTTTCTATGCAAAGGGAGGGCATAGCGATTCTTCGCTCGAATTGAGCCGCCCCGCCCGGGGAAGTACCTCCACCCTATAGAATACTGCACTTTTGCCGGTTAGTAGGGTTTCCGGAGCTCGTGGCGTGATGGCACTGGCAGCGTAGGCTGCCTATGGTTGGGGAGCAACGCGCGGGTGATACCCCTGGTGCTGCAGGCGTACTTAAAAGCTGCGGTAACCGCCGCATAAGACGCGAATATACTTAGGACGTTATCAGCAAGCTGATCCTAAACTCCGATCATGATGCGAGGATTCAGATTCAAAGGCGGGTGACAGCCGCGTCATCGCGTGTGTCGCTGTCGTCATAGGCTTAGCCAAGTGCACTGCGCTCTAGAGTGATCAATGCCCACGTGTTCTCCAACCTTTGTCCTCGTCTTTTATAATTCTGCGTAGGTACCAACACGACGGCTCTGAACGCTATTAAAAGCTCGCTGACGATGATTTATCGGGGAAAACCGCGAGGTGTGACGATGCGAGTGCATGTGCACGCGGGCGATACGTTGAACGACGCGTATACGATTAATCAACGATATTTCGCAATGGAATAATCAGAAATATATGAACAAACGCTCAATGTAGTCATTTAGGCTGGTAAGCCCTAAGTACCACAGAGTAAGAACATGTAAATAAGACCTTTAGTGGACTCTTACAACACCCACAGGCAGAGATGGGGTGGTGATTTGTATTATTAATGCGTCACCGCCAGATAGTAACTGCTCATTTAACCTAACGTACGTTTTCCGGAACTTCCGAAACAAAGAAATACAAATTTGAAATTTGCACATTTGTTTCAAGACTAAAACGATCATTTGCTCATGAATAACAGAGCTGGGATCGACAACTTGAGATAATTGATGAAATAAGTAAGTAAGTATTCTGTATAATATTAATTTGCTTTTATAAGCAAGTCAAAAGCTCAGGGGCGTTGCGCTGCGATAAGCAACTTATCGGGGGAAAACCACCCGCGTCACAGCCAGCCGCGCGTGGCCGCTGAAACTTCCTTCTGCGACATTTTGTACCTAAAGTACCTTTGATAAGCAAAAATCATATCAAAACTTGTGTAAATGCGTACATTATCCGATGCTATATAGTATTCCATCATGACCGCTTGTTTTTAGCCGGGGAAATGCTTTTTTTTTCTTCGAGTCAGTGATAAACTCATAAAATAAAATCACACATATCCCAACTGAAACTTAGCGACTGAAGTCAGGCGGTCATGAGGGACAGTTTGAAAGGGCGACCACAGTGGAAAATGCTTTTACGCATTCTTTTTCGTCACCCGTCACCCCATTTAAACCTCTGACCTGTGCGCTGCTTATTTCAGCCACAACTTCATATCACACTGGCCCTTTTCTATAAAGATTAATTTACGGTAATTGTTTTAAATATGGCTAAGACGATTACGTACTACCTAACTCAACAAGCTAGCGAGCCATTGTATGCGGATAAACTGAATCAATCATTGACGCTGGTCAAATCATTTTTGCCTATTGAGTCCACAACAAACATCTACATACTGTAGGGCTTTCAACTCGCCATTAACCATTTCCTAAATAAAAATAACACAAAAACAAGTGTCATCGCATGGAATCCGCAATTCTAAGATTCCTTCGGATATTGGCGCGGTAGTCACCTCTGCGGCATGCCTGGCATCGGGCACATGCCTGGCACACGCCTGGCACCGGCCACGCGCCCGAATTGTGGCCGCCTACGGGTCGCGTGTCGCATCGTACGTACCTACATCATTTATACTATACCTACTACTGCTAACTACATCAACTCACAACGTGTTACACAGGTGGCCTTTTATTGCATTGTGATAAAACATTAATAAATCCAAATTGCATTTTTTTTTGTTTTTGTAAAATACGCGTACCTATAGGACGTGTGAGGGCGCGCGTTGAAACCAAAATACCTAATTTATACCTAATTTCCTCTAAGCCGTATTTTGCACTACCTTTAGTTTATCCTATAAATAAAAAAAAGTTAAACAACGTGACAGCAATATTTGGTAGAGCCAAATGTTGCTACCTAAACTAATTACTAAATTAGACTATTTATTTCGCTTCCAGGTTACAGATAAATGAGCCCATAAATATCTACATATATGGTCAAAATCAAATCAAATCAAAGGATCTTTTAATTGTTATTATTGGATAAGCAAAAAAGACCGATGTCGTATCGATATACGTTTTGAGAAATTAAGATTATGGTGTCAATTGGGCATTAGTAGGACTGATGTAGTTAAAAATAGCCGTGGCAGGTCATGCCACCTAATATTCCGCGGCATACTTGGGGCCGCAGTCACGGATGATGAGCGGATTCCCGGCGCGTTTGGCGCGTTTCGTGCCGGCTTGATTCATCCACAATCGTCACGGACTAATCACCTCAAATATAAAATCGTAATCGTACGCATTCACAGGCAAACTCAGCTGGATCCGTAATAATGTGCACACTTTGTTGTGGCCTACGATCACAAATAAAGATTAATTACCTACTACCTACTTAATTGTGACGGGCAGCAGCGTCACTGGAGCGAAAAGCTACGCCCTGCGATCGCCAACCCGCCTGCCCAGCGTGGCGATTATGGGTATATCTTCCAGACTTTTGCCCTAAGCGGTGAACAACTGGAGAGGCCTTGTCCAGCAGTGGACTGCAAATACTGCAATAGGCTAATGATGATGACCTATTTAATTTGAATCTCTCCTCGCGTTGTTGTGTAACGCCTTGTTCGATATTCGTCAGCGCAACAAGTCGTTTGCTGTTTTAATTAAAAACAGAAGTCCAGAATAAATTATAAATACTTAATATTAAAAGGGTTACGTCTCTACATTGACCCGACCCCAAAGTAAATAGCATTAGCACGTGTGTTATTGAAATCTCACAAAACATCAAACAAAAGAGGCTCTCGTCTTAACTAATCAGCCCATTACCACTTGACCTCTGTACTCTATGAAAAGAAAACCCAGACTGTTTTGTAGCATATTTCCAGAAGTTATATAATAATATTGGATTTTTGAATGTTTTGGGATTTTCAATGTTTTGGTCACAAACGAATGGGTGGGAAACACGTAGATCTATATATTTTGAGAAACCCAAGGACGTTTGCTAATGATGCCTTGTTAATTAGCGTCGCGGAGCAATGGCGCTAATGAGGAAGGACTGGTGTTACGCGACACGCAATTAAATTGGCTCCTGATGTTCTTTTGAAAAGTTCGCAAGAATAAATGAAACGGATTTAGGTGTTCGGGATTTTTGGATTAATTTATTAACAGCTCATAAAACCGTACCTACTTAGTAATTACTTTGGTAATCGGTATGAAATGTCAATCCACTTGAATGAATGAAACAAAAGTTCGATTTGTCGGTGTCGCGATGGTCGGTGTGAAATTTATCACATTACGCCCGGCCTACCAAGCAAGGGTCAGTGTAGTCAATCGTTCTGGTGCAATATCCCGCGCTTCCCGCGTCCCACGGGAGGAATCGCCGTGATTGAGTCGTTTAGATATATCTGTCGCGGGCGGGTCAGCCTTTATCTTAGTTATGGCACTGATAACTGTAATGCAACTTGAATTGAAATTGAGAATGGATTTAAGGACGTGAATTTACAAGTATAATGAAAGTGTCATATTTTCCTAACAAAGGATCAGATCACATTTATTTGTAAGTATTTATAGTCATGAGGTATGTTTACCAGGATAATTTTAAGGATTTCTGTTAATAAAATTGAAAAACACAATAAATTCTAACTACCTATTATTGCGGTGATTATAAATAAACATCCTGTAAACATTTCGTTAGTATTTAACTATTCCTCATTCAATAAAACTTCATGTTAATGGTCAAGCTTAATGTAGGTACCTACAGGTAAATTAATAAATTGATTTCAGATGTTTGTTTCCTGTGTGAGAGCGATTCTGCAAATGTAGGTAGGTAATTTGGAAACTAGATTATGTACCTAGGTATTTTATTCAGCCACGATGCCTTGGCATGCCAGATCCAAAACTGAAATGGATACAATTTAAAACGTTCCTATGCCAAGTAATCCTGAACACATCTAACACTGTTTTATATGTTGTAGCAGACATACCTAAGTAATTATTGTGACTTCAAACCTAACATTTGCGATGGCGTGCCTACCAGTCCAATGTTGTCGAGAAATTTGACGTTTTAAATCCTAACGGTCTGCTCGGGTGATCTCAATGCAGGTTCTATTGGAATTTAAAAAGAGTAAAATGCACAAGAATGGCGACGCGTGCAGGCAATCGTAGGTCGTCTGCATAGTTCGGCGACCGTTCACCCGGTGCCTGCTGCGGCCTTGTGATTTTAGTATCTATCTACTTGGTACCTACTTATTATAATTTTTGTACTAGGTATAAAAAATTATAATAAGTAGGTACCAAGTTGATACTTAAATCACATAGACATCGTTGCTACAAACAACTTCAGCTGGTCCGTGTACAAAGCAGCCAAGCACTCTAAACGAACGGAACGGATTTTCTAATTCTTTACTAGAACTCGCGCTTTAGGAATCAGGCTCTTTATGTTTTACAGGTTTCATATTAATTCAATTCAAATCAGGTCATTCAATCAGTTTATCGTGATGTGTCTTCGAATCGATCGACCTACACTTCTACAAGCAGCCTAAGAATTCCACGATAACGAAATTGTCTTTATTAGAGTCTATAAATAAAAACCATCCACGTCGTGCGGAAGGCTTAGCAAAATAAACGAATAAACAATTACATGTAGTTTAGCAAGTCAAATTACATGTGTTATCTGCGATGTTGTTCCTAGCGGCTTCTCGGAAGACTCGCTGAGTCAGGTGAGAGCGGGACATGAATGGCCGCGCGCGGCCGCCTCGCGCGCCCCGCGCGGTGACTCACGCGGTATTCATTCATCTGGATTTTGGCGCGTTTTCTAACGCGAGTTTGGGCCGCGAGGCGGTAGGGGCGCTGTTAGAAGCGTCAATGTAAAGATGTAGATCGCGTTGCTTGGTTGTTTGGACATCAGAATCAGGGGCCCTACTACAGAAAACGAAAACTATCGTTCGTTGAACGGATCGCGTATTTTTGCCCCATAAATCCCTCTCATTTGTCCCTCCCGTGTTCTAATATATCAATTAAATTGTTGAAAATCGACGTTGACGAATTTTAGTTCGTATATTCGAACACGGGAGGGACAAATGAGAGGGATTTATGGGGCAAAAATACGCGATCCGTTCAACGAACGATCGTTTTCGTTTTCTGTAGTAGGGCCCCAGGACATAAGTAGAGGTTCATTAACCGGTGCTAGGAAAAGATGTTGGGAAGAGAGTTTCAAAAAACATTGCATTTGCAATAATGTACCTACTTAGCTACCGTTTATCTGATAATTTTATCCCACCAAAAACATTCTGTAAAAACTAGCCAAGTCTCGATGGAGCTGCTTGTTTATCTCTAAAAAGTAATGAAATCTAGACAAAGTCGTGCCAAGTCTAAGGTTCCTTTAAGAAGGTTTTAAGGTTCCTAGACTGCGATTTCTTTATTATTATCTATATTTAATGTTGTGTGACTCGGCCCTTGGGGGCCTGAAAATGCGACGAAATGGTAGGTAGGTACGTGTTGTTACACTATAAATTCTTGTCAATGCTGTGTACGCCAGTTATTGGAATATGTTCCATTACTTTTTCTTTAACTTTTAATCCTTAAAATGTTCTGTTAATTATACTGTTGGTGTACCTTGTTTAAATAAATGAGAACTTTGGAATGTCTTTAAAAAAAAATTGTAGTTTTCTGTTTCCCTGAAGAGCCTTCTTCGGACCTTCTTTCTTCTTCTGTGTGCCTATCCGTAGCAGTAGTAGTAGGTACTCACAGTCTGCAGCGTTGGCAGCGACGTTGGCGGGCGCCTGGTGCTCGGGCAGCGGCGGCGGCGGCGCGCGGCCGCGGGCGGTCGCCGCCGCGTGCGCAAGGTGCGTGTGGAAGATGCGCGCAGACGCCTCCTCGCCCTCGCACACCTGGCAACGCAACCATGCTGGATATAAATAACCCAAGACATGCCACACTGGGCCACACAGCGCCATCTACTCCCGAACTAAAAAGATAACTTAAAGAGAGGTAGGGCATAGCGACTCTTCGCCCGAATTGAGCCGCCCGTCCGGAGAAGGACCTCCACCTTATAGAATACCACAGCCAAATGACCTCTGGGTCGTGTTTCTGCCGGTAAGTTGTGGGCCCGCATGGCGGTGGTAACTTTGTCCGTTGTCACAGCGACGTGGGCATCTCTTTCGCTTTCCATCATACGTAAGAAGCCATTATTATATCGAGCTACTATAAAAAAAAGTTTGAATCGATTGAACGGAGAGCGCTTCGCCATCGCAAACCTGACAACACAACAACGCTGTAGGTATATGCCGCTATGACATCCTCATCAGCAGCCTATCGCAGGCCACTGCTGCCTTTCTAGTTGTTCTTTTTTGATACTAGCTAGACATAATGGCTTCCCTACGCCCGAATGAAAGCGAAAGAGAATCCCAAGTCGCTGTGACAACAGGCAAGTAACTGGTCAGTTAGGTACCTATCAGTTGCCACCGCCATGCCGGCCCTACGAGCCCTACCCTAACCCCTAACCCCCCTACGAGCTCCGGAAACCGTACTCACCGGCAGAAACACGACCCGGAGGTCATTAGGCTAATCGGTCGGTAATCTATAGGGCGGAGGTCCTTCCCCGGACGGGCGCCTCAATTCGAGCGAAGATTTTGTTACAACTAATAGTCAAATTGGAATGTTTTTCATTATAAGTTTTGCATCCGAGTCTAAATTGACATTGTGAAATAATGTCACGTCATGACTTTCTCGTAGTAATGAAATGAAATGAAAATGAAAAATCTTTATTTGGTATCTTAAGATAATACATCTCAGTGTCTGGAGTCTCCTTTTAAGTTGTTACACCTGTGTTAGGAGACTCCGCTCTTTCAACTTTGGCAAGATACATTTATATAAATAGGTTTACATGAGTTGATAATTTTCAGATTTACTTTAATTTATATTTAGAAGGAAAAAAAAAAAATTTATTAAATTATTATTTTACAGACATTAGATTTTTATTATTGTTTACATTATTATTATTTTACACGTAATTTTACACATAATTTTCATAATTTTCCCTTACACTGCATTAAGTTGCGCTATCCAAAACATCCTTTATCATCAGGGAACATGCATGACATTCTGAACTTTAAGTTAATAATTAAGTAATTTTGAGAGTTTGGTTTTATTTTCACTGTTCTTAGTATACTTTTTGTCCATTTTACGATAAGTTATCAAAATACACGCAAATACCTTTGGTGCACGCTCCCTGCTGAAAAGAGTCGACACTACAAAACACAAAAAAAAAAAAAAAAAAGCAACATTTGCCATCAAAACAAAAACAAATAAAATAATAAAATTAAAATAAAGTACAAAAAATGAATTAATGATACAATTTAACGTGTATGTGTGTGTGTGAGAGAGAGAGTCTGAGTGTATATGTGAGTGAGTGAGCGTATGTGCATGTATGTGCGTGAGAGTGAGTGCGTGTGAGTGAGTGTGCGTGAGTGAGCACGCACGAGTATGTGTGTGTGAGAGAAGCGTGTGAGTTTGATGATGAGGGACAAACTGAGTGCATGACGTGTTTGCGTGCCGGGGAATAAGTAGGGGACGTTTCTGTGTGCATTCCAAAAATTGTTTAATTTACCTTAGACTTAGGTTCAGTAAGTGCGTAAGTATAGCTTGTTACAACAAAGAATTGCCTCGGATTCGAAAACTTTCTAGCACATGCATAAAAATTGACATTCGTTTTAGGAAATTGTGTTTTGCATCGGAAACTTTACGACAATTCCTCGGATCCAGAAATATTCTCGTCGGCCGTTTAAATTTGAGATCAGTTTATTAGGTTTTCTGGTGCCTGCGCGTGGCTCACCTGCAGCCAGTGGTCCCAGGACAGCGCCAACAGGGCGCGCCCGCTGTCCGGCAGCAGGTGCCGGCGCGGCGCGCGCACGCTGAAGGCTCGCGCCGCCCAGCGCATCCACCGCCGCACGTCCGACTGCTCCCATTTCTCTGGATCTGCAACAAAACATACCAGTCACCACAACAATAATAAATGCACCAAAAATAGCACACAACCAATATTGCAGCTGGGCATAAGGTAAGTGTCCCTATCACGGAGGTAGTCAAAATCGGTTCCTATTACGGTGGTATTTATATTTTCGAGTCTTATTCCTATTTTATTCAGTATAAGTGCACCAAAATGTATACTATTTATTCCAAATCTATTCCTTTATCAGTTGACCGAATTTTGCAAGTATAGCACATATACAACACAACAAAATCAATCAATTAGTGTAACGACATCGATGTGAGAGAGGTTTTCATACAAACGCGCAACATCAAATGAAAGTACACCAATATTTATAAACTAAGTTTTTGGTATTAATAACCCGTTCAAGTTCGTTTGTGTGTTATTTATTGCATTTTCCTACTATTACAGCAGCTATTTAAATAGCTTAATTCATATTTTAAACTCATTTTTACCCAAAAAAATAAGAAACAAAATACCACCGTAAAAGGATACAAATTTTATAGGTTGATCCTAATACGGTGGTATACCTCCGAATTAGGATATATACTGGACACGTTTAATTGTTTATAACTTTAAATTTATTAACTTATTGAATTAAATTCAAGTTTTATTGAAATAATCATTAATCTCTTAAATTAAGGACCATATTCTGCGGTATGCTATCTTTCTTAGAAATCTAGTTAAATATAAAAATTGTTGAGCATAAAATGTTGGTTCCTTAGAAGCGGTAAAATAAAAAGCTGTATTTTAATTGATCACAAATCGTTTATTTTGTATAACTGTTGACTAAAATTTAACACACAGAGCCAAAAAACTGTTATCGTGTGATTATGCATTTACACTCTTTTGTTTATCGAAATTTTGATGGGTCAGAATTAGGAACATTATAACACGAGTAGTGTTCCTTTTACGGTGGTAGTTATTTTCAGGTAACTCCGTATTAGGTTATATGGGTTCCTATTATGGCGCTATTCAAAAAATATAAAATTACAAGTTTTAGGGTTCAGTAAATAAACAAAAAGTTTTCTATAATGTTTTGTGGATTCTTATTTAATAAAACCAATAGCGATAAAAACTTAACAATGTATGTAAATAATGTTATTTAAAGAGAAGAATGCTCATCATAGTATGGAGAATAGTACAGTTGTGTTAAGTGTTGCATCAAAACCAAAGTTGTATTAGGTATCTAGAAAAAATATTATTACTTTTGACCTTTGAACAGGGTTTAAAACCTATTTTCCAAAAATGTAACATTTATACTTACTACGGGTAGTTTATTGTATATAGTAATAATAATTCGTTTCAACGAGATCTTTTTGAATACGTCACTGTTAGAATTTAGAGGGTGCTAGGTTCTGGAGAATAAGGAAAATTCAAGTCAATTCATCCCTGCTATATTTGCAAATTTTATTAAAAGAGAATCTATGTTATCAAATCAATGAATGAAAACCTTACAATTTACTTTCATCACCATCATCAGCCTATTACAGTCCACTGCTGGACATAGGCCTCTCCAGTTGTTCGCCATCTAAAGCAAACTTCTGGAGGACATACCCATAATCGCCACGCTGGGCAGGCGGATTGGCGATCGCAGGGCGTAGCTTCTTGCTCCGGTGATGCTGCTGCCCGTCATCGGCCTGTGGTTTTTAGCTACGCCTTCTATCGTGATGGTTTAACCGCCACCAGTTGGTTTGCCAGAGCCTCGTTTGTTGTTCGGCAGGATGCACCACGGACAGGTGAGGATGGCTTGGAACGATAGGTCGCTCCCTTACATCCCTTACATACAATTTACTTTACTAACACATATTTTATATTATTTAATGTACGTAACATTATTTGTTTCTGACCCTCCGAATTAGGAACCGTTTACCGCCGTAATAGGCACTGACCGAAATTATACCTCCACCCACCACTTTGAGCGAACGTCTGGAGGATTTACCCGCCACGCTAGGCAGGCGGTTGGCGATCACAGAGCGTAGCTCCTCGCACCGGTGACGCTGCTGCCCGTCAACAGCCTGTGGAATTTAGCTACGCCTCAATCGCACAACCACTGAAGTCTCATAATAATTATGCGTTCCTCTGTCTGTAGCATCAACCTATGCGTAAGCAGGTGATGACCGCAACCAGACACGCGCCAATTCAAAAAGGTTTCAGAAACCTAGTCCATCAGGAATCTGCAATCATCTCATTGGTCGCTTTAACGTTATGTAGATTTATAAAAATAAATAATAATATCAAAGTAAGGTTTTCCCTGTTACTATGTACAGATGACGACTGAGGTCGTCTCCCAGATCACCCGAGGCAATTTTGAAAAGTTCTACTACTACTACAATCGTTCGGATCGTTCCATTGCACTACCGAGGCAGGCACGTTCTGATTTCGTTTATTATTTGAATATAATATCTAATTGATCCCAACTCACTTTTAGAGTGTCATCTATCGTAACTTTGATTTTAACTGTGACTTAATTTATTTCCGAACCCGCCTGCCCAGCGTGGCGATTATGGGTATATCCTTCAGAAGTTTGCCCTAGGTGGCGAACTACTGGAGAGGCCTATGTCCAGCAGTGGACTGCAATAGGCTGATGATGATGATGATAATTTATTTATCTTATTATTGTTAGGTAATGTTATAATAATTAGATCACCGGCGACGTGGATTTTCTTACATCATTCCTAAAAACAAACTAAATTAAAGCCCATCTTATGTAAAAGATACTTACACGCTTAAACACATGCGTTAAACCTGTGAGTCAGCTTTATCACCGTTTAAATACGAACTTTACTATTACACCACTAACAATTAGTCATTTCTCTTATATAATAGTGAAACCATCAACACTGAACGAATAAAACCTACTGCGGTCATCAACCCGCCTGCCAAGCGGGTAAATAAGGCGAATCCCCCCAAATAAGTACCAAATTGTCATTGGGGCCAATCTTCAGCAGTGGACGTTTGCAGCCGGTTTACATCCAAAATGTATCCTTCACTATTTCTTAACGAATTCCTATTATTTTTTTCTCTTTGGAATTTTGGATAGCAATAACTTGATCATGTTGGCTTCCCGACGGACTATAATACTTTGTCTTGTTTCTTTTTGGCCACTTAATGAAACTCTAAGAAGACCCTCTCACGTAATCTCCTACACCCTGTATTTATTTGCTCGAGCTGCCGTGTCCTTTCCCTGAACATTAAATTACTTAGGTACTTATTCGGAAAAACTTAGTTTGTTGTTGTAAACTATACCTAATTGATACGGGGAACTACATACCAAGATAGTAGGTATGTACTTATGTAGGTACCTATTTCAGACGCATTATATTATGTAAGTATTACACAGGGTAGTATTACAGTACAGTAGGTACATCTTTGACCATGTTGTTTATATGTGCGTAAACTTTTAAGTCAATTCAGATAATCATAATTTTAATACCAGAAATAATAAGCACAAGCTTGCCGTTCCACGTCTGAGGCTGAGTAGGGAGGGTAAGTCGTTTGTAGGATTGGGTACCAAAATGTTACAAGTTACCGGAACATATTGCTGAACTGCCCATTCATAAATTCAAATCATACATGAAGTCCTTACTTATGAAAGGGGGCTATTGCCTATTATATCTAGAATAGAAGATTTCGACGACGACGACATCTCCTGGACTGCTGCTTCGTAGTAAACTTTGCATTTTATAAACCCAACTTTTATTTTGCATTGTAAGTATAACATTCAAATATCTATTAATATTGTAATACAAAAACATGTTGTAATTGGCGATTGAAAAAGAGTAACCACCTACCGAGTTTCTTGCCGGTTCTTCACGGTAGAACAGAAATTTACTTTCCGAACACGCGAAGCATAGGTATTCTTTTACATTTACATTATCATTTCATATTCACATGTTTACATTAGGTACCTACTTGTTACATTTAACTTGACGATTCATAAGTACCTAAGTACCTACTTATTTTAAGTCTAAGTAAGTATGTGATGTGAATAAAGGTATTTTCATTTCATTATAGGTACCTACCTACACCCATCTCATCCTGTGGGTGTCGTACGTAATAGACAACTAAGGGAATATCATCAAACGGGCAGGGCAGCAGCGTTTACTTGGGTAAGTATAAATATAACCTACTGCGGTCACCACCCACCTAGCGTTGAGACGACCTATGGCAAATCCCTCCATATAATTGTAGGTATGTCATATAAATAAAAATAAAATAAATAAATATCCCAAGATGCTTTCATGTTCCGAATTGTTGTGCGCTTTTAGTCTTGCAGCATTTCTCTTTGGCTACTTTTTTATTTTTGCATGTTGTGTTTGCCTTTAAATAGATGTGCATTTGGCTATGTTTTTAATGTGTATGTTGAATATAAATGTATTAATGTACAACTGCTGGTAAACCATAAATAAATAAATAAATAAAATAAATAAATAAATAAGACATGCCACGCTGGGCCACACATCGCCATCTAGCCCCAAACTAAACCGAAGCTTGTACTATGGGTACTAGACAACTGATAAACTTACTTAGATACTTTTTTTTGTAAATTAATACATATTATACATAGAAAACACCCAGACCAATACAAACAAACAGACATGTTCATGCACACAAATGTTTGTACTGTGCGGGAATCGGAAGTCAGAGGGCAGAAGGCAGAGGACACTACCAAATGAGCCATCGAGCTTGTCACCTATGGAAGGCCTATGTCCAGCAGTGGACGTCTTCACGCTAATGATGATAATTACAGACGGATAAAAAAAGTCCACCACTCAGGTAGGTA
This sequence comes from Conogethes punctiferalis, assembly GCA_031163375.1. NCBI lineage: Eukaryota > Metazoa > Arthropoda > Insecta > Lepidoptera > Crambidae > Conogethes > Conogethes punctiferalis. The sequence goes on along the minus strand of CM062077.1, from coordinate 25,868,211 downwards.
TTTTGTTTCGAAATGTTGGAATTTCTTCGTTATGTTTTGGACGATCATAATACCATCACCAGTTTTTTTCTGGGTGGTAGTCGTAGTAGGTACTCGCCATACACACGACCAGAATAATATGTTCGACGTTCTATTCCCCTCTACTTTACTGATTAAGAATGTTTTGTGTTCACAAAATCACAGCTATGAAATTCACTTTAAAGACGACATACCTATCATAAGTAGATACAGAGATTTCTTATTTAATTAAATTTAATAGACATAATTCAGAACTCGCGTTGCTTCTTATTTGATCAATTCCTTAGTATAACACGTTTTCGAACCTTATGAAATAAAGTAAAATTAAAAAATACGTATTTTTCATCCATTGTACCCTTGAATGATATTTAATTTATTAGTAATTCTGTGTAGCACAGATAAAGAACAACAGTTCAGTATTATTTTATAGTAAAATTTATTAAATAAGCAATGACGGAACTCGAGAGGTGCAAGCGTCAGTTAGGCCTAAATGCGCGGCGCCCGCGCAGCGCGCTCTCTTATGGTTATTAGAAATTGTTATTATAAAGTGATTTTCATTATGATGATACATTCCTAAATTTTTCTTCTTAAAGTTGACATTGAATGGATGTGTACACAATCTTTGGTACAGCCAAATAATGGAGATCCATAGATATTATTTCGTCTAGACATGTACATTTAACTACCTACCTGCGTGTTATTAGTAACAAAATAAAAGTTTTACATTATTAAAAATATACCTACCTTAGTCTAATATACTTTTATGTTATGTCTACATGAGCATATAATATAGGTAATGTACCTACCTATAGGTAGGTAATGTTGAAGAAAAGAGTGATACAGATATCACTTAAATCATGACAAGGAGTCCATGTTGGCAATCCCAAAAATAAATTTAAATTTTAACTATTCCTATTTCCTTCCTATACCTAACTACTATACGCAGGTACGTTAATTATGATTAATGAACCCTGAAATATTATCTTGCGGTTAAATTCGCGGTCAATACTAAAATCATCTAACCTCTCTTCCATGACCTTTCAAATATTGTGCAATCATTCCCGTTAATCTTCCAGATACACAGCCTATCCACGGGATACCTAATTATTTATGTTGTACTAACTGATTCTCTCTGTCAATGTCATAATATAATGTCATCTTTCTTTTCTCGCCATACATATCTTCAATATCTAACAAAATTAGGTTAATTGCAATATTTCTAATTTCCACACATTATGTGCATTTCTTCAGAACCCATCAAACACACAAAAACATTTGACGAGCCGCGAAAATCAATCCACAAGACGTTGAATTACCGGTGGGAACCGCATCATCCCCCGAGTCGGAGTCTGCGCCGGCGTCGGGCGCGGGCGCCTCCATGCAGGCATCGCGGCAGGCGTGCGGCGCCAGCTCGACCCACAGTCACCACCACTTCACTACCAGCACTGGGCACGCACCTCACCACACTAGGCCCCGCGGCGCGCCCTCACATCGCTTTTTATTCCTCGCAGCGCGTCACCGGCGTGACGTAGAGGATTCGTCACCGCGATCTGCTGCAGTGACGAGGAAAACGCTTTCTGGGAAGCTGCGCGGGCGCCGCGCGCCACAGAGCAGCAAGGCCGCGCGCGCTCGCGCAGCGCACTGCTCGTCCTGACCAATTTGCGTTCGTATGTTACTGCGCTGTGGCGCTGTTGTTAATATGCAATTCTCGTTAATAGCGAACGTGCATTTTGAACGAGTGTGGACAGTCTTAGCGTAAATTGGGCTTTGGCTTCCGAATCATGAGGGCACTGTGCCAAATGGCGCTTCTATTCAAATGGAGATTAATATACTTTACTAGTATCTGTCTTTCTACAGAGAATTATTTAGTTGCTTGCTTTAGCGAGATAATTAAAAGGTCCCAAACGTTACCTACATTTATTTAATGTAACGATAACTTGGCTTGATAAATGAGATCGCATTTAGTTAAGAACTCATAAAACTATACCTTTATCAATCATTTTAAAATTTATTCTTACCGTCTCGTCACATTTATTCAAATTAAATAATTTTGATTAAAGATTGATTGTAGATTGTAGGTATTGCAAGAAATTTATTTGCTACAACAATTTTTAAGACTCGTGTCATGTCATCAAACCACGTAACATACAAAACAATAACATTGATTATTTCAGGCGTCGCGCTGCGCGGGCGCATGCTAATGTCAGCGGTCGGGAAACCCGCGCTCGCGCACTGTCCGCTATGGGTTCTTGTGTGAAATGGCTAAAACGGCGCTCATGCTTTGTTTTAAACGTATAAGTAGATGACACATGATTTTAAATCCAATGTTTAATAATTTCTTAATGTGTACGTAATTGATTTTAGCAGTAAGCACCTACTCTCATAATAACCCAATGGGGCGACAGGTCGACCACGACTGGACAAAACATAGATCTATTGGCTACAGTGCTTTCCGACGCACGGGTAGATAGACTATAAATCCAACCACCACACCATCCTGATTTCGGATCTTCGTTTGCTCGACCGGTATATACCTAATACTCGTAAATACTTAAATAAATTTTAGGAACCCAGCTGCACGAGCCCAGCCCGCACTTGGCCAGTTTTTTATGTTCTGACGTAGACACCTAAACAAGGTCGACACAGGTGCGCCATGGCATTGAGGTTGAGACCTATCGACAGGTCGCTACTTGTCAAGTAATGCAAATGCATGGATAGGACGATATACAAACAAACCTTAGAATAATATCACACATATAAGAAGCAAACAGTGAAATATCGTTGATTGAGTTATACCTACTTAGGTATTGATTCTGAACTTAAATCAGACAAATTATCTCTCTATTCGTATAGCTGTTTATAAGCTTTTCGACGACAGGGCTTTCTGAATAAGAGCATTTTGCAGAAACATTAAGTATAAGTAGGTAGGTAGGTAATGAAAAAATGTCTTGTTTTGTGGTTGAGCAATTATTATTATTAATAAACAAAACATTTTTCATTGACTCGTTCGGCAGATGAAAGTTTGGCAGACTTAAGTTTCAAAATAGTTAGGTATTTCATCATAACTTATTGACCTCTCAGCACATCATACCCGGGTTGAGACAACAAATTTGTGACATCAATGTGTAAGCACTGCAGACTCATCTATCCCACCCTTGACCCGTACGAAACAAAACCCGGATATTCATTGAAGATGGGAAGTAGGTAGGTAGGTACACATGAAAACATGAAACAACAAATGTAATAACGAGGATAGTTATGTAAAAGTAATTATGTTGCTTATTCTTGATGAACCAGTCCACGGTATTATATTTGTTAAATTCCATTTAAGTATACTTCTTCTTATTAAATCATTACAACTTTAAACTCAAAAGTTATGGAATTCGTTCTAAAACCTTAAATATCTGCGTACACAGTGAAAGGTATTAGGTTGAAGGAGTATATACCTGCTATGTGAAATTTCATAGTGAACTTCAACTATGTTACAAATTATTAAAAGCTAATTTTTAGTCTATTTCTTTGCTATTTGTAAGATTTTCTTAGATATTTTATAGAGTAAAAACTTAAGTTTTGAACGCGCCAAGTCAAATAAAACAATAAAAAAAAACAAATGTCAACACATAAATGTCATCAATTTGTATTCAGTCGAGTGGGTAGTCACTATGTTTTTATTTTATTTCAATTAAATAATACGTGTAAAACATGGTTATATACGGGGTCTACATTGTGAGTAAATCAGGCGGCTTAATATACAACTATGACCACAACATTCCAAGAGTCGAGACTGAAAAAACATTTGGCTTTCCTTTGGACCTCAAATTGCAGTATGAAAATAAGAAAGTTATAGTCGCATTTGGCCAAAGAGATGGAATAAACGGTAAGTAGCTGTATAAAACATCAAAATCATAACTGAAGAGAATCATATTTTTCTAAAATCTTATCGTAATAGTCTTATCCATTCTCCTGACAATAAAATTTAGAGCAATGTATGTGGTACTGCAGTTGGCCATGTCCTCCTGTCCGTGAACGGCTCGCCGGTCAACGGGCGCACGACAGACGACGGACGAGATGTCTTCGATCTCATAGAAGTTAAGGTAAATTATACTATTTCTTGTGTTGGTTCTTTAGACTTGACGGAAGTTTTCAAAAATTCTAACTACCCTAAAATTACTAGTACTCCACTACTTCAAAGACTATAATCTCCCTAACATTGTATTGCGACACAGAATGTGCACATTATGAAAAGTGCCCCTCATGAGAATGCATATTCTGTGAAATTTTAATTTTCGGCTAAGTCCTCATTTTGTATCACATCCACAAAAGAGGTTGGATGTGGCCAAAACACAGGCCAAAAGTATGAACAGAAAAAAACAATCCATATTGTTTCACTTGCTTTACCCTTACTGTCTGATTTTGTTGAATATACCGTAAGCCTTACATTATAATAAAATACCATCTCCTTTTTCTCAGGAAAACTACCCTCTTAGTTTGAAATTTGGAAGGGCTCGAGCCACAACCAACGAGAAGATAGTGCTTGCGAGTATGTTCTATCCGCTGTTTGCTCTCGCCAGCCAGCTCAGCCCCGTGCCCAAGTCCTCCGGCATCGAGTCCCTCACCGCCGACACATTCAAATTGTCTTGTTTTCAGACATTAACAGGTAAACATGATTTTATACAGACCAAAATCTATCTAAGTGAGTCAATAATAAAGAATTTGAATCCTTTTGAACTCTGCTAGATTTTCAAGTCTAAATGTCTCAATTGATTTAAATGAATTTTGTTTTAAGTACATCAGTAAAGATACTTATTTAGCATATAAATACATAGGGTTTACAAATCACAGTTAAGCACTTGTACACAAAACCATAATGTGACAAGATGCAAATTTCCAATGCAGAAAATTGCAAGAAAAATTGCTGTGTGCGATTGCATGCAGCAAGCTCTTCGTCTATGATGTTCATCAAAGATATTTTCTTCAAAATTTAAATGGATTCAAAACATAAAATACAGTTTTTTCAACTTTTCAGGTGTAAAATTCATAGTAGTGACGGAGCCGAGTATGCAGGGCGCCGAGGTAGTCCTTAGGCGCATCTACGAGATGTACTCGGACTACGCGCTCAAGAACCCCTTCTACTCGCTGGAGATGCCCATCCGCTGCGAGCTGTTCGACACCTCGCTGCACACGCTGCTCGAGCTGGTGGAGAAGTCCGGCACCAACAACTTGTAGCTGTACGTACGCTAAGATATTTATGTTTAATGTTTATTTAAGTGCAATAAAGTGTTACTTTTGAGATTATATTTTTACTTGTCGCTGAGATGTGTGCGCGCGCAAAACAAAAGAAGGTGTTTGAGTGCTCCTTTATTTTTTTGATGCATGTCGATAAGTAGTTTTATTGGGTGTTGTAATTAGTTTACAATTAAGCGGTAATTCGCTGGCGGCGTCCGCAGTCTTACGCTGTTTGTGTTCTGATGGTCGCGGCGACGCGACGTCGGCGGCAGGTGTGTGATTGGTTGAAAGCGCTTAATATGGAGTTTTTTTTTTATCATGGAATGAATGAATGAATAATCGTCTGCCCATAGGCGCTCTAACCATTGCGCTACCGGGGCCTATCTACAAACAAGAGCTGTTAAGGTCAGCTCAGACAAGGAGAGACATTAGTGTGCGTGAATTGGGATGATGACTAAAAAATAATTTAATGTCCATCAGATAGATTAATGAAAAATATTGGATACGTATTTTTTATTTTGCCTCTTGTTCAAAAACTTACGAAGATACATTGATTTTAAATGTCACATGACGTCACGCTAGAGTACAAAATATACTCTAACGTGACGTAGTTAGCCCCCACTCCGTAACTTTAATGCGCTATATCTAAGTATTTTCTTGTTATTTTGACAAAACAAAAAATACGGGTCTTATATTTTTTTATTATCTAAGAGACGGACTAATTATTTTCTTCATTTTCATACCTTGTCATCATCCGTATTTTTATATAAGGTACTCGAAAATCAACTTTAAAATATTAATGCATGCTTGAACGAAAAAAGCTCGAGCATTTTTGGATATATAAAAAATAGAAACCGCGCGAGAACTCTTCCTCTGTCTGTTGCTGAAATTCCTCTGTCAAACCTGAACAGTTAATAAATCAAACACCAGTTAGTTTACAATAAAAAATTTATTGATATAATCATTATTTATTTATAACAATTGAAACCGAGGCGAAGCCCCGCACGCACTCGCCGCGTCTACGCTACGCTACCGCTTTGTACTTGCGCACGCGCCGGCGCGGCCCGGGGCGGGCGGCGACGCGCCTGCACGCAGTCAACCAGACCACTGACGAATAGGTGCACTTTATTGCTTCGAAATACAGTCCAAAATCAAAGAACATTTCGCAGTTGAGGAGCTTCGCAACACCATTCAACCGCACTGCGTCCTCAAACTTAGCGTGAATGTCTACTATACACGTCACTTCACTATCACGACCTACTCATGTCAGCTTGGTTTACTCTGTGCAGACGTGTCAAGTAAAATTATCATACACGCACATAGTGCGATTCGAGAGACTAAGTATATCGCGCGATCGACCGATCGCATACTGTGATATATGAAAAAGATCTATTACAAGCCACGTTTGACCACACACAAACTTAATAAAATAACAGCATTCGTAAGCTTATGCCAGATAAGGAGATACAAACATGACGAATTTCTCTCACTCTTATTAAAACAGGTTAAAAATCTCAAATCCATTTATCTCAATTAGCATTCTAAGGATGTGGCATTGTGCGGATTACAAAAGCTACAGTAGGTACTTAAAGTAAATTGCCTACGGAACACATAGTGTGAAGTACCCGCCCCGGGCCGCGGCACCAGCACGTTATACTCACAAGCTCCTCGGGTATTTGTCGCTACAGTTATAAAATCGTTACACACTATACTTATGGACAAGCCCTTCGCCCGGGTGCGCTCGATTACGGAATTCATGCAGCATACTTCATCTTACACAATGTATAAAAAGTTTGCTCTATGAACCTCACTAAGGACCGCGGGCGAAGTCGAAGGGTTCAGTATAACGGCTTTGAGTGATGACCTCGTGAGAGATTCTCAGCGGTCGGTACAAAAATAGAGCCACGAGCGGTCTCCTACAAAATATAACCTCTGCTCGCTATAATTAAGTCTTAATTAAGTTAACGAAGGACCTATTTAAATTAATCTACGTCGGAGGCGCGGGGGCGCGGCGCGTCACAACTCTACTCGTACAACCCTCCTTACAATTACTACAAAACCATTTTAGAGTCTTTTACATCTAATTCAAACAAAATATAAGTTAACGTTACTTATTACGACCAAATTTTCGGTTCAAATAGAATCCATCAAACAATACACGACTTAAGATTTATCATAAAGGCCATCTCGCATTCGTTTTGTGTTAATATTATTGTATAGGCACGCGTTAAGTTAAAATCCAGGATGTCTACGCAGACCGGGAAATGAGAAGGTACTGATTAATAGAAGAAAACCAAGATAGAGGTATCCACCGGATGCGAGACGTACCATGGTCAGTAGTCACTTACGAACTAGATAGCCGCTAACGTACTCTAGCCTAGCCTACCGCCCACCGCCGCCCTCCCGCCTCCCGCCTCGGCTGCACACAGAAGTACAAAACATCAACGACTCCGCATCGCGACCTCCTAAGGTTTCAGAGCTACAAACACAAACTATTTTGATCTATTCACAACTACCTTTTGATGATGTTTTAAAATTGATAATTCATAAATAGGGAGAAACAAGACTAAAATAGTGGAAAATGGACGTGATATGTCAGTGGAAAAGCTACCACGGATTTAGAGCAAGGCCATTTTGTCTGTTCATTTATTATTATCAAGCAGATACCTTACTATAATAAATTAATAACTGTCTACAGCCCCTTAAGTCAACTCTTAGGGCCTCGCGATGCGGAGGGTAAAACAACGTAACAACCCTGTAGAAGTGGACCAGCGCGGCCGCCCGCCGGACGCCGGACACCGGACGCGCTCCGCTGCGCCGCCACAATGAATCCTTACGCCCAAAATAATTAATCTTTTACATCATATTGCACAGATACACGGCACTCTGTATTGCACTCAACAAGTCTTTGATCTTAGAACATTAAATGCGTTGATCCAACGTCGCCACGAATCGACACAAGCTTAAATATGCAATGGTTTTTGTATATCATTCATATAAATCATTTATTTCTGTAATACGATCACTAGGTAAGTATCTTTGGTATCCCTATAATTCCTGCACAAGTGAACTGTGAAGTAAATTGAGCAATTTAACTGATTATTAAAGTCCCAAATTACATAAAAATTTTGATAGTCGTCTGGTGAAATCTGTACCAAATGTCTACCTACTATAACTATGTAGTATGTTCCTAAAGTTCTCAACTGTATAAAATATTAAGAATTGTCCGGAATAAGAGCGGCTCCGGCGGACAACAGTACTATCTGAACAAATCACCGTTACTAACTATCGCCGTCCCTGGCAGTGGGGACCGTTACGCCCGCGAATTCATTATGCGTAGAAGTGCTGGTGGCCTTAGAAACGCGTCCGATGGCGTACAGTATGTATGACTAATTGTTCAATATGAATAAAAAAGCCGGTGTCGCATAATCATATACAAGTCTAATAGTCTGAATTAATAAGGTGTTACCAGGACATCCACGTCATAATCATTCCGAAGAGCGTATTCATCATAAAATTAAGTACGGATGTAGTACAAACGTAATTATCGAATAAATTACTGGCTCGAGTTACTGTAAAGGAGTCGACGTTAGAATACTAGGAGTCCTTTATTTATTTAGGTGCTTACGCCTAACGCCACCCTTAGGTGCGTTCGTCGAAATGGTCAGGAATAGATTCGAAGTAAATTAACAAAACACAGTATGAAACTTTCTATGAGCAATCAGTACTGTACAATATCAAAGAGAGCTACGCGGTTTTTATTCAAATCTTCTCTAATTATTTAGTTCAACATATCTACATTTCGTTAAAATACTGTTGGACAGTGATTGAGAAGCATTTTGCTTATTTATTCTTAAGCGTTTACCAAGGCTCAGTCTGTGGGATTTTTTTAAATTTCTTCGCCAAAAGTAGAACTAAAATTATTGTTGAAAAATTAAATACAAATAATATCGAAACATGTTAAAATTTTTAGTTTTACGTTAATATATAATATTAGATAATTTTGCCTTACGATAAACTACGGACTCGTATTCAGTCCAGTCTTTATCCCGGCAGCGGTGCCCGTCGACAGATCACCGCTCCCGTCGCTCAGTACTGAACCGAGGTTAGTCGGCACAAGCTGACATAACTCGGTACAAGCCGACGTAGCTCGGTACAAATCGTCGTAACTCGGTACTCGAGTCGTGTCCCGGCGGAGGGCAAACGGACTCGAGACCACATCGATCCTCACTTGAATCACCCTGTACACAATCATACTCGGTCCAGGCAGTATTGATATACTCCGTAGAGGCCTAGGTCGTTTAAAAGTTAGTCTATACATGATACACAAAATAGAGACAAGTCTGCGTTTTCGAGTTACATTTTTCATTTTTGGTAGATTCCATTCAGTCGTAGGGTAGATGACAATGATTTTATTCCGAGAAAATTGAGCTGAGATCGAGTATAAAATAAATCTGAGACACTTTTAAATACTTGTCATATTTAAAAGAGTTGATGGCGCGATGTAACAGGGCACAGCGCCATCTGTTATTATTTTTAGGAAATAATTAACGTAAACACTATTATAAAAAAACGTGATCTGATTATAAAAATTGCAAAATGGTTATCAACTAATATGGTCTTCGTCTTACCGGTAAATATTGTCATCCACTCTATTCACACGCCGCTTCGACACAAATACTCGATAGCCGCACGCCAGATGGCAGCGCATGTCCGTTCACGAAGCCGACACGTCCGCAGCACTCATATAAAGTCAATTCAAAATGGATAGAGTAGGTGAAATTGTTAGCTATTAGATTGGAAACGTACAGAGTTCCTAATAGTTAGAATGAGGGAGATATATCGGTCAGGCGCCATTGTCATATTCATACACAATTTGTACATGCAAGCACACAACGTAAGCGTCGAGCGCGCCGGCTTCATAACGGATACCGTGCGATAGGCTGCGCACGTCGGTTACGATTCATGGGATTAGTTCGGTTTCATCCAGCTACCGGTTTTTGGGCGTTTGAGTTTCTGTAATATTGCTCTCCCGGGGAGTACGAAATCCGCAATTAATATGTGAACGTGTCAGCTTCAGAACGGACCCGACTCAGTAGCGGGGCGGCCCGGGGCCCCGTCTCTGTTGCCGGGGCCCCCGGGGGCGGCGCGCACTAGGAGGCGGGCGCGCGCGGGCCCCACAGGCGCAGCTCATAGTCGTCGGAGGCGGAGGCCAGCACGTCGTGGTGCACGGGGGCCCCCGGGGGCGGCGCGCACTAGGAGGCGGGCGCGCGCGGGCCCCACAGGCGCAGCTCATAGTCGTCGGAGGCGGAGGCCAGCACGTCGTGGTGCACGGGGGCCCCCGGGGGCGGCGCGCACTAGGAGGCGGGCGCGCGCGGGCCCCACAGGCGCAGCTCATAGTCGTCGGAGGCGGAGGCCAGCACGTCGTGGTGCACGGGGGCCCCCGGGGGCGGCGCGCACTAGGAGGCGGGCGCGCGCGGGCCCCACAGGCGCAGCTCATAGTCGTCGGAGGCGGAGGCCAGCACGTCGTGGTGCACGGGGGCCCCCGGGGGCGGCGCGCACTAGGAGGCGGGCGCGCGCGGGCCCCACAGGCGCAGCGAGTAGTCGTCGGAGGCGGAGGCCAGCACGTCGTGGTGCACGGGGTTCCACGCCACGGCGTTGACGCAGCGCGTGTGCCCCGAGATCACCGCGATCGGCTCCTCGCCGTTTATGTGCCAGATGTACACCTGCGGAGACGCGACACACTCGGCTTAATATCGCAGAGATCTACTTAGAATGAAAATCATAAAAATACGTATGATTTGACGCATTTCGTCCCTTTCGCATTCGGTCCCATTCACATTCGGTCCCATTCGCATCCGGTCCCATTCGCATTCGGTCCCATTCACATTCGGTCCCATTCACATTCGGTCCCATTCGCATCCATTCGCATTCGGTGCCATTCGCATTCAGACCCATTCGCATTCGGTCTCATTCACATTCAGTGCCATTCATATTCGGCCCCATTCACATACAGTCCCATTCGCATTCGGTCCCATTCGAATTCAGTCCCATTCACATTCGGTCCCATTCACATTCGGTCCCATTCACATTCGGTCCCATTCACATTCGGTCCCATTCACATTCGGTCCCATTCACATTCGGTCCCATTCGCATCCATTCGCATTCGGTGCCATTCACATTCGCATTCAGACCCATTCGCATTCGGTCTCATTCACATTCAGTGCCATTCATATTCGGCCCCATTCACATTCAGTCCCATTCGCATTCGGTCCCATTCGAATTCAGTCCCATTCACATTCGGTCCCATTCACATTCGGTCCCATTCACATTCGGTCCCATTCGCATCCATTCGCATTCGGTGCCATTCACATTCGCATTCAGACCCATTCGCATTCGGTCTCGTTCACATTCAGTGCCATTCATATTCGGCCCCATTCACATTCAGTCCCATTCGCATCCGGTCCCATTCGCATTCGGTCCCATTCACATTCAGTCCCATTCACATTCGGTCCCAATCGCGGATAATTTTTATTACAAATGTTTTTACCCTGTTCAGAACACTTTTTAAATTTAAATTGAATGTGGTAACTGGTTTTTTAAAGATTTAAACAGTGACAAATGTACCAAATTCAAAGTGTTCTGAATAAGAAAGCTAATTCTTTCTAAAACCTACAAGAACTCACCACCAGCCTCATCTTGCCCACTGCTGAATAGGCCTTTTTTTTTTTTGCTGGAGAAAATGCATTTTCGCATACCCGCCCTTCGGGGGAACGACGGGGTATGTGGGACTCACGTCGCCCTCAAACGGGAGGGCGGCACCCTGCCTCAAGGTGATAGGGAGGCAGGGAATACCCACTAAAAACTCCAGCCCTTCCGTCAAGCGCCCTCCCACCAAAAAACGCCAACCATCCACATTCTGGTCAATCTGTACCCATCCTCAGAAACGCCAGCTGTTGATAAATGTCGGAGGTACCTTATTGTCCTCGCTGCCGGAGGCGATGAAGTCCTGGTGCGCGCCGCCGAAGCACGCGTGGATGGTGAAGTGGCCCTGGCTCAGCCCGCGGAAGCGCCGCACCAGCGCGCGTGCGCCTGCGCACGGACACGCGCTTGAGCATACACACAGCAGCACAACACAGCCAGCTGTGACAACCGGCAACTAACTGAACCGGTCAATTGACGACTGGCTCATTTGGTAGGACCTCTGCCTGCTGAGCCAAAGGTTGTGGGTTCGATTCCCGAATACAAGTATTTATGTGCATGCACATGTCTGTTTGTACTGGTCTGGTATTGTGTATAATATTGTATTTATTAAAAAAAAAAGTATCGTCAGTAAATTTTTCAGTTTTCTAGTACCCATAGTACAAGCTTTGGCTTAGTTTGGGGCTAGATGGCGATGTGTGGCCTAGCGCGGCATGTCAGCTAGGGCACGAACGATCGTTCGATGGACGGCTCGCGTGGTTTTATGCCATAAAAAACGGTTTAGTCTATGAATGACCGATTCGCAAAATGACTACATGGTCTATAAATGACCAATTCTCAAAATGTACAATTCTTAAAATGACCGATTCTACAAATGACTGATTCTATAAATGACCGATTCTACAAATGACTGATTCTTCTATTCTATGAACAGTAAGTAGTTTGTGAGGAATATCGTAAATTAAATGCTATGTAAGGGGAGTCTTTGTCGGAAAAAACTCCCACTCTTTGACGTCACGCGTAATTTTAACGGGCTATATCTTTGCAATTTTCACTTTTGGTCTAATTTACAAATTAAAAAATACGTGTCTTTTAATTTTGAACAATTAAAAGACGGACGCAACAAGTGTATTGTTATACTAATAAAAATATATATTAGCCAATGTGGAAGCCTGTCAGGTGCTGGGTCACTCACGTATGTCCCAGAGGTGCACGCCCTGGTTGGCCACGTTGAGCAGCAGCAGCGAGTCGGCCGCGTTCAGGGTCATCGCCATCACCGCGTGCTCCTCTTGAATTCTGCGCAACAACAAAATTTAATATGTTATTGTCTGCTGGGATTTATGGGGCTAATTCGACTTTGGGTGTGTGGCGTGCGCACGCGCATCCGAGCATGTGTGTGTGTCTCTGCGTGTGTGTGTACGCACAGGTTCCTGTCGGTGAGGTCGGTGAAGTCGTAGGCGCGCACGCGGTGGTGCGTGTCGGCGGCCAGCACGCCGCGACAGTGTGTGTGTGTGTGTGCGTGTGTGTGTGTGTGTGTACGCACAGGTTCCTGTCGGTGAGGTCGGTGAAGTCGTAGGCGCGCACGCGGTGGTGCGTGTCGGCGGCCAGCACGCCGCGCCCGTCGCCGCGACAGTGTGTGTGTGCGTGTGTGTGTGTGCATGTGTGTGTGTACGCACAGGTTCCTGTCGGTGAGGTCGGTGAAGTCGTAGGCGCGCACGCGGTGGTGCGTGTCGGCGGCCAGCACGCCGCGCCCGTCGCCGCGACAGTGTGTGTGTGTGTGTGTGTGTGTGCATGTGTGTGTGTACGCACAGGTTCCTGTCGGTGAGGTCGGTGAAGTCGTAGGCGCGCACGCGGTGGTGCGTGTCGGCGGCCAGCACGCCGCGCCCGTCGCCGCGACAGTGTGTGTGTGTGTGTGCGTGTGTGTGTGTGTGTGTACGCACAGGTTCCTGTCGGTGAGGTCGGTGAAGTCGTAGGCGCGCACGCGGTGGTGCGTGTCGGCGGCCAGCACGCCGCGCCCGTCGCCGCGACAGTGTGTGTGTGTGTGTGTGTGTGCATGTGTGTGTGTACGCACAGGTTCCTGTCGGTGAGGTCGGTGAAGTCGTAGGCGCGCACGCGGTGGTGCGTGTCGGCGGCCAGCACGCCGCGTCCGTCGCCGCGACAGTGTGTGTGTGTGTGTGTGTGTGTGCATGTGTGTGTGTACGCACAGGTTCCTGTCGGTGAGGTCGGTGAAGTCGTAGGCGCGCACGCGGTGGTGCGTGTCGGCGGCCAGCACGCCGCGTCCGTCGCCGCGACACGCCAGCGCGTTGACGCGGACGCCGTCCCAGCTGTTGATCAGCGCTCCCTGCCAGGCAAAAAGTGTTCTTAATTCGACGTTATAATGTCTACATTAGCTTTCGTCACGCGAGTGCGACATCTGCTGCGCCTGCGCAGGTCCCGGCGGCTGCAGTGACTCACGTCGAGGCTGCAGTGGTAGAACTGGCCGCGCGCGCCGCCGCACACGAACTTGTCGCTGGACGCGTGCCACGCCACCGCCGTCAGCGAGTCCTCCTGCGAGTGCGACATCTTCAGGTGCAGCTGCTCCGTCTGTGGGCAAGCGAGCCGTTACTATCACAAGATATAATAATGAGATCATCCACTTAGAAATACCTGCACTTCGTTTAGGGATGTTTCCAGGGTCAAAATAATTACATTATATTTAGTCCGTATTTTAGATTATAAAAATATATTTGACACGTATTTTTTCTTTTTTTGTACGCTTTATGAGGAACTTCTGCCTCGCGCATTCGTTATGTGGAACCAACTTTCTGCGACAGTCTTTCTGAACAGCTACGACTTGGGAGCTTTCAAGAAACGAATTTAATAGGCTGGCAGCGACCCCAGAATCCGATATGAGTTTTTTTTTTTTATAACCCAAGACATGCCACGCTGGGCCACACAGCGCCGTCTAGCTCCAAACTAAGCCGAAGCTTGTACTATGGATACTAGACAACTGATAAACTTACTTAGATACTTTTTTTTAAGTTGCGAGAGAGAGAGGGTGTCCATGGGCGGTGTCGACTGCTTACCATCAGGCATCACACTTGCTCGCCTGCATCATAATATCCCGCGGGTAGTGCGTGCGCGGCGTACCTGCATGTTCCATATCCAGAGGTCGGGGCAGTCCTCGGGCCCGGCCGCCAGCAGGTAGCGCCCGTCCGGACTCCAGCTCACGAACGACACTCCGTACGAGTGCCCTTCTAGTGATTTTCTGCAGGAAAACATGTGATACGGGTAATGAGAGCCTTCTGCCAGGTGCCTGCGCACTATGAGTATATCTTTTAATAGGTAATGATCAATATGGCCGACAATTCAGCGAGCGATACATAATTCGTTGGGTCATCCGGCTCGAAGGACCAAAAAACAACTATAGAGCGTTTTCACATTATCCGATTGGATATCGGTTAACTGAGTATGCGCATACATTGTGACTCAATTGGCTGTTTACTATATCGACTTTATGCGTAAAATCTATGTTAGCCTGTAC
The DNA here is from genome assembly GCA_031163375.1 of Conogethes punctiferalis. NCBI lineage: Eukaryota > Metazoa > Arthropoda > Insecta > Lepidoptera > Crambidae > Conogethes > Conogethes punctiferalis. The sequence goes on along the minus strand of CM062077.1, from coordinate 25,852,742 downwards.
AATATTTTTGGTAATTTTATTTATCACACTAGGTTCTCTTCAAAAAAACAAGTTCAAGCAAAAAAATGTCAGTCATGTGTGTCAATTATTAACATGAACTCAAAACGAAGTGTTGCGTCAGAAAAGTATGGTAACATCATGCGTACCTGAAGGAGAGGCGCTTGGCTTGCGGGTCGAAGTCCCATATCATGACGGTGTTGTCCTTGGAGCCCGACGCCAGCTTGGACCCGTCCGGCGACCACTTGCAGTACCACACCTCGTCGCAGTGCTCGTTTAGGACCTGCAATGTGGCGCCATCCATATTAGTCGACTACACACATCAAGGAAACAATTAATGCGCAATATGCAGCTAATAATAAGGGATGTAAGGGAGCGACCAATTATCGTTTTGTTTCAAGCCACCCTCATCTGCCCGTGCTGAATAACAAACGAGGCTCTGGCAATCGATTGGTGGCTGTATAACCATCACAATTGAAGCGCGAGGCTCGGCGTGGCAGCGGCAGCGGCACTGACCTGCAGCGAGTGTATGGGGAAGCGGTCGGGCGAGCAGTGGTGGTCGGCCAGCAGCGTGAAGGGCACGTGGTCGGGGCGCGGGTCGGCGCGCGGCTCGGCGTGGAAGCGGCAGCGCGCGGCAGCGGCACTGACCTGCAGCGAGTGTATGGGGAAGCGGTCGGGCGAGCAGTGGTGGTCGGCCAGCAGCGTGAAGGGCACGTGGTCGGGGCGCGGGTCGGCGCGCGGCTCGGCGTGGAAGCGGCAGCGCGCGGCAGCGGCACTGACCTGCAGCGAGTGTATGGGGAAGCGGTCGGGCGAGCAGTGGTGGTCGGCCAGCAGCGTGAAGGGCACGTGGTCGGGGCGCGGGTCGGCGCGCGGCTCGGCGTGGAAGCGGCAGCGCGCGGCAGCGGCACTGACCTGCAGCGAGTGTATGGGGAAGCGGTCGGGCGAGCAGTGGTGGTCGGCCAGCAGCGTGAAGGGCACGTGGTCGGGGCGCGGGTCGGCGCGCGGCTCGGCGTGGAAGCGGCAGCGCGTGGCAGCGGCACTGACCTGCAGCGAGTGTATGGGGAAGCGGTCGGGCGAGCAGTGGTGGTCGGCCAGCAGCGTGAAGGGCACGTGGTCGGGGCGCGGGTCGGCGCGCGGCTCGGCGTGGAAGCGGCAGCGCGCGGCCTGGTGCGCAGCGGCCTGGGCCAGCAGGGCGCGCAGCCGCGCCGGCGGCATCATCAGCGCCGGCGGCAGCGCCTGCTGCACGCGCGCCAGCACCTGCGCACAAGACGACCGTTACACCTCTCACATTATAAATGCGAAAGAAACTCTGTCTCTCTGTTACGCTTTGCCGCTTAAACCTCTCAACCGATTTTGATGAAATTTTACACAATCTTTAGACCCCGAGAAAAGACATACCAAGGCTACCTTTTATTGCGAAAAAAGGGATGAAGAAACTTACATGAAAGCGGGCGTATATGCGGGCACAGCTAGTTCAAAAATAAATTTAAAATTTCTTCATTCATAGGCTTAAGACGAGCGGCTTAGGGGATAACTCGGACACAAAAATCTCACTCGCGGCCGAGTTTCCTACTTTCACATTCAGTGCCCGAGATTACTTCGCTTACGATGTGAAGAAGTGCATTCGGTCAAATATACATTTTTCAGACGGCACAAACAAGGATCTTGTATTGAACTAAGTCCGGAGATTCTTGAGCCATAAGGTACGTCTTCTTGCTGGTGGTCGTTTACCCTGCATTATGTATCTCATCTCTGGGACGGTTCTGCAAAGTACCTATTGGAAGCTCAACAGGTTACAGCGACGTGTTATCCGTATTGTCGGGGATCAAGAGGTGACTAAGCCCCTCCGCACATGGAGCTACTCAAACATGACGAATTAATCAGTAATTAGAATTACTAACTAGTTATAAACTGTATTTCGCACACGACGCTACTCAAATTGCAAGGTTTCAGTCACTCCTGTTATTTCTACTACCAAATAAACACGTGCGAAAAACCTAGAAAGGGGAAATATTGGAAGCAATAAAAGTGTCGAGTGGATCGATCATCTTCGCGATGACGATGTCATTATACTATAATAATATTATCATCATAACAGACGCCGAAGGGAATCGACGCAGATTTACCTATACCGATTCACCCATATATCCAAAAAATAATGTGAACTGCAGATTGTCAGTTGCAGCATTTCTGCACAAATTCAATATTTAAGGCTTGATCATTCATTTTTCACATCAAAACACAGTAAACTCGGTAACCTAGTAGCTCGGCGACCGGCACGACGAGTCGCGCGCGATCAGTTGCCAACGCGTTACTAACTGGTTAGTAACTAGTCGCGTCGTGTGCGAACCTGTATGGCAATGTATGGGCGGTGACGCTCAAAAAACTCGTTAGTAATTTGAGTTTGTGATTAGTTTCTTTTGAGTAGCTCCATGTGCGGACGGGCTAAGACTCTAGAACCTCTTCAACTACCTAAAGACATTGCCAGTCTTAGTGTTCTCTACCGTCTCTACAATGGAGAATGCTCTGAAGAGTTATTCCAACTAATCCCATCCTCTCTCGAACAACACGTGCTGGACAGCGTTGTCATCCGCATACCATACAGGTAGCGTGCACCAAGAGGTTCAGTTCCTCGTTCCTGCCCCGTGCCATTAAATCATGGAATGCCCCTCCACCTCATGTGTTTCCCTCCTCTTACAATCCTGGGTTCTTTAGGCGGGGCGTGAAACGGCATCTCAGTGGGCCTTCAGGGTAGCCGGTGGTCACTCGTGGTCGCCGGTGGTCACTCGTGGTCGCCGGTGGTCACTCGTGGTCGCCGGTGGTCACTCGTGGTCGGCGGTGGTCACTCGTGGTCGCCGGTGGTCACTCGTGGTCGCCGGTGGTCACTCGTGGTCGCCGGTGGTCACTCGTGGTCGCCGGTGGTCTCTCGTGGTCGCCGGTGGTCACTCGTGGCGGCGGTCGGTACTCACCCCGGCGCGGGCGGCGCCCCCGGCCCAGGCGGCGCGCGCGCGCAGCTCGCCGGGGTCGGCGCACATCATGAGCGCGGACAGGCGGTGCACGCGCTGCGTGTCGAACTGCAGCGGCGTCAGCTCGTTGCGCAGCACGTGCAGCGCGTCCATCACGCGCCCCGCCTCCAGGTGCTCCAGGTACTTCTGCTCCAGCACCACGAACTTCATCTCCTGCAAACACACCGTACACCATGGGATGTAAGGGAGCCAACCTCACCTGCCCGAGGTGCATCCTGCCGAATAACAAACGAGGCGCTGGCGACCGACCGGTGGCGGTATAACCATCACAATTGAAGGCGTAGCTAAATACCACAGACCGATGACGGGCAGCAGCGTCCCCGGAGCCAAGGGTCGTGGGTTCGATTCCCGCACAGCATGAACATGTCTCTTTGTATCGGTCTGGATATTTACTATGTATAATTATGTATTACTTTACAAAAAATGGCATGGCGGTGGCAACTGACCAGTTACTTGCCCGTTGTCACGGCGACTTGGGCTACTCTTTCGCTTTCCGGCAGGCGTAGGGAAGCCATTATGTCGTGCTACTATAATAAAAAGCCGTCCCACTTCTATGAACGAGCAGCCTCAGAGCAACAGTACACATTTAAGAGAGGTAGGGCATAGCAAATCTTCGCTCGTATTGAGCTGCCCGTCCGGGGGAAGGACCTCCACCCTATAGAATACCGCAGCCAAATGACCTCCGGGTCGTGTTTCTGCTGGTGAGTAGGGTCTCCGGAACTCGTGGGGGGTTGTGGTTGGGCCGGCATGGCGGTGGCAACTGACAGGCTAACCAGTTACTTGCCAGTTGTCACGGCGACTTGGGCTTTTCATTGGCTTTCCATCAGGCGTAGGGAAGCCATTATGTCGAGCTACTATAAAAAAAAAACAGGACAGGCGGACACTCACGGCCAGGTTGTGCGGGTCGACGTGCGGCGAGTCGCGCAGAAGGTCGTGCAGCGCGCGCAGGTCGTGGTCGGCCTTCACCCAGTCGCCGGCCAGCACGTGCTGCCGGAACGTGGCCGCCGCCGGGTGCTCCAGGTGCAGCCCCGACTCCTCCATCAGCAGGGCCGCGCTGCGCCTGCACACAAAAAAAACACCTGAACTCTTAACGAACGAACGACGACGAACTCCCATATAAACTTTCAACCCTTATTTCACCCCCTCACTGGTCGAAATTTCAAAAACGCTAGAACAAATGTTTAATTAATTATTTAATGTCAAGTGCTTTAATATAAAGTTTCATGGTTTTACCTTTAAAAATTAAGCAATATTTCAACCTCTTCATCACGTTTTTCGAAATAAAAGGTAGCCTATGTTCTTTCTCAGGGTGTAAAGATTATCTGTGCCAAATTACATCAAAATCGGTTGAGAGGTTTAGAGTGTATTCATTACAAACATACATACACACGCAAACATTTTACAATAGTAGTGTAGATGATGACTATGTTATACCAATCAGCGTTTGAAAACCCTATGTGATCTACATACGTATAGCGTTACAATATATAGTTGCGTGCGGTAAAGAGTCGAACAGACACTTAATTGCGATGGCGGCAGTTCCAAGTAAACAGTCAGTAACGCTATCGATTCCGGCGCTACTTGACTGGCTGAGCAAATAACTTGTTTGCTTTAGGGCTAAAGAAGAAACACAAAGTCTACCTATTCCATATTTATTAGGAAATCTTTAAGTCCGCGTAAAGATTATGCTAGTTCACAAGTTGATTTCAAACCTGTTAAGTTATTCAACAACTAGGCTTGCTTTTAAAAAGTTAAGATTTTCTAAGACTAGGCATCTCCATCGCTCTCTTCATCAAGTCGATAACGTTACGACGTTACTTGCGTAGAAATTGTCATTGTAAGAAAGTCATGCGATAATTACATACTTGGATCTCATCCCAAGAGCATAGATGTACCTACTAGTGTTACGGAAATCAGAAAGTAGGTATTGTAAACTTTTATTATATTATGTACCTACTTTAGGATTCAGAATTTAGAATTGCTCCTGATTCTTAGTACCTACTGAGAGATAGTTATGGAATATCTAGTTGTCCACTAAGCACAGACCTTTGTCTGTTGAACTCAGATTTCTCCAGATTGGTCTACTTTCTATAAAACGGTGCATACGTGATCTGATTACGTTAATTCATGTAGGTGCTGCCAATTGCAAAAGTTAACTTTTTAATACCGTTCAAGTGTCAATGAAGCCGTTTAGCGCCCGCCAGCAGCGGCGCACGCGCGTGCAGCGAGCCGATTGATTGGCGATACTAGCGCGCACGCAACTTAACACTGGTTTCCAAAGCCGGGACGCCCTATTGTTTGTGGGTAAACACCTCTTCATTCCTGCCGGTCGCAGTGGACACCCACCTTCACCTCATCTTTCAAAAATCCGCAAACAATCTAGTAATATCTGGGATGCGTTTCAATGCCACGAAAAATAGGTACAAGATATTTGATGAGTACATATATTTTATGGGCACAGAACCCCAAACCTAAATATCGAAATATACATTTATGTAACTAAAAAAAACGCAAATGAATAAATCTTAAAGCTTACTCTGTAAAATACATTATTTCATCTATTTGAAATTAACCACAAGTTTAGATAGTGTTATGTGACAAATAAGTATTGGAGTTTAATTTTCAGAAACAAGCCATTACTCAGAGTAGGATGAGATGAGATTACCATAAAATTTGGCAAGCTATTATCTAAACAAATATAATATTTGCCGAGGTACCTAAGCTTAAACTATGTTTATACATATAGTTAGGTAGGCTATATCCAGGCGTGCATGCGACCGGGCCGCCGCTCGACGCGCCTGCCGCGCCGACAACATGCCAAGTGGTAATTACCTGCCTGTTAATGAAATTGTGTTTGCAGATTTCTCATTACTATAGTAATAACTTTAGTGCATATGGCCACATATCAAACAAACAATTACGGTAGAGGCCATTATTCGTCTATGTATTTGTGATATATTTGTATGCACCAGCAGTGGGGGAGGCTTAATTATGTGATGATAAGCTTGATAGTGGGATAGTCATATCCAGTCAAAATTAATCTTTCTTCCAATTTAATAAAAACTAATATAGGGTCTCAGTCACATGATTAAATAATTTTTTAAGGAGTGTAGACAGTTACACAGGCCAAAAACAGCACTTCTGGTAGGTACAGCCACTCATCAACCCACCATTCATCATTTCCCCAAAAAATATAGGACAATATTTTTTTTTGGGGGAAATAAACCTAGATGTATGTTAGTGTATAGGTTGAAATATAAATTATTGCATCAATTTTGTGGGCCATCTGTACCTAGATCATGATCACATGATCTAGGTGCTTTTTAAAGGACATTAAATGATTTTAATGTCCTTTAAAAAAAGCACCTGCTTCAAACTATTTTCCCTGGTACTGTACAATTTCCCAAAGTTCTATGTATAGGTAGAACATGACTGGACAAATTGATCAACACAACAAATTAACCCAACATGGAATTAATCAATTTACATTGTACTTTTGCACTGTAGACCTGCTAATATTAACAAACTAATCTACTAGCATACTAACTGCTAATATTAACATACATGACTAAAACAATCACCTTTTAATAAAATTATCATATCACAATAAAGTAAATAATAGTTGAAATCCAACAAATTATTATCAAGTTAAAAGTCAAATTTACTGTCTCATTTGATAACAACAAATCCACTTCGATTACATCATTATCATCACACAAAAGGCATTACCTATTAAAATACAGCTTTAATTAAACCTATCATTGATGACAGATGAACTGAACACTTTCAAGATTATGTTATTATTTTGTTGCTTGGTAGAGATAGTGAAAGTGATGCCTTAATTTAAATAAACGAGTTAGTCAAGGCAACAAGCTTTGTCCTATGTGGGAATTACTCAATGGAAACACTAAATTAATATCCAATTACATTCATCCACTATTATTTAAGGTATGATATGTAGTATCTAATTACCTAGTTAATGTTAGAAAGGACATTATTTAATACAAAATGCCAATAGTCTTAAAAACTGACCCCCTAACATTGAGTTATCAAAAATAATTGTATCTAATTTCAAACCATTATCAATAAGATGAATGATGAGTTATTGTGATCTGTATCTTCATGTTTTATTTATATCTTGTAGCTAAGTAAATCAGTTCCATTGTTTTCTAACAATAAGATTACATCAGGCACAAAAAGTAGTATTTCAGTCAAATACATTGAAGATGAAATATCAGTTGATCTGATTGGCATTGTGAAAAAGCTCTTAAATCTAAAATACTTGTACAAGTTGGCAGAGCAAAATATGAATCATGGGAGTGATTTGCATAATAATCTTTTGTGTTTATTAGAATTTAAAGAAGTCATTGGCCTATTGTACTTTATAGAATACAAATTACAGGTAGGTGGGTAGTCTGCTAAAATCAAAAACACAAAATCAGCTACTAAAAATTTACCTACCTCCATAAAACTAAAATAAATAATTGTCATGATTACATAAAAAAGCTTGCACAATTAAACATGTGAAATAACCTTTCAGCACACAGCAAATCAATATGGCAGAGATAACACTATCTAGCATCCATGGGAAAAGTGTTAACAGAACTCACAGCTATACATAATGTGAAGAGACACAGCAAAGGACATGGAAATGCAAAGCCTCAAAGGCCACTTGTTGATGTGAATTACCCATCAAGGCAACATGTCTAACAGTGACTAGACAGATCCACAGAGGAAAATAAACAAACAAGAAACACTAGCTGAATAAACAATGATAAATGTCCAAACCAATAATTACACTGGCTACAGAAAAGTTGCATCTAATGACAATTGGATTCTTTTTTCTTTGTCTGTCTATAAATCTCCATGAGTTTAGGCCATTGACCCAACATTCTGTAATCAATGACACTGAGTTAAGACAATTGTGTTAGGTGAACAAAAGATATACTCACTCGAGTCCAACAGATATGAGGTGCTGCCCGATGAGGCGCACGATCTCCTGGTCGGTCTGCGTCATCCGCAGGCCGGGCGGCTGCACGTCGCCGTTGGTGGGCGGCGCGTCCCCGTTGAGGTGCAGCGGCGCGCCGTTGGCGACGGGCTGGTGCGGCTGGTGCATGGCTGCGGGCTGGGCGGGCGGCGACAGCCTGCGGGTCCGCTTGCGCGGCGGCCGGTGGCCTGCGCCCTCGTCCCCCGACCCCGAGTCAGTGGAGGCCAGGCTGGCCCGCTCGGCTGCGCGTGCTCGCCGCGCTCCCCGGAGCGCCGAGATCACGAGCGCGCCCGCCGCATCGGCCTCGACGCTGCGGCCTCGTGACGTCACGGCCGCCCGCTACGCACCGCCCGCACTCAATGGACCATCTCCCTTTGTTCGTCGCTGCAGAATGATGCTTCTCCGTTGTTCTTCCGTTGCGCCTTCTCGTCCTCGATCCGGGCCTGTCGACTCGTCCGCGACGCTCGTGTGCGCTCGCAGAGCTCTGATTGCAGGTCGAGTTTGTGGCGTTCACCAGCGTACACAGAAATCAGCTGAAAATGAAACGACAGCTGTCTTTCTTCGCTAATGCAACATCGCCCTTCTTTCCGTTTCGGATGACGTTCGGTCCCGTTCGGTTGCGCATCGGCTGGAGTCGTCGTTTGTTGTAATAATGACCTCAAAAATAAAATAAACGCATTCTTCAGAAAGCCTTAAAATTGCAAACTAAAATAAATTGTATCTTTATTACCGAAAAATATTGGTAAAAACTTAATGAAATAGGTGGAGTAAGTTACAAAATACATAAAAATATCTCGAAAACATGGGATGTTCTTGTTCGTTAACACTCAAATAAGGTAGAATAAAACTAAAATAATAAAATTAATACTACACGTTTTTACTAGAAACGAAAATCTAATTAGAAAATTATTTTGCTACCGTGATGGACGGTCAACAAACGAAAGAAAACAAAACGCACAAAAGCTCTACTATTTACGAAGATGGTTCAATCCATTCACTCGATTTCAAATGTCATCGTTTCAATCTTGAATTGAAAAATGTTCCGTAGTTGTCGTAATTATAGTTTTGTGTTTGGAAATGGAACATTATTTCAAAGTTGTTTTCCAATATTTCAATAAATAGTGAGTTGATTTTATATAAATTATTTTGATGATTTCAAAATCAACACTGAGCCTATTTACCTCATGAAAGTTTTCATAACGTCAAGCTCAGCTGTCAAATTAGAAATTGCAATTGCAATCGGAAATGTTTGTGCAAAGAAAATAAATTTGTTATTTTTGTAATATACATGTAACTAAAAACAATGGAATTTATTTCGTACAAATTAATACTGTTATATTTGTTTGTCAGACCAACAAACTTACAATTACTTATTAATGTTAAGAATCAGGTAGGTAATAAATACATGCAGTCCATTATTTGGTATTTTTCATATAAATTTTAATAAACTTGTGGTCTTCCAACTTATTTTAGAGCTACTGCGTTAAAGAAATGTTCCTAAAGTGTTTGTTAACTATTTATTACTAAATGTTGAATATTATGTACAGTTTATGTTTATGTTTATTGGGAGAGGCCTATGTCCAGCAGTGGACTGATGTGGGCTGATGATGATGATGATGATGATGATGTACAGTTTATGCTAATTTAATATTCAGCTGCTCTGCTACTGAGAACTTGGATTAATTTCAGGGAGGCGACGTAATGCAGGAGAACATAACAGCCAACGTGTCGGAGGACACGGTCACGCTGGAGTTCCTGCGCCTGGATGGAGTGTTCATATCGCAGCTAGTCGATTTTACTAATGTATGAACTTTACGTAATATGATAATGTAAATAGCCTAATTCATTTTATTTAGAACAATCAACAAGTTTACACTGATACTAATATTTTTAAAGAAGTGTCTTGGTATGTAGGTATTTCAATTATAGTATTGAAATGTTTTACATAAAAGTTAATAACAGCCAATTTTTTTATCAATGTTCGTAATGTGTGTAAAGGTTATCAATTAATTATTATGTTGCTCATTATTAGTTAGCATAATTAGTACCTACTGGAGTTTAAATGTTAGTGAACCTTGTTCCTCATAGTATATTTTAACTGAAGCTTATGAGGAGCAAGAGGCTTAAACAAGAAAATAAAAACAATATAAATTAGAACTGTCCATACTAAATTATGTATTTATGTAGAGTATTTTGAAAACATCTCATACTTCAGGAGGTGGAAGCGATGAAGGTGGTGATCCCTGGCGAGGAGGAGCTGGGGCAGACCGGCCACCAAACACTCTGCTTCCTGACGCACGCTGCACAGGCTGACTTCATCGCGCCCGACGCCATGGCGAAGCTTCGACAGGTATACATACTATATGGGGTTAATTAGCTCTTTACAGATTTTTGTTGGTAATAAAAGTTCTATAAAAATTTAAAGGGTGTATTGAAGGTTTTCTGAAAAACCCCAGATGGCACCACATAAAAGGCAGGTCCTTTCGTGATTGGTTCCTTATGACATAGCAACTGACCAATCACATGATAGCTGGATCTCAGGTCTACATAATGCTATCTATCGGATTTGATTTTGAAACACCCTCATTCTCTTGAGAATCCGCTGCACCCATCTTGATGGGTGCAGCGGATGGAGTAATTATTCCTGGTGTAAATTCTAGAAAAACCCCGGCACCGTGCGCGTGGCGGAGGAGGACAAGGGCTGGCGGCAGAGCACGGCCACGGCGTGGGCGGGCCGGGTGACGCGGCTGCTGTCGGCGGCCGCCGCGCGCCACTGCGCCGCCGCGCGCGACGCCGTCTACCTGCGCGCCGCCGACCTCGCGCGCTGGGCGCCTCGCCCGGGTATGAATACAATGTATAGTCGCGGTCGGATTGTATAATCCGCCGTATTACATTGCTGTTAGCTGTTATCTAAAACAGGGCCTTTGAACTGCGACGGTTTTTTTTTATAATAGCTCGACATAATGGCTTCCCTACGCCTGATGGAAAGCGAAAGAGAAGCCCAAGTCGCTGTGACAACTGGCAAGTAACTGGTTAGTTATCTGTCAGTTGCCACTGCCATGCCAGCCCAACCCTAACCCCCCCTCACGAGCTCCGGAGACCCTACTCCCCAGCAGAAACACGACCCGGAGGTCATTTGGCTGCGGTATTCTATAGGGTGGAGGTCCTTCCTCGGACGGGCACCTCAATTCGAGCGAAGATTCGCTATGCCGTACCTCTCTTAAAACGGTTCAAGCATTAGTCGGATCGAATGCGGCTAAACAAAGAACCGCCGGTTTATATGCGGCGCCATATGTCATTCAACACGGCTAGCCATAATGTACCATAATGAGTTTTGTTCCGATTCTTAACACTCGTGGCGCTACCTGACATAACAACAATGGCATTGAATACAGAAAGTGTGTTGCTAAATTGCGAAGTTATGAGTGAGTTAAATAATATGCCAATGAGCAGTGGCTTTAAGAACAATTTTCAAATGCAATTAATGATTTCTATTCATCTCAATAGTCACCCCACAATTTTAAGTATTGAAGTCGGTTTTTCGTTTCGCTAAAACTTGGTGTTACTATTAGATGTCATAATTGACTCGCTCGTCGTGTACAGGCGTGGAGCAGTCGTCGCTGGCGGCGCTGGTGAGCCCGTTCCCGGCGCGCGCGCAGGCCGACCAGCGCCCCGCCGCGCCCGCCTGCGCCGCCGCCGCGCCCGCCGACGACTGCATGTGCCACTTGGAGGTCGCTAACCCCTTACTATACTTTATACTCCCTATTTACATGAACCATTCTTTAAGTTTCAACTTCTTCTCTTTGGGTGCGGTTTAAGTTGCCATCAGGGAGTCCGTGCAGTCGCACTTTCGATTGACTTCCTTTCATGAAACACTGCATTGCTAAGTTTAAAGTCCCTCAGCTCAGAAGGCAGAGGTCACTACCAAATGAGCCAATGAGCCAGTCAAAAGTCACTTTAATAAGGAGAGTGAGAGTACGATCGCACGCGTCGACTGACCAGACCCTCGGCGATAACGTGCAAGTGTAGTACAACTTGAACGCATAATGATACAATTGCAGGTGTGCGTGAACTGGTACCCGTGCGGGCTGAAGTACTGCAAGGGCAAGCCGCAGGGCGGGCTGAGCTACCGCTGCGGCATCAAGACGTGCCGCCGCTGCCACCGCCACGTGTACTACACGCGCCGCGCCGCCTGCGCGCGCACGTGACGCCGCGCCGCGCGCCGCCCGCGCACCCGCCCGCCGCCCGGCTGCCAAGGACCCTCACCCCTATCTCTAAGCATAGCTTTACTATATTTTTGTAAGTTATTCGTGAGTTGCGACAATACAAAGTCAGTTTTGTAAATATTTATTACGTAATCATTTATGTGTATAAGATTGAAGTAAAAAAATTTTTATTCAACCTATAGATATGTTTCATTTAGTGTAAGTACATAGCACCTTTATAACACTTTAGGAGCAATTTAGTATCTCACAATAAAGATTGGAACACTTTTTTATTTATTGTTAAAAAAATAAAGTAGAAAAGGCAAACTTAATGTCGCGTAGGCATTTTCTCTACCAGTCAACCTTTAGCTTTCAAGGTAAGTTAGTGTTATGAGTTGCCACTTCATAATCATGTATTTGCAATGTGTATAAAATAGAATGTGTTTTGCAACATAGAATAATGTGTATAGGGTAGGAATGGAATAATAAAATATTTTATTGCTAAATAAAACTTATAATATCCACTAAAGGTTAACAAAAGTAACTAAATCTTTATATTATACAATTGAAGTTAATAATACAATAAGCCTCATGTGCATCCTGGGAACGGCTCGTGCCTGTTTTTACGCAGAACAAACTTTATCTTCCTTTCCATATCTTCATTATAAATTGCCTTACACCTTTCGTGATTTACACGACGCCTTGTCTGGAAGCAAAAGTTAAGTTCTAAATACTGACACAGAATTTGCTCTTTATGAACTTTTTTTTATACTACTAGGGTGGCAAACAAGCTTGGTCCGCCTGATGTTAAGCGGTCACCGCAGCCTATGGACGCCTTTAACACCAGGGGTATCACATGATGTGTGTTGCCGACCCTACAAAAACTCTTCACAACCTTTTTGAAGGACCCCATACTGTCCCCAACTTGGTTACTTACGTAAACCTTCCAACCTTATCTGTTATTTTTTTCATAGGCAGATTATTCTGAACCATAAGTAGGTAACAAGATTATGAGAACTGGTCTTTCATTTCGCTATTTAGGCATAGTGAATAAGCCTTAACGAAAATGAATGTTTATGTTTATTGGAAATAGTGGTCAGAGCTTACACAATAAATAATTCTATTCAATTTGAAATTAACTTCTGGCAGTTAACTCTATGAATATAGGTAAGCTATCACACGACAAAGACCATTAAAAACCAGAACTACTTGGCAATGTAACTGAAAGGCAAATATTCTGAGTGTTACCTGAAACGGTTTCTCGTAGTATCTGGTGAGCCTGTACTGTTCCAGGATGCCTTCCTTGCCGAGGATTCGGTTGATGAGGCGGCAGGCGTCGTCGACGTTTTCGTTCTTCACGAACACCGTGCGCGCCACAAACGCAGGATGCCTGTTACTTAGCAGTCTAGCCGTTAGCCACATTATAGTTTTTAATTAAAGTTTACGAAACAATTTATAAAAAGTAAGGTTATGTTATTCAATGTCAGTCGACGATCCCATCAGATCCCATCAGTGACAGGTGACAGTCTGACAGTTAGCTTGATGACAAAGTGCGTTCTGTTCTAACGTCGTTCATATACCATTTATAATATTATGAAAGTAGGTTTATAAACTACATACTGAATAATTCCATGACCATCTATGTATCATACTAATTTTTAATACATTTTAGTCTTAAACATAAAATATATAAACACGAAACGAAATCGCAGATCCATAAATAAAATTGAACCAAAAAAAATAGACTGTTTCACGACAACTGACTTAACGATTTACAGATTTGAAATATTTTTATTTAATCAAGTATTAAAAATGGCAAATGATAGCGATATCAAGTCTCTTATGTCCCTGTCTTCGAAGTCGGACGGGAGCACCACACACGTCGCGCGGTCCCGCTGGCGAAACGCGCCGCTGCACGAGCGGTGCACCATGCCCGACATGGTGAAGATCAAGGAGGCCTTCCAGACCGCGTACAGGAACAAGCTGCTGCCAAACGAGTTCCGCACGATGCTGAGGACGTTACTGAATGTGGAGTACGACGATGACGAGTTCAAGATACTTTTTTTGAAGGTATGTAGGAACAGACTTGTCCCTACGAAAAGTGGAAGTACTTCCGCCGCGCTAGGTGATCGTGCTCGGGGACCACAGAGTACTTTGTAATATTCGGGGACCGTGGTCCAATGGACCATCTTGGTTTATTTTTTTTTATTTTTTTTATACCACTGGGTGGCAAACAAGCCTACGGCCCGCCTGATGTTATAGTGAGTCATGATGAAAACTTCGCCTGCGCGTTGTAGGATTCCATATTGCAGCGATTTAGGTATAGATAGATGTTGCTACAGATATTTTGTATCTACCCTCACTCTGAACTAACTCTTTCAACAAGAAGCATTGAATCAAATTGCAGTGAAACCAACTAAAAGTTACGGCGTTAAAGGTGGTGGCGTGGATGTGTATCAAATGCCATGCCTACTCTATTATTACATATCCCTCAAAAGCCGTTTCACTCTTACCAGAATTTTTTTTTAACTTGAAACCCCTAAGGTGTTTCACAATTAAGTCATTCGCATTAGAAAGCGGAGGCGAAACGCATTGTTTGACGCATGTGCAGATCAACACGAACCGCGACGGCGAGATCGACTGGGACGAGCTGGTGTCGCACCTGCTGCTGGGCTACTTCGCCAACGACCCCGAGAACCAGCGCGCCTCGCTGCAGCAGTCCATCATGGGGCTGCCCACCGTCATGCGCTCGCAGCACCGCCACCCCATCTCCAGGATCTGCTTCTGCCCCGACGTGTCGAAGGTTTTACTGTTATAATTTCCTCCTTCGTTGTTTTTATGCCTTTTCTTCCAAAGCATCTGCTATAATTTGCATTTGCATCGAAGCTCCCCTCAATCGCATACCCATACTACGCGATTGAGGAGTGACAGCTTTCGTCTTTGCTTTTGGTACCAGTCACTTGCTTTTTAAGCTTTCAATGCTTCGCTTGTAGGTATATTTAATTTACGTTAGGAGGCTTCACTACGACAGCACTCGCTTCACGCCACCTTCACAGCCGGAGGCGCTATCAACATTCGTCTGTATGCACAGGACCGCAGCACAGACCCGATGCAGGGCACGTACATCACGGCGAGCCGCGACGGCATGATCAACTGGTGGTCGCTGGACATGACCCTACTCAGGACTGCCTTCTCTTCAAGTCGTGAGTACCAAGTACATCAACACGTCAAATTTATACTGCCACCTCTATAAACTACCAACTAGAATAAAATTCTAATATCCGGCGCAACGCCAGTTAGTTCAGTTTACTGTGCGACGTTTTACCTATTTTTCCACCGTCCAGTTTCTGGATAATATTTAAGAATCCTATAAAAACGGTGGTCTTATTTAACGCACAGTTGCTGTGTGCTTTCGAAGTACCAGCGTCTTGTGCAAACTTTCTACACCCTCCTCCCCCTAATACGGGTTTAAAGAAGGAAATTAAAGTAGACCTGACCTGACGTACGGCGCTTTTTTCCGATCCGTCGCGTCGCCCCTATAATCAGGCGCCCGGGGCGGTGGCCCAACCGCGCCTAACCTGACGCCGCTACAGCCGGTATAATACCTACCCAAGATCAATGTAACTGGCTGTATGTGCCCATATAACACTTTGTTGGCTGCTTGTAGCCCACCTGAAGGTGCGGACCACGTGGGTGACGGACATGGTGTGCATGCCGGACGTGAACATCATCGTGACCAGCTCCACGGAGCGCGACCTGCGCTTCTACGACTGCACCGCCAAGACGTTCACGCTCAAGATTGTCATCACCAGCTGGGAGTATATGGTACCTACTTTTAGCCTTTAGAGTTAGGGACCACTCTGTAGGTAACTAACGCTAAAGGCTAAAAGTAACTAACTAACTTTCTGGAGTTTGGGGGTAATTTTCGATTTCACAGTTACTGTAAGGCATTAAATTAAATTCTTTCTATGTAGATAAATCCTCCTGTACGAGTAGCTTATCTCATGTAGATGTCTGTCATAATGGCTGTCGTCATCTAAACCTTGGTTTGATCATCCATCTTAGTCAGTGCTAAAATATGGTCTATTCCCAGTTTCCCCCGTATGTAGGTTTGTATAGAGCACTTGCAAGAATTGTATAATACTTATTGCAGTTTTAACGCCATCTGTTATTAATATTTAGAACTGCCCCTCAATTTAGAACACTTTGGATACCTACGGAATGGAATAGCAGAACAGCAGGAACAGGTTTTATTCTTGCGAAAAGTGGAAGTAAGTACTTTTTGGTTCGTCGTAGGTATATGTACCTACTAGCTGCTGCCCTCGTGAATATTCGAATAAAACATCGCCTAATATTGTGTTAATCCATCCATCTATATTACTGTAAAGTTTCATTAAATCCGTTCAGTAATTAATGCGTGAAAGAGGAACCAAACAAATCCATCCATCCAAACAAACTTTCGCATTTTTATTACTAGGTAGGTACTAGTAGGACTACTAGGCAGGGCTTGGTAACGTTACCAATTTAACATTATAATAGCGTTAAGTAACGGTAATTTATAATGTTACTTTTTTTACCGGTAAAATAATTACCGGTAAGTCGGTAGCGATACTAAATTTTAACGGTAAATTATAACGGTAATTTTTACCGGAACGAAAACTTAACGTTAAGTTTCAGGTATCGATACTGCAATATAACGTTAAAAGTATCGATACCTGCTTTAGTTACCGGTAAAAGTAACGATACTTATTACGCTACTTTGCTGCATTGCCGCTCCGCACGGTTACCTATAGCAGAGCGGCAACTTCGCGACACGAGACGCATGAGACCATGTTGGGTGGGAGCGATAGAGACAGAGAATGAATTTAATCCAAAATTAAGTAAGTAACGTTTGAACGTTTACCGATACTTTTTACCGATACCATCATGAAGGTAGCGGTAATTTTTAACGTTAAAAATTACCGCTACTTTAGGTATCGCTACTTAAAAAAGTATCGATACCTCGGCGAGGCAAAAGTAACGTTACCATATTTTTACCGGTATTCCAAGCCCTGCTACTAGGATATGCTAAGTGTGCGTTGTAGGTGAACTAGTGATAGATGTCGCTACAGCCGTGCTGTGTTGTCGGCAGATCTGCACGATGTACTACCACTTCCACAAGGACGAGAACGAGAAGTGCATGCTGATCTGCGGCGACGTGGGCGGCAACGTGCGCGTGCTGCTGTTCTCGCCCATCAAGCGCGGCCCCTTCCGCAACGAGGCCGGCCGCGCGCTCATCCAGCTGCGCCACGTCGACCTGCAGAGGAAGGTATACCTACACTCAACGGGAGGTACACTTTTGTTAGAAAGATCTAGCAAATAACAATAACAATCAAGTATAAAACTAAGTTTTAATCTGTCGATATGAGACTCCAATTTCTAGGTGTTCGCATTTGGAGGACTTTGCGGAACCTCTAGAATAAAACTGCTAAAATTACTTACTCGTATCTTTTTAGAAATACCAAAATTACTTACTCGTATCTTTTTAGAAATACTAAAATTACTTACTCGTATCTTTTTAGAAATACCAAAATTACGATAAAAAGCGAAAGAATCAAAAATTGCCGCAGTTAAATGGGAAATTAATAGATGGCTTGAGGGTCACCAGGATGTATCAGTTCGAGACGTGACTGACGCTAAGTATGGTCATGTAGAAATTGCACTGCCTTTTGAGCTACCGCAACGCGACACCTCCACCAGAGGTGGAAGGAAAATGTCGCAGAATTACGCTTGTCGCAGGATCGAGCTTGTCGCAGGTAGTCAAAGAGTCGGTAGTTATGGGAGTTAGTCAGCAGTGGATCTCCGGCTTATAATGATGATCATGACGTATCAAGTTGGCCACAGCCTCAACTGTTGCCCGAGATGAAGCTGGTGGAGCTGCAGCGCGTGCACTCGGAGTGGGTGCGGCAGGTGTCGTTCTACGCGTCGCTGCACTGCGTGGTCTCCTGCGCCACCTGCCCCGACTCGCTGCTCATGTGCGACATCGCCGGCTCCAAGACCTACAACATGTTCAGAGTAGACAAGGTAATGAACATTCCTGATTGTATTTGCTTCGGTGTCCTTGTCGCAGGATGCGACAGGTTTGTATGCTTGGCATGCTTGATATTATCAAATTTTGCCAGCATTTGCTGGAAAAGTTTGCAAATGCAGATGCGATGCTTCTAGGTGGCTTTACAATCGGCATAATTTGCTTCTTTGCTCCTATTTATTTATTTGCTTCAGCTCGCTTTTTGATAATATAAGCTAAGTATTGACTATTTCTTATTTGTCTTTCAATCATGGTCTAATCGATAGACCATTATAAATTGGGCGGAATAAAAATTGCATTTCATAGTCTTCAAGTTAGCACAACTTGAATATATTAACAAATCCTCAAACGCTTCATATAAAACAGCTGCTGGTCAGGCAGGCAAGATTTCTGGTCACGTTTATAAATTAACGTGAGCATGAGTCTGCGCCGTGCAGTGACGTGCAGTGCGCTGGCAGGGCATCCAGTGCTTCGCGTTCCACGAGGAGGCGCACGTGCTGGTGACGGGCGGGCCGGACTGCGCCGTGCGCGTGTGGAACCCCTTCGTGCCGGCGCGCGCCAGCGTGCTGCTGCTGGGCCACCACGCCGGCATCACCTCCGTCGTGCTGCAGAACGCCGGCCAGACCATCTACTCGCTGGGCCGCGACCGCGTCATCAAGGTCTGGGACGTGCAGGGCCAGACCTGCAGCCAGGTGAGACGACGCGCCGCAGTGGACTGCTAGGCCGATGTTCGGAAGTAGGAATCACCGCCACGTCCACCACGTTGTCATCCGCCTGTAAACAACTGTTACTGAATATAGGATAGCACTATGACTTCTACATCGGTGTCCAACGTCTCAGATGCTGCCCTCCATCCATTAATGCCATCAATTAACCGTCCATACCATAGGAGCTGTCCTAAAAGACGTAGGCGTTCCATCTCGCCATTTCAGAACCTTTTCGTATGCATTTTATCAGTCGTACGGGCGATAAGGCTTTTGTCAGTTATCTTGATCCTAGGTCCTTCTACAAATATTTTAATTTCGCCGTTATATATGTATTAGGGTGTCGACTCAGACACCCCATGCATAGCCCTTTCCAGTTCGGAGTTCGGGCTCTGAAGTGCTAGCTAATACCAAAGAGAATGCTGGTATAATAATAGCGATAAATGAAGACGAATTGTCTGTCCAGACATACATAGACATCCCGCCGCAAGTGGGCGAGCGCACGCCGATCTCGGCGGTGTACAACCCCGCGACGCGCGAGTACATCCTGGCGGCGATCAAGATCGCGGTCATCATCCTGGACGAGCAGCTTAACCCGCAGCACACGGACGGGTTCACTCACTCGCGCGCCGTCGCCAAGATACTCTACAACCCGCTGTTCAAGGTGGTCATCACGTGCGGCATGGACAGCATCATTATCAACTGGAATCCGGTCACTGGTAACACAATAGTACCTACCTACTCACATTGGTCTAGTACCACCAGCGAACCAGGCAAGTTCACAGGAGATATGTCTGTCTGTACAATGCACAAGCGCGTGTGTAAACGTTCATACCGACTGCCTTAGCTTTAATATTGGTTTCAATGTAATGATAGTTGAACACGATCAGAGGCAAAATAATCTCGGTACAATTATTACTGGCACAATCCGGGATACCGTAAGTAAATACTGAGTATCAAACACCAACTCAAGTGAAGCTCGAACACAGCTTGATAGTTTTAGTTTTCTTTTTGTTATTCTCTTGAAGTCAATGATGCCTTGTCTCAAATGGAACCAAACATAGATATCGCTGTAAAAATCGCTTAGCATCGTGCACTGGGTCTCTGCTAGTTTTACTAGAAGCATGAATAGGCAATTCTGAAAGAAAGAATAACTTTTTATATGGCATTTGTTCTGTGACATGGTATACTGAACCTTATGTAGTTTAATGTGTGTCGTATGGCAAGGCAAGCGCAACGCGATGGTCCGCGACGCGCACACGCGGCTGCTGCACGGCGAGCAGATCCCGGTGGAGATTACGGCCGCCTGCTTCGACCCCGGCTACCAGCTGCTGCTCACCGGCGCCAGGAACGGCACGCTCAAGGTGAGGTCATCATCAATCATATCAAATCAAAGAGGTAAGGCATAGCGAATCTTCGCTCGAATTGAGCCGCCCGTCCGGGGAAGTACCTCCACCCGAATACCGCAGCCAAATGACCTCCGGGTCGTGTTTCTACCGATGAATAGGGTTTCCGGAGCTTGTGGGGGGGTTTGGGTTGGGCCGGCATGGCGGTGGCAAGTAGCTGGCCAGTTAAACTTGCCCGTTGCCACAGCGATTTTGGCTTCTCTTTCGCTTTCCATCAGGAATCCAGTATGTCGAGCTATAAAAAAACGCGTTTTTTCCCAAATAATTTATGTAACATCCCGTTGCACTTTGGTCTGAATATGAGTCTGAAACAAGTTTCACTTATTAAGCGTTGTAACCCTTACCACCCCACCAAAGCGTTAACTTGGTGTTTGTCGGTAATGTGATGGTGGGTGAGTTTGGTGAGGACATCTTGTGCGTACACTACAGTACACAAAACGGCTTTAAGAATAGGCTGAGTTATTCAGAGTTACGTTGTGCAGGTGTGGAACTTCAACACGGGCCTGTGCCTGCGCAACATGAGCATTGAGCACATGTGCGAGGTGACCAACTGCTTCTGGGTGGAGGGGCGCATCCTGGCCGTGGGCTGGAACCGGCACGTGACGGAGTTCGAGGACAGCGGCACGGCCAGCTCGGGCAAGAGCTGGGAGACGCGCCACACCGACGACGTGCTGGCCGCCGCCGCGCGCAACCCGCTCTCGCTCGCCACCGCCAGCTACAACTCAGAGCTCATGCTGTGGAAGCTGGAGACGGGGCAGCCCTACAGGTACCTGCAGCCTACTTAAATGCAAGGATTTAACGGCGTCACTCGTACATTTTAAATTAAATAATAAGTATACTTAAGAAAACTAAAATACATTTAAGCATATCTCAAATTGTACAATCAGCCATCAAATCCAATATCCTTGTTCTGAATGTTTCTCGTGCTCCTTTCATGAAGAAAGTTCTATAAAAGTTGAGCGGAGCATCGTATTCAAACTCGAACGCTTCATTAAGTGGTATAGGTCGCGGCACGTAAGTTGAGCGCTGAGCGTTTCTGCGCAGAAGTCAAAAATTCGGTATCACAGGGGGGAGTACGGGGCGAGGGCGGGTGTGCGCACGCGCTTATTGGCTCTCCAGTCGTTCCTCGCTCCCCGCAACGTCGCGTCCACCCGCTCACGCCCGACCGGTACAATCGCGTTCTAAGTTTTAATGTTCTCGTTGTTTAATTTGTTTGTTGAAATTTGTTTTATCAATACGCAAAGAGTGTCCAAGTTGTTGACTTCGTAACCGAATAATTTATCATTAAATTGATCAAGACATTTCAGATGAAGATGTTGATGATTCAAATGATGAAGGCATGCTGCCTTTGTCAGATTCAGACTATTTGTTTTTTAATTTAAAAAGAAATGTTCTATCGTTTCTATACAAACCTATGTTTTATTTCTATCTCACGTAAGTAGGCAGTAACCTCGTAACTGGTAACAAATTCCTGGCAGTTATTTATTTTTATTTCTTGTAATAATATTACTACATTAACTGGCTTTCTTGAAATCTGTTTTTTAAATGAAATACGCGGTAGAATAATTTACAAATAAAATGATAAATTAGTCGAGCTAATAAATGTGTGCGCAATAGTAGGTACACATGCGCAGCTATCCCCTCCATAGTCCGCTCAGCGCTCAACTTACGTGCCGCGACCTATACCTTAGTAGACCTATAACCTGGTACTACAATGCCTACTTGTTTTGATCTCCAAGCTACGAGTACGTATATCGACAGGACTCTGCTCCACTGCCATCGGATCCCATATACTTATGCAGACACTAAATTAAAGATCATAAAATTCTGATGTAAAACGCAGGTCTGATCAGCAGGCATTTTACATCATAGCTATGAGTTTTCAAACGCTATGTAGAATGGAACTTATTGCACTTTATATGTCCTTCTGCCTGTACGAGTAACGTACGTCGTCGGCAGGCGGTTCTCGTGCACGGACCCGATGCTGCGCATCAAGATGCACTACAGCAAGCGCGACGCCGCGCGCGCCGCCTCGCCGCCCGCCGCGCGCCGCCGCTCCTCCGTGCGCCGGCCCAGGTGACCAGTGACCACGCCTCCACACCCGCCCACACACATACACGCAGACACGCCACTCCCTAGCGGACACCACACGCACATACACTGCTGGCACATGCAGTGCTAGCTGCCAGAACATAACAAGTTTCAAATTCAAATACCTAGTTTGTTGCAAACATGTGGTGAATACCATCCTGTATGGATGGTATTCTGCCGCGATGATAATTACTTTAAGAGTACACAGTAGAAGAACAGGCAGTAAGATGACGCCCTCTTCGTGATTTTTTCGAAGTCTAAGTGGAGATGCGCCGAGACCCCCTCTGTAGTTACTACCAAAGGCATCAGGAGTAATCGCCCTGGTTTAGGGTAGGCTCGAACCCCTCGGTGGGGATGTCCCCAAGTCCCCACTATGAGTTATTGCTGAACGGGCAACATTAGTGCCCCTTCATTAATCATCATCAGCCTATTGCAGTCCACTGCTGGACATAGGCCTCTCCAGTTTACTTAGGGGAAACGTCTGGAGAGTATAACCATAATCGCCACCCTGGGCAGGCGGGTTGGCGATCGCAGGGCTTAGCTTCTCGCTCCGGTGACGTTTGCTGCCCATCATCATCTGTGGTATTAAGTTACACCTTCACCGGTCGGTTGCCAGCGCCTTGTTTTTTATTCGGAAGGATGCACCATGGAGCACTGGGGCATAAGGTTGGCTTGGAGCGAAATGCTGATAGGCCGTTCCCTTACATCTTCCTGCATCAATAGGGAGATAAATTGTTGAGGGGTACCTGGTGCGGTTAATAAGCCTTGTGAGGATGTGGAGATAGATAAATAAATAAATAAATAACCCAAGACATGCCACGCTGGGCCACACAGCGCCACCTAGCCCCAAACTAAGCCGAAGCTTGTACTATGGGTACTAGACAACTGATAAACTTACTTAGATACATTTTTTTTGTAAATAAATACATATTATACATAGAAAACACCCAGACCAATACAAACAGACATGTTAATGAACACAAGTGTTTGTACTGTGCGGGAATCGAACCCACGACCCTTGGCTCAGAGGGCAGAGGTCACTACCAAATGAGCCACCGAGCCTGTCGAGATGTCGCCACAATCGTGTGAACACGGCTTCGACGTAGATAGTTGACGTTGCACGTGTCGCAGCATGGGCGGGCCGCGCGAGTCCATGATCGACAGCCAGTCGGCGATGGCGAAGGCGCGCGCGCGGCGCGTGTCCACGGTGTCGCTGCCGCAGCGCATCCAGGCCATGCGCCAGCTCGCCGTGCACGCCATGATCTTCCTCGAGACGCGCCCCTTCAGCATGCGCGTCGGTCAGTACCCGCCGCTCTTGACCACGTAGTGAACTCGATGCGACTGCGTTCAGTCACCCTACAGTTATCAAGCCACCTGCTGCCTAACCCATTGCCTGTCCGCAAAGTAGACACAATAGATAAATAGCAGCAGTGCACGGGTTACTGATGATATTTGACAGCCAACAGAAATTGTTGGTATTCCACTGTTGGATGTAAGATTTTCCAAAAATCGCTTGCTAGTTTTACATTCGGTCGGTTTTATAAATAAGCTTTCAAGGACACAAATAAGCAATCAGGGAAAACGAGCAGTCTTCTTTTTTTTGAGAAATGTTAGGCCGTGATATTAGCAATCACACCTAATACCACCTTCAAGAGTGAAGGAACGGATATTTATTTTCGCTAAAGTGACATATCCTATTCGGTTTCCTCTCGTAACAGGGTTGGTGGGCAAATTAAGAGCGAAATTAATTTGATCTTTTAAGTAGATATTAACCTTACTTGCTTAACGCTCAATTTGCGTGTGGACAGCGTCCCTAATGCTCTCCCTGGAGAACGGTCAGGTGCAGTGCTGGTCGGACCACCCGGCGGGCGGCTACCAGGGCTCGTTCCAGGGCATCCACACCGCCGGCGACTACGTCTCCTCCTTCGCCACCGACATACACAACCACTACCTCTTCAGCGGCACCACAGTCGGATACATCAAAGTCTGGCTCATGACCAACTATCTTACCACGGAGAAGGTTAGTTGGAACCAAGGAATTCGTCGTTACCATATAATGTTATCATCCCATCTCATCTTTTTATTCCTCCTTGATAATCTTCCACATTCTAACTTATTATAGTAGTCATCATCATCACCAGCCTATTGCAATCCACTGCTGGACATAGGCCTCTTCAGTTGCTCGCCACTCAGGGCAAACATTTGGAGGATATGCCCATAATCACCACGCTGGGCAGGCGGGTTGGCGATGTTCGTAGGGCAGGACGTAGCTCCTCGCTCCGATGACGTTACTGCCCGTCATCGGATTGTGGTATTTAGCTACGCCTTCAATTGTGATGGTTATACCGCCACCCGTCGGTTGCCAGTTCGGCACGTTTGTTATTCGGCAGGATGTACCACGGGCATGTGAGGTTGGCTTGGGGTGAAAAGATGATAGGCCGCTCCCTTATATCCTATTATAGTAGGTAAATAATTAATTGAGGTCCCGACTTGATCCCATTTCGTCAGACGCACATCAGCATGCCCCGGCTGCGCCTCGAGTTCCCGTTCCTGTGGCGCGACCGCATCGAGGGCCGCGCCAAGAGAAGCGTGCGCGACCAGCCGCAGCCGCTGCTGCTCAACAGCTACCGCGGCCACCTGCGCTGCATCACCACCATGGCCTACATCGACCACCTCAAGCTGGTGCTCAGGTACCGACGCAGCGGCGCGACCAGCCCGAACCGCTGTAGCTGCCGGCAGCAGCGACAAACCAGCTTCATCTAGTGTTAAGTACCTTCTTTGAGAGAGCAAGCTTAGTTCACCAACAGTTGCTGTTGAACAACTTCCACCATCTCAGGCCAAGATCTCGCGCAGCTTGACTTCAGGCATCGCTCTATCTGGAAAAACCAAAGTAAGTAAAGCTTAACCGTTTTTAGGCTGGAAACTCTATGGTTCTATGCTGTTAACATCAACCTCACTCACGTGAAGAACGAGATGTAGGTAGCCCTCTTCATCACATTCTTAAGTTTATGTGGGCGTTAGGCAAAGTATACAAGCATGGATATAACTTTGTGCAGCGGCAGTTCGGACTACAGCGTGCGCGTGTGGCGGCTGTCGGGCGAGTACCTGCAGACGCTGGGCAGCTTCGTGCCCTGGACGCTCGAGGTCACGCGCTACCCGCCCGACGTGCAGAAAGT
Organism: Conogethes punctiferalis; assembly: GCA_031163375.1. NCBI lineage: Eukaryota > Metazoa > Arthropoda > Insecta > Lepidoptera > Crambidae > Conogethes > Conogethes punctiferalis. The sequence goes on along the minus strand of CM062077.1, from coordinate 25,827,083 downwards.
CGCCAGTTTCACCACATTCAAGGTTACTATAAAACCACAACAGGTTGATTGATATTAGGCAGCAACATAAGCAGGGATTGCAATCTGCAAGCAGCGGGCAGGAGCTGCGTGCTCAATCCGGGATCGGATTTCGTAGATATTCCAACAACGCGGATTGCTAGAATGATAGTAGATGGAATCAAGCTGATGAATCATGTTATACTTAATATCGATATCGTAGGAACGTTTGCTAGACCAAGTAAGCATGTCGGATATCATTTAGAACTAAGTATTTTAAAAAAATACTACGAGACGCTGCTTAATGGATCTAATGACCAGCTTATGCTTCGATATCGAGCTTGGCTAGCAAAACTGCATGACAATTCATTCAGTAAGTTGTTATTAAATTGGTCGCAAATAGACGGAGAGATAGACGAACAATCTTATAGAGGACCTCGTTATATAAAAGCTATGTTTTAGTGAGTGTATTGCGTATTACCCGACGAGGCTAATACTCGTGGCGCGTGAGAGTGGTTGTACGGTCCTCAGGTGTGGCGCGGCGGCTGGGTGTCGCGCTACGTGCCGGGGCAGGTGGAGGTGGACAAGCTGCGCGACATCACGGAGCTGGAGCTGCACACCAAGACCTTCGGCGCGCCCGCCGAGGACCCGCTGCTGGGCCGCTACTTCGCGCTGCCCACGCGCCCCGAGCGCCAGCTGCCCATCAAGCTCGACGACTCGCTGCAGACCGTGAGTATACAATGCAAAAAGTATAATAAATCCCCATTGTCGTCACAGTGGAGACTCAGAAAGGTGCGAGGCGAGACGACGATGGGGTCTTGCGAGACCAAGATGTCTTGGCCTTGCGGGCGGGCTTCGATGTACAGCATCTTTGCCCGGGCTTTCTCTCTGAGATCTGATTCTGACTTTCTGGTGCTTTGACTCCTTCTACAGGATTCCCTTAGCCCTCGGCGCGATCTGTCCCGCAGGAGGATGCGAGATCCTTATAAAACGAATGAACCTAAAAAGGGCCTAACTATATGTAGTGTTTTTTGACGTATCATAGGCATTCGATTGCATTAACGCAATGCGACGCAACGACTGCATATTTTCAACGATATTATGGCGTAATATTTTAAATGCATTATCATTCTTCAGCACTAACTAACATCATTTGGGTATCTGGGGATGCTGGTGCTCGTTTTGCTGGTGACGCATAATCTGTGGGAATTCCCCAGGGCTCAATTCTGGGTCCTTTGCTGTTCATTGTAACAGCGAATGTTTGTCAACGTCAGAGTTTGTCCTTCAGATCCCTTTGTACGCGCACCTGCGCATGGCGTCGACGGTGCCGGTGCGGCGGCCGCCCACGCCCGAGCTGGTGCGCAACACGCGGCTCAAGGGCAAGGCGCCGCGCAAGACGCACTTCGACCAGCAGCCGCCCGACCAGCACGAGTGACCCGCCGCGCGCTTACTAGCGGCGGTGTAGTAGGTATTACATATTAAGGCCCATCATCATCAACCTACCACAGTCCACTATTGGACATAGAAATTATTCGCCACTTTGCATGGTTTTGAAAATGAAAATGAAAAAATATTTGTTGAAAAGGTCTAAGATCGTCTTTTACTGGTAGCAGATGATTATCTTTTAATATAAATTTCAGGATACGACGACGTGTGGCCAGCGTGGAGGTCTCTCTTGTGTCAGATCAAAATCCTGCTTTCACATCGTCGGATTCATGTGCAAAGTCAATTTTCGATCACGAAAATTGCATTGTTTTAGTTTTTGTAGATTACTATGGTGATAATTTCAATTATTTTATAAATCTTTATAATGTAATTATTTATTTAATAAAATGAAACGAACTGTGATACTAATGTTTAAACGCTTTTTATTAACCAAGTAAAACATCTTAATATATAGACTTATCGATTCAATACTAATTTTAGAAAACTAAATCTAAGTAAACATCTAAACGAACACGAGCACTAAAATAAAATCTTATCTTAAACGTGAGTAGACGTGGACACAAAACATCGGTCGAACGACCGACCGACGCGCGGCGCTACTTCGACTTGGCCTTGCCGGGCGGCTTGTCCGGCTTCTTCTGCGGCTTGGCGAGCTTCCAGACGAGCGCCTTCTCGAGCAGCTCGTGCGCCAGCTGCAGCTCGGCGCAGTGCGGCAGCGCGTTACCGTCCAGCAGCACGCGCACCAGCCCCGTGCCCGCCTTGCGCGCGAGCCCGTCCTGGTAGCGCAGCACGGCCGCCAGCCGCGCCGCCGTCGCGTAGCCGAGCGCGTTGTACGCCAGGTTGAGCGCGCACAGCGTCGTGTTGCCCGCCGAGTACGGGTAGCCGTCGCGCGTCACCGTCTCGTCCGGCCCGAACGGGTCCGCGTACGGCCCGACCAGCTCGGCCGCCATCAGCTGCGCGCGCGTCGCGAGCGCGTCGCCGGCCGCCGTCGCCGAGCCGACCATCCCCGCGACCGACTTGCGGCTGCGCACCGACGTCGCCGGGGGTGCCGCCGCGCGCCGCCGCCCGAGCCGGCTCGCGTCGTCCGTCGTGCGGTCGGCGAGCGCCGCCGCCAGCTCGCCGTAGCACTTGCGGAACAGCTCGTCGCGCGCGCGCAGGTGCGCCAGCAGGCGGCCGCGCCTCGCGACCAGCTCGTCCGACGTCAGCGGGAACTCGGCGAGGCTGCGCAGCAGCGCCGCGGCGCCGTCGTCGGTGAGCCGGTTGCCGCACAGGTTGAGGTACTGCAGCGCGCGGTTGCCGCGCAGCGCGTCGGCGAGCGCGGCCGCGCCGGCGTCGCCGATGCGGTTGCCGGCGAGCGCGAGCATGACGAGCGTGCGCGACGCCGGCAGCGGGTGCGCCAGCTGCGCCGCGATCCGCTCGCACTCGGCGTCCTCGAGCTCGCAGCGCGCGAGCGACAGGCTGCGCAGCGGCGACGGGCCGGCGAGCAGCAGCGCGTGGTCGCCCTGCGGCACGGGCGAGTCGTCGAGGCACAGCTCGGTGAGGTGCGCGAGCGGCAGCAGCTGCGCCAGCTCGTGCAGCGCGGCGGCGTGTAGCGCGCACCAGCGCAGGCTGAGGCCGGCCAGCAGCGGCTGGTAGCGCAGCGTCATGGCCAGCACCTTGAGCAGCAGGCGCGGCACGGGCGCGCGCCGCAGCCGCAGCTGCAGCAGGCGGCCGGCGGCGTCGTGCACGGCCACCAGCGCGATGACGTCGTCGTCGTCGTCGGCCGCGCCCGCGCCGCCGGACGCCGACTCGGTGCGCGCGGCCGAGTCGAGCGTGCGCGACGTGGCCTGTATCGTCGACTTGCCCGGTTTGCCCTTCTTCACTTTGTCCTCGATCGTTTTGCTGACGTACTCGTCTGTTGAGTTGGAAAGGGATTAGTATGCGCCTAAACTTTAAGGTGAGCTCGCGCGCCGCCGTCTCGGAATGCAAAAGTACGGACCCTGCTGCTGCAGCACGACGCGCAGGGCGAAGGGCGCCTGCAGCTGGCCGCACGCGTAGGGCAGGAAGGCGGGCAGGTCCAGCGGCGTCGGCCGGACGTACTCCTCGCGCGAGTGCCGGTCGGTCATCGTCGGAGGTCGGCACCGCTTTGAGGAACTTCGCTTAGATCTAGGTTACTGACGCTGGGCGGTCGGCCGAAAGAATGGTTTTGACCGAAAGAAAATAATAAATGATGTTATTGTGGGGTAACGGGGTTGGTTTTTGGTAGAAAAAAATTATAGTTTAGTCTGTATGTCAACGTCATTAAGCTTTCAGTTTTAACGGTATTGTCATGTTTTTTCCTATAAAAGAGTTTCAACACAGGCTCAAACTTTTTGTATGCTCACCTCAATCGAATGGTGATCGAATGCAACCACAGTTCCGACTATTGGAAGCGATGCGCCGCCGAATATTCATTAAAGTAGATAAAGATTTGCCAACTGGAAAATCTAAAATTTATTGTTCTCTGAGCTACCAGATAGTTCTATCATAGTTAGGCCTAATTGAATAGCAGATTCAACCAGATGACTGCGACATATACAATTTGTGATGTTACAACAAGGAAAGCGCTAACCACTAAACTAGTTACTACTATCTAGGAACAGCGCAGACGACAGACTATCCGTGACGCACTTTTTTTCAATTATTTATTTCACTTGGATATTTCACAGACTCAACGCACATCTTCGAATATTCTGTCGACAGACCTAGGGGCTCTTTTTAAATGATCAGATGCAGACTATCGCACAAAAAGTGCCGTCACCGTAGTGTGGGCAACGCGAGTGTGATACCCCGGGCGTTGCAGGCGTCCATAGGCTGCAGTAACCGCTTAACATCATGGGGCCGAAGGCTATTTTGCCACCTTGGTGGTATATAAAAAAGGTGAATAATAAATAAAAGAAAAACATATTGTCTAATATTACATTTATTTAAAACATCCAAATTGTTCCAGAATAAATTGCGAAAATATACATCTCATGTGTTCCAAATATCGGGTCTATTTCTAATCGTGTTTTGTCTTGTTTGTATGTAAATATATAATTAGTGTATGTCGAAACAGGTAATAATAGGATATTTGACATTTTATACAATGTGTTATAAAGGGGTAAAATAACTCGACGTATAGGTACCTACTCGTACATGGAAAAGTCATCTATAAAGCAATGGGGTTATCAGTAAAACTTCATGCTTATAATAGAGATAAGTAAGGTTACGACTATATTAGTCGATGGTAATTTTTATTTTAGTGTTAATATGTCAGGTAACCTAGTCAGGCCACCTTGGCGATTCAGAGGGTTTAAAATACCCGATATCGATAAATAGGGTACGAATTAGATATTAGCGCTGTTACAATAATTGGTATAATGTCGGATAAAAGGCTTCTGGTTTCTGATACTAAAACTAACCCAGTATAACAGTATGTTGGTGTGTGTGTGTGTGTGCGCGTGTGTCTAGGTGTTGGTGTCGCGCTTGGCGCCGCTGAGCACGATGTAGGCGGAGTGCGTCTCGCGCTGCTTGTCCTGCAGCATCTGCAGCGTGCCCAGCGGCGTGTCCGTCGAGCTCATCTTCTTCATCAGCTACGAGATTAAACATTTATCACTTAGTACGTACTATTGGCAAAATCGTGTACCTATGTGTACCTATCAGTCCCCACACTAGCAGGCGCATCAATGAAACGTGCAAAAGGACAACGCACATTGTCTTCAGAAGACCTTGTCCTTTTGGCGAGTCAGGAGCGAGTTGCGCTGGTTATGGTCGCGGGTCACAGAGATGAACGTTGTTTGTATGCAGTAAGTGTAGTTGGTTCGCGAGCTTTGTCGAAGTTAATTCTTTTAACTTGACAGGATCTTTATTTTAACTGGGTTAAGAAACAGGTTTAGTTCTTCGTTATTACCCCGTGCCCATTAAGCCATGGAACGCCTTTGTAGCTCATGTATTTCCTCTTACTATCCTGGGTTCTTTAGGCGGGGCGTGACGACATGTGCGGTAGAATTGTTCTATTTGCCTGTCGACCTAACATTTGGGCCTCACGACCGCTTACCATCAGGTGGAGTGAGGTCATCTTGAACGCTCTTATGACAGGCTCGGTGGCTCATTTGGTAGTGACCTCTGCCCTCTGAGCTAAGGGTCGTGGGTTCGATTCCCGCACAATGCAAACATTTGTGTTCATGAACATGTCTGTTTGTATTGGTCTGGGTGTATTCTATGTATAATATGTATTTATTTACAAAAAAAAAATGTATTTAAGTAAGTTTATCAGTTGTCTAGTACCCATAGTACAAGCTTCGGCTTAGTTTGGGGCTAGATGGCGCTGTGTGGCCCAGCGTGGCATGTCTTAGTTTATTATTATTAATAGTATGATTGACTCACGCCCTCCTGCACGGCCTTCTTGATGCGCTTCTCCTGCTTGTTCTTGCCGGGCCCCTTGCCGTGGAACTTGTGCGACAGGTAGCGGAAGGCCTCCTTGGGGCACAGCGGGCGGCCGTCGTCGTCCGCGTACTCCAGCTTGATGTTGGGCCGGAAGTTGCTCTTCTCGCGGAAGTCCTGCAGCGGGCCCGAGTGACCGCCGCGCTCGCGCCGCCCGTACTTGTCGTCCTCGCCGCTGGAGACACGTGCATTACACACCATTGATCAGTTGGTTAGTTTACAATATTACACGCGACGGTAGCGGTACTCACCCCAGCGCCTTGTCCTCGATGGAGTAGTGTCGCGCGGCCAGCAGGTGCAGTAGCTGGGGACGCGCGTGCGGCGCGGGCCCGGCGCGCTCCAGGTAGCCCTTACTGAGCGCGACGGTAGCGGTACATGCGACAGTAGCGGTACTCACCCCAGCGCCTTGTCCTCGATGGAGTAGTGTCGCGCGGCCAGCAGGTGCAGTAGCTGGGGACGCGCGTGCGGCGCGGGCCCGGCGCGCTCCAGGTAGCCCTTACTGAGCGCGACGGTAGCGGTACATGCGACAGTAGCGGTACTCACCCCAGCGCCTTGTCCTCGATGGAGTAGTGTCGCGCGGCCAGCAGGTGCAGTAGCTGGGGACGCGCGTGCGGCGCGGGCCCGGCGCGCTCCAGGTAGCCCTTACTGAGCGCGACGGTAGCGGTACATGCGACAGTAGCGGTACTCACCCCAGCGCCTTGTCCTCGATGGAGTAGTGTCGCGCGGCCAGCAGGTGCAGTAGCTGGGGACGCGCGTGCGGCGCGGGCCCGGCGCGCTCCAGGTAGCCCTTACTGAGCGCGACGGTAGCGGTACATGCGACAGTAGCGGTACTCACCCCAGCGCCTTGTCCTCGATGGAGTAGTGTCGCGCGGCCAGCAGGTGCAGTAGCTGGGGACGCGCGTGCGGCGCGGGCCCGGCGCGCTCCAGGTAGCCCTTACTGAGCGCGACGGTAGCGGTACATGCGACAGTAGCGGTACTCACCCCAGCGCCTTGTCCTCGATGGAGTAGTGTCGCGCGGCCAGCAGGTGCAGTAGCTGGGGACGCGCGTGCGGCGCGGGCCCGGCGCGCTCCAGGTAGCCCTTACTGAGCGCGACGGTAGCGGTACATGCGACAGTAGCGGTACTCACCCCAGCGCCTTGTCCTCGATGGAGTAGTGTCGCGCGGCCAGCAGGTGCAGTAGCTGGGGACGCGCGTGCGGCGCGGGCCCGGCGCGCTCCAGGTAGCCCTTACTGAGCGCGACGGTAGCGGTACATGCGACAGTAGCGGTACTCACCCCAGCGCCTTGTCCTCGATGGAGTAGTGTCGCGCGGCCAGCAGGTGCAGTAGCTGGGGACGCGCGTGCGGCGCGGGCCCGGCGCGCTCCAGGTAGCCCTTACTGAGCGCGACGGTAGCGGTACATGCGACAGTAGCGGTACTCACCCCAGCGCCTTGTCCTCGATGGAGTAGTGTCGCGCGGCCAGCAGGTGCAGTAGCTGGGGACGCGCGTGCGGCGCGGGCCCGGCGCGCTCCAGGTAGCCCTTACTGAGCGCGACGGTAGCGGTACATGCGACAGTAGCGGTACTCACCCCAGCGCCTTGTCCTCGATGGAGTAGTGTCGCGCGGCCAGCAGGTGCAGTAGCTGGGGACGCGCGTGCGGCGCGGGCCCGGCGCGCTCCAGGTAGCCCTTACTGAGCGCGACGGTAGCGGTACATGCGACAGTAGCGGTACTCACCCCAGCGCCTTGTCCTCGATGGAGTAGTGTCGCGCGGCCAGCAGGTGCAGTAGCTGGGGACGCGCGTGCGGCGCGGGCCCGGCGCGCTCCAGGTAGCCCTTACTGAGCGCGACGGTAGCGGTACATGCGACAGTAGCGGTACTCACCCCAGCGCCTTGTCCTCGATGGAGTAGTGTCGCGCGGCCAGCAGGTGCAGTAGCTGGGGACGCGCGTGCGGCGCGGGCCCGGCGCGCTCCAGGTAGCCCTTACTGAGCGCGACGGTAGCGGTACATGCGACAGTAGCGGTACTCACCCCAGCGCCTTGTCCTCGATGGAGTAGTGTCGCGCGGCCAGCAGGTGCAGTAGCTGGGGACGCGCGTGCGGCGCGGGCCCGGCGCGCTCCAGGTAGCCCTTACTGAGCGCGACGGTAGCGGTACATGCGACAGTAGCGGTACTCACCCCAGCGCCTTGTCCTCGATGGAGTAGTGTCGCGCGGCCAGCAGGTGCAGTAGCTGGGGACGCGCGTGCGGCGCGGGCCCGGCGCGCTCCAGGTAGCCCTTACTGAGCGCGACGGTAGCGGTACATGCGACAGTAGCGGTACTCACCCCAGCGCCTTGTCCTCGATGGAGTAGTGTCGCGCGGCCAGCAGGTGCAGTAGCTGGGGACGCGCGTGCGGCGCGGGCCCGGCGCGCTCCAGGTAGCCCTTACTGAGCGCGACGGTAGCGGTACATGCGACAGTAGCGGTACTCACCCCAGCGCCTTGTCCTCGATGGAGTAGTGTCGCGCGGCCAGCAGGTGCAGTAGCTGGGGACGCGCGTGCGGCGCGGGCCCGGCGCGCTCCAGGTAGCCCTTACTGAGCGCGACGGTAGCGGTACATGCGACAGTAGCGGTACTCACCCCAGCGCCTTGTCCTCGATGGAGTAGTGTCGCGCGGCCAGCAGGTGCAGTAGCTGGGGACGCGCGTGCGGCGCGGGCCCGGCGCGCTCCAGGTAGCCCTTACTGAGCGCGACGGTAGCGGTACATGCGACAGTAGCGGTACTCACCCCAGCGCCTTGTCCTCGATGGAGTAGTGTCGCGCGGCCAGCAGGTGCAGTAGCTGGGGACGCGCGTGCGGCGCGGGCCCGGCGCGCTCCAGGTAGCCCTTACTGAGCGCGACGGTAGCGGTACATGCGACAGTAGCGGTACTCACCCCAGCGCCTTGTCCTCGATGGAGTAGTGTCGCGCGGCCAGCAGGTGCAGTAGCTGGGGACGCGCGTGCGGCGCGGGCCCGGCGCGCTCCAGGTAGCCCTTACTGAGCGCGACGGTAGCGGTACATGCGACAGTAGCGGTACTCACCCCAGCGCCTTGTCCTCGATGGAGTAGTGTCGCGCGGCCAGCAGGTGCAGTAGCTGGGGACGCGCGTGCGGCGCGGGCCCGGCGCGCTCCAGGTAGCCCTTACTGAGCGCCAGTCGCAGCGCTCCCGCCACGCCTGCGCCCAGGGCTGGTTCCGCCTCTAGGCCCACTGACGAGCCTGGTCAAATGAAGACAGTTAATGTATCTATAGTCTACACAACAAACATAAAATAGTCTGTAAAGTCAAGGCTGTTTGAATGGGACGTCCTCGCGCGCGATTAATTTCAAAGAAATTCGAAATACGCCTGCTAGCCGCTCCCGTGCATCTATAGGTTGAAATCACCCGCACACGCGCGCGGTGTTCCCGCTCTCTCGTTTGGCGATTTAAGCGAGAAATAGATGGGATATCAACGATACGAATCATGGCAACATTATAGATGCAATAAATGATTGAGTATTGAGAGTAGACGTACCCGCGGCGATGTCTGCGGGCCGCTCGCTGCCGACGTCCACGCGGCTCCAGGCGCCGTGCGCGCCCTCCGGCTCCGCCTCCATCTCCGTGTCCGACCGCTCCGCCTCCTGCGCCGACCACAACTGTCAGTAGCCCTACACATGGTACGCCGAGTACGGCGGCGGCCCATCATCTCTGGCATCCGACTGATGGCGTAAATAAAACCACAGACCCATGACGGGCAGCAGCGTCAACGGTGCGAGGGACTACGCCCTGCGATCGCCAACCCGCCTGCCCAGCGTGACGATTATGGGCACTGGTGACCTGTAATATAGACTTTTACTAAGCCTACGTCGGGCACCAGTCTCCTACAAAACTCGCGACCACTGTTTTAGAGGCAGCGTTTACTATTATTGAACCGAAATAAGTCAAAACAATACAATTCGTCTAACTAAATTGGTAGATAGAACAAACTAAATTGGTACCCAAAAAGTTATTGATGCAGACGTTATTAGGAGGAAACGGCGGGGTACGTGGCACTCACGCCGCCCTCAAGGAATGGAACGGCTGCACGCTGCCGGAGGATTAAGCGGAGGCATGAATAAACGCTAAAACCCCGTTTCCTCCGTCAAGTGCGGGGCGTCATGGGGCGGTGCTGTGAGGAGTTCCTCAAGAAATTGGAAGGCGGCACGCTGCCTTAAGGTCGTGGGGAGGCAGGGAACTTGTGTGAGACGTACCGGGTTGTGGCGGGGCGCGTCGCGGTTGCCGGCCAGCCCGTAGGAGGGCGTGTCGCCCAGCGTGCGGCAGAACTCCGCCGTCGCGTCCAGCACCATGGCGCCCTCCTCCGCGTCGTCCGCGCCCTCCGCCTTCAGCTCCGGCTCCTCCTTCACGCGCTCCAGGATCTCCTCCACCTGGGGCGATTGAAATGTTCCTTGGTTAAATTAAATAATAGTCTCCGATTTTTTTACTTCGTCGTACGTACACAAGAATCATTTCAGAGATTGGGCACGCGGCAGGAGGCGTCCTGTCGCAGCGGCAGTACCTTGGGCACGCGGCAGTACCTTGGGCACGCGGCAGGAGGCGTCCTGTCGCAGCGGCAGTACCTTGGGCACGCGGCAGCAGGCGTCCTGTCGCAGCGGCAGTACCTTGGGCACGCGGCAGTACCTTGGGCACGCGGCAGGAGGCGTCCTGTCGCAGCGGCAGTACCTTGGGCACGCGGCAGCAGGCGTCCTGTCGCAGCGGCAGTACCTTGGGCACGCGGCAGCAGGCGTCCTGTCGCAGCGGCAGTACCTTGGGCACGCGGCAGCAGGCGTCCTGTCGCAGCGGCAGTACCTTGGGCACGCGGCAGCAGGCGTCCTGTCGCAGCGGCAGTACCTTGGGCACGCGGCAGCAGGCGTCCTGTCGCAGCGGCAGTACCTTGGGCACGCGGCAGCAGGCGTCCTGTCGCAGCGGCAGTACCTTGGGCACGCGGCAGCAGGCGTCCTGTCGCAGCGGCAGTACCTTGGGCACGCGGCAGCAGGCATCCTGTCGCAGCGGCAGTACCTTGGGCACGCGGCAGCAGGCGTCCTGTCGCAGCGGCAGTACCTTGGGCACGCGGCAGCAGGCGTCCTGTCGCAGCGGCAGTACCTTGGGCACGCGGCAGCAGGCGTCCTGTCGCAGCGGCAGTACCTTGGGCACGCGGCAGCAGGCGTCCTGTCGCAGCGGCAGTACCTTGGGCACGCGGCAGCAGGCGTCCTGTCGCAGCGGCAGTACCTTGGGCACGCGGCAGCAGGCGTCCTGTCGCAGCGGCAGTACCTTGGGCACGCGGCAGCAGGCGTCCTGTCGCAGCGGCAGTACCTTGGGCACGCGGCAGCAGGCGTCCTGTCGCAGCGGCAGTACCTTGGGCACGCGGCAGCAGGCGTCCTGTCGCAGCGGCAGTACCTTGGGCACGCGGCAGCAGGCGTCCTGTCGCAGCGGCAGTACCTTGGGCACGCGGCAGCAGGCGTCCTGTCGCAGCGGCAGTACCTTGGGCACGCGGCAGCAGGCATCCTGTCGCAGCGGCAGTACCTTGGGCACGCGGCAGCAGGCGTCCTGTCGCAGCGGCAGTACCTTGGGCACGCGACAGCAGGCGTCCTGTCGCAGCGGCAGTACCTTGGGCACGCGGCAGCAGGCGTCCTGTCGCAGCGGCAGTACCTTGGGCACGCGGCAGCAGGCGTCCTGTCGCAGCGGCAGTACCTTGGGCACGCGGCAGCAGGCGTCCTGTCGCAGCGGCAGTACCTTGGGCACGCGGCAGCAGGCATCCTGTCGCAGCGGCAGTACCTTGGGCACGCGGCAGCAGGCGTCCTGTCGCAGCGGCAGTACCTTGGGCACGCGGCAGCAGGCGTCCTGTCGCAGCGGCAGTACCTTGGGCACGCGGCAGCAGGCGTCCTGTCGCAGCGGCAGTACCTTGGGCACGCGGCAGCAGGCGTCCTGTCGCAGCGGCAGTACCTTGGGCACGCGGCAGCAGGCGTCCTGTCGCAGCGGCAGTACCTTGGGCACGCGGCAGGAGGCGTCCTGTCGCAGCGGCAGTACCTTGGGCACGCGGCAGGAGGCGTCCTGTCGCAGCGGCAGTACCTTGGGCACGCGGCAGGAGGCGTCCTGTCGCAGCGGCAGTACCTTGGGCACGCGGCAGGAGGCGTCCTGTCGCAGCGGCAGTACCTTGGGCACGCGGCAGGAGGCGTCCTGTCGCAGGCGGCGCGCGCGTGCGAGGGCGGCCTGTAGCTCGCTGTCGGGCTCCGTCTCCGAGTCGTCCTCGGGCAGCGCCGCCAGGAACTGCTCCGGCTTCACGTCTGCCAGGCATAACCAAACCGCATCGGTCACAATCATACAATTTGGAGGTACATTTATGATTTTTATAGCAGCATTTTTAGCTGGGAATAAAGATTTGATTTGTTTTTTTTTCAACAAAAACCGACTTTAATATGGTGACAATGGGACCAACTACGAACAAAATTAAAAATTATTTTTCAAGTCGGTTCACAAATTCTCGGAGATATGTGGCAACAAACATACAACAAAAAAAAATCTGTCGAATTGAGAGCCTCCTCCTTTTCTATTAAATTGGTTAAAAACTAGCGATTCGCCCTCGCTTTGGGCATTTCAGATAAACCAAAATTCCCAACCTTTTCTAGCAATAAATATAGCTCATGTTACTCAGGGTATCTTGCCAATGGTGAAAGAATTTTTAAAATGGGCACGGTAGTTTTTGCGGTTATTCATTACAAATAAAACAACATACATACCCTAAAATACAAATCTTTAAACTCGTATTATAATGTAGATAACGTTTGTATGGAAAGCATCAAAATGTAGCAATATGTACCTGTGTCGTCGGTCTCGAGCGGCGCCGTGCCCGCGTCGTAGTCGTCCACGTCTATGGGCTCGTGCTTGGGCTTCTTGCGGATCTTGCCCTGCGGAATATATCGCGACATAAACAACACGAAGTGTAACATAACATTAGTTGAAACAGAGATGTTCGGTGTAACGCAACCGAACACGTGACATCTAACTAGTAGTGCAGTCAATGAAGCGAAAAATACGGGCTAACCTCCGAATTTTTTTACTGTGATCGGATTTGCATGAAATTTTGGAATTAGGCTCATCTTACCATTAACTTCAAAAGTGAAAATGATTTGAACTCCGCCACCACCATGGGGGTGGTTGCCACCCCTTCTCGGGGGTCAATGGTTGTTTTTTCAAAATAACCTCGGATATCGATTGAAGATCTAATTTTAAGCAAAAAAGTTTCTATAAAGTTTCTCGAAAAATCTAATACTTTTCAAGTTATTGGCAATTGAAAATTCGCAAATTTTTCACGATTTTCATCAGTTTTTTTCAAATATCTCCAAAAATATACGTTTTATCGAAAATTTTATAAGGAACGAAACTGTAGCAGGTAAAAAAATGAACAATTTGGTTTTTTACAAAGTATTCTAAGTGCAATATTAAGCTAGATATTAAAGATCAAAGCCGTTTTTAGGGTTCCGTAGCCAAAATGGCAAAAACGGAACCCTTATAGTTTCGTCATGTCCGTCTGTCCGTCTGTCCGTCTGTCCGTCTGTCACAGCCGATTTACTCGGAAACTATAAGTACTACAGTGATGAAATTTGATGGGAATATGTGTTGTATGAACCGCTACAAAATTATGACACTAAATAGTAAAAAAAAGAATTGGGGGTGGGGCCCCCCATACATGTAACTGAGGGATGAAAATTTTTTTTTCGATGTACATACCCGTGTGGGGTATCAATGGAAAGGTCTTTTAAAATGATATAAAGTTTTCTAAAAAACATTTTTCTTAAAGTGAACGGTTTTTGAGATATCAGCTCTCAAAGTCGTAAAAAGTATGTCCCCCCCCCTCTATTTTTATAACTACGGGGTATAAAATTCTAAAAAAAATAGAGGTGATGCATGCTAATTAACTCTTTCAACGATTTTTGGTTTGATCAAAGTATCTCTTATAGTTTTTGAGATAGGTTGATTTAACTGTAATTTTGGTTAAGTTTATTATATTTGCTGCTACGGAACCCTTTGTGCGCGAGCCCGACTCGCACTTGGCCGGTTTTTTATTTTATCTGAAATTTCATCGATGTAGTCAATGCCATCTAGCAGCGAGCAAATGCATTTTATGCTTTCTAATCGAAAAGGGTTTTGTAGTGCTTGAAATAAGCTTTAAAATGAGCTTTATCAAAAGTCTTTTGCACGTAAAATAAGTGAGCTATATTGTAAATAAGCGGAGCATCGAATGTTTTTTCTTTTCAATCAATGGGTTTAAATAAGTGCCATTTCCACCAAAACTAAAATTAATCATATTCCGCCTAGAATTAACTTTATTATGAAGAGTTTTATAGATTGTATTAGTTTGGCTGCTTTAGGACACATAGTTTTCAAAAAAGTCACGATCAAGGGAGGCTGTGATTGCGCTGCCACGCGCTCTTTAAACAATCATATCTCCGTCAATTTTTATTTGATAGAAAAAACAAAAAAACCAAATTGTTTGTCAGAAAAATACCTAAATTTTTTATCCCTACACTTTTATACGTATCTGTCGTCATTTTTGAGATATTATGAAAAAGGGGTGGGATTTTTAAAAATTTGAAATTCTCGATTTTTTTTCAATCGTGACTTTTTTGAAAACTATGTGTCCTAAAGCAGCCAAACTAATACAATCTATAAAACTCTTCATAATAAAGTTAATTCTAGGCGGAATATGATTAATTTTAGTTTTGGTGGAAATGGCACTTATTTAAACCCATTGATTGAAAAGAAAAAACATTCGATGCTCCGCTTATTTACAATATAGCTCACTTATTTTACGTGCAAAAGACTTTTGATAAAGCTCATTTTAAAGCTTATTTCAAGCACTACAAAACCCTTTTCGATTAGAAAGCATAAAATGCATTTGCTCGCTGCTAGATGGCATTGACTACATCGATGAAATTTCAGATAAAATAAAAAACGGCTTTGATCTTTAATATCTAGCTTAATATTGCACTTAGAATACTTTGTAAAAAACCAAATTGTTCATTTTTTTACCTGCTACAGTTTCGTTCCTTATAAAATTTTCGATAAAACGTATATTTTTGGAGATATTTGAAAAAAACTGATGAAAATCGTGAAAAATTTGCGAATTTTCAATTGCCAATAACTTGAAATGTATTAGATTTTTCGAGAAACTTTATAGAAACTTTTTTGCTTAAAATTAGATCTTCAATCGATATCCGAGGTTATTTTGAAAAAACAACCATTGACCCCCGAGAAGGGGTGGCAACCACCCCCATGGTGGTGGCGGAGTTCAAATCATTTTCACTTTTGAAGTTAATGGTAAGATGAGCCTAATTCCAAAATTTCATGCAAATCGGATCACAGTAAAAAAATTCGGACCTATAATGCTTCATTGACTGCACTATAGGGCGCAATCGATTGCGATCGATTACAACTTTACTAACTCAGTGCAAATCACGGATCGATCGCGACCGGGTGCGCTCACAACATTTAACAGCAGTTTTAGTTTAACATGTGAACGATCAAATTATACAACATTAACATTACCACCGCCTTTCAATCTAAATACTAGTAAACCCGCGCCCCTTCAAGAGAAATAGTATAATTGTATAAAAAATACGTTTTGCTATCGTATGATTGGCGTCTTTTCAAGTACTTATGTAAATCTATTTATACAAAATTGTTAATAGACCAGCACACTCATAAGCTGCTCATGACATTTTCTTGCAATTTTGTCTGTCGCAGTGCTTAAGCTACAACCCTGCAGGTATTGTCGCGCCTCACCTCACCTCTGAATTGAAGGAAACAGTGATGCAGGCTGTGCGTAGACAAAATCGCCGCCCGACCGGCGACCTATGTCTTTAGACAGCTCGTTTTACGCGCTTAGTAACAGATAGAGAGAGACTAATATCTTGCCTTTCGCAAAATTAAAGACAGTAGGTATTTTTATTACGGAAATGCAATTCATCCGATTTTTTTTTAATAAGAGCGTTCAGGATGACCTCACTCCACCTGATGGTAAGCGGTCGTAAGGTTCAAATGTTAGATCAACAGGCAGACCGCGCCTGTCGCCCTCACCATGAAGGCCTTTTGAGATGCCGTTTCACGCCTCGCCTAAAGAACCCAGGATTGTAAGAGGAAGGAAACCCAACAACAACACGATTAAAGGTGTCTCTCGATTTACCAGTCACAACACTCACAACACAGTCTTAAGTATGTCTGTATTTAACTATTGTTCAGGACAAAACGCAAAATAAAAAAAAAAAAAACTTCTGTCAAAACCCATTATTGTAACAGCACGTATTGTAACAGCTCTCGAGATATTTAATTAAAAAATTGTATTTAAATTGAGTTTGAATATTTATCAAATTCCAAGTGTTCACTACGAAACATATTTTGGCGACCGTGACAGGACAGTGCGCTAATAGTGCAATACTGTCGAATTAAAGGTCTGCCACTTCGCGGTACAAAGTCCATCTACGCATATCGACACCAAGTTTGGCCAATTCCACGGAGACCAGGACCTACTACAGCGTGCGAGGCGAAATATACCAGCGGCGTGGAAATAGATCTTGGAGTTTAGCGACGAAGGCAAGGTTACCTACAGGACGACGCCGGGCAGTGACGCATCAAAAGCATCACCTCGCAGCATAATCCATCAGCTAAGTGCCTTGTTATTTCCTTTCTACTCCCTAAATATCAATCCTTTTCCTTATTTCCTATCTAAATCTCAAAGATTTGTTCAAAATAGCATTTTAATCTGTGCAATACGTGGTCATAATTACCTACAAAAGCAGGTACCTGCATATTACATTTCTTGTGATTTGTTGCAAATTTATAGCATAATTCAAGCTAAATTTCAATTATCAACCTAGAAAGCGAGTAGATAAACCTTATTTCCATTATTTTATTATCTTTTAACATAAATATCGCCACAAATAAGTAAATATTGTCAAGTCAAAATTCTTCCTTACCGTATTTTTCTAGAACTAAACTTATTTTTTTTTCCCTAAAACTTCACGTTATACCTATTATAGTTATTTCCAAAGACTTAAACGAATTTGCCGACTATTTCAGTTCAGCGATCCGGTAGTCGAGCCGTACGCTTCGTTGCAGCGATCAACAACATCGTTTGCTGCGCGGCCGCCAGCTACGCCCGGGTACCACCGCTGGACACCGTGAGCTAGAATATCATTTTTTATAATTTTTTGCCTTTATTTGGAGTGCCTTGCATCATTCTTTAAATTTCTGAGTCTAAGTCAGCTGTTATCATGCGTGCTGACCTAAAAGAATTATTAGTAAGGCGTAGTTCAATTAAGGGACAAATTACTAAATTTAAAAATTATTTGGATGAATCAAGGCAACCCAAATTGACAACTGTCGAAATTACTGAATTATCTTTAAAATTAAGCAAGTTCGAGGGTTTGTCATGTAAATTCGACGAACTGCAAACTCAGATAGAATTGTTAAACTCGGATAATTTAGATTTGGAAATCGATGAGAGGGAATGCATTGAACAAGATTTCATTGTTTACACTGCTAAGGCCAAGGTCATGTTAGACGAACAAAATGAATTAAAGATTATAGAACAAGATAAAAAACGTCGTGAATCTTTATTTCAAGAAGCTCAATGCACTCCTGATCATGATACTGTTATTCACGTAAAATTACCCAAAATTGAAATTGCAAAATTCGATGGATCATTTTTCCGCTGGCTCGAGTTTCGCGACACTTTTTCAAACTTAATACACAATAATGAACGTTTATCTTCCATACAAAAATATCATTACTTGCTTTCATACCTGCAAGGTGACGCAGCTCGCGTTATCTCAAACTTAGAAGTATCGTCTTTTAACTACAATAATGCATGGCAATTGCTTTGCGATCGGTTTGATAATAAAAGATTACTTATTAATCATCACCTAAAGTCTCTATTTAATATTCAACATAGTACTCGTGAAACCGACGCGACTTTGCGATTTTTGGTAGATCATGTCACCATGAACTTACGGGCACTGGCTAGTCTAGGGCAACCTACAGATTATTGGGACACTTTAATTATATTTATGATATCGTCAAAACTTGACACACAAACTATTATGAAGTGGGAGGAACAGAGGAGTAGCTTAGGTGATATTCCTACCTTAGAGGAGTTTAAGAAATTCTTACTTGATCGTGCTTTTGTTCTTGAATCCACACGCCATAGTAAATCTGAATATAGTTCGAGGTCACATAATACAAACACTACTTGTGATAAAAAACAATCTTTGAAATCATTCGCGTCGACTTCATCAGTTGGTAATCGTCAATTCACGGGTACATTTAGATGTATTATTTGTAATCAAAACCATCGCATATATGATTGCCCAATATTTAAATCTAAATCCATTAAAGAGAAGTATATAGATGTATCAAAATACAAGTTATGCGCCAACTGTTTACGACAGGGTCACCCCATTAGCGAATGCCGCATGGGCCCATGCACGCAGTGCAATAGGCGTCATAATACTCTTTTGCATTCAGTTGAACCAGCTAAAGGCAACAATGCTCAAAAAGAGGAACAAAAAACTATAGTTAATTTTTCTAATGAAATGTCAAATCAATCTCTCTTATCCACTGCCCTAATTTATGTATCGAACCCAATAACTAAAAAAGGCCTCACAGTACGCGCCTTATTGGATTCAGGCAGTCAATCATCATTTATTACAAAAACCTTGCAACAAAAATTAACTCTAAATTCAACTCCTATTTCATGCAATGTAATGGGTATAGGTGACCACTCAGCGATGAAAGTCGATGAGAATTGTATTTTACAATTACAGTCATTGCATAACAGTTACACTACACAATTAAATGTATTTGTTCTCGATAAGCTAACAGGGCACATTCCAAAGGCGCCCATAGACTTGTCTCGACTACATATACCAAAACACATTAAATTAGCCGATTCAACATTTTTTGAGCCTGGTCCTATTGATATTTTGATAGGAGCCGATCTTTTTTGGGACATTTTACAACCTGGACAATTGTCTTTAGGTAAATACATGCCCAAACTTCAAAATACTAAATTTGGCTGGCTGATTGGTGGACCAGTTTGTGAAAAATTTAACGAAATTTATTGTAATAAATCAACAATTCACAATGATACACAATTAGATAAATTACTTACAAAATTCTGGGAACTTGAAGAACTTCCACCACAACGTTTTTTGAGTGATAGTGAAAGGGCATGTGAAGAACATTTTAAGGCTAATACAGTTAGATTAGAGAGTGGGAGATTCTGCGTTAAAATTCCTCTCCGTGATTCTCCTGATTGTTTGGGCGACTCGTATTCTCTTGCAAAAAAACGACTTTTAAATTTAGAAAAACGTTTTAGAAAAAATCATTCATTAAAATCAGAATATGTTGAGTTTATAAGAGAATATGAGAGCTTAGGACATCTTTCAGAGTCACCTATTCATATACCAAGTCCATCATACTTTTTGTGTCATCATCCAGTTTTTAAAATGCAAAGTGAATCGACAAAAATTAGAGTTGTTTTTGACGGCTCCGCGCCTTCCTCCTCAGGCTATTCTATTAATGATTTGCAAATGGTAGGCCCAAATGTACAGGATTCTCTTTTCTTAATTTTAATTCGTGCTCGTCAATATAAATATCTCTTGTGCGGTGACATCGCAAAAATGTACCGCCAGGTAGAAGTCAATCCAGATGACAGAAATCTGCAACTCATTTTATGGAGAGAAGATGAGTCCTTGCCTATCAAAACTATGCAACTAAATACCGTCACTTACGGCACCGCAAGTGGCAGCTATTTAAGCACGCGATGTCTTTGGCAACTTGGGGAGGAGTGTGTGGATGATCGCATCAAAACAATAATCCAACACGATTTCTATGTGGACGATTTGATCACGGGCTGTGATAGTTCTGATGATTTACATTTTATTCAAAATTCAGTCTCTAATCAGCTAGACAAAGGATGTTTTAAATTACGAAAATATAAAAGTAACTTATCTAGTATAATCGAAGAAACATTTAATAATTCCATCCAAGACAATTTAACAATTAGTGAATCTTTGAGCACTCTTGGTTTGGGTTGGAATCCAAACAGCGATACATTACACTATGCAATTAACAATCCTCAACAAAACAAAGCAATTACAAAAAGAGTTATCATGTCTGATGCTTTTAAAATATTTGATCCTCTTGGCCTAGTTAGTCCTTTTATTATGAAGTCAAAAATGCTTCTTCAAAAATTATGGCAGCTTAAGTTTGATTGGGATGAACCAGTGTCAGATGATATAAAGGTTTGTTGGGATGAGTTTATAAAAAGCCTATCGTTTCTTCCTAATTTTCACATTACAAGATATGTGCTTAGTGTTTCTCCAAAATCCATAGAAATTCATTTCTTTAGCGACGCATCTCAAGTTGGTTATGGAGCATGTGTATATGTTATGGACCAAGTGATAAATGGAGCATTATATATAATGCCCGGGCATTATGATAAATGGCCAATATGAGAAGGCAATTTGATAATAATTATTAAAATAATCAAATTGACCGGGCATTATGAATTTTGTTTATCACCTTTTGGGCAGAGTGATAAAAACATATTTAATAACTATATCGCTGTCTTCATTTGGAGTGTTACCCCTCCTGGCCCTCTGTAAGGCTCGCGTGGGGGCACAGGCCCAACACTCCTTGAGATAATTTAATATGTGTATGTGATACTCAGGCCATACATAATTTCTGATTGCTCCAAGATTACGCACTTAGTTAATACACGGCAAATGCAGCACTATTGCATAATGATGGGAACTAAGTTATAGGACTATTATTTAATTGACATGCCCTGTGTACAGGATAACTGGGTCATTGGTGTGATATAACGGACGTTAGCCATTTAATTTTTATAAGGTATGGAAGTACCTACCTAAAGGGTGAAAACGGAACCCTATAAGTTTTCAAATTATGTATATCCGTTCGCTATAATAACATGATGTTAATGTTGTTGCAATCAATATTAAAAACATAATAAAATAAATATTCAAGGGGCTTCCATACACGCGATTGTTGGCCAATACGACATTAAATTCTAATTTGTATTTGTTAAAACGTGATAGATCAAAATAATATAGCTACTACACTACAGTTATGTACAGTTGCACCACGTTAATAAGTCCCTTCGGCAAACATCGTATGTAAAACTAAACAAAAACATATTTTAGCGGATGCAGCGATCTCCGAATAAGTGATTAGTTACGCGCGCGTCACTCCTCCTTGCTTTATTTTCAAATTGCCCAATTGTCAAGTAGCAGTGCAATAATGACCGGGCAATATGATAAATAATGAAGTTTAGATAGTAATTATCATTTTGCCCAATAGAGCTTGACATTATTCATAATGCCCGAGCATTATAAATAATGCCCGCATTAATCACTTGGTCCATAACATATACACTAGAACCATAACGTCACAGGGTGACGTCCTGGCAAATCTTTTGTGCTCAAAATCTAAAGTAGCACCTCTTAAACCTACAACAATTCCTCGCCTGGAATTATGTGCTGCATTACTTTCATCGCGCTTAAGTAAGACTGGTTTGGAATCCATTCGCTATTCTCCAGATCGTGTAGTTTATTGGTGTGATTCCAGTACTGTGTTAAGTTGGCTAAATTCAGACACATCTAAATTGAAAACCTTTGTGGCCAATAGAGTGGGTGAAATTAAAGAAATCACACAACCCCACTCTTGGCGTTACATTCCCACAGCGGAAAATCCAGCAGACTTGATATCGCGAGGTGTTACTGCCGAGCAATTACTAGATTCAAATTTATGGTGGCACGGACCGTCTTTCTTGGTAAACCCAGAAATTGATTGGCCCGTTTTAAAAGTAAATCAGCCTAAGGATTTACCCGAATTCAAAATTTCAGCTACGGTTACCATTTTGGAACCATTAGTAGATTTTAATAGATTTTCCAACTTAAATAGATTGCAACGTACTGTTGCCTATGTCAAAAGATTCATTTATAATACAAAAAATCCAAACAATAAGCGTTTAACAGCTTTTACTACTGACGAACTAAATGAGTCTCTTAATATTTTGTATTTATTGGCACAACAACAAAGTTTTCCCAATGAGTATAAGATGTTACTAAATAAAAAACCATTAAATTCAAAATCAAAAATGTTATCACTATCTCCATTTGTTGACAAAGAAAATTTAATTCGAGTAGGCGGTCGCATAGATTCATCTAACTATTCATATAATCAAAAACACCCAGTGCTATTGGATTCGGCTCACCATTTGTGTAA
The DNA here is from genome assembly GCA_031163375.1 of Conogethes punctiferalis. Classification (NCBI taxonomy): domain Eukaryota; kingdom Metazoa; phylum Arthropoda; class Insecta; order Lepidoptera; family Crambidae; genus Conogethes; species Conogethes punctiferalis. The sequence goes on along the minus strand of CM062077.1, from coordinate 25,804,893 downwards.
ATTAATTTTTAAGCATGAACATATAAAAAATATGCATGCTGCTCTAACTCCAAAAATGGGTGACTTACCTTCACAACGCATTACCCCTAACTTTCCATTTAATTCAGTTGGTGTTGACATGGCCGGACCATTTTATATAATAAATCGCAAAGGACGCGGCGCAAAATTAACGAAATGCTATCTTTGTTTATTTATCTGTCTTCGATATAAATGTCTGCATTTGGAGGCTGTTAGTGATTTAAGTGCCGATGCCTTTATTATGACATTGCGTAGATTTGTTTCGCGTCGTGGTCGGCCAGCGGAGATATTTTCAGACAATGGTCGCAATTTTGTGGGAGCGGCTAAGGAAATTGGTGCGTTCATAGAACAAAATAATAACGCCTTGACTGAGTTTGCGGTTCAGGAAGGCATCAAATTCATATTCAGTCCTGCATATGGGGCGCACTTCGGTGGTATCTGGGAGGCTGGCGTAAAATCAGCTAAATTCCACATTAAACGCGTCATGGGTAACTCGCATTTAACATATGAGGAAATCGGTACCTTATTCGCACAGGTTGAAGCTATATTGAACAGTCGTCCTTTGTGTCCTTTATCCACATCACCTGATGACTTCCTATACCTAACACCAGGGCACTTTCTGATAGGACGACCACTGAATGCGCTGCCTGCACCATCCCTTGAGCTCCATCCACAAAACCGACTTCAACGATATGCACGCCTTGAACAAATAAGGCAGCACTTTTGGAGAAGATGGCAAAGGGAGTATGTGTCCGAGCTACAGACGAGAACAAAATGGAAGCAAGACAAAACCAAAATCAATATAGGAGATATGGTACTTCTGAGTGATGACTCTCTTCCGCCACTACGTTGGCGCATTGGGCGCATTGAGAAGCTGTATCCTGGGCCAGACGGGATAACCAGAGTTGCAGACGTCAAAACAACCACGGGAACCTATCGACGCCCATTAGTTCGTCTGTGTCCATTACTCACCGACGAAGATTTAAGAAGTTGAAGAACGGGAGTCTTCAACGGGGGGGAGTATGTTCAGGACAAAACGCAAAATAAAAAAAAAAAACTTCTGTCAAAACCCATTATTGTAACAGCACGTATTGTAACAGCTCTCGAGATATTTAATTAAAAAATTGTATTTAAATTGAGTTTGAATATTTATCAAATTCCAAGTGTTCACTACGAAACAACTATGTTTCACTTTTATGTATATGGATATACATTTATCTAATTTAATTTGATTTATTATAACATGTGTATTATATATATGTATGTATTCTTTATACTATAATATATATGTATTATTTTCTTTATTTGTTATATTATTTATTTTTCGCTATTGCCTTATTCGATCTTAATTCGTAAATGTGCACCTTACCCCTTCTTTTTAATTATCCTCTGCCCAAGGGTTGCCTGGAAGAGATCGCTTTAAGCGATAAGGCCGCCTAATTTGTACTACGATATGTCTTTGTATCTAGTTTTAAGTCGACTATTTCGTGTGCAATAAAGAATATCTATCTATCTAACACAATGTATACTTTGTGGGTCAGTCTGTTTGGCGAGCACCGCTACCACCGAGATACGCACCTTCCTCTTGGTCTTCTTGAACTTGGCCTGTATCTCGTGCTCGTCCAGGTAGTCGGAGGCCAGCCGCAGGTCGGGCAGCTGCAGCGACTCCAGCCGCTTGTCCGGCCCACCTGCCAGCCGCTCCTGCCGCTGTACGCACAACAAACCATTACAGCATTGTATTGGAACGAGTCGTAGTGGTCACTACCATGGTTAGGTACATGAAAACAACAGTTTTTTTTTTTAGTAGTTCCACATAATGGCTTCCCTACGCCTGATGGAAAGCCAAAGAGAAGCCCAAGTCGCTGTGACAACTGGCAAGTAACTGGTTAGTTACCTGTCAGCCTGTAGTTACCAGCCCCACACGGGCTCCGGAGACCCTACTCACCAGCAGAAACACGACCCGGAGGTCATTTGGCTGCGGTATTCTATAGGGTGGAGGTCCTTCCCCGGACGGGCAGCTCAATACGAGCGAAGATTCGCTATGCCCTACCTCTCTTAAGTTGTTACTATTTCAATGCGAAACTGACGCGTGGGTGGGTTCATAGACCTCTTGCATTAGAAAATACCATCCAGTAAATTATATTCCATGGTGTAAGCAATAAAAGTACTATTTATGTTAAACATCAATAGATGGCGCTGGGCGTCTTGACCCCGCACATTCATTGCGTTTCTCATGTAGTTACCGTGAATATTGTACAGGATCTAACACCATTGCTTGATATGCATAAAATTATTTTCATCTACTTATCAAATTTTATTGGGATGGCTTCGCGGACTACTCGGGATGCTTCCAGGGAGCACCAGTGGTCACTAGGCCCTAGACAGTGGGCGGCTCACCATCATGTCGCGGAAGCGCTTGGCGTCGAGCGCGGCGTCGTCGCCGATGAGGAAGCCGCGGCTGCGCGCGGCCCGCGTCTGGTCGATCTCGTCGTCGTACTTGGCCAGCACGCCCTTGCGCAGGCCCAGCGCCGCCGCCTCCACGTCCGCCTCGTCCTCGTACGCCTGGTACCCGGCTTTGGCCTTCTTGCGCTCCAGAATGTTCTGCAACACACACACATCCCGTTAACAAGGTCCGAAACTGCTATACGTGGCACACGGGCTCCTACAAAATGGAATCGTCGCGGTGAGTTTTGATCTCTCCTAACCGAATTTGGAACGATTTCGAAGAAGAAAGGGCAAACACAGGATATAAGGAGCAATCCTAAGCTAAAGTGTCTGGAGGGCTAGGCATAATATGTGCAATAACTGCAACACAGTCTACGTCTATGTTATCGTATAAATTGTTATCAACTATCGTACACGAGGCCTATGTCCAGCAGTGGACTGATATAGGCCGATGACGATGATCGTACACGAAAGTTAAAGTTATTTTTTCTAGCTTCCATAAACGAGATTTCTGGCATTGGTGAAACTTATTAACTTGTTACTGCTGTAATGGGGATGTAAGGGAGCAAGTGTATAACAAGTGCGGCGCTGGCAACCGACTGGTGGCGGTATAACCATCACAATTGAAGGCGTAGCTAAATACCACAGACCGATGACGGGCAGCAGCGTCACTGGAGCCCTCGAGTCGCGCTCCTCGCTTCACAGGGCGTAACTGAGGAGCTACGCCTTGCGATCGCCAACCCGCCTGCCCAGCGTGGGGATTATAGGTAAGCCTCCAGGTGTTCGCCCAAAGTGGCGAACAGTTGGTGATGCCTTTATCCAGCAGTGATCTGCGACAGGCTGCAGATGGTCGGCGGTCGGACGTACCTTCTGGTAGCGCTCGTCGTCCACGATGTTGACGTTGACGAGCACGTCTTCGGCGTCGTCGGCCAGCACGTCCTTGTCGGCCAGCGTCAGCACCACCTCGCGCTCGTCGCCCAGCTGCGCCACAGACGGGACACATCAGCATATACACTAACTTGACACAAACTTCATGTTACGTGTATTAGAATGAATACAAAAGAGTTTATTGGTATTTGATTATACAACATTTAATTTTAGTATCAACATAAAACCATAATTGACATAATGCTTGTAACCATTCTAGCTTGGAAGAAACGAGAAGGGAGCAAGGATAAAATAAGTTCGCCCTCAATTCTTTTGTACAAATAATGGGCTATTCCACTATTTTTCACTTTGACTTGCTATCGATAGACTACTTCATTATAGAATCATTGGCGAAAAAATTAGTTCCGTAAGATCAATAGTCACCGAGTTATCACAATTTCAAAATCATCACTAATTGACGAGTCCAAAAACACTCCATACAAAATGGCTATGTGTGAGTGACGTCACTGGTATATTATTTCGCATGCTGCGTATAAAAAGTTTGTTTGACAGCTATAGTAAATATTGCATTTATGTAATTGGTTTCATAACAAAATATGTTATATTTAATGCTACTTTAAAAATGGTATAATATTTTTGAATGAATTTTCCACTTTGAAAATGGTATTTTTCTGTCAATTTTGCAGGCCTATTGTCGTTACGTCTCGCAACTAATTTTAGTTGTGATTTGTTAAATAGATAAAGTTTTAAGGATACTTTCTGGTAATCAATAAGTAACAAGCAAAATCAATCATAGTGGAATACCCTATTACGACGTTACGGAGTAAAATGTTACAGTGTAGGGTAACACGATCAGGTGGTGGCATCAGTTGAATGGCATCGCCTCATCCTTTTTATTTTTTATCCGCTACCTAAAGGTTGCCTGGATTTTTTCGTTAACAACAATCTCCTGAAATGATGCAGAAATGTCTACTATACTTAGTTTTTAAGTCAGCTCTATGGTATGCGATGAGGAATTATACCTATCACTTTATAGCGCCATGTTAGCACTCGCTGTGTTCGGTACTAACTTGGATTTTGAAACATTACTAGGACTAGTGTGTAGCGCACAGTGTGCAACGTGTGACCTGTGTCGTGTAGCGCGTGCAGCGTCTAGTGTTGTGGTGTGTAGCACGCAGTGTGTGTCGTGTGTGGTGTGTCGCGTGTGGTGTGTCGCGTGTGGTGTGTCGCGTGTGGTGTGTCGCGTGCTCACCGCGTCGATGTCGTGCGCCACGCGCAGCCCGCGCAGGTGCGTGGCGCCGTAGGCAGTGCGCGCGGCGTCGGCTGTTACTAGCGCATAGTTAGTGTGCAGTGTGTGTCGCGTGTGGTGTGTCGCGTGTGGTGTGTCGCGTGTGGTGTGTCGCGTGCTCACCGCGTCGATGTCGTGCGCCACGCGCAGCCCGCGCAGGTGCGTGGCGCCGTAGGCAGTGCGCGCGGCGTCGGCTGTTACTAGCGCATAGTTAGTGTGCAGTGTGTGTCGTGTGTGGTGTGTCGCGTGTGGTGTGTCGCGTGCTCACCGCGTCGATGTCGTGCGCCACGCGCAGCCCGCGCAGGTGCGTGGCGCCGTAGGCAGTGCGCGCGGCGTCGGCTGTTACTAGCGCATAGTTAGTGTGCAGTGTGTGTCGCGTGTGGTGTGTCGCGTGTGGTGTGTCGCGTGCTCACCGCGTCGATGTCGTGCGCCACGCGCAGCCCGCGCAGGTGCGTGGCGCCGTAGGCAGTGCGCGCGGCGTCGGCTGTTACTAGCGCATAGTTAGTGTGCAGTGTGTGTCGCGTGTGGTGTGTCGCGTGTGGTGTGTCGCGTGCTCACCGCGTCGATGTCGTGCGCCACGCGCAGCCCGCGCAGGTGCGTGGCGCCGTAGGCAGTGCGCGCGGCGTCGGCTGTTACTAGCGCATAGTTAGTGTGCAGTGTGTGTCGCGTGTGGTGTGTCGCGTGTGGTGTGTCGCGTGCTCACCGCGTCGATGTCGTGCGCCACGCGCAGCCCGCGCAGGTGCGTGGCGCCGTAGGCAGTGCGCGCGGCGTCGGCTGTTACTAGCGCATAGTTAGTGTGCAGTGTGTGTCGCGTGTGGTGTGTCGCGTGTGGTGTGTCGCGTGCTCACCGCGTCGATGTCGTGCGCCACGCGCAGCCCGCGCAGGTGCGTGGCGCCGTAGGCAGTGCGCGCGGCGTCGGCTGTTACTAGCGCATAGTTAGTGTGCAGTGTGTGTCGCGTGTGGTGTGTCGCGTGTGGTGTGTCGCGTGTGGTGTGTCGCGTGCTCACCGCGTCGATGTCGTGCGCCACGCGCAGCCCGCGCAGGTGCGTGGCGCCGTAGGCAGTGCGCGCGGCGTCGGCTGTTACTAGCGCATAGTTAGTGTGCAGTGTGTGTCGCGTGTGGTGTGTCGCGTGTGGTGTGTCGCGTGTGGTGTGTCGCGTGCTCACCGCGTCGATGTCGTGCGCCACGCGCAGCCCGCGCAGGTGCGTGGCGCCGTAGGCAGTGCGCGCGGCGTCGGCTGTTACTAGCGCATAGTTAGTGTGCAGTGTGTGTCGCGTGTGGTGTGTCGCGTGTGGTGTGTCGCGTGTGGTGTGTCGCGTGCTCACCGCGTCGATGTCGTGCGCCACGCGCAGCCCGCGCAGGTGCGTGGCGCCGTAGGCAGTGCGCGCGGCGTCGGCTGTTACTAACGCATAGTTAGTGTGCAGTGTGTGTCGCGTGTGGTGTGTCGCGTGTGGTGTGTCGCGTGTGGTGTGTCGCGTGCTCACCGCGTCGATGTCGTGCGCCACGCGCAGCCCGCGCAGGTGCGTGGCGCCGTAGGCAGTGCGCGCGGCGTCGGCTGTTACTAGCGCATAGTTAGTGTGCAGTGTGTGTCGCGTGTGGTGTGTCGCGTGTGGTGTGTCGCGTGTGGTGTGTCGCGTGCTCACCGCGTCGATGTCGTGCGCCACGCGCAGCCCGCGCAGGTGCGTGGCGCCGTAGGCAGTGCGCGCGGCGTCGGCTGTTACTAACGCATAGTTAGTGTGCAGTGTGTGTCGCGTGTGGTGTGTCGCGTGTGGTGTGTCGCGTGTGGTGTGTCGCGTGCTCACCGCGTCGATGTCGTGCGCCACGCGCAGCCCGCGCAGGTGCGTGGCGCCGTAGGCAGTGCGCGCGGCGTCGGCTGTTACTAGCGCATAGTTAGTGTGCAGTGTGTGTCGCGTGTGGTGTGTCGCGTGTGGTGTGTCGCGTGCTCACCGCGTCGATGTCGTGCGCCACGCGCAGCCCGCGCAGGTGCGTGGCGCCGTAGGCAGTGCGCGCGGCGTCGGCTGTTACTAGCGCATAGTTAGTGTGCAGTGTGTGTCGCGTGTGGTGTGTCGCGTGCTCACCGCGTCGATGTCGTGCGCCACGCGCAGCCCGCGCAGGTGCGTGGCGCCGTAGGCAGTGCGCGCGGCGTCGGCTGTTACTAGCGCATAGTTAGTGTGCAGTGTGTGTCGCGTGTGGTGTGTCGCGTGTGGTGTGTCGCGTGCTCACCGCGTCGATGTCGTGCGCCACGCGCAGCCCGCGCAGGTGCGTGGCGCCGTAGGCAGTGCGCGCGGCGTCGGCTGTTACTAGCGCATAGTTAGTGTGCAGTGTGTGTCGCGTGTGGTGTGTCGCGTGTGGTGTGTCGCGTGTGGTGTGTCGCGTGCTCACCGCGTCGATGTCGTGCGCCACGCGCAGCCCGCGCAGGTGCGTGGCGCCGTAGGCAGTGCGCGCGGCGTCGGCTGTTACTAGCGCATAGTTAGTGTGCAGTGTGTGTCGCGTGTGGTGTGTCGCGTGTGGTGTGTCGCGTGCTCACCGCGTCGATGTCGTGCGCCACGCGCAGCCCGCGCAGGTGCGTGGCGCCGTAGGCAGTGCGCGCGGCGTCGGCTGTTACTAGCGCATAGTTAGTGTGCAGTGTGTGTCGCGTGTGGTGTGTCGCGTGTGGTGTGTCGCGTGCTCACCGCGTCGATGTCGTGCGCCACGCGCAGCCCGCGCAGGTGCGTGGCGCCGTAGGCAGTGCGCGCGGCGTCGGCTGTTACTAGCGCATAGTTAGTGTGCAGTGTGTGTCGCGTGTGGTGTGTCGCGTGTGGTGTGTCGCGTGTGGTGTGTCGCGTGTGGTGTGTCGCGTGCTCACCGCGTCGATGTCGTGCGCCACGCGCAGCCCGCGCAGGTGCGTGGCGCCGTAGGCAGTGCGCGCGGCGTCGGCTGTTACTAGCGCATAGTTAGTGTGCAGTGTGTGTCGCGTGTGGTGTGTCGCGTGTGGTGTGTCGCGTGCTCACCGCGTCGATGTCGTGCGCCACGCGCAGCCCGCGCAGGTGCGTGGCGCCGTAGGCAGTGCGCGCGGCGTCGGCTGTTACTAGCGCATAGTTAGTGTGCAGTGTGTGTCGCGTGTGGTGTGTCGCGTGTGGTGTGTCGCGTGCTCACCGCGTCGATGTCGTGCGCCACGCGCAGCCCGCGCAGGTGCGTGGCGCCGTAGGCAGTGCGCGCGGCGTCGGCTGTTACTAGCGCATAGTTAGTGTGCAGTGTGTGTCGCGTGTGGTGTGTCGCGTGTGGTGTGTCGCGTGCTCACCGCGTCGATGTCGTGCGCCACGCGCAGCCCGCGCAGGTGCGTGGCGCCGTAGGCAGTGCGCGCGGCGTCGGCTGTTACTAGCGCATAGTTAGTGTGCAGTGTGTGTCGCGTGTGGTGTGTCGCGTGTGGTGTGTCGCGTGCTCACCGCGTCGATGTCGTGCGCCACGCGCAGCCCGCGCAGGTGCGTGGCGCCGTAGGCAGTGCGCGCGGCGTCGGCTGTTACTAGCGCATAGTTAGTGTGCAGTGTGTGTCGCGTGTGGTGTGTCGCGTGTGGTGTGTCGCGTGCTCACCGCGTCGATGTCGTGCGCCACGCACCTGCGCGGGCTGCGCGTAGTTAGTGTGCAGTGTGTGTCGCGTGTGGTGTGTCGCGTGTGGTGTGTCGCGTGTGGTGTGTCGCGTGTGGTGTGTCGCGTGCTCACCGCGTCGATGTCGTGCGCCACGCGCAGCCCGCGCAGGTGCGTGGCGCCGTAGGCAGTGCGCGCGGCGTCGGCTGTTACTAGCGCATAGTTAGTGTGCAGTGTGTGTCGCGTGTGGTGTGTCGCGTGTGGTGTGTCGCGTGTGGTGTGTCGCGTGCTCACCGCGTCGATGTCGTGCGCCACGCGCAGCCCGCGCAGGTGCGTGGCGCCGTAGGCAGTGCGCGCGGCGTCGGCTGTTACTAGCGCATAGTTAGTGTGCAGTGTGTGTCGCGTGTGGTGTGTCGCGTGTGGTGTGTCGCGTGCTCACCGCGTCGATGTCGTGCGCCACGCGCAGCCCGCGCAGGTGCGTGGCGCCGTAGGCAGTGCGCGCGGCGTCGGCTGTTACTAGCGCATAGTTAGTGTGCAGTGTGTGTCGCGTGTGGTGTGTCGCGTGCTCACCGCGTCGATGTCGTGCGCCACGCGCAGCCCGCGCAGGTGCGTGGCGCCGTAGGCAGTGCGCGCGGCGTCGGCTGTTACTAGCGCATAGTTAGTGTGCAGTGTGTGTCGCGTGTGGTGTGTCGCGTGTGGTGTGTCGCGTGCTCACCGCGTCGATGTCGTGCGCCACGCGCAGCCCGCGCAGGTGCGTGGCGCCGTAGGCAGTGCGCGCGGCGTCGGCTGTTACTAGCGCATAGTTAGTGTGCAGTGTGTGTCGCGTGTGGTGTGTCGCGTGTGGTGTGTCGCGTGCTCACCGCGTCGATGTCGTGCGCCACGCGCAGCCCGCGCAGGTGCGTGGCGCCGTAGGCAGTGCGCGCGGCGTCGGCTGTTACTAGCGCATAGTTAGTGTGCAGTGTGTGTCGCGTGTGGTGTGTCGCGTGTGGTGTGTCGCGTGCTCACCGCGTCGATGTCGTGCGCCACGCGCAGCCCGCGCAGGTGCGTGGCGCCGTAGGCAGTGCGCGCGGCGTCGGCTGTTACTAGCGCATAGTTAGTGTGCAGTGTGTGTCGCGTGTGGTGTGTCGCGTGTGGTGTGTCGCGTGCTCACCGCGTCGATGTCGTGCGCCACGCGCAGCCCGCGCAGGTGCGTGGCGCCGTAGGCAGTGCGCGCGGCGTCGGCTGTTACTAGCGCATAGTTAGTGTGCAGTGTGTGTCGCGTGTGGTGTGTCGCGTGCTCACCGCGTCGATGTCGTGCGCCACGCGCAGCCCGCGCAGGTGCGTGGCGCCGTAGGCAGTGCGCGCGGCGTCGGCTGTTACTAGCGCATAGTTAGTGTGCAGTGTGTGTCGCGTGTGGTGTGTCGCGTGCTCACCGCGTCGATGTCGTGCGCCACGCGCAGCCCGCGCAGGTGCGTGGCGCCGTAGGCAGTGCGCGCGGCGTCGGCTGTTACTAGCGCATAGTTAGTGTGCAGTGTGTGTCGCGTGTGGTGTGTCGCGTGTGGTGTGTCGCGTGTGGTGTGTCGCGTGTGGTGTGTCGCGTGTGGTGTGTCGCGTGCTCACCGCGTCGATGTCGTGCGCCACGCGCAGCCCGCGCAGGTGCGTGGCGCCGTAGGCAGTGCGCGCGGCGTCGGCTGTTACTAGCGCATAGTTAGTGTGCAGTGTGTGTCGCGTGTGGTGTGTCGCGTGTGGTGTGTCGCGTGCTCACCGCGTCGATGTCGTGCGCCACGCGCAGCCCGCGCAGGTGCGTGGCGCCGTAGGCAGTGCGCGCGGCGTCGGCTGTTACTAGCGCATAGTTAGTGTGCAGTGTGTGTCGCGTGTGGTGTGTCGCGTGTGGTGTGTCGCGTGCTCACCGCGTCGATGTCGTGCGCCACGCGCAGCCCGCGCAGGTGCGTGGCGCCGTAGGCAGTGCGCGCGGCGTCGGCTGTTACTAGCGCATAGTTAGTGTGCAGTGTGTGTCGCGTGTGGTGTGTCGCGTGTGGTGTGTCGCGTGCTCACCGCGTCGATGTCGTGCGCCACGCGCAGCCCGCGCAGGTGCGTGGCGCCGTAGGCAGTGCGCGCGGCGTCGGCTGTTACTAGCGCATAGTTAGTGTGCAGTGTGTGTCGCGTGTGGTGTGTCGCGTGTGGTGTGTCGCGTGCTCACCGCGTCGATGTCGTGCGCCACGCGCAGCCCGCGCAGGTGCGTGGCGCCGTAGGCAGTGCGCGCGGCGTCGGCTGTTACTAGCGCATAGTTAGTGTGCAGTGTGTGTCGCGTGTGGTGTGTCGCGTGTGGTGTGTCGCGTGTGGTGTGTCGCGTGCTCACCGCGTCGATGTCGTGCGCCACGCGCAGCCCGCGCAGGTGCGTGGCGCCGTAGGCAGTGCGCGCGGCGTCGGCTGTTACTAGCGCATAGTTAGTGTGCAGTGTGTGTCGCGTGTGGTGTGTCGCGTGTGGTGTGTCGCGTGTGGTGTGTCGCGTGCTCACCGCGTCGATGTCGTGCGCCACGCGCAGCCCGCGCAGGTGCGTGGCGCCGTAGGCAGTGCGCGCGGCGTCGGCTGTTACTAGCGCATAGTTAGTGTGCAGTGTGTGTCGCGTGTGGTGTGTCGCGTGTGGTGTGTCGCGTGTGGTGTGTCGCGTGCTCACCGCGTCGATGTCGTGCGCCACGCGCAGCCCGCGCAGGTGCGTGGCGCCGTAGGCAGTGCGCGCGGCGTCGGCTGTTACTAGCGCATAGTTAGTGTGCAGTGTGTGTCGCGTGTGGTGTGTCGCGTGTGGTGTGTCGCGTGTGGTGTGTCGCGTGCTCACCGCGTCGATGTCGTGCGCCACGCGCAGCCCGCGCAGGTGCGTGGCGCCGTAGGCAGTGCGCGCGGCGTCGGCTGTTACTAGCGCATAGTTAGTGTGCAGTGTGTGTCGCGTGTGGTGTGTCGCGTGTGGTGTGTCGCGTGTGGTGTGTCGCGTGCTCACCGCGTCGATGTCGTGCGCCACGCGCAGCCCGCGCAGGTGCGTGGCGCCGTAGGCAGTGCGCGCGGCGTCGGCTGTTACTAGCGCATAGTTAGTGTGCAGTGTGTGTCGCGTGTGGTGTGTCGCGTGCTCACCGCGTCGATGTCGTGCGCCACGCGCAGCCCGCGCAGGTGCGTGGCGCCGTAGGCAGTGCGCGCGGCGTCGGCTGTTACTAGCGCATAGTTAGTGTGCAGTGTGTGTCGCGTGTGGTGTGTCGCGTGTGGTGTGTCGCGTGTGGTGTGTCGCGTGCTCACCGCGTCGATGTCGTGCGCCACGCGCAGCCCGCGCAGGTGCGTGGCGCCGTAGGCAGTGCGCGCGGCGTCGGCTGTTACTAGCGCATAGTTAGTGTGCAGTGTGTGTCGCGTGTGGTGTGTCGCGTGTGGTGTGTCGCGTGTGGTGTGTCGCGTGCTCACCGCGTCGATGTCGTGCGCCACGCGCAGCCCGCGCAGGTGCGTGGCGCCGTAGGCAGTGCGCGCGGCGTCGGCTGTTACTAGCGCATAGTTAGTGTGCAGTGTGTGTCGCGTGTGGTGTGTCGCGTGTGGTGTGTCGCGTGTGGTGTGTCGCGTGCTCACCGCGTCGATGTCGTGCGCCACGCGCAGCCCGCGCAGGTGCGTGGCGCCGTAGGCAGTGCGCGCGGCGTCGGCTGTTACTAGCGCATAGTTAGTGTGCAGTGTGTGTCGCGTGTGGTGTGTCGCGTGCTCACCGCGTCGATGTCGTGCGCCACGCGCAGCCCGCGCAGGTGCGTGGCGCCGTAGGCAGTGCGCGCGGCGTCGGCTGTTACTAGCGCATAGTTAGTGTGCAGTGTGTGTCGCGTGTGGTGTGTCGCGTGTGGTGTGTCGCGTGTGGTGTGTCGCGTGCTCACCGCGTCGATGTCGTGCGCCACGCGCAGCCCGCGCAGGTGCGTGGCGCCGTAGGCAGTGCGCGCGGCGTCGGCTGTTACTAGCGCATAGTTAGTGTGCAGTGTGTGTCGCGTGTGGTGTGTCGCGTGTGGTGTGTCGCGTGTGGTGTGTCGCGTGCTCACCGCGTCGATGTCGTGCGCCACGCGCAGCCCGCGCAGGTGCGTGGCGCCGTAGGCAGTGCGCGCGGCGTCGGCTGTTACTAGCGCATAGTTAGTGTGCAGTGTGTGTCGCGTGTGGTGTGTCGCGTGTGGTGTGTCGCGTGTGGTGTGTCGCGTGCTCACCGCGTCGATGTCGTGCGCCACGCGCAGCCCGCGCAGGTGCGTGGCGCCGTAGGCAGTGCGCGCGGCGTCGGCTGTTACTAGCGCATAGTTAGTGTGCAGTGTGTGTCGCGTGTGGTGTGTCGCGTGCTCACCGCGTCGATGTCGTGCGCCACGCGCAGCCCGCGCAGGTGCGTGGCGCCGTAGGCAGTGCGCGCGGCGTCGGCTGTTACTAGCGCATAGTTAGTGTGCAGTGTGTGTCGCGTGTGGTGTGTCGCGTGTGGTGTGTCGCGTGTGGTGTGTCGCGTGCTCACCGCGTCGATGTCGTGCGCCACGCGCAGCCCGCGCAGGTGCGTGGCGCCGTAGGCAGTGCGCGCGGCGTCGGCTGTTACTAGCGCATAGTTAGTGTGCAGTGTGTGTCGCGTGTGGTGTGTCGCGTGTGGTGTGTCGCGTGTGGTGTGTCGCGTGCTCACCGCGTCGATGTCGTGCGCCACGCGCAGCCCGCGCAGGTGCGTGGCGCCGTAGGCAGTGCGCGCGGCGTCGGCTGTTACTAGCGCATAGTTAGTGTGCAGTGTGTGTCGCGTGTGGTGTGTCGCGTGTGGTGTGTCGCGTGCTCACCGCGTCGATGTCGTGCGCCACGCGCAGCCCGCGCAGGTGCGTGGCGCCGTAGGCAGTGCGCGCGGCGTCGGCTGTTACTAGCGCATAGTTAGTGTGCAGTGTGTGTCGCGTGTGGTGTGTCGCGTGTGGTGTGTCGCGTGCTCACCGCGTCGATGTCGTGCGCCACGCGCAGCCCGCGCAGGTGCGTGGCGCCGTAGGCAGTGCGCGCGGCGTCGGCTGTTACTAGCGCATAGTTAGTGTGCAGTGTGTGTCGCGTGTGGTGTGTCGCGTGTGGTGTGTCGCGTGTGGTGTGTCGCGTGCTCACCGCGTCGATGTCGTGCGCCACGCGCAGCCCGCGCAGGTGCGTGGCGCCGTAGGCAGTGCGCGCGGCGTCGGCTGTTACTAGCGCATAGTTAGTGTGCAGTGTGTGTCGCGTGTGGTGTGTCGCGTGTGGTGTGTCGCGTGTGGTGTGTCGCGTGCTCACCGCGTCGATGTCGTGCGCCACGCGCAGCCCGCGCAGGTGCGTGGCGCCGTAGGCAGTGCGCGCGGCGTCGGCTGTTACTAGCGCATAGTTAGTGTGCAGTGTGTGTCGCGTGTGGTGTGTCGCGTGTGGTGTGTCGCGTGTGGTGTGTCGCGTGCTCACCGCGTCGATGTCGTGCGCCACGCGCAGCCCGCGCAGGTGCGTGGCGCCGTAGGCAGCGCGCGCGGCGTCTGCGCCGTCGGCCGCTACCAAAGCTCCCACGCCGAACACCTCGTCCATCTCGTCCAGCAGAGCCGCCTGAAGACACAACATCATTACCTACCCATTCGGCTCGCTCCGTGACTCGTGCCAACGATACACCGAAACGATCGCTCCCGGATCCACCTAAGTTCAATATTGGCTCGGCATAGTGACTTCCTCTGGCTTGATGGTAAGCAAGAAGGGAAGCCCTAGTCGCTCTGGTAGAGGGCAGGGAAACGTCTGTTTCCAGCAAATCACCGCAGCCGTGCTAGCCCGCAAGATGTTTCTTCACGTTTCGTTTAAAGGATCCCATAGTACGTACTGTCAGAGTTCCATTTTTTTATGGTACGGCACAAACAGGCCATAGCAAACTTTTTAGTACGTGAAAAAATATTATCTACCATGAAACGGTAAAGTCAACCCGCCCTAATTTACGGAACGACTGTAGTGCCCATATAACATTAAAGACCCCACTTCCACCAACCACCGCTTCTAATTCGCTCCCAAATAGACATAAGTCACCGTTGCATGGCATACAACCATTTTAACATTTTATTGCCACTTTGTATCATTTTAAAAACATGAAAATTACTTTCTTGATCAGTATTTCGGCAATGTATAACATCATTTAATCTGAGAACTTCATTATTGCTTCGTAAAAAAGTAATAGTAATTTTTGTAATTGCTCAGAAAGTAAATCATAATTTTTTATCTCTAATTAACTAATTACCCTCTTGGCGGCTTCGCGCTTGGCCTTCTCCATGTCACGCGACTTCCGCACCCAGGCCAGCGCGTCGTCTTCATCCTCCTCCTCCGCCAGCAGTGTTGTCTTGAGTCTGTGACAAAATAAGAAAGATATACGTAGCTATACTAAAAACTATGGGCGAACAACGAAAACGGCTTTTAAACGCAATAAGTTTGCTATTATGGCGGAGTATGGAGGCGTTTAAGGCGAAGCGTTTGTTCGAGTTGCAGCGTCGCGGCAGGTGACGCGGTGGCTGACGCGGCGTAGGCTAACAGTTTGGTAGACTTCTCATAACAGAATTTCTTCACAAATATGCAATTGTGCCTCTGGAATTGCTGATGTCCATGGGCGGCGGTTACTGTTTAACATCAGACAGGCCACTTGCTCGTCTGCCACCAAAACGCAAAAAAATATAAAAACCAAGACATGCCACGCACTGCATCCCTAGGTTGCAATATTATCAGAACATCCTTAACATAGGCCGCACCAAATCTATAAAAAAGACTAGACGTCAAGACAACTGACTTGTGCTCCATGTGTCTCTTCTCGCGGCGCTCCTCGAGCCGCTCGCGCAGCTTCTCCGACTTCTTCTGCTGCGTGATGTTGCTCGCCGGCTTGTGGTAGAACTCGCCCAGGTCGTCCTTGAACTTGCCGTCCTCTGTGAAACGAGTTACTGTTAGTTATTTGTAGGTGATCAATATCACAGCACAAGACATGCTGAATTTATCTTCTAATCTAAAATATTACGTAGAAAATATGTATGTATGTGGAGTACTCACCGGCCGGCTTCTCGGCGACCTCGAGCGGCTTGAGACCTAGCTTGGCGCGCAGCCGGTTGGTCTCGTCCACGGACAGGCTCTCGGACGCGCCGCCGCCGGACCCGCCCGCCACCGGCGACTCCGCCCTCTCCACTTCATAGCTCTTCTCTCTGTCACATACAAACACAAATACTATAATATAAATAAATAGATGTAATATAAAAATACTAATAGATTACGGCCTTTCCAGTTGGCCACTTAGGGCAACCATTTGGAGGATATACTCATAAATTGCCACACTGGCCAGGCGAGTTGGCGATCGAAGAGTGTAGCTTCTCTTCAAGATTAAGTTATCCCATCGAAATCACAAAATAATGGTCAGTCATTAATGTTTATATGTTTTAACCTCATTAAATAATCATTCAAATTTCAACTCCTTGGAGGAACCACAGCACCACTCCATGTTGTGCACATCTACAAGCTTCCATAGTGACTCATGTGTGCCACACACTAATTAATTTGACGGCGAAAAAACGTGTGTAGACAAGAGGCCTCAGAAATTCGAAATATGCAAAATGCACATTGGTTTTGATTATATTTTAAAGTAATAAAGTTCAAAATGTTGTGGCATCCATCTGTTCATGTCTGGTGAAGTAGCAAGACATACCTGTCCTCTTTGTGGGCCTTGTGCGCCTCCCTGGCGCGGCGCTCGCGCTCGCGCTCGGCGCTGGCGCTGCGGCTGCGCGAGCGCACCGGCGCGGCCTCCGCTGGCACGAGGTGCGAGTCCACGGGGACCTCCTCAACTGCAACAACAAACCAGCTATACTCAACCACTCACAATACATGAATCTAACAAATTACAATCAATAAGTTGTGCTAATTACAGTCAATAAATGTGCACAGTTTGGGAGATGTAGGTCCCCAACCACCAATAGTGGTATCCGAGTTGCTAAGCCTTATATAAACCATCATCAGCCTATCCCAATCCAATATACAGACCAATAGATATAATTGTCATTGATATGAGCAGATCAATAAATGATGGTTCTATGAATATCAAACTGGTTTGATATTCATAGAACCATCATTTCATGTCTGGACATATATTTCATTAATATGTCTGGACATATTAGGTGTGTTGGTCTGTATTTTGGTAATTGGCATTTAAAAAGGCGATGAAACAAACCCATTGATGGTAAGCCTGCTGATCTATTTAGACTTTCTATCTTGTATTGAATCTATTGAAAAATGTGCAGTGCCAACTATGTGCCTTACATGATTGATGAAATGTAAGGTTTTGGAAGTAGGTATATTTTACTATTCCCAGTGTCTGATTTGAAATAATATTAACTTAATTAGATTATTGTCTTCACTATTCGTTCAGAATGGGTCAATTATGTAGTAATTATGATTTTGGATAACAAAATGATTATTACACATAATATCTATTTGATAAAGAAAAACCAATACTTTCTCCAGATCAAATTTTGGCCACAGCTGTCTACCTCTAACAATATTAAATGGGTAACATTAAAGTGTACAAGTGTGTGTGCAAGCACAAGTGCACCTCTGTTCCTTCACTCCCATTATTCCAATCAGACAATATAGATTTGACACAAATGGAGAGATCCAGTGATTTAGCTAGAGCATTACCAACATATACAGCCATATTCACAACCATTACTGTGCGACGCGCGACACACAGCACCCAAAATCTTATTGGTTTTTGGGTACCTGTATATGTATAGTAACATTTGTGAACATGGCTATTAACATATTTTCAGACATACAGGAGTGTACCACCACCAACTTCCTGTCTCTGGAGCTCCAGGCCTACTACTGAGTAATTTTATAACAGAATTACCCAGTAATATATCATAATCATGAACGAAAATAAGATAAAAAGACATAACAAAATTATCTAGGTTTAATTTTCACTACCTGTAGCTATTAAACATACCTCCTTTAAGTACCTATTGTATCATATCAGTCAGAAGTGATATAAAAAAATGAAAGTGATAACAACTTATGTAATTATAAAAAGGAGGAATATCAGTACTTATTTCACTTGCAAGGGTTAAACACAATATATTGGTCATAATTGCTTTTATTTTAACCCTGTATAAGTTATACGGATACTATATTGATATAATTTTCATCACAAACAATTTCATTATGCATAGAATTTGAGGTATTATATGCTTTACAACAGGCAATTATAGTTAAGGGTAAGTATAATATGTTTACTACTAGTTTAGACCATACTTAAATGGGTCATCATCCACATTCTCCATTTTGTGGTAAACAGTTTGTACAACCTCTTTGGGTCGGACACATTGTGCAATCACAGTTAAAGCACTGTGATGTGCCCTCCCCATATAAAACCATGTAACTCTTTGTAACATTTTTAAGTCCATAGTAAAAAGTATAATGTCGTAAGTATAGGTTCCGTCACAATTTATCTGGTCCTCAGTAGCAATGGATCGAAGACGTTGTATACCCACCTCAGAGCGCCGGTACTCAGGACACGGTGGCCCGCCACGAATGCCACCGAGTCTGAAATAACGAGCAAAGGATGCCATTATAATTGTCAAACGAAGCAGCCACCAGCGCCGGTCATCATCTCACTCAAAACAACCATCACAAATTTATATACGAATCATAACCACAAGAAAATATTGACAACCTCACAACTACGCGGTTGTAGCGAGATGATCACAGGCTACTGGTGTTCCATGAATAATATGTGTGGAGTGAAACTAACCGTCAGGGGAGCGGTCCTTTTTGCGATCCTTGTGTTTCTTGTGCCTTTTACGTTCGCGCTCCTCGCCATCCAGAGGCGAGCGAGATCGACTCCTGTGCTTCTTCTTTTTAGACTCTTTCTTATGTTTTTTGGAACCCATTACGCAGTTTGTGATTAAGCGACGTCAATGTGCAACTAACAAGTCCTATAACACGGTTTAGATGACAAAAATGTTGAATGAAAGAAAATAAACACGCGTCTGCTCTTTGACAGCGCAATCGATCAAGCGTCCATTTTGTAAAATGTTGACATTTGACACTTTATTTTTTAATTGAATTTGGCGTTGTGTTGCCGATAATAAGCCAGATTTGTCCCTGCTTGTCCATGTAGAATTTTCCCAAAAAAAAATTATGCAAAATGAAGCATGGAGATGAAGAGATGGCCATGTAGATGGATAATCCCCTACAAAATAACTTCTATAGGGTGGTGGAATGAAAATAGATGAAATGTTTACCACAGCGAAAGGCAAAATAGTAACTTAGTTCAGAGCGGAATCATGCTAAGGAATGAATTCTGTGCTATAAGGCATGTAGTTCACTGGGTTAACTTGCCGTATTCATGGAAGTAATAAGTACTCCTGTACGTTGTACTTCCTGGAAGTAATAAGTACTACGTACAAGAGTACTTATTACTTCCGTAGAGCCGTATTCAACCCCGAGCTAAAATAGTGAGAGTACGAGTAGTACGACAGAGTTTGCCAAATATATCTACCATCGTGAAACGGTGACCACGCATGCCAACCGGCGAGAGGGAGGAGGGGATAAGAGAAAATAACTTGATGCAACAACAGTGTTCTAAGGCTCACTTCTTTAATCTACATTATGAATTGATACGCATGGGCCGCCGCTGCTATCTATCAAGGGCATCGAGAGGTTACTTGACAGAGCCAACCCCCCTATATGTATGAGCAATAGGTACTCAACACAGGATCGAACCCGAGTTTTCTTCTCTCTACTCCTTATTCAGGATTATGCCCACAATTCTTTTGAAGCCTTTGAATTGACGCTCTCGATGTAGTCCCATTGATTGAGTAACTAATAACTATGTAATACCTACTACAATACTTATTAAGGTGCTATTGAAATTAAAGAAACTTTAGTAAAAAATATCTTTAATATGGGTTCATATATAAATATCACATAATAAAATAGTTTGGCAAGTGTAGTCCGAAAATACAAAAATGTAGGTTTAATGGATCAATTTTTGCCTGGAGATACATTATTGTCGCCGTAGTATACTAGCAAAAATAACAGTTTGAGCTTATCCTCGTTGAGCCAACAATTTAACACCAATCTTTTGTCCAGTCTTATAGATATATTTTTAATTTACAAATACAACCTAAGGTATATCAGAAATATATCTAAGAGATTTTTCATAACGAAATTCACTCCTTTCATTATATACAATAACAAACTCATGGAATCTGACACCATAAATAAATTACATTTAAAATGTATAAAGTGGAATGGTTTAAAATATCCTTACTTTACGCTAATAATTCGATTTATTGCGATATGTTAATACATACTTAGTTAAACAATAAAATTTAACAGTATTATATAATCTTTTTCACAATATTTACAGAACATGAAAAGTAAAAAAATATACCTAAGCGATAATTGTTTAAAATCTTAAAGATAGTAAACTTATAAATCGTTTCGAGATAATCAATAGTAATTAGTTTGGCATCACTAGCATCTGATGGGAGACATAATTAATATTGCTTACTTTAATTAAACCCTAATGTAATCTGTAAATAACATTTATATAATGTAGTAAAGAACGTAAATTATTAGGCACTCAATATGAGCGGCACAAAACATACATACTAACTGCGGAATATTTATAGAGCTAAAAGAAACTTTAGACGTTTTCCAAAGCGAAGGCTCTAAATTCCTCGCATAATTTTAGGAAATAAATGTTGAATGATGTTCTTAGTCATTATCACGCGGCACACAAAGTACAATACGCCTGATTTTGCTACTAGTAAGCAAAGTTTGGCGAACTAATTAATTTTAGATAGCAAAGACGATTCCAAGATGGTAATCAAAAGTTGTACAGGTCCTCGTTTAAGAAGATAATAATATTTGTTATACGATTCGATTCGACTGATCGATTATATCAATCGAACAGTCAAAAGTAACAAAGCGGCAAGCATTGTAGATCCACGATGATCTTTCGACACGTGGCCGGTAACGGTACTAACGCCCGCCTCCATACAAAAATTAATTTTTGACACATTGGTTGACATTGTTGTTTCACAGTCCTCATGTGCCCGAACATCTTTGCCGGTGTGTAGTCGCAGTGTGTAATGCGTGGTGAGTCGCACGGCCGGTGCACGGTCACAGCAGCGCGCGCGCCGGCAGCAGGCGCGGCGCCGGGCCCGCGCCGCCGCTGTCCCACGCCACCGCGCCGCCGTCCGCGTAGCAGCCGAACAGCACGCTCGACTCGCTGCTGTACGCCAGGCTGCCGGTACAGTCACGTGGCACAGGCCGGTGCACGGTCACAGCAGCGCGCGCGCCGGCAGCAGGCGCGGCGCCGGGCCCGCGCCGCCGCTGTCCCACGCCACCGCGCCGCCGTCCGCGTAGCAGCCGAACAGCACGCTCGACTCGCTGCTGTACGCCAGGCTGCCGGTACAGTCACGTGGCACAGGCCGGTGCACGGTCACAGCAGCGCGCGCGCCGGCAGCAGGCGCGGCGCCGGGCCCGCGCCGCCGCTGTCCCACGCCACCGCGCCGCCGTCCGCGTAGCAGCCGAACAGCACGCTCGACTCGCTGCTGTACGCCAGGCTGCCGGTACAGTCACGTGGCACAGGCCGGTGCACGGTCACAGCAGCGCGCGCGCCGGCAGCAGGCGCGGCGCCGGGCCCGCGCCGCCGCTGTCCCACGCCACCGCGCCGCCGTCCGCGTAGCAGCCGAACAGCACGCTCGACTCGCTGCTGTACGCCAGGCTGCCGGTACAGTCACGTGGCACAGGCCGGTGCACGGTCACAGCAGCGCGCGCGCCGGCAGCAGGCGCGGCGCCGGGCCCGCGCCGCCGCTGTCCCACGCCACCGCGCCGCCGTCCGCGTAGCAGCCGAACAGCACGCTCGACTCGCTGCTGTACGCCAGGCTGCCGGTACAGTCACGTGGCACAGGCCGGTGCACGGTCACAGCAGCGCGCGCGCCGGCAGCAGGCGCGGCGCCGGGCCCGCGCCGCCGCTGTCCCACGCCACCGCGCCGCCGTCCGCGTAGCAGCCGAACAGCACGCTCGACTCGCTGCTGTACGCCAGGCTGCCGGTACAGTCACGTGGCACAGGCCGGTGCACGGTCACAGCAGCGCGCGCGCCGGCAGCAGGCGCGGCGCCGGGCCCGCGCCGCCGCTGTCCCACGCCACCGCGCCGCCGTCCGCGTAGCAGCCGAACAGCACGCTCGACTCGCTGCTGTACGCCAGGCTGCCGGTACAGTCACGTGGCACAGGCCGGTGCACGGTCACAGCAGCGCGCGCGCCGGCAGCAGGCGCGGCGCCGGGCCCGCGCCGCCGCTGTCCCACGCCACCGCGCCGCCGTCCGCGTAGCAGCCGAACAGCACGCTCGACTCGCTGCTGTACGCCAGGCTGCCGGTACAGTCACGTGGCACAGGCCGGTGCACGGTCACAGCAGCGCGCGCGCCGGCAGCAGGCGCGGCGCCGGGCCCGCGCCGCCGCTGTCCCACGCCACCGCGCCGCCGTCCGCGTAGCAGCCGAACAGCACGCTCGACTCGCTGCTGTACGCCAGGCTGCCGGTACAGTCACGTGGCACAGGCCGGTGCACGGTCACAGCAGCGCGCGCGCCGCCGCTGTCCCACGCCACCGCGCCGCCGTCCGCGTAGCAGCCGAACAGCACGCTCGACTCGCTGCTGTACGCCAGGCTGCCGGTACAGTCACGTGGCACAGGCCGGTGCACGGTCACAGCAGCGCGCGCGCCGGCAGCAGGCGCGGCGCCGGGCCCGCGCCGCCGCTGTCCCACGCCACCGCGCCGCCGTCCGCGTAGCAGCCGAACAGCACGCTCGACTCGCTGCTGTACGCCAGGCTGCCGATACAGACACGTGTCACACACAAATCATTTAGCTAGATGAGGAAAAGTAGAGATCCTAACACGGATCCCTCAGTAACGCCCACGGAAGTAAATTATATAGATGAGGAAAAGTAGAGGTCCTAAGACGGAACCCTAAGGGACACCCACGGAAGTCATTTAACTAGATGAGGAAAAGTAATGGTCCTAAGACGGATCCCTGGGAGACGCCCACGAAAGTCATTTAAGTAGATGAGGAAAAGTGTAGGTCCTAAGACGGCTCCCTGGGTGACGTAAGCTACTGTACCTGAGCAGCGCGACGGGGCGGTCGACGCGTCCGGGGCGCGCGGCGGGCGGCAGGCGCGCGACGGGCCGCAGGTCCCACGACGAGTACAGCGCCACGCCGCCGCCGCGCAGCCCGGCCGCCACCACGTTCACGCTCACGCCCTCCGGCGCACACGAGTAGCACACGCACGTCACCTCCTCCGACACGCGGACGCTGCCTGAAGTACAGACACAAGGACGAAAAACCGTTGAAAATTATAAGAATAAGAGATTTATTGTCTTCTTACAAGATAACACACAAAAAAAAACATCAAAATAATGAAAATACAAAAAAAGACAATGGGAATTAACTCAGCCGATGCTGCCTCAGGGAATGGATCTGAGCAGCGCTGGTTTTCAGCTTCTTCCCTGCCCTCTGAGATGTTGTTTGAGGGCATATTTATGATGTGATGTGGCTAACGATCTCAAATATCTATATTATTTAACAATAAAAATTTATGAGATACTTCTCCATTACTTAATATTATAAAAAAGTCTTGCCTTTTCATCACAGCTTTGCTAATCAGATAGC
The DNA here is from genome assembly GCA_031163375.1 of Conogethes punctiferalis. NCBI lineage: Eukaryota > Metazoa > Arthropoda > Insecta > Lepidoptera > Crambidae > Conogethes > Conogethes punctiferalis. The sequence goes on along the minus strand of CM062077.1, from coordinate 25,782,015 downwards.
GCACTCACCGACAAACCTCGCGTTGACCGTGTGCACCCTGATGAGCGAGGGGTAGCGCGTGGCGTCGCGCTCGTACGAGTCGGCGCCTGCGTCGGCGTCGTCCCCCGCGCCCGCGTCCCCCGCAGGCGGCCAGTCGTCGGCGGCGTCGTCCGCGGGCGGCCGCGTCGCGTGCACCGACGCCACGTCGCTGAGCGTCGCGCTGATGGTCACCGCCGTCACCGGCAGCATGTCGCGGTTGGGCAGCGTGCGGATGTACGTCAACCTGGTAAACGTATGCTTTGGTATCATACTATTGATGCTAGTTGTTAAAGTCTGACGCTTGGAACAGCTAGTTTGCTCTTGTTTCTCGTGTTAAATCTATTTTCTTTCATTTATGGATAACAGGCGCGGCGTGCGCGTGCAGCCGCCGCGTGCGCACGCGCAGCGACATAGCCAACTCACTTGTTGAGGTCCCAGAGCACGATGGTGCCGTCGCTGCTGGCGGTGGCCACGAGCGCGGTGCGCGCGCAGACGTGCAGGCCCACGACGGGCGCGGCGTGCGCGTGCAGCCGCCGCGTGCGCACGCGCAGCGACATAGCCAACTCACTCGTTGAGGTCCCAGAGCACGATGGTGCCGTCGCTGCTGGCGGTGGCCACGAGCGCGGTGCGCGCGCAGACGTGCAGGCCCACGACGGGCGCGGCGTGCGCGTGCAGCCGCCGCGTGCGCACGCGCAGCGACATAGCCAACTCACTTGTTGAGGTCCCAGAGCACGATGGTGCCGTCGCTGCTGGCGGTGGCCACGAGCGCGGTGCGCGCGCAGACGTGCAGGCCCACGACGGGCGCGGCGTGCGCGTGCAGCCGCCGCGTGCGCACGCGCAGCGACATAGCCAACTCACTCGTTGAGGTCCCAGAGCACGATGGTGCCGTCGCTGCTGGCGGTGGCCACGAGCGCGGTGCGCGCGCAGACGTGCAGGCCCACGACGGGCGCGGCGTGCGCGTGCAGCCGCCGCGTGCGCACGCGCAGCGACATAGCCAACTCACTTGTTGAGGTCCCAGAGCACGATGGTGCCGTCGCTGCTGGCGGTGGCCACGAGCGCGGTGCGCGCGCAGACGTGCAGGCCCACGACGGGCGCGGCGTGCGCGTGCAGCTGGCGCGTGCGCACGCGCAGGGCGCCGCCCACGTTGCGCAGCGCCAGCGCCTGCACGCGCCCGCTCGCGTACCCCACTATTGTGGGGTGCGCGTTGCTGTTCGACGACGATATCCTTGTGATCTGTCCACAAAGGGATGTATAATCATCATTATAGAATCTCCGAATAATAATTTTTTCTAACAGTTACTGGTGTCGCTAGAACTTGCGACTGCGTGCTACACACGGAGCAAGTACAAAAAGGAGTTCAAATTCGATTTCTATCATTGTCTAATACTCTTTGTCCTCGGTACCTGGTCGAGCGCGGGCACGTGCATGAGCGGGTCGGGCGGCGCGTCGCGGCGCAGGCGCAGGCGCAGCGCGTTGTCGGCGTGACCCCACGACAGCAGCCCCCACGCGCCGCCGCTCGCCCCCGCGCCCGCGCCCGTGCTGTTGTCGCCTGCAACACAAACATTGTGAGACAATCAGCGTCTGCGCACACTTTGAACAGAAGGTGACAGATGAGGCTGTTTCAATTTGTGGTCACGCACACAAAACACTAAAGGGCCAAAGAGTAAATAATAATAATAATTCAATGCATGCGGCAGCAGGCAGGGCGGGCGGCAGTACTCACCGGGCAGCGGCAACAGCGCGGTGGCGGCGGGCAGCGCGGCCACGCAGCGCGCGGGCGCCAGGCAGTGCAGGGCGGCGGCGGCGCACGCCAGGCGCGCAACCACGCAGGGCAGCGGCAGCTCGGGCGAGCCGCAGTAGCGGCCCCAGCGCACGCCGATGGCGCCGCTCCACGCCTCCACCTAAACAAACAGTAACAATCAACTATGACTATACCATCAATGTAACCAGTCCGCATAATAACAAAAAATACGTTTCGTAGAACACCATATCCCAGCTAAGCCATAAGATGTATGAGACTGACCTCTTTTTCATAAATTGTTCCACCTAACGAGCATTTTCTTTTGAAGTATAAAAATTCGAAGATCTAGCACAACTGATGGCCTCTAAGGGACCGGCAACACATATGTAACATACGTCTGGTCTGGTCCGGTGTCTTAATTGATAGTGACTCCTACTTTCTGTCATGTCATTCGACAACAGCTGGTCCTTCGAGCCGGACACGGGCCGCGCGGTACCTGCGGCGCGGGCGGCGCGTGCAGCAGGTCGTGCGCCACGTGCGGGTGCGGGTGCTTGAGCAGCTGCCGCGGCGCCTGCCCGTACGTGCGCACCATGGCCGCCGCCGCCGTGCGGTCCACCTCGTCCTCCAGCGACGTGGGGTCGAAGCCGTAGTACGTCTGACGGAACACAACACACTTATTAGTTAAAACCTACACGAATACGGTCGAGGAAAGCGTCTATGCTGTCCTAAGGTGCTATGGTGAGCTAAATAAATAATTAACAGTATTTTTAGCACAAAAATGGTGACAGTGGGACCAACTAGGAGGGACACGCTTTGGAACACAAAAGAGGCATTTTTCAAATCGGTTCACAATTCTCAGAGATATGTGGTAACAAACATAGTTCAGTCACATTGAGAACCACCTTCTTTTCTTGAAGTCGGGTAAAAGTGTACTCACGCAGGCCGGGAAGACGTTGATCGCGTCGATGGCGGCCTGGCCGGTCTGCTTGTAGCCGAACACCAGGTCGATCCAGAGCGGCAGCCGGTCGGTGACGATGGGCGCCTCCAGCGCCTGCCGGTGCAGCAGCGTGAACATGCGCGCCTCCGCCGCCCACGGGGGCACCTCCACCTCGTCCACGCCGAGCCCGCACTGCCGCACGCCCAGGTCCAGACCTGCATGTGGGACCAATGGCACTACATATTTGTTTTACGACAATGCTGCAAGCCTACGCTTGAATTCGACCTTGCCCTAAGCTCGAATTTAGCTCCAAACACGAATATGTCGGCGAGTGGGGGCTTCAATCGGGCGACTGCGTTGACAGATGACAGCTACAATTGACGTCGCTTATCAATTGTAGCTGTCACCTATCAACATCACCTATTAATTGTAGCTGTCATCGCTTGGGAGTGGTCTATGCATGGTTAAAAAATGGCATTCTAAGTCGGCCGCGATACTGAAAGGACGCAATCACAGAACTTTCCGCGTTTCGTATCTAATTATTTTCGGTTCGACAGACCACGCGGTGCGCTCACCCTCGTTGTTGTGCAGCAGCTCGGGCAGGTAGAACAGCTCGGGGATGAGCTCCTTGACGTCGGTGGGCGAGTCGTTGGTGATCAGCCGCCACGTGGTCGCCAGCGAGTGGAACGTGCGGTCCGGCATGTCGAAATTGTTATCTGCAATCAAATCTCACATTAAACCGCTGGTTTAAAAAAAATACCTAGAACCTTGTGTAAAAGTGTGGTACGATAAGTTAACCAAATGGGACGATGACATTGTGAGAAGAGGCGATTTCGAGAGGTTTTCTGTCTTTTTGTGAAGTTTATAGATTAAAAAAAAGTTTTCGTTCTGTTCGTGTATTGAGAAGCTCATGCGCATTTTCGCTGCAAGAATCTGGATCTGTGGCTGGATTGGGAGAAGCCTATGTCCAGCAGTGGACTGATACGGGCTGATGATATGATGTGATCTGGATCCCATTAGGCACGTGCTGCCACTCACCCTGGTAGCTGAGGAACAGCTCGGTGAAGGGCGGCAGGCGCACCAGGTAGTGCAGCACGCCGCCCGAGTTGCTGTACAGCGAGGCGTAGTGGTGCGGCGCACGCGCAACCACCGGACTGCAGCCCTCGCGCCTAGCCGCCTTCAGGTCCTGCGCACGATACATTCAACTATATCAACCGCTTAGTGGAGTGTCAAGGTTACCTTGGACGCTTGACAAATGGCTCGCGAGACAGCTCAGCTCAACTACTACAATACGAGTCTTTTTATAACAGTTGAAAGTGACTCCTATCAAAAAGTCTAGACAAGAGCTAATTCAAGAAAGTGGAATTTAAACAGTTGGCAAAGAACTATGGAGGTCATCAGATGGTATCAGTCACAACAGCCAAGCTGACGCAAGATGCTTTTTTTTCGAAGTCAATCAACTTCTCATGAAGGTTCTTTATCACACTTCGTTTAAAGGAATTCCTATTATAGTAAAGTGGGAACACATCACATGTGCTGACAAGGAGTCTCAGTTATACTGCGCAGACTCACGTTGTAGGTGTTGACGTAGTGCTGCTCGCGGCTGGGCAGCTGCACGGCCATGGGCCGCGCCAGGTCGCGGGTGACAAGGAGTCTCAGTTATACTGCGCAGACTCACGTTGTAGGTGTTGACGTAGTGCTGCTCGCGGCTGGGCAGCTGCACGGCCATGGGCCGCGCCAGGTCGCGGGTGACAAGGAGTCTCAGTTATACTGCGCAGACTCACGTTGTAGGTGTTGACGTAGTGCTGCTCGCGGCTGGGCAGCTGCACGGCCATGGGCCGCGCCAGGTCGCGGGTGACAAGGAGTCTCAGTTATACTGCGCAGACTCACGTTGTAGGTGTTGACGTAGTGCTGCTCGCGGCTGGGCAGCTGCACGGCCATGGGCCGCGCCAGGTCGCGGGTGACAAGGAGTCTCAGTTATACTGCGCAGACTCACGTTGTAGGTGTTGACGTAGTGCTGCTCGCGGCTGGGCAGCTGCACGGCCATGGGCCGCGCCAGGTCGCGGGTGACAAGGAGTCTCAGTTATACTGCGCAGACTCACGTTGTAGGTGTTGACGTAGTGCTGCTCGCGGCTGGGCAGCTGCACGGCCATGGGCCGCGCCAGGTCGCGGGTGACAAGGAGTCTCAGTTATACTGCGCAGACTCACGTTGTAGGTGTTGACGTAGTGCTGCTCGCGGCTGGGCAGCTGCACGGCCATGGGCCGCGCCAGGTCGCGGAAGGCGGCGGGCGCGGTGAGGTCCAGGACGCGCGAGGAGTAGTCCGCCACCACGAAGGGCAGCACCGGGTACTGCATCAGGTCGTTGTACGAGCGCCCGGCCAGCCCGTTCAGCCGCATCAGGTACTCCCAGTTGGTGATCGCGCCGCTGCGCCACTGGCCCATCGCCTCCGACAGCGTGTCCGCCTCCACCCTACGCACGCGTACGACGTTAACTTCCTTCTGTTCCGCGGAGCGAATACTAGCAGGAAACGGCCTAAGTGTACTGTTGTATGACGCATGCTATACTGTTGTATGTCAATATTTTGAACGTGCGCCCAACATTACTTTCACCGTTGGGGTAAACGAGTTCGGGAGTGAGGATCGCGTCTCGGCAAACGTTGCGCGGGACGCCCTCAGGTTAGGTGGAGTAACGATCTGCGCAAGATGACTGGCAAGTGGTGGATGCAAGAAGCCCAAGATTGCGTCTAGGTAAAAGTTAGTTTAAACAGACCAGTTTTCGCAACCGGGCATCTGAGCGGCCATTTTGTGCGCGGGTGGGCCGAAGTCACTCAACATTGGAGAAGCCTATATCCAGCAGTGGCCTGCGAAAGGCTGTCGGCGATGATGATGATGAGTGCAAAAGTTAAACTACATAAAGAGACGAGACTTGTGTCAAAATAACGTCTCTATCTTTGTAAATGGCCGACGCACCGGTTGGGCAGGTGGCACAGATCGAGCGCGCGCAGGAAGGCGGCGCGCGCGGGCAGGTCGTCGAAGGCCAGCAGCTGCGCGCGGCCGTCGCGCAGGAACAGCTCCAGCGCGCGCTCCTGCAGGCACCAGCGCCGCGTGGCCGCGCGCAGCACGCCGGCCAGCGGCCAGGCCTGCGCGTGCGCAGCCGCCGCGTCCGGCTCGGGCACGAAGTGCACGGCGCGGTCGGTGAGCAGCAGCTCGCCGCGCGCCTCGCCGTCGGCCGCCACGCGCGTCACGCGCGCCATGTACGCCACGGTCTCGTGCAGCTGCAGCCGCGCCGCCAGCCCGTCGCGCACGCACGCCGCGCCGCCCAGCACGCCCGCCAGCGGCGGCGCACGCCGCGCCAGCCCTGCGCGACACACGGGACTATGGTGACAATGGGAACAACGAGGAAGTACACCCTTTCGAAAAAAAAAAAAAAATTTCAAATCGGTCCACATTTCTAGATGATATGTGGTAACAACAAACATACAACAAAAAAATATCAGTGGAATTAAAAACCTCCTCCTTCTTTTTGAAGTCTATTAAAATTACAATTGCAATGAAGTTTCTTTTTCCGAGTGGTTACCGGATTTAGGATAGGATCGCCCCGTCTCATCTCGTGGGCGTCGAAGAAGACTAAAATATCAGGAAGCGGGCAGCGTTTACTTGGGTACTGATAAAACTACTGTAATCCCAATCCGAAATGACTGTTGTCATTGGAAGAATGCTGTAGATGTTTGCAAGCTGATGAGGTTTCGTTAACGGTAAACGCACAAGTTTGAGACTTGACTTGTACTTGTCTTGGTCTGATTAAATCGGACTAAATTGTCTCTACTCCAACTTACAAAATGTTTCCAAATTTGAGCCACAGCGGTAAACAGTGTGAGAACAATAGATATCGTCAATATCACTAAAGGCAACATATCACTAGCATACAGTATGAACAGCGTTGGCGACAGTAGACGACCTTGCGGGACGACGCGACGGCACGTACCCGGCTTGTGCTTGTGCTGGTCCTTGAGGAAGCGCTCGTCGATGCGCAGGTGCGCGCGGCGCAGGCGCACGCGCACGCGGCCCGGGCCCTCGGTGGGGTCCAGCTGCCACGACTGCGGGTAGCTGCGCGGGTCGTGCCACACCGCTGCGCACAACACAAGCTAATGACAAACTGATTCATACGTAGGGGAAATTCGTTAAACGGGCATTTTATAATCATAACATATTTTTTAAATAATACTGCAAACTGACTGGCTCGGTGGCTCGATTGGTAGTGACCTCTGCCTTCTGAGCCAAGGGTCGTGGGTTCGATCACCACACATTACAAACATTTGTGTGTGTTCGGGTTTGACGCCGAGATTGAATGAAAAACTTGGTTATGATAAAAATGACTTATATTTTGGAGATAAATAACTTGATCAAAATGGTTAAATTAATGATAAATGAGTACGCGCGGCTCTCTACATGGCTTATTGCGAACTAACTTGATTTGATGAAATATAATAAAATGAGGTCAAATATAAAACTGATGAATTTGTAAATTGTACGTAGCGAGCTCGTACATATTCCCGGGCGAGAAAGTGAGGCTGTGGGATTAGATGAAGAAGAGCATGATTTATTCTAATTACAAGGTGATAAACAATTTTTATTATAACTACCATGCAATGAATGATTGTTACCCCAGATGAGTTAACAAGGTGAAGGTCACAATTGTTTTAACTCTAATCACTTGATTCGGGAATGGTAAACACTGAACGAAGCACAGGCGAAGTGCTTTTACTTTGCTTTAACACGCGCGCACTTTGTTTAGGAAACTCACTTAATTCGGTTACACTACACTGATTGCCCATATCACTACACTGATCACTAACACCGTTACGAGCTGCCGGCTGCGGCGCTGCTGTCCCCGCGGAGCCCGCTGGCGGCCGGCGGCAGCGCCACCACGCCAGGGCGGCGGCGACTCCCGCCACCAACACGAACAACACGTATATTGCCGCGTAATGGTGAACGTCATGATAGGAAACACTTTCCGCTAAGGGATCACTGTGTTTCATGATGTCTATTTGCTCCTTGATCTCTTGTAGCTGATTATTAAAGGTCGTGTTATCAGTTTCATCGTTCGGTGAAGTCTGAAGTGGTAGGGATATATTAATGATACGATTGATAGGCGACATCTCTGGTGCTTCTATTCTTGGGCTGATACTTAATTTGCTACTCTCTTGTTTGTGTGAGTAGACCCAGAAATCATCTGATTTCATAATGCAACCTTGATCGACAGTAAATAGGCCGGCGGCGGTCAATGATACTACGGTAACTTGATCTTCGCATAGTAACTTCAACTGACACCGATCGCAACAATAATAAAAATATGTATTTATTTTTTGCAACTCTGTCCATTTATTAGCACATGGTTTATTTATAATTTGGCAGCTTCTTGAATTGGGCATTTTTTCACAAAGGCTTTGATCTTCTTTAAGATGGTAAATAGGTTTGTTAAGGTGACACAGCATAATTTCGGAATTTCTGTCCATACAGGTGTCAAAGTCCTTGCCTGAGAGAGGTACGAATGCATCTTTTCTAAGATTTATAGCAACATACTCAGAAATTGGTACTATAGATATCTGATTGCGGTCTTCTGATAAGTACGGAATCGGTATTGGTTTCACGACTTCGTACGTATCCCTACTGATAAGAGGGATCCTGATCTCGAAAATAATAAAATTGTACGTAATTCGAGTACGCACTTGTAATAAATTGTATATGTCAGCAAAATTCTGATTATCAACTGGTAGTGATAAGTCCTTTGGCAGTTGTCCTGCTATGATGTTCAGCTCCTTGGTCAATTGTTCTGGTGTCAACAGGTGAAAATTAAACTTGCCATTGTAAATATTAGTGACTGTGTCCAATAAAGCTTGTTGAATGTTCCTTAGACTATATAAGAGATTGTTAGTCATCATAGCTGTACTAAGGAATTCATTAGTCGGCGAAATATTTTGAAGTGCAACATTTGCTTGATTTATTGCCATTTCCAATTGATTGATTTTCTTGTTTATGATCTTATGATGTTTGTCCATAACACCTTCAGTACGCTTTAATAAATTGAATTCCGCTTCAACAACCGACGTTTGATTCTTCCATAAGGACGCCAAATGATTCTGATTATCTCTGATGAGATTAATATCTTTCTCATACTTTTCAGCAAAGCGAGAGTCTAAAACGCCAAATAAGCTATTTGCGATAGATCCGACGCCGTCTATGAGGCCGCGGCGGCGGCGCGTGCGCATGTCAAGTTTCTGATGCATTAAAATGTTATTGTAATATTGCAGTTCCGTGAACTCGTGCTGCACTTGTAATATTATCTCGTGACAATGAGACCGCTCTTGAATGTTGTGACAAAGGTAATTAAGATACTGTATGTATTTACCGAGTGTCTTGTTACCTTCTTGGTATGGCACGGTGTCGTAGTAGACGACTAAGCGCCAGTCGTCTCTAATCAAATGCATATTCTTGATACTATCGAAATAAAGACTACTGTTCTGTAACGGAGTAACTCTATATGAACATTGTACTGATGATATAATTGTCATAAAAAATAGTAAAAACGCTGTGGCTAATGATAAGAAATTATAGTTTTTCTTCTTGATACGTGATCCACTTGATTTTGGATCGGGGTTTTCTTGATCAGCTGGTATCTCGTTACTTGTATCATCTTGATCTCGATCTGGGTTAACTGGTAAGGTAGCGAGTTTTACAATCGGACGCTGCATCAGTCCGTTCTTGGTCTTCAGCGTCACGACTCGCACATACCCATCACTCCCGGGGTGAAGCTGCACGACGCGCCCCAGTGGCCATTTCCCCGGGGGAAGGTTCTCATCTCTGATTACCACAATGTCGTTCTCCTTGATATTGAGTTGTGGTTTCTTCCATTTACTCCTGGCTGATAATAGAGTTAAGTATTCGTTAGACCATCGATCCCAGATGTCTTTATATATTTTTTGAGTTAGATGCCACCTCGTTCTTAAGTCTGATTCTGTTTCGTATATTGTCAACGTCGGCCCGCTTGATAAGAAATGAGCTGGCGTTATGACATCTAAGTCATTAGGATCTTCTGATTGAGGGTATAGTGGTCGTGAGTTCAGACATGCTTCGATTTGATTAAGAATGGTGCTGTACTCTTCGAAAGTAAGCATCTGCTCACCGATCACACGTTTGAGGTGGTACTTTAGACTCCTTATAGCCCGCTCCCATAATCCGCCTGCTGAAGGCCAGGAAGGGGCATTAAAGTGCCACTCAACTCCCATACTGGATATTTCTGATAAAAGCTCAGGATTAATTGTGTCCTGTATAGCTTCATACTCTTGTTGCAGTATTTTGTTAGCGCCAATAAAGTTACGTCCTTGGTCACTGTACATGTGTCCCGGCAATCCCCTCCGGGCGGCCATGCGGCGCAAAGCTGATAAAAATGCTGATGTTGTAAGGTCAGACACTAGTTCAATATGTACAGCCTTGGTTGCCATGCATATGAACATTGCGATGTATCCCTTGGTGGTCTTGATGCCCCGACCCTTGTTGGCTTTGATCAGGACATGACCCGTGTAGTCCACCCCGGTGTGATAAAAGGGGCGGGACGGGTTTGATCGGGGTGCAGGCAAGTCACCCATTAATTGATGTTGTTGGTCTGGATTCTGTCTTCTACATTTGACACAACAACGAAGACGTTTCTTAGTGGCCCTGATGCCACCAATTAGCCAATACTTTCGTCTCAAGAATGATGTGGTTAAGCGGGGTCCTCCGTGAAACGTCAACTCGTGCGCTTCATCTATTAGTAGGTCCGCAAATCTTGTGTTACATGGAATGATAGCGGGGTGTTTGGTTTCATGATCTATATTGGCATGTTTGAGCCTGCCACCGACTCGTAAAATGCCGTTGTCATCAAGTTTTGGATTGAACTCGAGTAACTTGCTTTTATTCTTGATATTTTTACCCGCTTCGAGACACCTTATCTCTTCAAAAAACTCTTCTCGCTGTATTTCTATTATTATAATTTCTCTTGATTTTCGTAGTTCATCACTAGATAAGTAATCTTGTTTCTTCTTTCTATTAATAAATCTCCTAACCCATGCTAATATTTTTATGATCTTCGGTAAAGAACTGTATTTAGTTAGTAAGTCTTTCACAATACTGCTTGATGATTGTGAAACGTTGCATTGCTTGATCTTTTTTACTTCTTGATCAGTGGTGTACTTGATCACTTGCTCCTCGGTCGTGGGCTGATAGGAAGGTAGCCATTCAGGTCCTTGCCACCAAAGTGTGTGTTCTTTCAGTTGGGAAGCTGTTAACCCTCTACTGGCGCAGTCTGCAGGGTTATCCTTTGATTTGACGTAGCGCCAGCAGTCTGGTGGCATGACGGCTGTTACTTGTTTCACACGATTTGCAACGAAGGGCTTCCAACGTTCAGCATCGCCCTGGAGCCATCCCAGGACAGCCATTGAGTCTACCCAGCCATAAATCTTGATAGCATGGCTGCTAAGACATGATTTGACCTTTCCCATGAGCTTTGATAATAAGACTGCCCCGCTCAGTTCGAGACGAGGTAGTGACACGGCTTTGTTCAAAGGAACGAGTTTTGATTTTCCGGCAACTAATGTTATTGATTGTTCATTGTTATGATTGATTCGGCAATATATAACACAAGCATAAGCTTTCGTGCTTGCGTCACAGAATCCATGAAGCTCTATTTGATCATTCTGAACTGTCCCTAACCATCTTGGTATTTCAAAATCTTTAATTAAATTAATGTCAGCCTTGATCTTTATCCATTCTTCATAGATATCCTTTGGTATTTGTTCATCCCACTGAATTTTGCTCTTCCATGTATCTTGAAACAAAATTTTTAACTTAGTGGTCACAGGTGCTATCCAGCCCAACGGATCGAATAGCTTGGAAATATCTGATAATAAAATTCTTTTAGTAGGTGATGTAACTGGTTTGTTTATACTTGATTGAAACGAAAATTGATCTGATCTGGAATTCCATACAAGTCCTAGTGTTTTACTTGATTCCACTAGCTTAAAATCAAAAGTACCTTGGTCATTATCCTCTACTGCTGGTAATAATTCAGGCATATTGGATTTCCACTTCCTAAGGTTAAATCCACCCGATTTCAATAGACTGATCATATCTTGTTGTAATTGTTTTGCTGCTTCGATTGAGTGTTCTCCATGGATAAGATCGTCCATGTAGAAGCACTCCTCCAGGACACTAGGCGCTGCACTATTTGGGTAGTTAGGTCTCTCGTCCCTAGCCAGCTGTTTGAGGGTCATCATGGCTAAGAAAGGCGCAGCTTTCGTTCCATATGTAACGGTTGCTAACTGATAAACCTGTAATTTTTGTGACTGATCATTTCGCCAAATAATTTTTTGAAGTAACTGATCTTCGTCATTCAACCATATTTGCCTGAACATCTTCTCTATGTCGGCGGTGAATGCGAATCTGTATTGTCTCCACTTGATGATGAGACTTTGAAGGTCTTGTAAGTTGGGACCTGGGCACATCACGTCATTCAAACTATTACCACTCGATGTTTTAGCTGACGCGTTAAAAACGACGCGCAGTTTGGTCGTGGCGGAGTCTTCGCGTGTGACGCAATGGTGAGGTAAATAACATTCAGGCGTCGAATTGCAGTCGGCGCTCGCCGGTTTCATATGTCCAAGCGATAAATAGTCATTCATAAATAACTTATAATCTTGCGCAATATCTGGCTTATTATTAAGTTTTTGTTCTAGAGCGTAAAATTGTCCTATGGCCTTTTGTTTTGAGGCGCCTAAATTTTCTTGATAATTTGGCTTCAACGGCAATCTGACTTGGTACCTGCCGTCTTCCTGTCTGATGGTGGTGGTTTGATAATACTCAATGCATTGCTGATCTTCGGATGATATCTCTGGAGATTCTGAGATATCTTCCATCTCCCAAAATTGCTGAATATCCTCGATGTTATATAGAGTAACATTGCATTGAAAGGACTTGACATTGCCACTCAATATCCAACCCAACTGTGTTTGTTGAGCGGTTGGCATGGTCTGATTCTCCCTGCATATTCCGTCGAGAAGTATCATGGAATATACATCGGCGCCTAAAAGTATATCTACTGGCCTATTAACATAAAACTCGGGATCTGCTAATTTTATGCTATCAAGATAGGGCCAGTCTGGTTTAGAAAATGAACAACTTGGTAAGTTCTTGATTAAGCTTTTCATGATTAAAGCATCGGTTTCGAATGTAAAGTCGCTAGTGGTAGACTTGCACTTGATATTTAGCATCCCTTTACAACTGCTCTCTTTGTCACCTACACCTGATACGACTCCCATACATCTCTTTCTTGGTAATTTTAGTAACTGGGCAGCATGTTCGGTGATTAGCGTGATTTGAGATGCCTGATCTAGAAGGACCCGCAGGCTATGATAGGATCCATCTGCTGATAATACCTTGATAATTGCGGTTGGTAGCAATATTTCGATGGGTTCATTGGGCAGCGACACGTGCGAACTACTTTTCGCTATATTTCCTGATTTAGCGTTTACGTTAGTACCTCGCCCCGCGCGCTCGCCTGCCGTTTCCGATGACACCGGATTTGATTGCGCAAACGCGCTATGCAATAAAGTATTATGGTCTTTATTGCAATCACGACAACGATAAATTGATAGGCATGATTTCCCTGGATGATAATTGAAGCAATTATAACAAAGATCTAACTTTGAGATAATCTTGCGCTTATTAAATGGAGACATCTCCAGGAACTTCTGGCAAAAGTAAATACCATGGTCATTACTTTGGCAATAAGGACATCTGTATTTCTCAGTTGACTCCCCGGCCTTGATCCTTGATTGATGGGGAGTCACACTAGATGAAAACGAGTTCTTATTAAAAGCTGATTTATGAAACTGATTGTTACTCTGATGTTTCATATGTACTTGATTTGATCCTTGATTTGATCCCTGATTTTTCGTCGTAGAACTATCTTGTTTTCTACGTGACGATTCCAAAGTGGTAAATTTCATCTCCAAAAAGTCTAAAAATTCTTTCAAAATTGGTAATTCTCTTGGTTGCTTTACTGATTCGATATAGTCTGAGTATGATTCTGAGTCTAATTTTTGTGATAACAGATGTACAATCAAGGGATCCCAGGTGCTGATATTGATCCCCAGATTTTTAATTGCATTAAGACTTTCTAAAGCCGTATCATGCAGACGTTTGATATGATGTAGAGATTGTTGCTGCATTGCCGGGATATTCAATAAAGTGTTGATTTGGGTTGTGAATAAAAGTTTCTTATTATTATACCTCTGATTTAAAATATCCCAACAGGTAAGATAGTTATCGGAGCTAACTGATAAGTGCTGAATTAACCTTTCAGCTTCGCCTCTTACTTTGGTCTTTAGATATTGCATTTTCTGGGCGGGTGACATTGATAGGTTGGTGTGAATGATTTCTGTAAATAGGTCTTTAAATGAGACCCAGCTGCTGTAATTGCCACTGAAAGTTGGAATTTCCAGCTGTGGCGTGGATTTCTCCCTATGTGCTAATGACCAAATTTTCTTGTTTATATATTTCTTGATTCGGTTATACTCTTTTTCGTAATTAGAAAATGAGTTTTCGTAATTTACATTAGAGCCATCTAACTCGCTGTCCAGCTCCCAGTGAAGGGCATCGATGGTAGCCCAACGCGTCTGGATGGTGCGCAACACGTCATCTAACTCCCATTTTTCGGAAATAGAATCTATATCTAAATTACTCACTGAGCGATGGAAAGCCTTAAAATTAGACTGTTGTTTTTTGAGCATGTCCTCGGTCCTGCTGACCGTCCCTCTTGATGTCGACGGCGCTGGTGGTTGTTGCGGATCGGGTACCGTGCTCGAAAACGATGGATTAAACATTGGTGGCTTTAGCAAAGGAGTACTAGGCCTATCCCCTGAAGGCTCCGCATTATAATTTAGTATACTCGCCCTAATTGTACAGTATCTATCCCGTACCTTTATAAAATCATCGTTGGCTAAATGACATTCACCAAACTCTGATAACCTGGAATGATTGTTTTCAAATTAGACCCAATATTTATCTAATAACTCTACACGACGTTGCAGATAGTCTGGAGTTTTCCTCTGAGCGCTATCCTTTTTGAAATTGGTCCAGACTTGTTCAATGGCTAACGCTACTTGTTGCTGATTAGCCAAAAAATCGTCTATCGTAGACATGGTTGAAGTGATAAAAAAGGACTGATCTTACTTGATAAAGACAGCTCCCTGCTGATGATGATGATGTGTCCGAGATTGCAACCTTCGCACTCCCGGCACCTGATTACTTGGTGATTCTTGATGATCCAAGGCCTTGCTGCCTCGGGACTGAGCGTGCTTCTTGATTGCACACCCCTTGGTCTGATGATGATGTGTCACAGATGCCTTGATTGCACTGCAACACTCACGTGGCGCGCACTGATGACGTGCACTCCGTCGATAGGGTTCACAGCGGAACTGATGACACGATAATCACTTCGCGTGCCGAAAGGTCCCGCTTTTTCGGTAAGCTCGAAGGACCATGTTCGGGTTTGACGCCGAGATTGAATGAAAAACTTGGTTATGATAAAAATGACTTATATTTTGGAGATAAATAACTTGATCAAAATGGTTAAATTAATGATAAATGAGTACGCGCGGCTCTCTACATGGCTTATTGCGAACTAACTTGATTTGATGAAATATAATAAAATGAGGTCAAATATAAAACTGATGAATTTGTAAATTGTACGTAGCGAGCTCGTACAGTGTGCATGAACATGTCTGTACCAATACAAATTGGTCTGGGTGTTTTCTATGTATAATATGTACTTATTTACAAAAAAATATATATCTAAGTAAGTTTATCAGTTGTCTAGTAGCCATAGTATAAGCTTCGGCTTAGTTTGGGGCTCTGTGTGGCCCAGCGTGGCACGTTTTGGGTATTTATAAACAGCGTTAATATTTAATTTCAAAAGTGTGAAATTAATTCAAACCTTTACATTTATGATTAACCTGCATTATTTATGACATATTTTGATATGGAACTAATAACTAACGCAAAGTTCAATTTGTTATTGAATAAGCATTGCACGCGCATACAAATCATAGTGAAATGAGGGTTTTCTGAAAGAAAAAAATCAACAGATGCCACCACATACGAATCAGATCCAACTGCTGCGTGATTGGTTCATTTTGACACACCACTGACGTTTACAGCACTTGACCAATCGCGTGATAGCTGTACCGTGGGCTACATAACGCCGTCTATCAGGCATTCAATTTTCAAACACCCTCACTCCTAAGCGTTTATAACATTAGTGGGCCGGGAGTCGGGAGTCGGGCGGGGCATACCGTGGTCGTGGCCGAGGTCGGTGCGCAGCCGCTGCCAGCGCGCGGCGGCGCGGCTGCGCGCGGCCTGTGCGCGGCGCAGGTGCTGCAGGAACGCCTTGCGCTCGCCGTTCTGCGCCTCCACCACGCCGCGCGTGATGCCCGCCGCGCTGTCCGCCAGCCGCTGGCACAGCGCCTCCAGCCGGAACACCGCCCTGCGCACGCGCACACGTGACAACGTAGTGTTATAGGTAGTCCCTATAAGTATGCTGACAACCCATCCTTCCCGTGCCTAGTCAGCCCTCTTCATACTCGCCTCAATGCAGCCCACATATTCCAAGCCAGTCTCCACTCAACATTCATCCGCGCTAGACGGCTGCCTAGCAAATTAAATTTCTTTTTTTTTTAAAACCTACCAACCTCGAGACTCATAACAGGTCGGACTCGGACAGCGACTGCCGCGCGCAGTAGTCAAGCAGCAGTCAGTGTGAACGCTTGTGCATTCCAGTCGTCTGACAATTTAAATATACGAAAGCGAGAACTCGTGAAGACACTGATAGAAGGCGAAAAAGAAGATGATGACATTTTGGGCTTACTATTATTAAAGAGGAATAAAATCGTTTCAGTATTTACGTCCAGAATTGATAAAGGCAGCTATCAAACCCTGATAAAACGACACTTAAACGTAAAGGAAAACCAATTCAGGAGCTACCGAGCAACGCGACCGTACTGCCTCCGGAGCGGACCGGCGGCGATGCTCGATCACTTGCATCGGTGACTATCGCATACAATCGCGACTGCCCAGAACCGAATGCTACCTTCAGTAAACACAGTCGCTGGCAGCTATAGGTACCTGGCCACGGCGGCGTGCTGCTTGGCGGCGGCGGCGGCCCAGCGCTGCGCGTCACGCGCCAGCAGCGCGGCGGCCTCGGCGGCCAGCGAGTCGCTGCACAGCCGCTCGCAGCTATAGGTACCTGGCCACGGCGGCGTGCTGCTTGGCGGCGGCGGCGGCCCAGCGCTGCGCGTCGCGCGCCAGCAGCGCGGCGGCCTCGGCGGCCAGCGAGTCGCTGCACAGCCGCTCGCAGCTATAGGTACCTGGCCACGGCGGCGTGCTGCTTGGCGGCGGCGGCGGCCCAGCGCTGCGCGTCGCGCGCCAGCAGCGCGGCGGCCTCGGCGGCCAGCGAGTCGCTGCACAGCCGCTCGCAGCTATAGGTACCTGGCCACGGCGGCGTGCTGCTTGGCGGCGGCGGCGGCCCAGCGCTGCGCGTCGCGCGCCAGCAGCGCGGCGGCCTCGGCGGCCAGCGAGTCGCTGCACAGCCGCTCGCAGCTATAGGTACCTGGCCACGGCGGCGTGCTGCTTGGCGGCGGCGGCGGCCCAGCGCTGCGCGTCGCGCGCCAGCAGCGCGGCGGCCTCGGCGGCCAGCGAGTCGCTGCACAGCCGCTCGGGCAGCGCGGCCTGCGTGCTCACGGCCCAGCCGCGCGCCCAGTCCGTGATGGCCAGCTCCACGCACGGCGCGCCCGCCTCCGCCAGCAGGTGCTGGTGCTGCAGGATCGACAGCAGGTACACCGCCAGCTGCCGGCCGATAACGAGGCTGAGCGCATATACAACCCATAGTACAAGTTTGGGCTTAGTTTGGGGCTAGATGGCGTTGTGTGGCCCAGCGTGAAATGTCTTGGGTTATTTATATAGGACAGACGCACGTCTGAGTCACACGTGCCTGAATCGTAGCGTACTAAGGTATGGATTGTTCCGTGTCCCGTGGACTGGCTCGATGGCTCATTTGGTGACCTCTGCCCTCTGAGCCAAGAGTCGTCGATTCCCGCACAATACAAACATTTGTGTTCATGAACATGCCTGTTTGTATTGGTCTGAGTGTTTTCTATGTATAATATGTATTTATTTATAAAAAAAATGTGTGTATGTTTATCAGTTGTCTAGTACCCATAGTACAAGCTTCGGCTTAGTTTGGGGCTCTGTGTGGCCCAGCGTGGCAAGTCTTGGGTTATTTATTCACCTTGCGGCTGGTGGCGGGCTCCTGCGGCGCGAGCAGCGGCAGGCGCGGGTGGCTGGCGCGGTACAGACGGCGCAGCAGGCGCGGCTGCAGCTCGCGCGTCCCGGCGGCCGCGGCGCCGCCCCACCACAGCGCCTCCTGCAGCAGCGCCGCCCACTCCGCGCCGCCGCCCGACCACCAGCGCGGCCGCGCCTGCGCCGACCCCGCCACGGCTGCGACACACAGCGCGTTAGTAGTCGGTTAGAGATCGGCTGATCTAAAGACCCGATAAGATGGTCTGACCAAATCATTTTCATGACGCTCTCCACCTGGCAAAAGACCGCAGCAGATGTAGCAACATTGTCATGGACAAGGAGCACGACCCGAGAAGAAGAACCACTGCTTTTACGCGCACAAGCAAATTTCAAATATGGACGCAATACACATAAACAATTAGTCGTTCAGTTGACAGTTAAGTTCAAATATAGGAACAGCACAATTCTAGGATTTGTTATCCAACTAGTGTAGTTGGTCGTAAATTCGTGAGAGAAAATGTCGTCTCGTTTTATACAATGTGACAGGGCTGCCACATAAAGCTGCACCTGCGGCGGGTGCGTGAGCAGGAAGCCGAGCGCGCGCGACACGGTCGCCAGGTGCGTCACTCACCGAGCAGCAGCGTGGCGAGCAGCCGGTCATAGAGCGCGGCGTGGCCGGGCCCCGGCAGCGGCTCCTGCGGCGGGTGCGTGAGCAGGAAGCCGAGCGCGCGCGACACGGTCGCCAGGTGCGTCACTCACCGAGCAGCAGCGTGGCGAGCAGCCGGTCGTAGAGCGCGGCGTGGCCGGGCCCCGGCAGCGGCTCCTGCGGCGGGTGCGTGAGCAGGAAGCCGAGCGCGCGCGACACGGTCGCCAGGTGCGTCACTCACCGAGCAGCAGCGTGGCGAGCAGCCGGTCATAGAGCGCGGCGTGGCCGGGCCCCGGCAGCGGCTCCTGCGGCGGGTGCGTGAGCAGGAAGCCGAGCGCGCGCGACACGGTCGCCAGGTGCGTCACTCACCGAGCAGCAGCGTGGCGAGCAGCCGGTCGTAGAGCGCGGCGTGGCCGGGCCCCGGCAGCGGCTCCTGCGGCGGGTGCGTGAGCAGGAAGCCGAGCGCGCGCGACACGGTCGCCAGGTGCGTCACTCACCGAGCAGCAGCGTGGCGAGCAGCCGGTCGTAGAGCGCGGCGTGGCCGGGCCCCGGCAGCGGCTCCTGCGGCGGGTGCGTGAGCAGGAAGCCGAGCGCGCGCGACACGGTCGCCAGGTGCGTCACTCACCGAGCAGCAGCGTGGCGAGCAGCCGGTCGTAGAGCGCGGCGTGGCCGGGCCCCGGCAGCGGCTCCTGCGGCGGGTGCGTGAGCAGGAAGCCGAGCGCGCGCGACACGGTCGCCAGGTGCGTCACTCACCGAGCAGCAGCGTGGCGAGCAGCCGGTCGTAGAGCGCGGCGTGGCCGGGCCCCGGCAGCGGCTCCTGCGGCGGGTGCGTGAGCAGGAAGCCGAGCGCGCGCGACACGGTCGCCAGGTGCGTCACTCACCGAGCAGCAGCGTGGCGAGCAGCCGGTCGTAGAGCGCGGCGTGGCCGGGCCCCGGCAGCGGCTCCTGCGGCGGGTGCGTGAGCAGGAAGCCGAGCGCGCGCGACACGGTCGCCAGGTGGCGCGCGCCCAGCTCCGCGCGGTCCACGCGCCCGCTGTCGCCGCCCAGCGACACCGCCGACGACAGCACTGGAAGTGAATGACACTTGTCTACTCTACCCGCTGTACTTGGACTTCGAAACGGCTTTTGATAGAGTCAACAAAGGCAGCAAAACACAATCATTCACATTTGTGAGCATACGATCTGACCTTCTATTGTTTTTAACTATTAACTGCTAATCAAATACATTAGGTACGATTGTCCTATAAGTCTATTAAAGTAGGTAGTGAGGGTGTCGTGCAAGGATTGATACTGGTCCCTATCATATATTTACTATCATTTTTATCTGAAGCAAAGCGGTGTTTGCTTAATTGCACTCCGATGATCTGGACGGTGTAAATGTAGCACACTTGACAGAAGTGAGTACGAATGGTGAATAAAATGAAAATTCTCGGAAAATTTCTCTCATCGATGAGGGAAACAATTTCTATTTCAAATGCGTCATAGTAAACATAATTATCAACTCTTTATTAACCGCCGATTGAAGCCCATTCAACCTACCATATGTAGCGTTGTACAGCGCCTCCTGCGGCCGACCGCTCGTCAGCTGGCTGCCTGCGCATACGCACCTGTGCTCAAGTAGTTGGCGTACTTGTTGTGCGGCGCGAGCGTGTCGCCGAGCCGCTCCTCGAGCCGGTCGAGCTGCGCGTTGTACAGCGCCACCTGTGCCTCGCGCGCTGCACTACGCTCCTCGCTCGACCGGCTCGTCAGCTCCACGAACGTCAGCTGATGGTGGATGTCGCATATCGTCTACGGAACACACAAACACTACTTTATTGATCCTGTACAATCAACATGAATACACTTCTGATTGAATAGGGTAGATGACTATGTTTAATTTTCCATGTTAGTTGATAGTTTCCAGAAAGAACCACTAAAATCGGACTTTGATAAATCACATCGACAGACCTACAAATTTCACCGGGAAAGTCCATTTCAAAAGTGTGAAATAAGTGAAAAAAATATTGGAGAACTGTTTAATGACATTATTTAGAACATATTTTGATAATTGATATATTGAAATCAATGCCATAAACGCAGAGCATATTTCATATACCCATCGAACAATCTTCTTATTTACGAGGCATACAAAACACCACGCAATATTCGACTGTGACATCACGGTTGAATAGCAGTTAGTATGAAGCGCTTTTGGGCGAGTTTATATTTGTGATGTCGCGGGTTCTTTTAATACAAGCGGAGTAACTATCGGGTGACGCACCAATATCAACCCAAAACAAAAAAAATCGGCCAAGTGCGAGACGGACTCGCGCATGTAGTACACTGGGACACACGTACACTGGCCAAGTATGCAGGAGGTACCATGTGCGCAACCGTATATTATTATGTACTCTTCGTTTCTTCACTCTCCGGTATAATCCGAAGGATAACCCGTAATAAGTGATACTACAAGCGTTTAGTAAAAAACTAGCTTAGGGTTGTCCCGATGAAGTAAACTAATGGATATGATAAAGATAGGTTAAGCATTTGTTTCCTAATCGTGTGTCGGTAGCAGCAAGTTGTGTGTCACCTGCATGCCGTGGTGCGCGGCGAGCGCCTTGAGCGCGATGTCGCAGAGCAGCTGGTCCAGGTCGTGCAGCAGCAGCGCGCGGCCCTCCTGCTGCGGCGGCAGCTGCCCCGCGCCGCGCACGCTGCGCACCACCACCTCCGCCATGCACACCTCGCCCAGCGCGCGGAGAGACGACTGCCGACATACACACGACACAAATTGGTTCAGTCCGTTTGTACAGATCGATTGAACTTGACTACAGATGGTGCGTTGCTAGCAAAATAATTGAAAACATAGCTATTGCAAGACACTGTTTAATAAATAATCTGAAAAGTATTTATTAACTTATTTCAATTACAATGAAAAACTTTAATTAGAGAGAGTAGTACGTAGAGAGAAGAGACGTAGCTGTCAGTGTCAAGGTAACGTCAAATGTCAACTGTCAACGACAGTGCGGTGACTCCTGAACATGGCGAATAGTGCTATCATAGGTAGAGGAGAAGTCGTCTTGTTTCATACAATGTGATGGCGCTGCTCCATAGAGCAAGCGCTGTCGAATTCATCACTAGTCGGCCGTCATGTGCACATACAAATCATAGTCCACCAAATAAATCGGCGCTTTCACAAAGATGAAGCGCCGGTGATAATTTGATGTCCTGCTGAGTGTCTGACGTCACCAGACGCGGCGTACCTTGTCGATGAGCCGGCGCAGGATGAGCGAGACGTTGTGCGCGAGCGGCACGTCGCGCACGCAGCACGGCAGCAGCGCCAGCAGCGGCGGGCAGCGCGGCGTCCACTCCTCGCTCGCCTCCACCCAGATGTCCCCTGAGTGTCTGACGTCACCCGACGCGGCGTACCTTGTCGATGAGCCGGCGCAGGATGAGCGAGACGTTGTGCGCGAGCGGCACGTCGCGCACGCAGCACGGCAGCAGCGCCAGCAGCGGCGGGCAGCGCGGCGTCCACTCCTCGCTCGCCTCCACCCAGATGTCCCCTGAGTGTCTGACGTCACCCGACGCGGCGTACCTTGTCGATGAGCCGGCGCAGGATGAGCGAGACGTTGTGCGCGAGCGGCACGTCGCGCACGCAGCACGGCAGCAGCGCCAGCAGCGGCGGGCAGCGCGGCGTCCACTCCTCGCTCGCCTCCACCCAGATGTCCTCCTGAGTGGGCAAGCACAATAATGAGGAACAGACACTGCTAGCTTATTTGCTGAAGACTAGTATGCACTTTGCCTAGGTTGATTTTTGGTGGTGAGAAAAAATCGTTTTAATTGCAACTACTCATTTTAAAATAGATTGACACAACATGAACGAACATGTGAACGAACGTATGAATGGAGTATGAACGAATGCATGAATGAATATATGAAACAGTCCTGTCAATGTCATAACACGATACAAACAAATTGTTAATCGGATTCAATAATATTATAGTGGCTCTCACGTCGAGCTGGTCCTCGAGCGGCACGTCGCACTTGGTGAGCAGCGCCGCGCACGCCGCCGCCAGCTCCCACGTGCCCTCGTACAATGATATCTGGGAAGCACATAAGAATATATTAATTGTCTTCTCAGCATAGCGCTGCGCTGTTTTACTATCCTCTGATGGGTTAGTTTGTTTTAAAGTGGGGTGAGGGCTTATTGTGTATGGCTGAGTCGTAAGACTGACTGACTGAGTCCCAATACCTTCTGTGTTACATTTTTTTAGAATGGTCAAGAAAATATGGTGTGACGATCTGGTCTGTCTACCAATCAAAGGATTAGCAGGCTCTGGCTTTCGACAAAAACTGTGGAAAAGTTTGGGGGAGACTTCTATCCAGCAGTGTGCGTAGGCAGGTTGCTGCTACTGGCTGTACCTGGTTGGCGAGGTGCAGCAGGCAGTGGTTGTGGCGCAGGCGGCGCGCCAGGTCGGGCGGCGCGCGGCGCAGTAGCGCTGCTGGCTGTACCTGGTTGGCGAGGTGCAGCAGGCAGTGGTTGTGGCGCAGGCGGCGCGCCAGGTCGGGCGGCGCGCGGCGCAGTAGCGCTGCTGGCTGTACCTGGTTGGCGAGGTGCAGCAGGCAGTGGTTGTGGCGCAGGCGGCGCGCCAGGTCGGGCGGCGCGCGGCGCAGTAGCGCTGCTGGCTGTACCTGGTTGGCGAGGTGCAGCAGGCAGTGGTTGTGGCGCAGGCGGCGCGCCAGGTCGGGCGGCGCGCGGCGCAGTAGCGCTGCTGGCTGTACCTGGTTGGCGAGGTGCAGCAGGCAGTGGTTGTGGCGCAGGCGGCGCGCCAGGTCGGGCGGCGCGCGGCGCAGTAGCGCTGCTGGCTGTACCTGGTTGGCGAGGTGCAGCAGGCAGTGGTTGTGGCGCAGGCGGCGCGCCAGGTCGGGCGGCGCGCGGCGCAGTAGCGCTGCTGGCTGTACCTGGTTGGCGAGGTGCAGCAGGCAGTGGTTGTGGCGCAGGCGGCGCGCCAGGTCGGGCGGCGCGCGGCGCAGTAGCGCTGCTGGCTGTACCTGGTTGGCGAGGTGCAGCAGGCAGTGGTTGTGGCGCAGGCGGCGCGCCAGGTCGGGCGGCGCGCGGCGCAGTAGCGCTGCTGGCTGTACCTGGTTGGCGAGGTGCAGCAGGCAGTGGTTGTGGCGCAGGCGGCGCGCCAGGTCGGGCGGCGCGCGGCGCAGTAGCGCTGCTGGCTGTACCTGGTTGGCGAGGTGCAGCAGGCAGTGGTTGTGGCGCAGGCGGCGCGCCAGGTCGGGCGGCGCGCGGCGCAGTAGCGCTGCTGGCTGTACCTGGTTGGCGAGGTGCAGCAGGCAGTGGTTGTGGCGCAGGCGGCGCGCCAGGTCGGGCGGCGCGCGGCGCAGTAGCGCGGCCAGTACGCGCACCAGCGCCGCCCGCACGCGGCCGCTGCGGTGGTTGCCCAGCACCACCAGGCTCTCGGCGCTCACGGCGCCCAGCACCGCCTGAACACCACGATAAGTATACATGAACACATCCTAGTAAACACTACTTTTTTAGAGGGGAATGCATTAGGCAATGAAACTTGCAGGGACTCGGGTGGCGCTGAGTCGCCCGTCCCACCCCTGCCTGCCCTAGCTGGTCGTAGGCAATAGGCGTCCGACACTCCGCAGACAAACTCCGGGGAGGCAAATACCCCTACCCCGCTTTCCGGGGATGAAACTCGTACAACGGTGTTGCTGCACCCACCACGTCACGCCCCCGCGTCACACACCACTCACCTGTGACAGCTGATGTTCGGGCAGCACCGATATGGTGTCTCTCAGCAGCAGCAGCAGTCCCTCGCACGCCGTCCAGCCCGGTTCAGCTCCTGCACGCAGCCGCCTCTACGGCATGTTACACATTATTTATTGCAATGGTCAACCGTTAGGTTGAACAATAAAATTAAAGACTATTTTTTATAAATAACTTATTATTATCAATGGACCAGAGAAATGAACGGGTCACAGCACAATAGTATTCTATTGTGTTTGGAATATTGATAATTGAGAGGTTAATAAGTCTCTTGAAATAAAAATCACAAACAAAAACGTTTTATACAAACGGGCACTAAAGTGGCGTCATGACGTAAAATATGTTATTTTTAGGACACAAGCAGTACCTGCTGGTAGATCCCGCCGGTGTATACGTCGACGGTGGTGTGGCTGACGTCGTCGACATCTACAACAATGTACTCCATGAGGTCGGCGTCGGGGCTGGCGGGCCGCGAGCCTCCCCCTCCCCCGCCCGCACCCCCTCCCGCGTCCGCGCCCGCCGCCCGCTCTGCAACCGCCGCCCGCGTCACGACACGCCCCAACCCCGCCCCGTGCGCCGGGTACATGCGACTCGTTACGTGGCACGACCATGAGCGAGTGAGGAGACTGGTGCTACTACTAATGCTAGATATATCATGGGTATGCTAGCCCGCGAAAGTAAAGGCCAGTTCTGGGAGACAGCGGATGAAGGCAGCAGGCCATTATCAGCTTTATGCTGGGACCATTGGGTGTCAATAAAGTTCATTCCAGTCATTCAATCAGTCAGTTTTGAATAGGTAGAATTTTGGGTGCAACAAGTCGCATGTACATCGTATGTGGTTAGTGAGCGCTAGCCTAGCAGGTTAGAAAGACTGAGTAGTGTATAGATAGATGATTGAAAATCGTTCTCGAGACAACATTTAGTACATAAAATTTGATGGTTTTATACAGGGTTTTTTATAACGAAGTACTTTCTAATTTTTTGTTCATCCTTCAAATGCGAGATTACAATAGCAGGCATTTATTTCAATACAGGCAACAAGCATGTCATCAGCATCAAGACTCTATAGCAGTCAAAGTAGCTAATATTTACTTATGCAAGTGGTAAAACTTGTCAATTAATTCTCACCTAATCCATTAAGCATGGGCCACTCGTAACGTCGTAACGAGTCATATAAAAAAATTAGGGATTAAAAGTTGCCGAATTCACTTTGGACGACACATATGATGAAACAATTTCGGAAGTAATGAGAATGTTAGCCCGTTTACAAAACATTAAAGGTTCATTTTATGTTTTTACTTTTAGGTACAGAAAGAACATTGAAAAAACCACAATGACTAAAGCACTTACCAGGCTGATCGGAGTTTTCCGACGTGGAAGACGCGTCTGCAAGTTTTCTGTAAGCAAGTTTAACAAAAAAATATTAATTGTATGCAGAGTATGATTGATTGATTTAATTGACAACTCCGATGACTCACGACTGTGTCATGTGTCTAAAGTGTCAGTTAATGCCTAATGAATAAAGTATGTAGACCAGAAGGTAACATTTTCGGTAAGATCAATTTAAAAGACAAACCTTTCTAAGTCGGTCCGGGCTGCATTTGTTTAGGGACACGTGTTCGTGTGTCGCGGTCGGTGTCGGTGTCGCGGCGGTCGGTGTCGCCACAAGCGCGCCTCACCTGCTCTCCTTGAGCTGCGTGTTGATGAGGCCCTTCATCTGCTTGGCGTCGAGGCCGCTGTCGCGGTCGGTGTCGGTGTCGCGGCGGTCGGTGTCGCCACAAGCGCGCCTCACCTGCTCTCCTTGAGCTGCGTGTTGATGAGGCCCTTCATCTGCTTGGCGTCGAGGCCGCTGTCGCGGTCGGTGTCGGTGTCGCGGCGGTCGGTGTCGCCACAAGCGCGCCTCACCTGCTCTCCTTGAGCTGCGTGTTGATGAGGCCCTTCATCTGCTTGGCGTCGAGGCCGCTGTCGCGGTCGGTGTCGGTGTCGCGGCGGTCGGTGTCGCCACAAGCGCGCCTCACCTGCTCTCCTTGAGCTGCGTGTTGATGAGGCCCTTCATCTGCTTGGCGTCGAGGCCGCTGTCGCGGTCGGTGTCGGTGTCGCGGCGGTCGGTGTCGCCACAAGCGCGCCTCACCTGCTCTCCTTGAGCTGCGTGTTGATGAGGCCCTTCATCTGCTTGGCGTCGAGGCCGCTGTCGCGGTCGGTGTCGGTGTCGCGGCGGTCGGTGTCGCCACAAGCGCGCCTCACCTGCTCTCCTTGAGCTGCGTGTTGATGAGGCCCTTCATCTGCTTGGCGTCGAGGCCGCTGTCGCGGTCGGTGTCGGTGTCGCGGCGGTCGGTGTCGCCACAAGCGCGCCTCACCTGCTCTCCTTGAGCTGCGTGTTGATGAGGCCCTTCATCTGCTTGGCGTCGAGGCCGCTGTCGCGGTCGGTGTCGGTGTCGCGGCGGTCGGTGTCGCGGCGGCGGCGGCGCGACCCCCGCCGCTTGAGCGAGCTGGCGCTGAACTCGCTCATCTCCTGCGTCTCCGGCGTCAGCAGGAAGTAGAAGTTGGCGCGCGAGTGCGTCACGAACGTGTCGCTGGCCTAAGGAGAGACAATCAAACAGTGCTATAATACTGGTCACGGTACGCATACACATCCCAAACTAAGCCGAAGCTCCTAATATGGGTCAGTTGTCTAGTAACTGAGAAACTTACATTTGTTTGATATTCATAATGAGCCTGCAGACGTCCACTGTTGGACATAGATTCTTCGGCAGTGACGTCACGGCCACCTCACCTGGTGCATCAGTAGCAGGAAGTCGGTCAGCAGCGCGATGTGGTGCAGCAGCGGCGGCGCGCCCAGCAGCCCGCGCACCAGCTCCACCAGGTCGCTGCTCGTGTCCGGGCTCAGCGGCGGGCAGTCAGAGTTCAAGAACCGCTCCTGCCAAAACGAATCATTATTAAGCGATTAAGTATTTTTGTTGATGTTTGTACTCTGGGTTTAGTGGGTGTTGGAGCGTAAATCCAACAAGATATTTAATACTAAAATGGTTCAATAAAACTAATAAACTGGTTAAAGTTAAATGTTATTAATAGTTAAAATGGTTAATGGTACGGTTGATGAGTAACACGCGGCGATATCCAAACGTGAACTGGTGACTCTACATAACGACATAGCATAGCTAAATCTGGGTCAGTACGTAAGTGCTGACCGTGCGCCCGACCGAGGTGAATATACTGTACTTCGTACATATTCCCGGGGGAGGAAATAGAAACAGGTGAAGGTGCATAGTGATACAAGTTGATAAAACAATAAAATGGTGCTGGTAACATGGTGATTGTAACTTAAACCTAAAAACTTCATTTCTTAAAGTCTCTATTCCACTACACTAAAATTGAATCTATTCGGTTGGTCCACTTTGTTTACGGTAGTATACCCTGCATCACTAGCACGCGGGCTAACTTCACTGACACTACACTGATGCGGCGCCGCGGCGCGGGCGCGGGCGCGCGGCGGCGGCGGTGGCGGCGGCTGCGGCTGCGGCCGCGGCTGCGGTTGCGGCGGCGGCTGTGGTTGCGACGGCTGCGGGCGCGGTGCGTCGGGTTCCGCGCGGCGCGATGTTCGACCGCGAATCCATCGTACGCCGCACGCGACAGATACTATTATTGCTGCACTTGCCAGTAAATAGATTGCGATGTAGTGATGTACATCATGGTTGTGGTAAGGAGTCAATGTAATCGCTATACGTTTCCGCGTCCAGCTTCTGCGCGACTAGATATACTATCATCGGGTCCCAGGTGGATGTATCTAATCCCAGATTTTTTATAGCGTTCATACACTCATTGGTCGTATCATGTATTCGTTTTATATTAGTTGCGGTTTGTTGATGTATAACTGGTAGAGACATCAGTATATTCATATGAGAATTAAAGATCAATTTCTTATTATTGTACCTTTGATTGAGAATATCCCAACATGTATGGTAATTTTCTGTTGTAATATGGAGATGCTGGATTAGCTTTTCAGCTTCTCCGCGCAGTTTACTTTTTAAAAACTGCATTTTTTGTGCTGGAGACATTGAGTTATTTTTATGAATGGATTCCAAAAATAGATCTTTAAAAGAAATCCATTGTTGGTAATTGCCACTAAAGATTGGTATGTCTAATACTGGTGTCGATTTCTCTCGGTGACTCGCATCCCACATCTTACTATTTATTGTTCTCTTAATATCATTGTACTCATTTTCATAAGTGGACTGTAGATCCATAGGTCGCTGGTTCAGATCCGGCTCGAAGGACCAATTTGTTGGAGCGTAAATCCAACAAGATATTTAATACTAAAATGGTTCAATAAAACTAATAAACTGGTTAAAGTTAAATGTTATTAATAGTTAAAATGGTTAATGGTTAATGGTACGGTTGATGAGTAACACGCGGCGATATCCAAACGTGAACTGGTGACTCTACATAACGACATAGCATAGCTAAATCTGGGTCAGTACGTAAGTGCTGACCGTGCGCCCGACCGAGGTGAATATACTGTACTTCGTACAGTGGGTATGCCCCCCATTTTGGGAGGTCCGAATTCTGTACACAACGCCGGATTCCCCTGGTTGCAGCGTAAAGATGCCTAATGCATTCTCCTCTAGGAAAAATAGTTGTAGCCGCGGGTGCGCCGCAGCACACGCGCGTTACCTTGCAGGCCAGCAGCAGGTGGCGCAGCAGGTCGGCCCGCGCGGCTTGGTGCTGGTTGTGGCTGGGCCGCGGGTGTGTCGGCCGCAGCAGCGCAGAGCAGCAGGCCAGCGCCAGCGCCCACGCCGAGCCCGTCCGCCGACCGGCGACGCCCTCCACCTCCCATGAACACTCCTGCGCATACCGCATATACTTGTTGTCAATCATACTCAAATAGGGTATTTAACTAACGGAAGACGTAAAATTTATTCAAAAAATTTACCTTGCTTTAATCTGCATATTTGTAACATCATTTATTATGAAACCGATAACATAAATGCAATACAAACATAACTTAGAAACAAAATAAGACTTAAAACAGCCTTGTTGTATGAAGCGTTTTTGGACTCGCTGGATAGTTGTGATTTTCAGACCAATATTTCGACGGATGTCTATCGATGGAAAGCCAAAATAATTTTCAAATAACCTAAATTACTTTTCGGTATAACTACACCAGTAACACTATGTACCTGCGAGCTGTCGAAGTGCTTCCACCCGCGCATGACCAGCACGAGCAGCGCCGGCTCCAGCAGCGCGGCGGCCGAGCGCTGCACCACCAGCGCGCCGCCGCCGCTCGCGCTCAGCACGGGGCCGCTGCAGGCCTCCTCCAGTATCACCTGCCACACAACAACAATCACTTTAGATTTTATTACTCAGCGCGTACAGGCGCGCGTCAGTTGGCTCGTACCTTGAGCGTGTGGTGGTCGGCGTGGCAGGCGGGCGCGGCGAGCACGGTGAGCAGCGCGTCCAGCGCGTCGTCGGCGTGCAGCAGCGCGTACAGGCGCGCGTCGAGCCGGCTCGCGCGCAGCACCAGCCCCAGCGCCGTGGCCTGCTCCTCCGGCGAGCCCTGCAGCTCCACCACCTAGCAAATAAACATAAATTAGACGAACAGCAGCGTCACCGGAGCCGGAACTTACGCCCTGCGACCGCCAACCCGCCTGCCCTGCGTGGCAATCATGAATAAAGCCTCCATGGGTTTGTCCAAAGCGGCGAAGAACTGAAGAAGCCTATGTCTAGCAATGGACTGCTATAGGCCAATGATGATAATGAAATAAATATAAGACGACATCACATTCATTGCTCCGACCCCAAAGTAATTTAAAAACTTGGGTTTTGGAAATCGGGATAACAAAGGTACCACAAATATACACTTGAATACAAAAATTTATTTATCACACGAATGTTTGTCCATGGTGGGAATCGAAACGACCCTTGGTTTAGAAAGCAGATGTCACTACCAAATGAGCCAATCAGAAAATAAGTTGTACAAACAACCATGTCATCTAAATAATCAAAAATCAAAATCTATTATCTCAATAGCCACATTCATAATCTATCTCGTTGAAAAGCTTGAGTGGCATTTATAAGTCTAAATGGCACACATCTATGGAAATTCGAGCAATCGGAGGGAAGTTGTGATCACTGTCTTCGAAAATCTTTAAATATAGGAATCTGATTGTAGTCTTTTACAAGATCAATAGTGGAGAAAATGTTTCCAACCGTTATATTATTAGATCGACTTTATTTATTTTTATATTCCTCATCAGGTGAAAGGATGAACTACTAACCTACTTCGTAGTTGGCGTAGCGACCCAAAATGAGTCTTGGCCTCCGATTAAACACATATTCTTTCAGTCCACTTGATCTGTCGTGCCCCACCCCCGACATTTCGCCAAGTGGAATTCGCGCAAGTCTTCCTCCGCAAGTCTCCACCTCATCACTCCTTTCGTATCTAGGACGTCCGACCAAGCATACTACCGCACTGTGCAATTATAAGAAAAAAAAACTAATGATATTGCTTTCCTCACCCTCGCGTACAGGAAGAGCAGCTGGTCGGGCCCGCCGAGCGTGTAGAGCGCGGGCGCGAGGCCGGCGTGGCGCGTGCGCAGGGCTGCGCCGGCCCACGCCACGCGCACTGCCTCCGGCGCTCCGCCCGCCGTCGCGCCCGCCGCGCGCCCGCCGAACACTGCCGGGCTGCCGCACGTTAGCTCACGACACACAACATACATCATCATCATCAGCCCATTGCAGTCCACTGCTGCCGCTGCACATAGGTCTCTCAAATTGTTCTCCAAGTGTTTGCCCAAATTGGCGACCAACTAGACTTGGACTAGTCTAGCGGTGGACTGCACTAAGGCTGATGATGATGATGGTTTGAAGCATTATTTTGATTTCAGAGTGAATTTTTTTTTTAAATTCGTGATAATGTAAAGTTTGTAAAAAAATTGTCAAAAAAAATGGTAACTCAGAACGTATGAACGTCTTGATCGATGGACTTTGCCTTGGCAATATATAGACATAGGGCGTATAACACGAGCTAGGATACCTGTGGGCATGGCTGGCGTGGGCTGGTGGTAGAGCGTGACGACGCCCGGCGCGTGCGCCGCGAACGTCAGGAGCAGGCTGTCGTGCAGCTCCCGCAGCACGTTGCCCGACATGTCGTACACCTGCGGCAACAATACTGGTGGAGTACCGAATAAAACGGCGCGAGCGCGAGCGCAGGACTCCACGACCTTTGCACGACAGTGTCACCGTTTGACGGTGACGGGTGGCATTTATTTCGCCCACGAAACGCTAGTATAAAATTAATTTGAAACTACACGCATAATTGTTACCTTTTCTAGATTGTGTTGCACTCAGACTAAAATTGCTCGAAATATGAAAAAAACCCTGTTTCGGTACGAAACAAGCTGTATGACCAAGGCAACTTATATCTATGTAAAAATGCGCAGGCGCATTGTTGGGAACACCTTTGCAAGATGCGCGGGCGACGGACTCCATGGCGTCACAGCCGAAAGGTTCACCCAGAAATAGTTTAGACAAAGTGTGGTGACTGACTGGAAACTGAGGTTTCCCAATCGTTGTCAGAGCGAATTGGGCTTCCTTTCCAGCAGGGGAACTGAAGCCACTAATCTAAGCCAATATAAAATAACTAATATAAATATTTTAAGCAAATGCTCATCCACTTACCTGATCCCAGTCTATATTCGAATCCAGCACGTTGGGCGTCAACACGGAAGGATAATTTGGCGATTCGCAACGAACCTGTAACGGACAGATTTTAGGGATAAATATTGTATGGTATTACACATCATACGTGCGTTTCTACGTTTCCCATTACTTTCGCTGATTACATTCGACGCTGCTGCCCGTCATCGGTTTGTGGTAGTTAGCTACGCCATCAACTGTGATGGTAATACCGCCACCAGACCAGCACCTCGTTTGCTATTCGGCAGGATGCACCACGGGCAGGTGAGGTTGGCTTGGAACGAATAGATGATAGGTCGCCCTTACATCCCATGAACAAAATTTACGTAAGTACATTTGTGTAGTACCCATAGTACAAACTTTGGTCTACCGAGAGATGGCGCTGTGTGGCCCAGTGGGGCATTGTTGGGTTGTTAATGTATGTATACTCGTAGTAGCAGACTCACGTAGCAGCCGGGGTCGGGCCCGTGCGCGGCCAGGTGCAGCGCCGTGTACGCGCTGAGCAGCGGCGCGCGGTAGGCGTCCACGCGCGCCAGTTGGTAGCCGCCCGAGGCCGCAGCGCTGCCTGCCGCACAACCCACCAGCACGTTCGTGGGGCACACCTTGCGCACCAGGATACCTGGGAAACGGTATTCATTACAGTGATTAATGATAGTATGGGTGTCTCAAATGGGGGCTGAACACAGCGGATGCGATTGCGGCTCACAGAGCGGATGCGATTGCGGCTCGCCCTCTCCAACTACGTCGCGCATTATCACCTGTGTCGGGGATCAACCCAACAGTGTATGTTTCCACGTGGTGTTGTAGGTGATGTTAGGAAAACATGTGGCCGATTCAACGGTTTATTGATCAGTAAGTAACACGGTGGGCGGTACAATATTAAATACAAAGGCGCGTGCCCGCAAGTGCAATGTCAGCATAATATACTTAATGAGGTACGTACTCGTACAACCTGTCCATTGCGCTCCACTACCTGCACTATGTAGGAACTCTACAGGCAACTGACAGTGTATCAGTTGCTAGGTCTTGGTCGGGACATGTGTGATCTTATTTAGAGTTAATCGTTGACACGAAAAGACGAAGTAGAATGATAGTATGCAATTTGGCTTGGATTATTGCGTATGGAAAAGTCAAGTGTCAATGTTAATGTTAAGCGACAATGTTAGGCGAGGTGTCAATGTTGAGCGACATTGGCGTCTACGATGGGGTACGCTCACCCTACAAAAAAACGAGTTTAAAGTTTTTTTCAAGCTAAGGGTATTTTTTTAACCCAGCCAACCAAATAGAAAATCTAGAATCTAAATCACCTTGCAATGGTAATGACACCGTCTCCTTTTCATATCCGTTCACGAATACTGTAACCTGTAATCAAAACAGAAAATAGTAATAGTTTGTATCCTCTCTTTCTTCTTCTTTGAGTAAAATCATTTTTCCCGGTTTAAAAAATAGGCGACACGAGCCGACGAGCTGTTACCTGTATGTGTATCCGGCGCTTGACGACGCGCTCGGCCACGTTGAGCGCTCAGTGCGCCCAGTGCCGCGACACGAGCCGACGAGCTGTTACCTGTATGTGTATCCGGCGCTTGACGACGCGCTCGGCCACGTTGAGCGCTCAGTGCGCCCAGTGCCGCGACACGAGCCGACGAGCTGTTACCTGTATGTGTATCCGGCGCTTGACGACGCGCTCGGCCACGTTGAGCGCGAGGTGCGCCCAGTGCCGCGACACGAGCCGACGAGCTGTTACCTGTATGTGTATCCGGCGCTTGACGACGCGCTCGGCCACGTTGAGCGCGAGGTGCGCCCAGTGCCGCGACACGAGCCGACGAGCTGTTACCTGTATGTGTATCCGGCGCTTGACGACGCGCTCGGCCACGTTGAGCGCTCAGTGCGCCCAGTGCCGCGACACGAGCCGACGAGCTGTTACCTGTATGTGTATCCGGCGCTTGACGACGCGCTCGGCCACGTTGAGCGCGAGGTGCGCCCAGTGCCGCGACACGAGCCGACGAGCTGTTACCTGTATGTGTATCCGGCGCTTGACGACGCGCTCGGCCACGTTGAGCGCGAGGTGCGCCCAGTGCCGCGACACGAGCCGACGAGCTGTTACCTGTATGTGTATCCGGCGCTTGACGACGCGCTCGGCCACGTTGAGCGCGAGGTGCGCCCAGTGCCGCGACACGAGCCGACGAGCTGTTACCTGTATGTGTATCCGGCGCTTGACGACGCGCTCGGCCACGTTGAGCGCGAGGTGCGCCCAGTGCCGCGACACGAGCCGACGAGCTGTTACCTGTATGTGTATCCGGCGCTTGACGACGCGCTCGGCCACGTTGAGCGCGAGGTGCGCCCAGTGCCGCGACACGAGCCGACGAGCTGTTACCTGTATGTGTATCCGGCGCTTGACGACGCGCTCGGCCACGTTGAGCGCGAGGTGCGCCCAGTGCCGCGACACGAGCCGACGAGCTGTTACCTGTATGTGTATCCGGCGCTTGACGACGCGCTCGGCCACGTTGAGCGCGAGGTGCGCCCAGTGCCGCGACACGAGCCGACGAGCTGTTACCTGTATGTGTATCCGGCGCTTGACGACGCGCTCGGCCACGTTGAGCGCGAGGTGCGCCCAGTGCCGCGACACGAGCCGACGAGCTGTTACCTGTATGTGTATCCGGCGCTTGACGACGCGCTCGGCCACGTTGAGCGCGAGGTGCGCCCAGTGCCGCGACACGAGCCGACGAGCTGTTACCTGTATGTGTATCCGGCGCTTGACGACGCGCTCGGCCACGTTGAGCGCGAGGTGCGCCCAGTGCCGCGACACGAGCCGACGAGCTGTTACCTGTATGTGTATCCGGCGCTTGACGACGCGCTCGGCCACGTTGAGCGCGAGGTGCGCCCAGTGCCGCGACACGAGCCGACGAGCTGTTACCTGTATGTGTATCCGGCGCTTGACGACGCGCTCGGCCACGTTGAGCGCGAGGTGCGCCCAGTGCCGCGACACGAGCCGACGAGCTGTTACCTGTATGTGTATCCGGCGCTTGACGACGCGCTCGGCCACGTTGAGCGCGAGGTGCGCCCAGTGCCGCGACACGCAGCCCTCCACGCGCGCCTCGCGGACGCCGGACTGGCCGGACGCGTCCGGACGCGATATCCGGAACACTACCGCGCCTGAAAACAAAGGAATCAATTCGATTTAAGTGAAAAACAACGTATCTCACCCAACATAGCAATGCAATGTGGCGAGTTCGGGTTAAGTAAAACAACTGACTGCGATCAATTATAATAATGTCATTTATTGCATTACACGTCTTTATATATGGGGAGAGATGCGTGTGTGCACTCGTATGTCGTACACACACTACACCTCCCCCTTTAAAAAGACAAAAAAAATTAATAAAATATACAATTTTTTTTGTATACTTATAAGTAAAAAAATAATAGTGTTGTTGACGATATTATTATTATCTAATACATTTGCTTTGATTGATGGATTGCACAGATTCACAATATTATTGTTTTTAATTGCACATTTTAAAATTAATACTTTTTATATTTTCAAAATTCAGATTATACACAAAAATTGAAACTGTTATACATTATATCTCTTTTCACTCATTAAAAAAAACATTTCTAATAAATTTAAATAATCCCATAAATCGTATAAAACATTTCGATATTTATTTGTCAATCAACATCTTGTCATTTCATTTCTTAAAATTCCTCACTACATTTCCTACTTTTGCATGCCATCTTCTTTATTCTTTCATCTTCTTTTTGTCAATATCGGTATAGTCAAATCCTTACATCACACTTCTGTATTCACCTAACATCTTATTCACATAATTCTTCTATTCGTAAGTATATTTATTCCTTTATTCGCATATACACTTATGCAATTATTCATTTATTCCACCTATTCATTAATTAACTTATGCGCTTATTCACTTATTCGCATTTCATTTATTTATTCCATATTTATTTTGGTACACAATATCATAGCTCATTTATTTATTTATAGTCGACTTCACTATTCATCTTATTAACATACAAAATGGACATCTCATATGCCATTTGGGTTGTACTCGCAACCTATATACCTAATGGGGGTCATAATTTAAGTCTCTTTGACTTTGGACTCCAACTTATCTCACAGAGGAAAACTCGTTCACACCATGATCGAATGGAAGGATCCTGACCCGCAATGTACCATCATAATAATATAATTATAGGGTCAGTAATTAAGACACATTATTGGTCTCCAACAGAATTCGAAGGGGAATCTCGTTCACACCTTGATATTACTGAAGGACTCGATCCCTATTTGTACCTATCGTACATTTCGTATATCCGAGAATTAAATAATAATCTTAAGCTTTCATTCCAATCTTTCAAAAAAACTATCACTCCAAATTGAATACAAAGTAAATAAGAACTTCATCGCTCTTGGGTGATCAATCCAATCGCATAATCCTTTCTTAAAACCGTATACTCCCATACTTCTAAAATAAAAAATCTTATCAGCATTCCTCATCCTGCATTAAATCAATCAAATACCTTTAACTTAACAATACTGTACCTAATTGTACATAACAATCACAAAAAGATTTTTAATACAGCTACATAAACTCATATCCATCATTTCCATCCTTTCAAAACAAAATTTCAATGTTACATTCTTTAAAATCAGTTACCATGCCTAAATGGAAACACAATTCAATGAATAAAATTGATATCATAACACTTTCCTGCTAAGAATTAGGTATCATTCCAAATATGTTGCAATGTTTTAATTGTGCTTGTCCAGCAAACCTACGGTGGGATTGTTTACACCACGACTTATGTTGCTACATACTTCGCTAAAATGACAACTTGCATTATTGCATGTGCATAATTCTTAACACTGATTGAAATACAATACTTGTTGTTTTTATGACACATTTACAACGCTTATTCGAAAACAATCATATGACCTAATGTATGTACCTGGTAATATTTAATAAGTTACCTAAAATACCAAAATCCAAAATATATGGTTATAACATTCTTTAAAAGTATAGTACATTATGTAACAATTTATTGATTTACGTGTTTTAAGTAATTTGCAACATTTTCTTTAATGACAAAATTGTAACAAAAAATTAAAATCAATTACTGAAATTCATTAAAAAAACAAAACAAATTAATACATGCCATAACTATGTGTTGCTAGGTCAGCAAGAAAGAGGATTTTTTCTAATAAATAAAAACATAATTTCACTTTTAATTACGCACCTTTCTGATAATACTATCTCTGGGAAACTGTAAATATAACATTTTTTTTTAAATTAGTGACCAATAAAATATTAAAAAACATTACACGAAATTTACATTTGTCCCTACTTATCTGTGCAACCATTGTAAAAAAAAATCAAATAAACACAATTTATAAGACACACTATTTATATAAAAAAAAATCTTTTCATATATATGTACTTTAAAATTACACATTCTTTTTGAAGAAAAAAAACCTACTAATTTGTCTATCGTCAACAACTAATTCAAAATTATAAAACACAATATTAAAAATTCTAATCACATTAATTTAATCATAAAATAAATTCTTCATACATCATTTACTTCCTTAAACTCTGTATTCTTGTTAAAATTCTCAAAAAAAATATTATTGCAACTTCTACTTAGAATAGTTTTTAATTGTCAAAAAAAGGAACCTTTTATTTCCTAGTTAATACAAATTTTAAAATACTTAATTAGAAAATTACTAAAACATTTATAAATGGAACCGTTCGCGGTTTATCCTTGGAATAATAGATCGTTGACGTTAGTGGATTGTTGGTTGGTTGGTTGGGGGGGTATGACTGGATTAACTCCCGGCTGCGTCCACTTCCGACTCGAACATCTCCCGGCAGCCGGCTACTTATCTACATCCATCCGACACCAACATCTCCCGGCACCCTGCTCTGCTACTTCCACATCGGACGCCATGGTCTCCCGGCGCCCTGCTTTTCAGCTTCCACATCACCACAAATGTCTTTCACTCGATACAGTTTTTTTTTAACACCACTCCATACTGATTTTATTATGAATTAATTTTAAATGTTATTGAAGAATTTATTTATGTAGATTTAATTGTTCATATAATTATTTGTCGTTTTCACTCCTAATATTCAAATGTTTATAATACACACGCGCACAATTTATTAGTCCATTTTTATATTTATCCATATTAAAATAAATAAAAAGAAAACCGTCTGCTCAGCGCCGCCGAAGGCAGCACTGGCAGGGTCGCCATGCAATGTGGCGAGTTCGGGTTAAGTAAAACAACTGACTGCGATCAATTATAATAATGTCATTTATTGCATTACACGTCTTTATATATGGGGAGAGATGCGTGTGTGCACTCGTATGTCGTACACACACTACAGCAAGACTCGTGCGACGCTGCGCGAGCGCAGGCAAGGGAACGTCTGCGAAGGCTCTAGTTCTCTAGGTTTCCCGACTAGGTTCCGCGACTTAGCAGCTTGGCCACAAATGCTTCACAATGTGGTCAGAGAAAAACCAACACATTTCGTCTCGTAGGTGTCGATTAAGGGACTTTTTGCGATTTCACCTGCTTCTTACACGTCTGTCCGGCGAAACCCTTACCTTGCTGTGATGCTAAAAAAAAATTCGGCTACGACAGCTGTTATAATGCGTCTGATTGCATTGCAGCCAGTGCGAGTGTAGATGACGGTCGATCCAGTTCATCATTAAGCTTCTTTCATCAAACTCCGTCACTGCAATCACCGTAGCGGCGCAGTAACGCAAAATAGGCACTCACACGTCGAGCTGCAGAAACGGTTCTAACTAACTACTATGCATCACCTGTCCCGGTGTCCAGCCACATCTCGAACAGCAGCGAGTCGTTCCCGATGGAGAAGACGTGCGCCAGCGGTGCTGCGCGTGCGCCCTCCTTGTGCTTGGGCGAGCCGCCCGCCTCCGACTCCGCAGACTCCTCCTGCCACTCGTCCACCTCGTCTGGTACAAGATACGATTGTATATGAAGTAGTGTTGCAGGACACGATAAGAAAAAAGGTTATATGCTGTATGGGGAGTATGCTAGACTCACCCCATCTGTTGCGCGCGGGTCCGGCGGGGCTGTCGGCCGCGTGCGTGCCCGTGCGCAGCCACAGCGCCAGCGCGAAGCCCGAGGCCCAGGCCGCCCAGCCCGCGCCCTCCACGCCGCAGCGCGCCGCGCACGCGGCCCACGCCGACTTGACGCCTGAACCATTCGCACAACCGGAACGATTAATAATAACACCGTTATGTACCAAAAACGACTTAAATATGGTGACAATGGAACTAACTAGGAAGCACAAAGTTTCTTGTCGACAGCTATCTGAGCATGTTTGGAATAATGCCGCAAGGGTCGGCCACCGGGCCCAGTAGCTCACACCGCATCGCCGAACGCGTCGCATTTTTTTTTTATAGTAGCTCGAGATAATGGCTTCGCTACGCCTGATGAAAAGCGAAAGAGAAGCCCAAGTCGCTGTGACAATGGGCAAGTAACTGGTCAGTTACCTGTCAGTTGCCACCGCCATGCCGGCCCAACCCCATCCCCCCACGAGCTCCGGAAACCCTACTCACCGGCAGAAATACGTCCCAGAGGTCATTTGACTGCGGTATTCTATAGGGTGGAGGTTCTTCCTCGGACGGGCGGCTCAATTCGAGCGAAGATTCGCTATGCCCTACCTCTCTTAAAATGGTGACAGACAATGGAACGAACTAGGATGCACAAAGTTTCTTGTCGACAGCTATCTATCTGAGCATGTTTGGAATAATGTCGCAAGGGTCGGCCACCGGGCCCAATCGCTCAAATTCAAATTCAAATTCAAATATTTTATTTGCATACATGTGGTAATACAAGATGGTATAACACTATATGAACAGCACATGCACCCTGCAAGGGCGTCGCAATTTATACAATACAATTTTTATAATTTGCATAATTAAATTATTTATATATATATATATAATATGAATATTATATATATATATATATATATATTTATCTACATTACATTATATTTATATCTAATATTGCAATAATTACTTTATTATATTATTTCTACTTTACTATTTTATAATATTCATTTAATTTATAATAGCATTTATTATTTAAGTATTCAGTTAGGGATTTTACAAATGTATTATAATTATTAATGTCTTTTATATATCTAGGTAATGTATTATACAGTCTTACTGCCATCGAGTATGGCCCTGATTGATGCATAGTTAGAGTACTTCTCGGCAACACAAGTTTATTTCTATTTCGTAGCTTGATAGATCCGGTATATATATCATCAACATTTACAAACATACACATATTCTTTTTAACAATTTTACAGGTTTCTAAGATGTATAAAGATGTTACAGTAAGTATCCGATACTCTTTAAAGTAGGGCCTACAACTTTCCATTTGCCCTATGTTGGCCAGAATTCTGATACATTTTTTTTGTAGTGTGAAAAGTCTTAATATATCAGTACTATTTCCCCAAAGAGCAATCCCGTAGCGTAGCCACGAATGTGCGTACGCGTAATAAGCTATTTTGGCTGTGCTTAGATCAGTGGATCTTTTCAATTCGTTTAAGGCATAAATAAATCGCGATAATCTGTTGCATAGGTGTTCGATGTGGTTTTTGTAGTTAAGGTTACTGTCTATTTTTATGCCTAATAGTGTAAAGGTGTCAATGCATTCAATCTCTATGTTATTTATTGTGAATTTAACTGAAAGTTGTTTCTTCTGATGCGGCCTGAATATCATTAATTTAGTTTTTGTAAAATTTATTGCCAAATTGTGATCATCTAACCAAGATATTATATCTTTAAATACTCTATTTAGATTTGAATTTAGTTGGGTCCCATCTACCGTAGGTATTATTACAGACATGTCATCAGCAAATAGAATACTGGTTTCATTTATTAGTTTTGGTAAGTCGTTAATGTAAATTATAAACAGAAAGCACCCGATAACACTACCTTGAGGAATGGATTTTGCGACATTAATTTTATCTGATCTAACACTAGTTATTTGATTCGTTTCTGGACACCTATGTTCGATTTCTACGTATTGCGTGCGCTGTGCAAAGTAAGAAGCTAACCATTTATGTGCTAAACCCCGGATGCCTAAACTGTGTAATTTTTGAAGTAATATATTTGGCAGGACTCGATCATATGCCTTACTTAGATCTAGTAGGATTCCTACTGCGTAACTTTTGTCATTTATAATATCCAAAACTTTGTTAATATATTTAAAAACAGCAAGGGTGGTGGATCGATTTTTTCGAAAACCATTTTGACTATCATCAAATATGCCATATGTCTCACAGAAGGAATATAATCGGTTGGTCATTGCAGTCTCAAAAATCTTAGAAAATGATGGTAATAAAGCTATAGGTCGATAATTACTACTTAATTTTGGATCACCACTTTTATGCACCGGCTTTATTACCGATATCTTTAATTCTCACACCGCATCGCGATGCATTGCAGTAGGTTTGTTTTACGTTGTATTTGGAAAATTGCAAAAAACTTTTAAGTCCAGGATCCCCAGGACTTATACAAATTGGAAAAGATTAATGGGAAGAATAAAGTGGATTACTTGGAGTGAAATAATGGTCGGGGTTCGATCAGGCGACAGAAGTATCGCTGAAGGAACGAAGTACAGCAATACTAGTAATCGCCATCGAGAAGAATCAAATAGAATATAAAGAAAATCATTACACAAGACGATCTGTCTCTGAATAGGACCTCCCCATCGCATCCCATTTATACCGTAGCAGACGACTAAGTGACTATCAGGAAAAGGGCACCCGCGTTTACCGGGTACAACTAAAACTCACTGGACCAACCCGCCTGCTAACTAAGGCAAATCCTCGAATGACCTGGGGGAGGCCTATGCCCAAATAGACGTTGTCAGGTTTTTTTTTGTTTTTTTTTTTATAGTGGCTCGACATAATGGCTTCCCTACGCCTGATGGAAAGCGAGAGAGAAG
The DNA here is from genome assembly GCA_031163375.1 of Conogethes punctiferalis. Classification (NCBI taxonomy): domain Eukaryota; kingdom Metazoa; phylum Arthropoda; class Insecta; order Lepidoptera; family Crambidae; genus Conogethes; species Conogethes punctiferalis. Next base: position 25,739,815 of record CM062077.1, on the reverse strand, counting down.
CCCAAGTCGCTGTGACAACGGGCAAGTAACTGTTTAGTTACCTGTCAGTTGCCACCGCCATGTCGGCCCAACCCCAACCCCCCACGAGCTCCGGAAACCCTACTCACCGACAGGAACATGACGCGGAGGTCATTTGGCTGCGGTATTCTATAGGGTGGAGGTCCTTCCCCGGACGGGCAGCTCAATTCGAGCGAAGATTCGCCATGCCCTACCTCTCTTAAGGTTTAAGTTTTTTATTTAAGGACAGCTAACATGTCCACTTTGTTATTAATTATGCATAAGTTAAAATATTAAGCGGTAAAACCGTCACAATAGAAGGCGTAGCTAAATACCACAGGCCGATGACGGGCAGCAGCGTCACCGGAGCGAGAAGCTACGCCCTGCGATCGCCAATCCGCCTGCCCAGCGTGGCGATTATGGGTATATCCTCCAGAAGTTTGCCCTAGGTGGCGAACAACTGGAGAGGCCTATGTCCAGCAGTGGACTACAATAGGCTGATGATGATGATGATGAAATAAAATATTGTTACATCATAAAACGTATGGAAATAGTTGTTATAAAACAAAATAATCACTGAATAACATGGTTTTAACTATAGTGCTATATTAGTGCTAAAGTGTCGCTTTAATTAGAAGCTGCCACGATGTGCAAAAATGGTTAAAAGGTGATGATGATGATGATGACGCTATACAGGCGATGCTCACCGGCCTTGGCGTGAGCGTCGCAGAGCCGCTTGGCGAGCGCCTCGGCGTGGTAGCTCTGCGCCGACACCGGGCTCACCGACAGCTGGCTGAACTCCTCCGACAGGGTGTGCTCTGGAAACGACCGAAATCTTAAAGTAATCTCGGTTTTGTGGAACCAACTTTATGCGACAGTCTTTCCGAACACCTACGACTTGGGAATCTTCAAGAAACGAGCATATTCATTCATATTTAAAGGGCCGGCAGCGATCCTAAGCTCGGTTAGAGCTGCCATGTGGTAGGTAGGGTGTCCATGGGCGGTGTCGACTGCTTACCATCAGGCATCCCACTTGCTCGACTGCCGCCTCTCACATAAAAAAAACCTAAAAACTGAGAGCACACGTTAAGTGGAAGCTCGTATCTTACATATTAAATTGCAGACACCGATGAACACGGTAATTATCCCGGACAAATTGGCGAAATATGGGTCAGTTGAAAATCCGACAGGTGATTGGTTCCGTTACTTGTCCGTTGCCGCAGCGCTTCGGCTTCTCATTCGCTTTCCATCAGACACCTCTACTGTTAAACGAACGTGACTTTGACCGACTCGATGGCTCATTTGGTAGTTGACCTCTACCTTCTGAGCTCAGGGCCATAGGTTCGATTCCCGCAAAGTACTAACATTTATGTTCATGAACTGTCTGTTTGTATTGGTTTGGGTGTTTAATATGTATTTATTTACAAAAAAAAAGTATCTAAGTTTATCAGTCGTCTAGTACCCATAGTACAAGCTTCGGCTTAGTTTGGGGCTAGATGGCGATGCACTGTTTACGATTTGACCAATCTAGAGGGACAAAAGTTTTAATAAATTCCATTTCATTTAAAACGATCTAAATTTACCTAAAAACTAGTTTAGAAATAATGAAACAAGGTTTTATTGCATAAAATAAACATTTATTGTAATTTGATTAATTTATTTACATCATCCAAACGAAACTTACGAAAATTACTAAAAAAAACAAATAAAATGTTATTTTTTTTGGTAATTTTCTTTAAAAAGAAATGTAAGGGTCCGACGACATTAACAAGTAAGTACTTAATCATGTCATAATTCGTTCAAACACGTGATGTTTTCATAGTACGCCCAAGTCTCACGTTTAAGCTAAAGCCTCTTTTGCAATATATGGCCGTTGTTCTTTTATTTTGCTTGGTTGTTGCTTCTTCTGTTAATTGTATAACGGGTAGCCCTTCTAGGTGGACGATGAGGACACTTCATGTATTAAATTCGCGGCGTGACGTTTTCCAGAAGCACGCACACTTGCTTGAGCTGCAAACGACAGTTGTTTGAAATCATATCTGTCAAGAAAATATTTGATTTTACGACGTTTTCTTTTAGATGAACTTTCTTGAAATGACTACTTAGGCCTTCCCATACTCGTTGTCGGTTTCGGATTTGGATCTTGTAACATACCGAGTATCAATTCTTCATATAAAACCATGTTTGATAGTTTTTCAAGAATAGTTCAAGCTTTTTTGATAATCTATTCCCTTTATCGTTGTAATCTTCTGTCATTCGTTTCTCAAATATAGGAATAATTAAGATTTGCCATCTGGAGTAATAGTTAATTGAGCAAATTTTAATCTTACAAACTTAATTACACCTTCTAGATTCCCTTTTAGCGGGATAGAACGCCAAAACTCAAACAAACAATAAAACGCAAAAACTCGGCATGCGCAAAAAATCGCAAAAAATAATTACTTTGCCATCAACCTATGATAAGTAAGCTTTGCGGTTAGCATGTTTTTATAACATTAAAAGATTTTACTACATACTTTTCATCATTGGAAACTTTTTATTACGGTTTTTTTATCTACACAAAAGAGTTTTACAACATGCTCTCGTTTCAATGTATTTGTACATTCAGATGGTTTAAAATATATTAAATGCTTAAGTAATTACCTGTTCTTGAAGTATCCATCACAAAATCACAGTAGACTCCACCTAGAAGATAGCTAGACATGCCCAAACGCGGGCGTTGAGCGGCGAACTGCTCGAGTCGTTAAGTACTAATCTGTTCTCGTACCGGTACTTTGGCCTATTGTATTTATGTTAGGCTATCGTTGATAAAGTTTTGGAATATGTCATCATGTAGAAAATATCTTAGAGATTAAAATAGTAATAATAAAATCTAATATTTCAATTGTCATTTTTTATACTTTTGTCCCGCTAGATAGGTGTAATCGTAAACTGTGCGATGTATGGCCCATGCAATGTGGCGGGTTCGAGCTAATTAAAAGACTGACTGCGATCAATTGGGATGATGACTAAAAAATAATTTAATGTCCATCAGATAGATTAATGAAAAATATTGGATACGTATTTTTTATTTTGCCTCTTGTTCAAAAACTTACGAAGATACATTGATTTTAAATGTCACATGACGTCACGTTAGAGTACAAAATATACTCTAACGTGACGTAGTTAGCCCCCACTCCGTAACTTTAATGCGCTATATCTAAGTATTTTCTTGTTATTTCGACAAAACAAAAAATACGGGTCTTATATTTTTTTATTATCTAAGAGACGGACTAATTATTTTCTTCATTTTCATACCTTGTCATCATCCGTATTAATAATGTCTTTATTGGTGCATTACACATGTTTATATATGAGGAGAGATGCGTGTGTGCACTCGTATGTCGTACACACACTACACCTCCCCCTTTAAAAAGACAAAATAAAAAGGTATAAAAACTTTTTTTTTTCAAACTAACATACTACAACATGGCACGTCTTTGAAAAAAAAATGAAGCGAACTGATCATGGACCAAGAGCACTCACCGGAGCCGGAAGCGTCCCTGGCGACCGGGAAGGCGAGCACGTAGTCGGGCGTGTTGGGCTCGGCGGCCAGCGCGAGCCGGCGCAGCGCCGCCAGCAGCGCGGCCAGCGGCGGCGCGTCGTGCACGAACAGCCGCAGCAGCGCGCCCAGCGCCGCCGCCGACACGCCGCGCGCCGCCAGCGACTGCACCAGCTCCAGCACGCTGCGCTGCAGCTCTGCAACGGCATTTGGAACCAAAGAAGTTCAGGGACCCATCATTGACAGGCTCGGTGGCTCATTTGGTAGTGACCTCTGCCCTCTGAGCGACAAGTTTATTGGATAGCTCAAATGTTACAATTTTGCCTATATAGCCGTCGAGGAAAAACTTTGCCTGCGCGATTTATTAAGGCACAGCGCCATCTGTCGGTCGACGGAAGAACTTAAAATTACACAGATCTATAGATCGCTTACAAAGGGTCGGTCGGTCGGTGGGTTCGATTCCCGCACAGTACAAACATTTGTGTTCATGAGCCTATCTGTTTGTATTGGTCTGGGTGTTTTCTATGTATAGTATGTATTTATTTACAAAAAAAAATGTATCTAAGTAAGTTTATCAGTTGTCTAGTACCCATTAGATAGACCACTGCCTACCTATGCACTTTCACGGGGCTTTATCACTATTTTACCAATAAAAGCCAATTTAGGTGACACTTAGTAAGAATGATTTTTTGACATCAAAACTCATATATAGAGACGGAGAAAAATCTCTACACCGCGGTACAGAGAGGCCGGCCCGCTCTACGGCGTAACGCCATCCCATGGCGGACGCCCTACACTACATGACACATGACATATGTACGTATATGGCTTATACATATCGCCCACCAAGGACCTACCCAGGTCCTTAACAATTGCCTAGCTTACATCCCATCGAGTAACAAATTTTAAAACCAAACTCGAAACACATATAAATTTACGCTACTATGTGTTACATATAAAGTAAACTAGACAACTGATGAAATCGCCCACCGTGAGCAAGCGTACACAAACAGTACCTGTTAATACAAAATAAATCCATTTCCTAACTTTAAAATAAAACCCAAAGCACTATAAAACACATAACAATTACACAACTTAATTAATACACTTTAAAAAATTAATACAAAAAATCAACTTCTTAAACTAAACTTAAAAAACAAGAATACTTAAAATTAAACAAACAATAGTCAGCAACAGGAAGAAGACAAGCCTTAGAGACACACCATTTCCCCTTATAACTGACTACGTAAACCAAAGTTATCCTTGCCTAGTTGGATCTCAATCACCCTGCCATAAAACTAGCGACCAGCGGACAAGTATCCTACATAATCACTCACTATACAGTACAAACCTTAAGATGTACTTCTAGATGACCTACCTAATTACCTATCCACCAATAACGTTGATAGAAACGTAGCAAATATTGTAACCATTGGCGCCAAGAATCAGTATCATTTGTGCAATTCGCGGGAAGCCTATAAGCTACTTCAACATGTACCACCGCAGGACTCACGTCGTAGAGCCAATGATGCTCTACAAAATCCTCAGCCTGTACAATCACTCAACGTAGCTTGGTGATATCTTCAAAATATGCAAGTTTCTGATGGTAAGTAAGCCATTCTTTTAATACTAAATTTGGTACTGCTTTGTCCAACTCAATACCCGCTAACCATTGCTTCCTTTTCGTTATTATAAAACAATCCGAGTTAATTTTCCCTTTTATTACAGGCTCTACAGCAGTCGGCACGTCTACCTTGCAGCGGAACACATTTTCACTACCTAAATCTTGTTCCTTACGTTCCGCGTCAATAGGTATATTCATCTTTAACCTGTGTATATTTCTGTTTCAGATCCTGGTTCTTCAGTTCCTGCTCTAATGACACTAACCTTTTTCCAGCTGTCGGCAACGAGTTGACAACATCTGGATATGCCCTTTTCAGAGGAAGATGCGCTCTACCAGAATCATCTCCACGAGTAGTAACGATAATGTACTCTTCGCAAGCCATTTCCTCCTCTTTGCGCATTCTTTCCTTTGATGGTAGCGGAATACCTTCTTCGAGCTCCTGAAAGTTTTCCTGGAGAACATTGCAGTGCAGAACATTTGTCATTTTAGGAAGGCCAACCGATGCTCCAACTGCTCCAGAAAGGATCCAACCTAATGATGTGCACTGTGCAAGTGGTGTACCCTGCGGACCTTTCAGCACACCGTTTTGTATTATGCGGCTATACACCTCCGAACCCAACAACATATCAACATTATTGGAAGTATAATAGCCCGGATCCGCAAGAATTATACCGCCAAGCTCCTTCCACTCCTTCGCTTCTATCCTACGAGTAGGTAAAAGCGAAGTAATAGACTCTAATACGTGTGCCTTCACGGAGATTGTAAAGCTCGGATCAATCCGTGAGGACAATTTTATTTCCACCATAGCCTTAGATATTAGTCCATTATTTCCACCTACACCTATTATTTGACCCTTGACAGGTATCTTTTTCAGTCCTAACAATTTGACCATGGCTTCTGATATAAAAGAAGACTGGGACCCTTGGTCTAACAACGCGCGAATTGTACAGACCTCACCAGCTCTAGTCACTGCGTTTACCAAAGCCGTCGCAAGTAACACTTGGGCATGATGAAAAATATTCATATTAGTAGATGCACAGGAAAGTACTGCGTTTACCTCGTCATTATTTGACGTAACCTCCCTGACTTGGGGTTCCTGAACACTACTCTTATTTACAGGATGTAGAAGAACATGGTGTTTTCTCCTACATATTCGACACTTATACTTGCTGTGGCAGAATTTGGCAGAGTGATTGTTTCCCAGACAACAATAACATATTTTGTGAGAACCTACAAATTCGCGTCGCAATTCTACTGAATTATCAATAAATCCTTTACAAGTACTAAGCTTGTGTTCTTCTTTACAAAACGGACAACTTAATCTAGTAACATGCATCGTCTTCACTTTGTGGATAGGCAACTTATTATGTACATATTTATTTACAGGTTTTGAACTAGAATCTAGGTATTCAATAGCCCTATACCGATTTTTAAGGAAATCCTCAAATTGTTTAAATGTGGGCAACTCATCCGAATTAACATCCGTCGCACTAAATTCCCATTGCCTTCTAGATTCCGGGTCCAGTTTCAGCGACAGTATGTGTATTATCAGGACATCCCAGGTTGTAGTATCAATGCCAATATTAGATAGAGCAGACAAACAATCGTTCGTCGTATCCATTAGCTCTTTCAATCCACTAGCCGATTCAACTACAACATTTCTCTGACTGAATAACCTCCTCAATATGTTATGACAGATGAACCTTTTATTGTTATACCTGTCTTCTAGCAGACCCCAACATCTGTCATAATTGCAATCAGAGACCGGAATGTTACACAATAGCTGCTCTGCTTCGCCTTGTAAATAACCCTTTAAATACAATAGTTTCTGAGCGTTTCCCAAATTCTTATTAGAGTGTATCAAAGATTGAAACAAGTCTCGAAACGTGTTCCATTCGGAGTAGTTACCTGTAAATGTTGGAATGTTCATCTTGGGTAACTTGATATTAGCTGTATGCGCAACTGACACGTCACTTGTATCAGCCTTTCCACCAGGTTGGCTGTTACCAGCCCACTTCGCTAACAAAGGTTTAAGTAACAGTTTATATTCAAAATATTCCTCCTCGACATCACTATACACATCATCTTTAAAATAGCTAGTATCGGTAAACTGTTCCTTAGATGATACAGTGCGCATTAACTCCTTATGCCCAGCTGAGAACTCATACCAAAATTGCTCTAACAGTTCAAGCTTGCCTTCAAGATACTCCTTATTGATTCTTTCTTTCGGAGTCTTTTTAAAGTTAATTTTAGCTTTCTTAATACGAGAACTGATATCTAATTGAAAATTAATTAATGCCTCCATTATAACAATTTAACAAAAGATGATAAAAACAAATTATTTACAAGTTACAAGTTATAAAAATTTCAAAAAATTTCTAAGTCTTTTGAACCGCCATAAACTTAGAGAAAATTGGGCATAGGTTCCCCGTAGCAACAGCTTTTTCGAAATTATTCTAAGTCCTAAACTAACAAACCTAAAATTTTCTATCTTAATGTAAACAAACCAAATTCTACAAAGTCCAACTACACTTACTAATAAAGTTCAAAATCGTTCGCTTCAGACTGCCTATCTTCTATTTACAAATTATCGAATGCACTACTCACAGTTGTATCCGTTTCACTCACACACACACTAGACGACGAATTCGCTCGGTCTCCCTCCAACACCAAGTTGGCAGTCGTCTCCTGGCTCCACCACCAGATAGCACCACCAGCACCAGATAGCGCCACCAGCACCAGATAGCGCCACCAGCACCACGATCTCCTCAGCTGACACTTGCCTGGACTGCACCAGGCATCAGCCTTCAATTTCCTCCAGCGTCACGTTGCTGGTCCCAGCTGCCAGCGGCTCCTTGCTGGTCAGCTTTCCCTGTCCTGTTCGCGACAGCGATCCACTGCCCAGGACGTCACCTCCTCCAAAAAGCGCAACAGTAGGCGTAGTTCCCTGCACTATCACTAGTGCCCAAACTTCAATATCCGACGCCGAAGGACCATAGATAGACCACTGCCTACCTATGCACTTTCACGGGGCTTTATCACTATTTTACCAATAAAAGCCAATTTAGGTGACACTTAGTAAGAATGATTTTTTGACATCAAAACTCGTGGCCTATATATAGAGACGGAGAAAAATCTCTACACCGCGGTACAGAGAGGCCGGCCCGCTCTACGGCGTAACGCCATCCCATGGCGGACGCCCTACACTACATGACACATGACATATGTACGTATATGGCTTATACACCCATAGTACAAGCTTCGGCTTAGTTTGGGGCTAGGTGGCGCTGTGTGGCCCAGCGTGGCATGTCTTGGGTTATTTATTATTTATTTATCATCTTTTCGCTCCAAGCCACCCTCACCTGCCCGAGGTCCATTCTGCTGAATAACAGACGAGGCTCTGGTTAGCTAATTATCACGGGCCGATGACGGGCAGCAGCACCACCGGAGCGGGGAACTATGCCCTGTGATCGCCAACCCGACTGTCCAGTTTGACGTTTATAGGTAAAGCCTCCCAGGTGTTTGCCTAAAATGGCGTACTAATGTAGAGGTCTATGTAGAGCAGTGGACTGCAATAGACTGATGATAATGATGAAGGGCTGATGAAGATAATTTTGTACACATACGCCGTCTTTTTGAAAATCGGTTATGAGAACATTAATATTCTGTCGCATATTCCTGTATGGTCGAGTGACCACGTCCGTGCAGTCGAGAGACAGTTGCCGGCCGCCAGCCCTCACCGTGCGTCGCGCTGTGCGTGTGCTGCAGCAGCCGGGCGGGCGCGGGCGCCAGCAGGCGGCGCAGCAGCGGCTCGGCGGCGCCGCCCGCCAGCCGCGCGCCGCACGCGCGAGCCACGCCCGCGCCCACGCCGCCAATCCTAGCCGCCTCCGCAGCCGACATACTGCCGCTCTCCAGACCCGTCACGACTCTAAAACCACACAAAACACGGCTTAACACTTCAGTAGTAGACCACGACAAGGACCAACTTACAGAACGACGCCGCTTACGTACTCGGTAATGATCTTGGTGAGTATGTCGACGACGATCACGCAGAGCTCCGGGTGCGCGAGGTCGCCGCTGCGCGCGTACTCGCCGCACTCGGCCAGCGGGGACAGTTCGCGCATTCCCCCGACGGTGAGCCCTGTAATAGGTTACGAAGTGCAAACTCGATACACGACAAACGAACGAACTCATTTTCATTGCACAGCAAAAATAAAATTATTAAAATCATAGACCGACATGTAAATAACAATATTTTACACTTACCAAAAGAACTCTCGCTGAGAGATAGCGACAATTTCCGCACTTTGTCCGACACGATGTCCAAGTTGCCAATTTCCACGTCCGCCTACAAACAAAAACAACATTTCTTCAACGTCTACACCTTATAATGTAGGTTCACTCAATCAATCGACAGCTCGGGTCCGTCTACTGCTGACCTTCTATGATTAGCGCCACAATTCTTTATCCCGGGCTTCCCCTAACCAGCCAATGCCAGCACTTCATCTAAGCCCAACGGGTTGCGAAGAGTTCTACACCACGTCTGCCTAAAAGCGGTGTCCACTCCTAAAACTCGTCTGCTCCACCGATTGTCGGTTCTATAGCAGACATGACCATCCCACAGCCGCCCACTTCAGCGTACTAATCAGATTGTCGATAACTTTCTCACTTTGCTTTCTTGTTGACTCGACAGTAAGTCCGCTGAGCGGGACACATTATCCTATTGCAGTCCACTGCCCGACATAGGCCTCTCCAGTTACCCAAACATCTCGAGGATATATCCATAATCCCAACCCTGGGCAGGCGGGTTGGCGATCGCAAAGCGCAGCCTCTCGCTCCGGTGACGCTGCTGCCCGTCTTTGGTCTGTGGTATTTACCTACGCCTACAATTGTGATGGTTGTACCGCCACCAGTCGGTTGCCAGCGCCTCGCTTGTTATTCGGCAGGATGCACCACGGGCAGGTGAAGTTGGCTTGGAGCGAAAAGATGATAGGCAGCTCTCTTACATGACCTCATTAGCAGCTCCTGTGCCGAGTGCTTACCTCGTAGCCCTCGTCGGGGCGGGCGGCGGCCACGTCGCTGTGCTCGCTGGCGTACGGCGCCGCCACGCTCTCCTCGCTCGACGAGCACTCCGCCGAGCTGCCGCCCGACGGGCACAGCAGCGGAGGCACCTGACGTATACGAAACATCTCTATGAATGATCGCAATAATACGAAGGTTTTCTTTTCTCCTGTAGGGCTATTCAGAAATCCGTTGGGAAAGATCTCTTTCGGAAACGAGCAGAAACCATCGATAACTACCGAGGCCCCTGGCTTTGACAGCTGCCGCATCTACGTCTTATCTACGAGTACTACTGCTAAGTCTAGGGTTAACCGGTTCAGAACCGACACGTGAACTGTAACCACAAGGGGGGTCTCATGGACCATGTGTCCACTTGGATCTCCTGTTTCCGAGATAATTTTTCCGAGCGGTTTTGTGAATAGCCTCGATAGAGTCAGTTCATAATTATGTGCGACCACTAGACGACGCGAAGGTCAATAATATAATATTGCACCGTGTGGATCAAATCGAACGAATGCATTAGCTTTTTTATTGTGCAATATTTCATTGCATAATTTTTTAAGTTCATTACCTCCTTCATTGATTTCCCAATTAACCTTTTCAAGATCACAATAAACGACACTCTCCTTAACTTTATATAAACTTGTTACTATTAACTGTTGCCCTAATTTATGTCGAATCTATACTTAATTGAATCAAAGTTTTTAAGCAAGCGGTATATTTATTTATCCCAGCACTGTGGCAGAACAACTTTTTAATCATAAAATCAAAGTACATTAATTGATGTAAGTAACAATTTACAACACCGATAACGAACTCGAAAAGAAAACAAATGACCACAAACGAGTTATCTCCGAATGTCACCGAGAACTAGCTAGCAGCCGCCGACCCGCCGAGACGACTGGGCGGGCACGTGCGCGCTGCGGAGAATGATGTCAGGGTATCAAGTCAGTAGCTTGAAGTGACTTCGTTGCGTGTCGCGATCAGTTGGTGAATAGAGCCAGAGCAATCTTATGAGCCAGCTGAGTGGTGGCAAGTGACGAGTGATTCATTTGTTTACTTGTAAGTTAGCTTCTCTTTGCTTTCCATCACGCGAAAAAGGATTGTTAAAAATCCAAACAGGGGGAAAGGGACCCATCTCATGTTTTCGCCAGTTAAACGTGTATCAATACGCACTTATGTTTAAGTGGCGGAAGTTTTCTTTAAATTAAAAAAAAATCCGTTCAAAGCTCATTCATCGCAGATATCTCAATTGCAGTTGATCTGCAAATCAAATAGCGAATTCGAAAGTCTCTTATGCTAATTTAGGTTAAAGATTGTGTTTAATCACTAGATACATAATAAATTCGAATATTTCCTTTTTAGTTTATAGACTAGCTTTAATTATAAACCCTTGAAACTCGCACCTAAGTTAAAATATCGAGTGTGTCGCATCACTAGTTGTGTACTGAGCTGGACTAATGTAGACGAAGACAGTAGTGCGCCTGCACGAGCGACTCGAGTACTCACGTCTAATATACCGACGTTCATTTATTAATTAAAAGTGGATGTAGGTACCTACTTTGCCTACGTCCGAGACAAGTGATCTCTCCTCTAAGATATTGTTCGCTTTTATTCTTTCACAGTTTGTTCTTATATTTTTGGTACAGCCAACGTTTTGGAGTAACACGTTAAAATGATATGACAACACGTGTGTCAGCCGCATTTCTAAGAGTTCCGTAATGAGATTTGTTAAAAAGGTATCACCTGTTATACGCTCATTAGTGTACGCTACACATACTGTAGATACGATTTGACTATATCGGTAGTACACCAGCGCGAATAGCCGGGAATGTCGATTCATTCTTATTCGGGGCGATTATAAGTAACGAACGTTCTGTATTTATTGTTTCCAATAGTGGTGTCAAAGTATAGTAAAAAAATTTGACTCCTTAAGTCAAAGAAGTAAGGTGTATTTTCGAACACAAATCATCAACGATCGCACAAGGAAAAATCTGAGTCCGAGATTAGCTGAGCTATTGCGCAACTGTAAATCGATTACGTTGGGTCATTTGGGAGACATTAGCAAACCTCACATAGCCTCCTACCCCAGCCTTGGAAAATTTAAAGCACTTCTTCATAAAAATCGGTTTCATCTATTCTACTGTTTGGGGTAGGCCATTGATATAATCTATAAATAAATACAAAACCATAATGATGATTAAAAAATCATGTTATGTAAGATCAATAAACCATACGAATAAAATATATCATATTTCAATCAACATAACATAGCTACCGTAAAATGCTTTGAATCCAATACGATTACTGGTACCATTACTGGGACCATTTTGGTACTTTAGACCTAAGCTGTTTAAATGCTGTGTAATTTATTATTCTGTGTGTGTACCAAATAAACATATTCTATTCTATTCTATTATTATGAGTTCTATTTATTATTTTCAAATAATATTAATAAAATGTATTTATTTATCAACTTAGCAAAACACTTTATTAGTATAAAATCCAACGCAACAATAATAAATTGGAAGATGTATGTAGTCTAAACTAACATTATTAAAAACAAACTGTATATGTTGATTGGTAATATTTTGCATAATTAATCAGTTAACCCTGATCCATAATGAGGTAAACACAAAATTAACGGCCACGCATGGTAAGCGATGGTAACAGCATCTAAATATGAACCGGCAGTTTCTACTTGTATGATGCTACAAAATTATGTTGTACATTGGCCCGTACGTATACCCCACGTATACCCTACATACAATATCTGCTTACCTACCACAGTACCTACCTACTGACTTTAGACGGTTTCCGTCGCATCTAGCTGTGTTGCAATCGATAACGTCATTTTGTTAATGATTTTTATTTGATTTCAATGTCGATAAATGCGAATGGTCAAGATGGAAAGTTACAAATTGGAAAGTTTGTAGTTTGTTTATTAGTTTCACAACAGCTCGACAAACATGACCACAATTCTAAGTCTCCGGCCCACGGCTAGGGATCTGGTCAGTCTTATTGCATACGTTTCAATGGTAAAATTAAGCTGGCCCCACCCTCCACCAGCGAGCGAGGCCGCACGCTGCGACAGCGACTCACCTTGGCGTGCGTCAGTCGCGGCATGGTGTGGTGCGGGCTGATGTGCGCAGTGGCCACGCGCACCAGCGCCTCGCACAGCGCGCGTAGGCCGCCGCCGCCGGCCCCGCCCTCCGCCAGCGCCCCCGGGGACGCGAGAGCGGTTCGCAATATTTGACAGCTCGCCTTCTTCGATCTGCCAGACGTCACGTCTATTTAAACATAACATAACGACTTTAAGTTTACTTCAGTATACATAGCTTAACGAGAGACGCTGAAAAAGTACGACAACATGATAGTTCTTGCCAGAAATTATTTGTTATATTGATTGTCTTAGAATTTTTTTACTACTCTACGGGTAGCGGTAGTTAAGCGACGTTAGAACCTACAATGGAGCGCGCTTATTCAAAATGAAAACTGTAAGGAAATCTGAAGATTATATTGGGGACACGGACTCTGGCAAAGAGTTTCGAAGCTTAACCGTTCGCTCTATGAATGCAGAAAATTAATTATATCTTTCTTCATAAGACTTGGGGCCAAGAATTACAATTTGTCAATCACAAATCAAATAGACTCTGAAATCTTAGAAGTCTTTATCACCAAAATAATTCTTGTAGTTTCTTCAACAATGTTTATAAATGAACCGATCGAAAAATCGCTCTGATAGAAGGAGGCCAGCTTTTGTTAACATAAATGTACACGAATCAAGAACTAAATAAGCAACCATATCTATTATTTTTGCAATGAAACATACGTCTACCGTTTTACAACACACCTTCAAGGCCAGATAGTGAACTTGCATAGCGTTGATCAGATCAGTTATTTCCGAGTGCAATGTGAAATTCTATCTACCGTGAAATGTCCAGTTACTCTGACTAATGACCACACACTGATGTAAGTTCCAACGACATGCATCTTAACGGTAACGTAATACAACAGTGTAAATAAGATCTTATTGGTATACAATACGATGCATATTACAATGCACATATTGAGTGGGATTCCGATCATGAGCATTGACTATCGAATTACGTCGTAAGATCTATTATTGGCTTGTCATGTATTGAGGTATTTCATAATGAATTATCAAATATGACCTAGGTTGAAATGTGTAGGTGTAATAATGATAAGCGTCAGTGTAACTGATAGAGTCTAGAGGTGGGGGTGCATCGACTAGCAGACGAACCTCACTAAGTCTAAGATAGCCAGAGCATCTAAGACCTTGCAAACATAGTGCCACTTGACACGGGTGGTGCTTCGTATTTGTGAATTTTTAATAGGATTAATATTAACACTAATAGACGTGAGTATAAAATGTTACAGTGATTTACACCAACACACTTACAGCTTCGATATTACTAGAATAAAAATGAATGTCAGAGCGTCCCGCAAGTTCTGCTTAGGGGTTTCCAAGCTTAAACGACTGCTGATGATACTATAAGAGCGTGTGTGACTCACCGGATAGCGAGAACTGCACGGTGAGCAGCGCCTCCAGCAGGCGCAGCAGCACGCGCGCCTCGGGCGGCGCCGCGGCCAGCGCGCGCAGCGACAGCCGCAGCAGCGCGTAGCTGTCCGCCAGCGCCGCCGCGCGCGCCAGCCACGCGCGCACCGCCGGGCTGCACCGGCACAGCCCCGCGCAGCTCTTCCAGAACGTGCACACGGTCTTCAGCACCTCCACGTAGTCCTCTATGCACTCCTCCACCGCGCGCTCGCTCGCCGGCGGCGTCCGCGGCCTCGGCGGCGCCGGCGCCAGCCCGAGCGCCTCCCGCTCGGCGCCGACGTCGCGCAGCGCCTCGAACTCCCCCTCGGGCAGCTTCAGCCTGTAGATCCTGTAGAACTTGTCCGTCATGTCCGCGAGCGACTCGACCAGCATCTGCACGGACGCGAGCGAGCCGACCTCCCGCCGGTACGACGACTCCGAGTTCTCCTTCATCAGCTTGAAGATCTCGACTATGATCGCTATCTCGAGAATCGAGCAGCACTGGTTCGAGAACTCGGTCATCGAGACCAACTCGAGGACGTAGCTCAGCCCGCCCTTCTGGATGAACTGCTCGGCGAACGACACGGTGTTCAGGAGACTCGCGAATATGTTCAGGCAGGACACGGTCAGGAAGTAGGCGGCCTCCTCGAGCCTGATCATGTACCGGTGCTTGGCGACGATGAACGTGGGGTATATCACGCTGAACAGCAGCTCGTGCTTCATCTCCGTGCGGCACTTGGGCGTCACGCGCAGCAGGTGGCTGACGGTCGCGTGCAGGACGTTGTTGTGGTTATCGAGCTGCAGGAGCGAGTTGTAGTGAATGAGGAAGGACCACATGGTCTTCCTCTCGATAGGGCTGACGCCGTGCGGGCAGGGCCTGCGCACGGCGTCCCTCGCGTCGTCGCCCGGCTCGCAGATGGAGCAGGGCAGCTGGTCGGTCACCCGCGGGAGCAGCACGCCGGCGCCCAGCTCCCCGTACACCGTGTACTCGAGCAGCTGCAGGCACGGCGCGGCGACGGCGTGGTGCGTGAGCATGAGGCGCACGATGCTCTCCATGAGCGCGCCGGGGGAGAAGCAGCAGCACACTCCGCAGTTGAGCATCACTTTGAGTATTTTGTTTCTGAGTATGGACTGCGCCGCCACCTCCTCGTCGGTGATCAGCGCCGTGAGCGTCCCGTACAGCACGGAGATGCAGCACGCGGAGGACATCGGCAAGCCCCCGCTCGCCTCTCCGAGTATGTCGTGATGGTGGTGCATGCCCGCCGCTACTCGCTGCCGACACATTTTGTGCCGACTCCGAGGACACGCGGCGGTGTGTATCACCTCACTCCTTATGCGTTTCATTCCACACACCAATTTTCCTACAGACTCGATCAACTTTTTAATTAACACAACCGCCTCATCACGATCCACGCCGGGGATTCTAATCATCAACTCGATGCAGTCTTTTAGTAACCCACCTTTTAAACACTCGCCGTAGAGTTTAAATTGGTCGGTAAACTCCCGGAGCTTGTCCACACTGCGACACTGCATGAGCAGGCAGTGGAAGAAGGCCATTATAGAGTACCCGATCCCGAAAACGAATTTAAGCAAATTGTCAGCTTCAGTCTTAGTGAGAGTTTCCGTTTCTTTGGCACGATTTTGGCTGTCGTTTTTCGTTTGATACTTACTGCTACACTTACATATCACATCTTCGAGTAACCTGAGAAGCATCGGCAGTATGCCGTTGTTGATTAGTTTGGCACACAGATCGGAATGTATGAGCACTTTATCTAAAGACACTATTAAAAGTTCGGTGAGCGCGACCTTGATTCGGGATACCTCCAGATTGTTGTGCGCGGAAAGGCCGGAGCTGAATTGCAACGAGCACAAATTTCTAAGTGTGAAGTTGATGCACTGGACGGATATCTGGGAGCCCTCCGCGCCGGACAGGCTGCTCTCCGCTTGGCAGAGTTCCTGGAGCAGGTCCGTAATCATGAGGACGAATTCGAAGGAGGAGATTTCTGTATTGATGATGTCCTTGTGTCTGTCGGTGACGTAGTCGTCGGCGCGGGGCTTGGCGCGGCGCGGCGCGTGCGCGGACTCGTAGGCGTCGCCGGGCTCGTGCGCGCGCGCGGGCGAGTCGAAGTAGTCGAAGTCGTCGGTGGGCGAGCTCACTTTGATGGTCATGGAGCGGCTGAGCGCCTGCAGGTCGTTGTCGGAGTCGCCCGTCTCCGACGACTGATCGGTTACCTTCGCCGACTTTCTTTTCGTTTTCTCTGCTGCGTCCGTTTTTGTTTGGGTGGAGTATCTCGATCTGCAATACAAATAAACGGGAGTAGCGACTATTCTTCATCATCATCAGCCTTTATCAGTCCAAAGGCAATAAGGTGAAATAATTTTGATTTATTAGCGTACCTTCCAGTAGCGGAATTTTTCTCTGAAGAGTTGGCGGAGGCAGCTTTAGAACCAGGGCTTCCGAGAGGTTTCTGCTTCGACCATATCCTGAAATTGAGCTTTAGTTCAGTATATACGGGTCTGATTAACTTTAGTATATTTATTTACCAATTTACTTTGAGGTACTCCTCAACAAGAGATAAGTTGCATTCTCATAATGCGAGAATCGTGACAAGATAGAACAAGACAAAAAATCTTAAATACAGTAATTATTTACAACTTACAAGACCAAATTACCGACGGTCATTAATTAAGTTTACATAGGAAAGTTAATCTAATTGACAGAGTTTCCGACAATTTTTATTAGGATTTTTCGATCAGTCAATTGACCAAGCAGATAGGTTGTATGTGATTTGATAAGGCAAAATACAAATTGAATATACATACTTATTAGAGAAGAGCTGGTGCATGGGCGTGCGCGGGAGTTCGCCGCGCGTGCGCCGCGCCGGTGACGTCACGGGGGGCCGCGTCGGTGACGTCACGCGCGGCTGCGGGGGGCCGTCGGCGGCGGCGCACAGCTCGCCGAACGCCCAGATCAGCACGGAGCTCAGTTGGCGGCAACACGACAGACCCTGCCAATATTGTATCATGATAAAATTAGCTATTTGACAAAAAAAATGTCTCGTTATCGATAGAATGGGATGTAAAGGAGCGGCCTATCATCTTTTCGCTCCAAACCAACCCCCACCTGCTCGTGGTGCATCCAGCCGAATAACAAACGAGGCGCTGGCAACCGACTGGTGGCGGTATAATCATCACAATTGAAGGCGTAGCTAAATACCACAGACCGATGACGGGCAGCAGCGTCACCGGAGCGAGAAGCTACGATCGCCGACCCGCCTGCCCAGCGTGGCGATTATGGGTATATCCTCCAGATGTTGGCCCTAAGTGGCGAACAACTGGAGAGGCCTATGTCCAGCAATGGACTGCAATAGGCTTATGATGATGATCGATTTTTTTTTGTAATAAAGCAAAAGAGTGGGCTGGTGAACGAGTTTCACAGTGTACAGTGTATACCGCGCATCGGCAAATTTACTGAAAACGTCCTCAGGCCAGGACGATTTGTGCAAGATGGCTGGCAAGTGCTGGTTGCGAGAAGCCCCATTAATCAAAGTAGAGGACAATTGGAGAGGCCTATGTCTAGCAGTGGACTACAGAGGTGATAGATAAACCTACAATAGGGAATATGCATGAAAAATAGTTTCATGTATTTACTAATTTATCCTAAAATTGATAAAAATATACTACGAACAGTGACAACAAAATCAAAATTGGCTGAAACATGGGCGAGATACAGTCGTTGAAAGTAAATATATCCGTCTCTCACACGCGAAACAGATTTTTCTATGGAGTTTGTATGACGCGCACGGTACGTGACGTCATCCGCCACGTCGGATCTCTCTGTCTAAGCAATAACTTTAACGCTTTATAACTCGTTTAATAGAAAAGATAGTTTAAAAATTCTTCGATATTTATGTATCTGCAAGATAAAAGAGCTCAATAAATCCATAAAAAAAAGTCATGCATATTCCCTATTGGAGAGGCCTATGTCTAGCAGTTGACTGCAGAGGTGATAGATAAACCTACAATTACCCACCACGTGGTCCCATTTACATAACCAATAATATGCGCAATATTTATTTATCTCCAGTCAAAATAACGGCGCTAATTACCAATTACGAACATAATCGATACGCTATCACAGCAGTCAAGCGAGTGATTACGCCGCGCGGTGGAGGGCGCTGGGACTCGGCGCGGTATACACTGCGCGTTGGTGCGATGAACCCTCATGAATTGCACTACGTGCCTGATGCATCGGCTAGGTGTCGGTAACTAACTTTATCATTATGAAATATAAAAATAGTACATATAAATTGAAACAGCTCGATTCAGTAATGGAAACTTTGTTGATTGGCTCGATGGCTCATTCTCGATCCCCGCACAGTTCAAACATTCTGTCTGTTCAGTCTGGGTGTTTTCTATCTTAACTAATATTATAAAGCTAAAGAGTTTGTTTGAACGCGCTAATCTCAGGAACTAATGGTCCGAATTGAAAAATTCTTTTTGTGTTGAGCAGACCATTTATCGAGGAAGGCTTTATATAACATCACGCTGCATCTATTAGGAGCGAAAAAATAATGGAAAATGTAAAAAAAAAACGGGGAAAAAATAACTATTCCACGCGGACGAAGTCGCGAGCACAGCTAGTGTATAATATGTATTTATTTACAAAAAAAATACGTAAGTATGAAATGTATCTAATAATCTTTTAAACTTATCCTGTATCCCTCCCTTGTCTATACATAGCCTACTTATCGCGCCATACATTATCGCGGTGTTTGTACACTTTTTGTCGGAATGCAGCCATCTATGAACTTTGCGTATAAGCGTTGATGGGACATCGCATAGTGATCACTTATAAAAAAAAATAACTAGATAACTTTTTCAAACGGAAACATGTTATGTAAATCAATCCTAAATTATTTTACTAGCCCATTCAAAGCGATGATTTCATCTGGTAGTAACTTTTGACTAAGGCATGGCCAGAATTCTCACATATTATTATTGTTAATTTCATAATCTAACAATTCAATTTTGCACCTTAGAATATAAGTGGTATTTTTCTTTCTTTATTTTATAATTATTTGCATAACATGCTGTGATTGCCTGTAATTGTAAGGACAGTTAACATCATAGCCTTAGATACTGTATTATAATTTAATGTATTACTGTACCTTATGTTGGTAATCCTATAAATAAATAAATAAATAAATAAATAAATAAATTATAGTTAAAAAGGATGTTCACATACGACCGATATACTAGTTTTGTTGCAATAAATTTCGGAACAATCGGACTTTTTTCAGAAATATAAATGACAATGCCATCCTGTATGTAATGTTGACATAATTTTAATTTAATATTTTAACATAATTTAATTTAATTACTTACTAAAATTGACTGAATTTTGACAATTGCTTAGTTTTAATTTTAATTGTAATAAATGTATAAGAGTTTATTGAATACCTATTGTACACCTTCATGAGGTATATCATGGCTGAGCTATCTATGATTGTAACAACTTTTAATGTACCTACCTATGATAATGCAATAAATAATTTTGAATTTGAATTTGAAATATTAGACTTCTCTACTTCGTGATGCTTTAGAAAAAAACCTTTGGCAGTAATCATTTGGCAGAAGTGGAGCAACTTTCTTTCTTCCCTGGACTCCGCAAGCAACTTCAACTTTTTCCTATTTTTTTAAAGAAACATCATCATCAGGCTGTCGCAGTCCACTGCTGGACATAGGCCTCCTTAATTGTTTGCCACTTCGGTAAAACATCAGGCTTCGGTCATAATTGTCACGTTGAGCAGGCGGGTTGGCGGACGCAAGCCGTAGCTCCTCGCTCCGGCGACGCTGCTGCCGGTCATCGGTCTGTGGTATTTAGCTATGCCTTAAATCGTGACGGTTATACCGCCATCAGTCGGTTGTCAAAGCCTCGCTTGTTATTCGTCTGGATACACCACGGGCATGGGAGGGTGGGTTGGAGCGAAAGCAGATGATAGGTCGCTCATAATGTCCCTAACATTCCGGTGCACGCAGTACGACATACCTCGACGCCGAGCGCGCGCAGCAGCGCCAGGCAGCGCCAGGCCACGCCGCCCAGCAGGTAGCGGCGCAGCACGGCGCCCGACGGCTGCCGGTGGCTGCGCGTGAACAGGCTGCTGGGCTGCGCCCGCGCCGCCGCGCCCGCGGCAGCCTCCACGGGGGACCCGCCCTTGTCATCTGACAAAAAAAAGTTATTCACGCCACGCACTCTCTGGTTGTGCAATCAGCTCGTCGCCGAGGCTCTTCCCCGAGATCACAGTATCACAGGCTATAGACATAAGCCTCACCAATAATTCGCTCCCTTGATCGATCTTGGGCCTCTCGCATCCAGACTACAGTATTATGAGGTCCTTTAAAATGCTTGTGAAGAGGTTTTTAAAGGGTTAGCAACACGCGTGTTAAACCCCTGGGGTTGCAAGTGTCCATAGGTTGCGGTAACCGCTTAACAGCAGGCAGGCTGAAAGCTTGTTTGCCTCCTCAAAATGAGTCTCAATTTTCATCTCATATCTGGTGCCGCCGAACTGACGGGATTGATGCGAGATTATTCTGAAAAAATATGTATGACTTTATAACTAACTGAAGACGTTTGCGGGTTACATTATGCGCGCATTTTCTGCTTAGTGCGCCTCTGTCCTGTAGCACCAGTAGCAGTAGATAGTGGTACCTGAGGGCAGGTCGGCGGCCTCCCTGGCGGAGCAGGGCGCGTCGAGGCCGGGCAGCGGCGGCGCGCACAGCGTGTTCAGGGACGACGTCACGCGGTGCAGCCCGCACAGCAGCTCGCAGCCCACCAGCGTCACCACGCCGCTCACCGGACTGCGCAGATAAATACACTACTTTATGTGACTTGACTTATTGTCCTATGTCCCCTGGATGGGGCAGAGGGCGTCCACAGTACGTCGCCATCCCGCACGGTCTTGAGCTTCGCGCTTCACTTCGCTCCAGGTCGTTCTTATCGCCTTCGCTTCTGCAGTGACCGTACGCCGCCAGGTTTGTTTAGGGCGGCCACGTTTCCGTTTTCCTTGGGGCAACTCCAAGTACCAACTCCATATAAGACTAGTTCATGCTAGAGCCGTTTGTGGTTTCGTACAAAACGTAGACAGGGCAGCAGCATTTACCTGGATACAAATAAAAACTACTGCGATCACCAACCTGCCTGCCATGAATGGTGATTAAGGCAAATTCCCAAATAACCTTTGTCGTTGGGGGAGGCCTACGTCAAGCAGTAGACGTTTCTGACAGATGATGTTAGAACACGTAATCCTAAGCTGTGACAAAGAAGAGGCAGCAGATTCTGATATTCTCACTCCTACTATGCCAGATTCATATAGTGGCATCTTGTCACGGTCGCCATTTGTCGACGTAAAACACCAATAAAAAGACTGCTATCAGCACCAAACAAGCTGCCTTTGTTTTGCACCGACAGTAGCCATTTGTCTTGTAGAGTTCGCTGAATAGAGCAGACGCGTCTGCGAGCGACCGCACGGGCAACAAGTGTCCAAAGTTGTCACCGTCGTGCCGGTTTGTAGGATTTAACTTTCGCGCCGTTTCTGGACCCTCTAAGACTTGACACTTCAATACAACTACTTAAGGACTAATGCAGCACTGACAGAGGAAATCTGAACAAATTACTTACCAAAACTTGATCAACTCTTTAGGTTTCGCACCGTCGTTGACCCGCAACAGAAACTCTGCTAGGAACAGGTCCAGCCATGTGGATTTCTGCAAAACAATAATACATTGTACCAGATTCATTGACTCGTATATTTAATGATGAGCCCTATGCAGTGTCAGTCAAGATATTGGGGTGTGTTTATTAAAACCCAACTTTTGGTAAGACATACGGTTACAAGGTTAGTATTTACAATCTAGGCTAAAGATAAACATACGAACTCTTTTAAATAGAGTATGAGTAATCAAGGAGTCGAAAATCAATGAACCAATTTCAAATGGATGATTTATACCTATGCGGCTATGAGAAATAACGCTATATGCACCGCTATGGGCAGTTCATTTACATAAAGAATGTGGTTCTTTGTCTTACCTCATAAGTACCAGTTTCCGATTTGAAAAAGTGTTCCCAGAACACCTTGAGGGAGTCCGGCTCCTCCTCGGCGGCCATGTCTGCTCCCGCGCCGTTCTAAAACAAAACGTCGGTATACTATCGACCTATGCACTACCTCTACTTGTGATAATGCTATTTGTTTAGCATCGCACCAATAAAAATCATTCGCATTACTGGCCCTATTGACTTATACTATTTAATAATAAAAAAATATGTTATGTCAGACATAATTTTTTATTTGTTAAGATTAGTGAAATTCGTCTGTTGTAAGCACTCAATTACCTTTGCTCAGCAAGCACAATACTCGTATTGTGATAGAATCCCATATTGGTCACATAATGATAATATTAATGCAATATTGACAATCTTAATTGCAATTATAACAAAATAAGCCATTACAATACGCAGAAGTGACTATTACAGATCAGTCTATCGGCGTATGTTATGTACTTAAGTTTTTAATTGTAAACAACAACAAATCGGATCTATTTATTAAGTGGGTGGTTAAGGTAAGGTAAAAGGTGTTAAGTTCTGTTAATGGATTAATAAGAAGCGAACCTCCTGGTGGTGTGGGCTGTGTCTATATATGAGTTGACTACCCTTAAGGGTGCAGGACCTAAAACAGATGCTGAATGAACTGGCATCCTCTGTGCGCATCGGCCTACGGATGAACTTGGACAAAACCTCCAAGGTCATGTTTAATGAATATGCTCTACCGGAACGGATTGCAGTACACGGCACCGTCCTCGAAGTTGTTCAAAAATATGAATACCTCAAGCAGACATTGCAGTTAGGTGGAAACAACTTTTATGAACGAGGTGAATAGGAGAATTCAGCTAGGATGGGCAGCGTTTGAAAAACTACACCGAGTCTTCACATCGTCGATCCCACGGTGCCTAAAGATAAAAGTCTTTGATCAGTGCGTTCTACCGGTTATGACATACAGAGCCGAAACGTGGACACTAAAGCGGTAGGGCTAGTCCACAAGTTATAGGTAGCTCAGCGAGCTATGGAAAGGGCTATGCTCGGCGTCTCTCTACGGGATAGGATCCCAAATGAGATGATCCGGCAGAGAACCAAAGTCACCAACATAGCTCACCGTATTAGTAAGCTAAAGTGGCAGTGGGCTGGCCACATCAGCCGCAGAACTGATAACCGTTGGGGTAAACGAGTTCTGTAGTGGAGATCGCGTATCGGCAAACGTAATGTAGGCCGCCCTCAGGCTAGATGGAGTAACGTTATGCGCAGGACGGTTGGCAAGCGCTTGCAATCCAAATTAATATGTAGTGAGAAGGACGAACTAGAAGCTCTACAGATTATTTGTCTTCAAGGTAATCTTGAATTATATGGTAAGTTTTTTAAGCTCAGGGTTGGTATACGATACATGTTTAGTTGCATGTACAGGCAATAGTTGTAAAAACTGAAATTGAATTATACAGGCAATAGGTAAAATATTCTTACAGTTCCTGGCCACATAAATAGACAACTTCAAGGTGATATTATCAAATCCATCGGATAATCGTTTTACCGGTTGTGTGCAGGTCTTCTAAGCGCAGATAATGCACGAGTGCGCCCGACACGATAACGATGCGTCAACATGAACCACCAATCGATCAGTAAACACAGCACCCGGTGTTTTGGACAACAACAGTTTGAAGTACTTAACAGTCCGGTTATTGTTCTGCGGTGCAATATGCGTACAAATGATGTAATGAAACAGACGATGATACTAGGACCCCCTGGGCAAAGCTTATTGTAGTTTTAATGCAACGCAGACACCCAGTAGCGTGGTGACCAGAGAATGTGAGTATCACGTGATGGATGACTAACACAAAAGCTCTTTATTCTGCATCGGAAAATGTTAGTTCAAAATAAGGTCAGGCTTTTCAAAGGTGATCGATCCCAGATGTTTTCTCACAACTTGACACAAATGCAATAAGCAATACCTACATAAACGTTGATTGCACTACAAATTCAGTATGACGCAATTTCGATAATTGCGTCATACTGAATTTTTATGACGATTCATCAAACGGGTACGCAAAACAGACCTCCGGCTATGGCTCGCTCTACTCACTTTGTATTTGCACTTAGTTCCGAGGTCAAAGCGGACAACACAAGGGTATGTACGAACTTATCAATAGTAAACATTTATAAAAAAAGTCCACGCCTACATTATACTCCACTATGTCACATGCGTTGGAAAAAATGTTAAAACATGAGCAAAGTAAACATACTAAGCATTCCTTATAACTTTCTACTATGCGTGTCTCTATCTAAGTTTTGTAATAAACATCCGAGCAAGCGTTTAAATGTTCAAACCACTTGATATTAAGAGATAAGATAGTAATGTGCCAGGTAAACATAAATAAAGCTTTCTTACCAGTCAATGCTGGAGCAAAGTTACTTTAATTTTATGAAAGACAGATATTTCTTCTATTTTTCAGGTGTTAAAACTTTGAAATCATGATTCGTTGAAAGCCGATCAGTGTGTAATATTCCGAAGTCTCGGAATATGTAACAAAATCGTGTTTTTCAGTGGCTGCACAGCACTCACCACAACGCGAGCGCATTTGCTATAGGTCAAGAAGTATAACTGTGCTATTGACCAGAAACACGAAACGATATTATCAGAATACGAGTAATTGTTACCTAACGCGATAGATGTAAGAGCCACTCTATCGGCAACAATAATTTGGTTGGTAACGATTCGAGTACTAAATTATCTGCGTCCGCGATTGTTACTTTAATTACGTGAAGGAATTTACGTTCAGTTGTACTCGTATTATAAGATCCGTTATAATTTAACAAATTTATTTAATAAAATGCAATAGACTTCAGTATTTTATTTACCTAACCCAAATTCTTAGAAACATACTAATAATAGTTTAGAGTTCAAACCAGAACAATAAAAAAAAATTGTTTGGCAGTCAATATGGCACCTAACGTTTCCACCGAATAGGTGCGTGCGTGGTTACCGAGCGGTGCGTGGGTGCGTACCGAAACCGGAACCATGTGATCGTTTCCGCCAGTACTGTCCGAGAAAGCTGAATGGCGAGAAGATGCGTAGTGACGTTGTGAGGCAAGCGGTTGTGTAACAGGTTCTTTAAATCTTTACACATCCCTCGCATAGAGCCCTAACTGGCTTTGTCTTGCTTGTTGCATAGAGCGACGTTTCCTTAGCCCCAATTTCAAACAATTTTACCCAAGGCCGTCTTCGATCCTCAATAACATTCTGCGCGCTCGCCTTGCGCCCCTGGGCGCCCTGCGCCCCTTGCAACCCTTTGGAGGAGACAGCCCTGATTTTACCAGAATTATACCATTTTATTAGTTCTGACTGAACATACACTTTTTTAGTTTGGTCCACATAAAATTTTGATGTCAATTCAAGATATGATATACAAATTATATGTATATTGTATTATACAAAATATACGCAGAATTCTTTCCCAATCGATACTGACGTTGCAAGAGTTCCTGACAGTTTAAATATAATGCAAGTAGCTTCCAAAATTTCTGCTGAATCACTCGCTCAGAATCTGAAACTTATTTTTACATGCGTAAAGAAATTAAATGACTATTTTTGGTTTCGTCTTTGAGAATTTTAACCCTTGGCCAGTGCCATGAGCCACCGGCGGGTCACAAACAATAAAACTTCTACTGTGTCTACCGCACGAACTGAATATGAAGTTCCTACTTCTAAAACCGTTTGAAAATTGTTAAACCAATGAAGCTAAAATCGCTACTATCATTGGCGAACAATGTACCAACCAGTACTGACGATCTCTCGACGAAGCAACCGCATAACCATCCATACACGTCGAATTCGAAGTCGACAAATAACTCTACAAAATTATTTTTGTTATATTTACGCTGATTGGTCATACCTACGCGAGCTAATTATACTCTCATCGACGCATCGGCAAACACTTATGATCCTTATCACTGAAAGTCCGCTAATGCGAATCGGCTCGCAATGCGCACGCGGCGAAAATTATTACGAAGTAAGACCAACAATACAGTTCAAGTTGGTTTCTGCGACAGACTGTCGTGAGCCTTACGCGGCTGCGCGTACGACCACCGTGCTAGACTCTTCGAGCTTGGAGTAGCCAGCTCGCGTACCGGCCTGGTGGCTTGGTGCGCTAGAGTTTGCGTGCGCCCTCGGGGACGTGCTCGGCGCTCCCCGGCCGCTCGGTCACTGGGAGGGAAGCCTTATCGCGCGGTCATTATTTATTGGATAGTAAGGAGACGGAGATAATTCAGGCCGTATGACAATGTTATCTGTAATGGGCGAGATCCACAATGCTCTGTTACGAAATTGGAGTACAAATTCGAATTGGTCCAGTTCATATTACATTGATACGACAGATATTTGTTTTACGTGAACGAAACGTTTGATTGATCTAAGACTTTCTATTAGTACATAACAGTAGCATTCAGTTCACGGCTCCGCATTTGTGTACAGTTGTTAAAACTAAAATTTTATGGGAAACTTTCAAAATAAATAAAGAGATTTTTCTTTTACTCGTAAATGTAACACATTGTTTTTTTTTTCAATAATAAATATCTACCTATAATGTTTTTTTTTTCATATAATATATTATCTACCGATTTATTTATTGTCGCGCCAGTTATCACCCGACCATGACCTTGTCACTAACAATGGAATGGAGGCACCTACCTATGTACTCGAACTAAGATTTACGCACTGTAGTAGTTGGAATCGCAGATGGTCAACTTTGTCGACAATAGGCTTGTTCGGCTAAAAATGTAATTAGTCCGTCTTTTAGCTTATTCAAAAATACAAGACACGTATTTTTTTTTCGAAATTAGACTAAAAATTACAAAGTTATATCTAGCCTGTTGAAATTACGCGTGACGTCACTCGGTGAGGCATTTTTACAGGACAAAGTGACGTCAAAGACTCCTTACTTTTGCTGCCTTGTATCTTTGCTAACATACTATTTTATAACATACCACTGTACTTTGCCTTTGTGGATTACGAAAAGGCTTTCGACTCTGTCGAGCACTGGGCTGTATTCGACTCCCTACAACGATGCCGCATCGATCATAGGTACATCCATCTTATGAAAAATCTCTACCGGTCGGCGACAATGTCTGTCCAAGTTCAGGACGTTACGACCACCGTTCCTATCAAAAGAGGAGTGCGCCAGGGCGACGTTATATCACCAAAGCTGTTTACCAGTACCCTTGAGGATGTGTTCAAAACACTCGATTGGGCTGAGCGCGGGGTAAACGTAAACGGAGAACGCCTTAGCCACCTCAGATTTGCGGACGACATTGTCCTACTCGCACATTCACCAAGAGATTTAGAAGCAATGCTCAGCGATCTCAGCCAGGCCTCGTTACGTGTGGGCTTAAAAATGAACTGGGGTAAGACCAAGTGGATGGGCCCAACCACTACAACAACGATATCGGTTAACGGCCAAAAGATCGAGAGAGTTACCGAATACGTCTATTTAGGCCAGAAGATCAAAATTGGCAAAGACTCTCTAGATGCCGAAATAAATAGGCGTATACAGCTTGGCTGGGCAGCGTATGGGAAGCTGAAAGATGTGCTGAACTCTAAAATCCCCCAAACTCTGAAGACAAGAGTATTCAATCAATGCATACTACCAGTTATGACATACGCTTGTGAGACGTGGACACTGACAACTGGGGCGATACATAAACTAAAAGTAACGCAAAGAGCCATGGAAAGAGCCATGCTAGGAATCTCCCTGCGGGATAGAGTCCGGAACGAGCACATACGCCAACGCACTAAGGTCATCGACATAGGTGAGCGTATTGCGAAACTGAAATGGCAATGGACCGGACACATCTGCCGCAGGGACGATAACAGGTGGAGCCACCGGGTCCTACACTGGCTACCCCGAGAAGGAAGTCGAAGCGTCGGAAGACCTGCAGCTAGATGGTCGGACGACATAAAAAAGACGGCAGGGCCGACCTGGACCAGAGACGCCGCATCTAGAACGCTCTGGAATTCCAGAAAGGAGGCATATGTTCAGCAGTGGACGAAAAAATGCTGAGAAGAAGAAGAAGAAGATCTTTGCTATTTTTTATTTGAATGAAAAAAGGAAAAATATGTGTCCAATACATTTTTATGATCTATCTAAATATAATGTAAGTAATGTGATATGTTGTGGGACTTAAGGTTCAGCAATACTGTCAGATTTAAACTTTGTTGTCCCTCTGTCAAAATGTCCTTCTACCTGTCTGTCACTAGGCTGTATCTCATGAACCATGATAGCTTTACAGTTAAAATGATCCAAATTATGTATTTCTATTCTCCAATTTTCTCCTATTACGACAAACACAGGATTAAATAAATATACAAAGAGGGATCACAATCTATTCCATACAATAAACATGATTATATGGCATTCTTGCATATACTCATATTTTGAAATAGATTTTAACAAAACTATTATAGTGTAGAGAGAAAATTAATAATTATAACCAAAAATGGGTGGTGCTTGTCTAGTTTAGTAGTAGTAGTGCTCAAAGAAATGTAGTTTTGCCAAATATTTGTACCAGGTTTGTTTCGAGCATAGTCTGATGTGTAGGTACATGGCCAGTTTTCAATTATTTTATTCAAGTACATATTTTTTATTTGTTTTCTTATGCAGAGCAACCAGTGATTTATCATCATGCAGTTGATTATTAGTGAATAGTTTCAGTAAGAATTGCTGAGATTTAAATTTTTAAGTATATTACATATAATAATAGCCAAATATTATAAACAACAACGTTCACTGATGGAAAATTACAATGTGCACATATTTGATGTTGCCAAGAAACACATTAATTAAATAAATATAATTTTGACTGACTTCAATAAGTAACATAAATAAATCCTAGTTATTCAAGGGCATGTCAATATAATTCGTACATTTAGCTGAAAAACAAGTGCTCTTCTTGTCTGCAGTCAGCAGTACCACATTTTTGGGTCAATTAAGCAGGCAGGATAGAATTCCATCAATTTTTGTTCCTAAATATACTACACAATGTATGGTATGGTTAATTTGTATTGAACTGAATTATGTGAGTGTAGAAAATATTCATGACATTAAAAGCATAGGTAAATATAATATGTGGGGACACCCACAGAGGTGCTTGAGCACCCCCTAAACACAAGTGATAAGGCTAAAGTCAACCACACTGGACAAACGTGGTTTAGTAGCCTTTAAACAATAGGGTATGCAGGTTTTCTCACAACTTTTTCTTTTATTGTGATACAGTGAAGGAAAATATACATTTATAAATAAAATGTTCATTAATAATATTACTATGGTATGTGCACTAGTGGCATAAACAATGACCATACAACTTACAACTTCTTATTGGAAGTTTGACAAACATGTAACAACTGACTGGCTGGCCATCGATCATGTTGATCAAAAACCAATTTTAAAGTGACACATTTTTTAATACAATATATAATATTGACTGGAAAATTATGTCTTCCTTATAATTAAGTTCATTACTTTCTAATTTGATCTATTTCATGTACTTAATGAAATACTGTTGATTGGTAGCTACAATTTGAAACCAAACTAAATTCTAGTAAATTATGGACGTAATTATATATAAAAAAAGTTAATATGTACAGTCTACATACAAAAAATAACATTATTTTTAAAAAGAATAACAATTAAAGACAAAGTTTATTTATTTACATACCTGAAACTTTTATGAGAAGTTGATTAAAGTACCCGATTGCTTTTAGCACTTTGGAAAATTATCGACACGAAACAAATATCCTAACAATCTATTTACAGTTAAAATTTAAAACACAGGTAGAAAATATCACTATATAGAATAGCCAGATTTATGTTACCAATTTAGCAACCTCAAAACTTTTTCTTTGACAATCAGATAAATATTTTTATCTGTCAGTCAAGATAATTTACCGTTCCTACCAAAGAGTGGCATGTTCCGAAACATCCTATCTCCTATTGCAGACAATGATTATTGTAGATTTGCCGACCTCCAAAATGAGAACGAATTATTATTATGTCTAAAACCTTTATCCCAAATTTGTTATAAAATTAATTTAATTAACAAAGGTATAATGTACATGCCTAAAAATAAATTATATTTTTTCTGTATCTTTCAAATTGTGCGTTTCGGACTAATATCAATTGTCATTTGTTTTTAATCGGCCTGACACTGACATGTCACTTGTCAGTCAGTAGTTTTTTTTTTACGTAAAAATCGTGTGATCACATCGGCTGTTCACACTTCACACGTTTTATTTCTCAAGAAACTTCTTAGTGAACTTGTGTGAATAAATGCTGAATAATTTTAAATAGAAGATGTGGGACAACGCTATAGAATACTTGAAAGACCCTTTACTGGTGGTTAAGGTGCAGAACTTTTTCGGTGTAATCTACAAAAATACTCGGATAAGTAATGATTCATCGGAAGTTTTGCATTCCGAGAGACAGGAGCGCCTAACCGAAGAGTACGACCTGAAGCAGCACAAACGTATTCCTAGTAATATATCCAGCACGTCTACGTCGTCGTGTGATACGGACACTTCGCTAGAAAGCGGCTCTAAAGAGGAGGTTGTGTGTACTATAAACAATCGGTTTTGGTACTATGTGTTCGTGCTGGGCACGGCGTTGGGCGATGAGATCTTCTACGCCACGTTCATACCGTTCTGGTTCTGGAACATCGACGGCGCCGTGGGCCGCCGAGTCGTGCTGGTGTGGACAGTTGTTATGTATATAGGTAAGTAGTGTGCATTATTATAATGACGACCTCGGTGGCGCCATATGTGGTTTGTTAGGAGGTTCCAGTCACAATCTGGTACTAGTCATCATCATCATCAGCCTGTCGGAGTCCACTGCTGGACAAAGGCCTCTCCAGTTGTTTGCCACTTTTGGAAAATACCTGGAACTTAGCAAAAAGATTACATCCATGGTACTAATAGTACAATGGAAAATCTTAATTTGAGGCCAGTTAGTTGTTGCGTATTGTTTGGCTTAATTATTTAATGTTATTCCACTTTGGGACATTTATATTCGAAGAGTCTTCAAAAGGAATCTGTGTAAAAAAAGTGCAAAAAGTTTAAGTGCTAGGTGTAGTCCTTGAGACTTGCAAAATGATGGCATTAAAATATTTCTTTATCTTTGTTCCAAAAAATAATTAAGATTTTGTGACCACTTAGTCACATGTCCAATGTTCATTATCTCACTACCCTTTATGAGCAGTAAGATAAGGGTTTTATTATCTTACATAATGTCCTTTTAGTATTTAAAGTAAGTCCATTAGCTTGAAAGAATTAAGATTGATGAGACTTAGTAAAGAGAGCAGGTGCAAGCTTATCAAGATATTCATACAAGGATGACAAAATTATATGAATTGCCAAATTACTAATAACATTGAATTATCAACATTTTTATTTATTATTAAACTATTTATTTTTGTATAAAATGTATTCAATTTAAAGTCAATAATAATAAAAAAAATTTTTCAGGTCAAGGAATCAAAGACATCGTACGCTGGCCTCGGCCTGGTTACCCCGTAAAGAAGTTGCAAGAGAAATGGGCAATTGAATATGGCATGCCGTCTACACATGCTATGGTTGGCGTGTCCATACCATTCTCAGTCTTATTTTATACCATGGATAGGTATCAGTATCCTGCTCACTGGGGCACCGCCATTGCCGTGGCTTGGTGCACACTGATCTGTGTCAGCAGAGTTTATCTAGGAATGCACAGTGTCTTGGTGAGATATTTGAATTTTTCATATTTATATTAACATAATTATAATTTTTTGTTTTGTTATAATAGCTCGACATAATGGCTTCCCTACGCCTGATGGAAAGCGAAAGAGAAGCCCAAGTCGCTGTGACAACTGGCAAGTAACTGGTTAGTTACCTGTTAGTTGCCACTGCCATGCCGGCCCAACCCTTACCCCCCACGAGCTCCGGAGACCCTACTCACCAGCAGAAACACGACCCGGAGGTCATTTGGCTGCGGTATTCTATAGGGTGAAGGTCCTTCCCCGGAAGGGCAGCTCAATTCGAACGAAAATTCGCTATGCCCTACCTCTCTTAATTATGTTCTATTTCATTGAATTTCACTAAATCATGCTCTATCACACATTTTGCTAATTCCATAATTGTTCAAGTAATGCTTTACAAATTATTTTTCAACATTTTACTAACAAATGGTTGTGAATGTAATACGTTGTGATTGTAAGAAAATGATGTGATGAATGACCCAGCTACCTATTTAGGAAGGTTATTGGTCAAAAACATAATACCAATGTGCTGACTTTAAAATAAAAATAGACCTATGAATTGTGTGATAGTTTCTGTCATTGTGTTTTAAAATAGATTTAGGCATTGTGTGTACTCTACACCGGGCACAATAGCAGTATAATTAACTTCCTGTTGTGGATTGTAACTTGTAGCTTCTTGCTCAGCTCAATTTCTTTTATCGTTTTTAATACTTTTACGCAATGAATTCAAAGGGCAAGGTGTGGTCTTCACGTTTCGCGGTTTGTCAGAGAAAGCGCCTCCATACTTCACCATATTATGTTGTCTTTTATGCGATGTGTCTCCTTAAATGAGGCCTAAACATTGATCAACATGATACTCAATGATATTTCGAAAGCTTTTTATTGTCTTTGTTTCACTTAAATATTCTTTAAAATGAATAGGTAGAGTGGTTTAATGGGTGCTAAAGACTCCAAAATCGAATGTATTCAATGATGGTGTTGCACACCATCTAAAAACAGTGTTCTGAGGAAGTAAATGTATGAAAACGCCATGTTTCTATGTGTCCTTTGTTATGTAAATGTTGATACAACATGCATACGTTTCTGATTCCTTTGTGTCATTTTACACATAACACAATTTTATGTCTTCTCAAACAGAACATAGAGCTATATTTTTTATTAATTTAAGACCTTGGTATTGTTGAGAGTCGTTATTCATACTGGCAAACTCTCTAAGATTAACAGTTATCAGATTCTGATTTACTGTGCAATTCTCATCTCTTGCAAAGAAAAACTCAACTTTCGTAAGAACCTTTTAGTATCAGTAAACCTTGAAAGAAAGTATGATTGAAATCATAAAACTCAGCTTATTGCCAAGGCACTAAATGTTATAACTAATCATTACACAATTTACACAACGATTCGTCAATGCAATATATTATATCTTAATATTATTTTAATATTCATAATTCAATATCAGACAAAATCACATACATTGACCCAATTCCAAAGTAGCACTTGTGTTATAGTAATTGGAATCAACGAAGGTATTTTAGAAAGTACAAAGATGTAGAGTTGATATTGGGTAGATAATGGTTGAAGAAGAATACAATATTTTCACTCAGACACAAATGTTTGTTCTTGGTTGGCTCTGAACCCACCCTAGGTTCTGAAGCTAGGGTTACGAAGTGATAGACATTTTGTTTTTGGCGTATTCCAGGACATAGCAGCGGGCCTGCTGCTGTCGTCGGCGCTGCTGGCGGCGCTGGTGCCGGCCGTGGACTGGCTGGACGGCGCGCTGCTCGCCAGCCACAGCGCGCCGCTCTTCGTCCTCGCGGCCTCCATACTGGTCATCGTGTTTTACCCCAACGCCGATAAGTGGACACCCACAAGGTACGACTAAAGTAAATATGACTCACGAGGAATTTGAATCATGATATACTATTAAGTTATGCTGTAAATAACACGCTTTAATCTCCTGATATTATAAATGGAATATTTATTTCTGAGTATAGCAAATAAACACTGGAAGTACATATTAAATCGGTTTTTATAATTATTTACTTGAAAGCTATATAATTTTTTCAGTAATAATATTTATTTTCTGTTAAGGGCTGTTAAATTATTTGGCAAATTCAATTGTATTAAAATTATTATTAAGTGCCCAAATGTCTTGAGCCTATGTTAAACTAGAGGGATAATGCTTCAGTCCATCACCCTGGCCAGTGCTGCAACCATTTGTCGGACAGCTGGTCCGCCCTGATGGCCCTCGGCGACCGAAGCAATACAAAAACTCATGTAGTCTCTGTACACCAACGAATAAAGAACATACGACTAACAGGTCAGATCCAATTCATGTGGGTCAAAGCCCACGCGAAGGTGACCAGGAACGAAGCGGCAGACGTAGCCAAAGCTGCGGCGGAGCTTCACTCTGATTATTGCTACACCAAGTTCCCGGTCAGCTTCGCGAAGAAGGACACCCTCCAGAGATGGAGAGAGCTCTATCTAGCAGGTCCTCAGGGCAGTCACATACGGGAGCTATGCCCAGAACTGGACGATGTAGCTACAGTCATGGAGATATGTGGTATATCGTTCAGTCTCACCCAAATTTTGACTGAACACGGTTACCACCGTGCATACCTACACAGATTCAAAATTAGCAACACCGACACATGTCTCTGCGATGATACAAGTAGACAGACGATAGAACAACTTATCACAAAATGCATACGTTTCGTACCCAAAAGAAGCGACCATCAACTCATTTGTGACTCAGTCAAAGTCCCTCCATTTAATTTGATGGAGGTGACCACAAAGGAGACTTCAAGGACTTTATTCCTGCAATTTATAACCCACATAATAAGGAACCTAAAAGAATTCAATAGAGACACACAATAATGAAATACAATAACTTACTGTAAATTTATTTAATATCAGGGAAACAACCATATCATAAATGAGCAATTAAATCCGGACTGAATCCAATCGCGGTCCTGAAATCAGTAAAACAAACACGGTTAAAAACACCTTGGCCAGTGTGAAGTAGTCTTACCTGAGTTTGAGGTAACCCCTCACGAATTTTTGCTTATCATGGTATGTGGTGGGATTTGGACCGCTGCCTCAGCATGGTTTGCAACAGCTTTAAGTACACGCACTTATCATTATTATCATGAGACATCATAGAATTTTAACGCTCATTAAACATAAAGCCTGAAGTTAAAGTAAGAAAAATAAAATAGCTCTATATTCTACTAGTAGATTTGAGCTACAAAATCACATTATTCGTTAAAGTTAGTGGTTTAAACGGTTTCTATTTACAATAACCATAAAAATATAAGTTACTGTTTCGCTACTTACTAGCAGATACACTTTATTTTGCTTACTCTCGTACAATATCGCATTTAACTAGTTGGATTGAGTTTTCTTATTGTGAATAAAATCAAAGGATACCTTGATTTAATTTCCTGATTAAGATGAAAGTTAAATTTTATTTATTTAGGTTTTTTTCTTTCATGCATGTAGGCTGTTCAAGGGAATGTATGTATGGCTAAGCTGATTTTTAAAATGGCTAATTGGTGTTGTCATTGTCCATATTGCAGGGGCGACACGACGATGATAGTGAGCGTGTGCGCGGGCATCCTGGCCGGCTCGTGGACCAACTACCAGCTCGGCAACATGGCGGCCAGCCCGCTCGCGCCGCCCTACGAGATCATCTGGCCCTCCGTCGAGATGCTGGGCTGCACCATCCTGCGGACCATCCTCGGCTTCTGCGGCGTGCTGGCCACGCGAGCCATCGGTAAGTCCTTCTCGTACGCCGTCGTCTGCGCGCTGCTCGGCAAGGACAAGAACGAGCTGCGGAACTCCGAGAACAGCCTGGACAACAAGAACAAGATCATAGTCGAGCTCTGCTACAAGTACTTCACGTACGGCATGATCGGCTTCAACACCACTTACGTGTTCCCCAACGTGTTCGACCTGCTGAAGATCAACCGGCCCACCTATTACACGGAGATATGATACTAGTCACTTATATATCTTATCTTACAAGGGTGATTCATCTCTAGTGCGTCGTTTGGGCGGTCGCGGGCACGTGTCGCAGCCTAAATAAATGAGTAATTCACGTCGATATCAAAAAGCCATGTGAGACTGTAGAATGCGTAGAATGATATAAAGCACATGTTATGTAAATGCGTTCGTGCGTACCTGATTGAAATAATGATGTACAGATATAAATTGTTTAGTCTCGAGTATGTAGATTAACGGTTATCATCACCTGATTATTGAGGTTGAAGGAATGTAGAGAATTTAACAAATATTAATACAAGTGAAGATATCATATTTAAATAAATTATAATAATTTTACAGACATTTTACTAACAGTAATATGTGATCTTAAAATAAAAATAGTTGAGGGATATTCCGAGGACTCATTGACATATTAACTGCGACAGGTGCCTAAACCCGACAAAAAATCTTTTTACATTGAAATTTTAATGATAGTTATTATTATCGAATTATTTTATATTATACATGTGAGAGTTGTGTATGTATGTTTCAATGGAAATGAAAAATATATTGTATGTATTGTGTTGTTAACTTTTTTATTATAGGCGTGTAGAAACTGTTGCGATTAACATAATGCCATAACCATTCCATTTCACATTATCATAATTTCTTTGAACTGAAAAGTAGACATACTTATGGAATGTTGTATTTCTAATTTGAAAGATTGTTGTGTAAGTAATCTATGTAAAGGAAAAGAAAGAACTGGAAAAGTTTAAATATACACTCAGAGGCACAATTATCCGCCCACTTATGTTATTCGTTGTAACTTTAAAATTTTATTTTAGAATTAATTATTATCTTTAGCAATATTAAAGATTACATCATTACAGATCAAAAACACTAAAATATGTTGGTGTTGTTTACATTGACGATAAAAATCATCAAGCGCTTAGTTATTATAACCAAAGGTATGCCACAATAAAGAATTGGGCGGTTAATTGTGCCTCTGAGTGTATTATATGTCATGTAAAGAGTGGTGGGATCAAAGTGAAAGTCTCCCGGTAGAACCTTGAACCGGAAATGTTAAGCGGTGGTATTAGCCGATTTTATTCCTCGTGTACACGACGTAAAAATCGGCTAACATCATCCTTGATCCATTTGTGTGGTCAGGCAGCCTAAAAAAGTACACGTTTGACAGACGTGGGTGTAAAGATTGTGCCTTTAAAAGTTTGGGTGCTTGTTCGTTGTATAATTGTGTCTAGTATTGATGGCGATCCATCGTCATGTATGTTGGTCTGTGCGCAATGAAGTGATTATAACATAAAGAAATAGAAAGGTTATCAAGTCAAAATAGTGATATATATGTCACCGTGAAATTGTAAATACCGGTAGATTTTGATCGATCAGAGTGGAACTGTTGATAATAAATATTGAGATAAGGCTAAGAACTCACGGAGCGATTTTCGCCCGCGTCCGCTGCGGTTGCGGGCCCGCAGCTTCTGTAGAATTCAAATATTTATATAAAAAATTAAAGCACATTTCACGACGCGTTTTACGCCCGCGGTGTACGCGGTTGTATGCGGCTCCCGCTGTACAACCGCGGCGGCCGCGTAACCGCGCGAATAACCGGCCTCGTGAGTTTTGAAATAAAACCGCAGATCCACGACCGCGGCGGTTGCGGGCGAAAATCGCTCCGTGAGTTCTTAGCCTAACGCGTGAAATATTTTAATTTAAGAATTTCACTTCGATCGATTACAGTCTACCGAAAAATAATAGTTAAAATGAAAAATAATAGTATTGTATTAAAATGTAATAGTTAATATATTACAGTTCACAATCTTTCGACAGTTTACAATCTCGCGAGATAGATCATAATCAATATTTACAATTTTACGGTAACATAATAATATATAAAGAATATAATGTCAAGACTCATATAAAATGCTAGTTTTAATTTCCGAAATGAATCATAGTTTTGATGTAATCAAATTGTTTATACGGCATATCAAGAACTTTTCAATATAGGAAGCTCAATCCATAGATCGTGCACATCGGGTAAGCGTTACGTCAGCCTTCGAAGGTTCCGGAGTTAAACAATAAAAGTTATTGGTAATTATGTACTTTGAGGCAATTAATGTCGAGTAATTGCACAAAATACCTACCGTTTAAGACTGTAATTTCATCTACTTTCATGGTGGTTTTGACCTTTAGCTAACACACAAAGTAAGTATAGGTTGTTATTACAAGCTACGTGTATGTGTAATGCTGTTGTATGTTATAGTTTCTTCATTGTGGAAAATAGTCTATGAAATAAATTGTGATTTGCAGTTAAAATAGTTTTTAAATCTAAATCTAGGCAAACCTTTGAGTGAAAAATCAACATTTAAATATTGTTATTCGATTGATTTTACTATATGAGCAGTAAGTTCATTGTGATAAAATGTGTATGAACCGGTTATTTTATTATTTGACATTATGTTGTTTCATATCTTATCCAATAATTAGTATGCCATCTTATCTAACCAGTGCAGATTGTTCGTTCTAGGCTCGAAAGCCAGGACATATGTCTGGTTTGTCTACACTTACCAGTTTAAGAGTAAACGTCGTATTCGTTTGGCTACTAACGCATCTATGGTTGGGTAATATTTTTTAAAGGTTAATCTATAACTTTTTGATAGTTGTCTCTACAAACTATGTACGTCATTATTTCGTTTAAAGTGAAATTTTAATTCTCAGTGATTTATTAAACTGGTTGTACATTTGATATCAAATTGTATGATTCCTTTAACTTTAGCTGTAATAATGCTACATGATTGAAAAAAAAAGGCATTTTATTGTTATTTTCGTAAAGTCTTATCGGGCATAACCTGTGATTAAAGGGATTAGGTGTCCGACATTATACGAGTATACTAATTTATAAGTAGTTTATAACAGGCGTACGTTCGCGTACCACTTGTAACTATATTGATCTTCTGTATTAACATATCGCATCACATCACACATTTTCAACTATAATAGGAGTAAATAAATGATGTAAATTTGTGTGTTGGTACCCATTACCTAATGGTACTGAATCTATTGTCAAATTTATGTATTTGTAAAATGATTGCACAAATATTCCATAGCATGTTGATATTTTTAACATCGTGCCATGTTGGCTTAGAATTTGTTATGTGTCATTAAACATTTAGTATTCTGACGTAGTTGCACAAATGTTTAGATATAGTCCGTATTATTTTAACTCGTTATTTACGCGTTTTATGGGTATATACTTTACAGCGCTCGGGAAGTATGTGTGCAATGATGACGTATGTGTGATTTTACTTACATTTGTTATAGGAAGTAGGCAAAAGCACGGCTTGCATGTAGTTACTAGTTAGTCACTGGTTTTTCACATTGTTCTCTATTCTATACATCTGTATCGGTTCCGTACATCTGTACCTACGAGTAGGTATATGGATAATATTACGCACTGATAGGGATTTCACAAAAAGACAGATAAGGTACAAAAAAAGAGAGAGTATTTTTGAAAATCGATGTGGTTCCAGCATTTCTGATTTGAATGGACGTCACTGAATGCTTTTCACTGTGAATCGCTTTTCACTGAGAGTCCACACGTGCTTATTATACAATAGTACCTACAAGTTCATTTACCGGCCTAGTATTACTGTATTACAACACGAACATTCCAGTGTCTCCGATGTACCTGTACCTAATTCACCATCAGTGCCGGCGTTTGGGGTGTGATAGATATTTTATCATGTTACTGCCATAAATAAACAAGTATTGCACTACATATTCAGTTTTATTTTTGTCCTACGAGCTTAATTTTACTCAGCCGTCAAAGGGAACAGTCGGCACGAATGATCATGTGACACCCGGGTGATAACCGGTAAGTCAATTCCCAGCTGTCACCCCGGGGGACAAGGCTAGAGGGGACAACTGGGAATAATCGATCTGATCAGTTGTATACTTATGCGTTAATTTGCTTAGATAAATACTTTCAATGTGTCATACTTACCGTTTTGGTGGCGTCTATGGGAACTGCATTCTTGTTAAGACTTATTTTGGAGAGATCCGACGGTAAATGATAGTGCGCTTCAACCACTCAATCGGCGCAGCTTAACAAATTCTGTTATTTCAATAGACATTTAAAAATCAGTACATATAAAAAGATTCTAATTATTGGGGCATCGAATTAAGGTTGTAAAATTAAAATTGCTTTCAAAATCGTATAATCAATATATTTTTAATATACATTTAACACAACAATACATAGAATACAAAATATCGCTTAACTTTAGGTACTATTACAATAATATAATTAAATACCAATTATAAATATCAATTAAACAATAAATATATAGTGAATTTTGATTAACCAGTACCAATAAAATAGAAGGCGGTTTCATTTTATATCTTTAGAAAATAAACAAATGTAAACAAAATCGTCATTCTATATATAACTCCTACCATTATCGTTTACAACCCTATTTACTACATACAAAACAATATGTAGCCATTCGCAATTATGTTATGGCAATGACTTTAATTACTAACAACACTAATTACAGGTTTTGTTTACATTTTTTATTCAACCAAGTCAAAGGTCAATTAAAAATTTTCCACCCTCAATATTAAAAAAATAAAATATCCGTTCGGCGCCATTGAGATGTAGGCC
This sequence comes from Conogethes punctiferalis, assembly GCA_031163375.1. Lineage (NCBI taxonomy): Eukaryota > Metazoa > Arthropoda > Insecta > Lepidoptera > Crambidae > Conogethes > Conogethes punctiferalis. The sequence continues at coordinate 25,698,485 of CM062077.1, read as the reverse complement.
GAGTGTTAAGTAGCATGTCCGCACGGCGACGCGAGTGTCGCACACCCATCGCCCGAGCGCGCCGACTGCACGCGGCACCGCTGAGCCGAGCTTGGTTTAACTTGGGTGTGACCCACGTACAGCCAGCCAAAACGATTAGGCTAGGTTTAGATTCTTACATATTAAATTATAGCCTTGTTTACTATCTTAGAACAATATTTTTCTTTTGGCCGACTACACGCACATTATGTATTAGGGCATATTGTTGACGATGCGTTTCGACGCACAAGCAGCTGTATTTTTCATATTGTCAATGCCCTAAGTACCTAGGTACTTAGATTCTCAAAAGGATTTTTCTGTGGCCGACACGATAAATTGACAAGATATTTCCCCTTTGACAATACAAAAAGCAGCAGCTCAATTCAGGTATGTTAATTGGTATAAGTGCTAACAAATACGGAAATAGAATATCATCTTCCTGATCAGGAGTGTGACTCCATAATGAGGAGACGCTGTATAATTTTAACGTTATATGTTAAGGATTTTAGTGGCAGCAATTTTGTATACATGTCTATATGTTAACCATCCCTGAATTGTGTCCACTTCGACCAGTAGACAGCGTTGCGATTAGAGGATTCGATCCCGGTCGGTTTTTCTAATCCCGGAATTTCGGGACTAAAATATGACCGGGATCCCGGGACCGAATCCTCTAGTTGCGATATTGTACTGCCTTGCGATGACGCGCTTGTTGGTGCACGCTTCACGCGACAGCGGCGTCTTAACTGATGCTTTCGGCGAAAGTGAGAGCAAGACAGCCGCTAATTAGCCGAGACACCTCTCGCTAGCAGCCATCGTTACGAGCACAGCGCCCGTCCAACGAGAAGGCTCGAGGCAAACGAAACGAGTTTAAGGCAATTTGGACCTTATTGATAAGAAACTAGAATGCAAATTCGTTACGCTAGATTTAATTTCTGATTGATCGGTAGGATTTGTGATCATGGATTGTGGTATATAGATGCGTCTGCGGTCTGTACAAAGTCCAAGGTCATACGAGGCGCCTACGTCACTGTCGTCATCGAATTTTAGGATTGTTTGTATGGAATTGTGAGCAAAACCGCATTTACATCCGTCTAAAATTGTATAATGGTGTGTAAACAAGAGTTCACGTAACCCGCGATGACGTGAGCCGTGAGAATACGTATGCGCTGACGTGTTACGAGAGGACACGGCGTACGGCGCGGGGCCAGGCGGCGAGAGCTTGGACTGTGTACAAACGTACTCTGCCATACATCAGAATATTTTAATGCCTTATTCTCATTAGACGAATATTGTACATTTTCAACAGAAGCGGTTTACAATGGGTTTGTTGTAAACTCTGGCTCTGTTTCAATTTCGGGTGATATTAACAGCCCTCTTTGTAAATGTGTTATGTTATGTAAGTGTTTGTGTATAACCTATTTTCTTATAACTAGTTTAAACAATAGAGGAAATAGGATTAGCTATTCTTGTAGGCGATTCAAACTCCTATCGTTCTAATCTAACATCTCAATGCACCAATGTGTACCGATTTTTAAATTCTGACGCACACACAGTTCGCATCGAGACGCATAAAACAACGACTCGGAAAGGAAAAAAACTGAATTAAATTTTAGCCTGATAAGGCAGTTTATTAGTTCAACTAATATTCACTATCACGCCGTGTCCTCTCGAGGTAGTTAATACGGAGCGCCATTCAGTCATTCATCATCGTCACGATCAGCTCGCATCATCACTCGGGCGCCGAGACTCTAAACTAACCTTCACAATCCAAATGTACATTATAGGAAACGCGCAAACAATATTAGACAAAAAATGTTGCCAACTTTTTGTCGGGTGTACTGTCGCGGATACGACCGATACTACACAAAAAAAGTCTAGGTACGTCTGTTCGACGCTAGAGGAAGACAAGTATTACAAGGTACGCACGACTCCTGCCAACTCTACACTACACACGTATATTACACATAATTACACAAGTGTTCGCTGCACTCCTAGCTATCGGAGGGCGCGCCGCTCGGTACTAACTAATATATAACTTTTTACAACTATATACTTTAGGGGTCCGTCGGGAGTTCGTAACTCGCCGGCGGGCCCTTACAGATAAATAAGTGTCGGTCGCGACGCGTGGCGCGCGTCGGCGGCGCTCAGGCCACGTTGATGGCGCTCGGGCTCTCGCGCAGCCTCTCGAACAGGGTCTCGCCCTCGCTGTCGTACTGCAACAACACAAAATATCACGTTAGTAATCAACACATCAACATGTGGTGACGTCAGTCGACAAATTGGAAATTAAGACAAAATGTTGTTTGTAAAAATGTATTTAAAAAAAAATTAGCCACCGCACGGGGTTATCGCAAGGGTCCATTCCGATAAACGTCCATTACCATTAAGATTACAGCCCCTGGTAAATTATCTACGCTGAATAATAACTACATGCGAAAGAATTATAATAAGTTATTCCAAGTGAATTGAACACTTTTCTAGAAACTACTTTGTAAAATTATTATAATGATGTACCCCTACCTACCAAATAAATAAATAAATAACCCAAGACATGCCACGCTGGGCCACACAGCGCCATCTAGCCCCAAACTAAGCCTAAGCTTGTACTATGGGTACTAGACAAATGATAAACTTACTTAGATACATTTTTTTTTTGTAAATAAATACATATTATACATAGAAAACACCCAGACCAATACAAACAGACATGTTCATGCACACAAATGTTTGTAATGTGTGGGGATCGAGCCCACGACCCTTGGCTCAAAAGGCAGAGGTCACTACCAATTGAGCCACCGAGCCAGTCAAGACCAAAACCAACCAAACTAGACTATAACCGAACCGACTGAATGTTTTCTGCGAAAGGACTGAATGTTTTTATAGATTGCAAGTGTGATGGCAGATCTTATCTTCAAATCACACCCAAAACGTGATCATTGCAATCAGACATTCAAATAGGATTTGATTTCGCATTTAATGATTCACCTATCAATAATTTCATCAGAAACAATACACTCCAAATAAGTTCTGCGTCCGTGACGCAGTCCAACCAAAACGCATTCGTATGTTATTCCAGAGAATGCACACGTCATAGTTGTTGTTAAAACGCTGCCGAACGGAGCAGGAAAACGAACGCGATTATTATTATCGCTCTAGTAGGCGCAAAAACAGTGTTTTAGTGCTCCGATTGAAGATATTCAATGGAAATGTATATTAACAATTATTATCACGCATAAAGAGAGCAGCTTTTTTAATATCCCAATATTATTCTCCTATTTTTGGATGCGCTTTAGGTACTTCATGCATGCCTACAGCTGTCTAGACATTATGGCTGATACATTCATTGGGATTTAGCTTATTTTAACAATCATACAATTTAGCGTTTCTCCATGCGATTGAGTTTCTTCGTACGACCAAGACACAATTGTCGGGTATAATTTATAATCAAATTAAGAGCTACGAAAAAGCTTTTCCAAAATTACACTACATTAAACATTTACATCCTTTTAGTACTTTCAGCTTATTGCAGTCCATAGGACATAGGCCTCTCCAGTTGTTCGGCACTTAGGGCAAACATCTGGAGGCCATAACCGCCACGCTGGACAGGCGGATCGGCGATGGCAGGACGTAGCTTCTCGCTCCGGCGACGCTGCTGCCCGTCATCGGCCTGTGGTATTTAGCTACGCCTTCAATCGTGATGGTTATACCGCCACCAGTCGGTTGCCAGCGCCTCGTTTGTTATTCGGCTGGATGCACCACGGGCAGGCGAGGTTGGGTCGAGCAAAATGATGATAAGTCCTTACCTCCTACCTATAGGTACGTTAGTGGTATGTAGAGTACTCACGGAGCGAGAAGCTACGCCCTGGATCCCCAACCTAAATAATAACCCAAGACATGCCACGCTGGGCCACACAGCGCCACCTAGCCCCAAACTAAGCCGAAGCTTGTACTATGGGTACTAGACAACTGATAAACTTACTGACGATACATTTTTTTTTTGTAAATAAATACATATTATAGAAAACACCCAGGCCAATTATAGAAAACACCCAGACCAATACAAACAGACATGTTCATGAACACAAATGTTTGTACTGTGCGGGAATCGAACCCACGACCCTTGGCTCAGAGGGCAGAGGTCACTACCAAATGAGCCACCGAGCTTGTCGTTAATTAGTCCTGCCTGGTCAGCGTGGCGACTATGGGTATATCCTCCAGATGTTTGCCCTAAGTGGCGAACATTCAGCAGTGGAGTGCAATAGGCTGATGATGTTGATGAGAGTACTCACATCGTCGTCATCGTCGTCGGTGTCGCTGTCGCTGCCGGCGGCGAGGGCGAGGCCGGCGAACAGCCGCTCGGTCTTGGTGCGGCGCGCGTAGCGGCGCGGCGTGCGGCCGCCGCAGTCGCGCGGCGCGGGCGCCACGCCCGGGCACTGCTCCAGCAGGTACTGCGCCAGCCGCGCGTCGCCGCGCCGCGCCGCGATGTGCAGCGGCGTCCAGCCCGCCAGGCCCTCCTGCAACAACGCGAGCGGACGTTAGCAACGCTATAAGAGAGGTAGGGCATAGCGAATCTGCGCCCGTCCGGGGAAGGACCTCCACCCTATAGAATACCGCAGCCAAATGACCTCTGGGTCGTGTTTCTGCCGGTGAGTAGGGTTTCCGGAGCTCATGGGGGGGTTGGGGTTGGGCCGGCATGGCGGTGGCAACTGACAGGTAACTGACCAGTTGCTTGCCAGTTGTCACAGCGGCTTGGGCTTCTCTTTCGCTTTCCATCAGGCGTAGGGAAGCCATTATGTCGAGCCACTATAAAAAAAAAACGCTCGCCGACGTTGAGTGACCGCAAGCTTGGCTGCGGCGCAAGTTCACGCAGCGCAGGGCAGAGACAGGACCACGCTTTTTTTTCTAAAGGACTACAATGATAGCCTTGACTTCACCACCGGACTTTTGGGGGAGAGGAAGCCTCTAACCCCTGGAGAGGACCACGCAAAATAGGCGCTCAGTCAAGTTGCGGAAATCGGCCCATTCTAACTGACTTAAGGGCGGAGCAGAACAGTTTTGGTAAACACGAAACATCCGAGACCTTACGTATACTGCGATACGTCTCCCTCAACTGCCCTGCTCTATGCCGAGTCGTCTGCGTTTCAGCATACGCTTAGCCTTACTATTCTATATTTAATATTGCATTTAGCTGATGAGGTAAATATAAGACGATGATTGACTTTCGTACCTGCCAGCGAGAAAATGGGGCTTTATCCAAATCAATAACTTGAAATGTTTTCGTGAAATTACAACGCGCGATCTGTGCTGAAATATCATCGGATTTATAGGAACTCTATTAGCACAGACATAGCTAAATCGGTGAGTAAAAATAGTTAGAAAAGGTCTGTAAATGGAAAAAATCAATGACTAACACTTAAAGTAAACATGGTTAAATGTAGGTACAAAGCTACGGCACACTGCGGATTAGTGATAATGTTTACGAAAAACCCCAGCGCGAATATGTAACGGTATGTGCCTTATCAGCTGATTAGACAGATAGCCAGGGGTTTTCCGCGAGGGAAATACGCCACACTTGGGGCGCGCTTATTTTATTGCCGACATTACCGCTGAATAAATAGAAACAACAGAGCTGGCTCGGCGAAACCGCGACAGGCCGATTTGGTGATGAGTAGATAATTATTGACTTAATACGCTGCAAGCTCGATTCAGAAACGTCATCAATTTCCTAGAGAAGCGTCGTGTCAGTAATGTGTTCAACACGTCATAGTCGTAGGAGCCGTGAAGTCACAGTGCGTGCAGCGGCCCGACCAGACCGCACTGTTGCATCACTCGAGCACAAATTGGAAGGTGACCTTAATTTATTTACATTCAAAAATGTGTATTATGTAAAACTCGAACTTTGGAACACCCTCCACGTCTAGCGCTGACGGCGCGGCCTCCATCCGTCGCATCGATAACTACAATGACAAGTACATTTGCATTTTACCCCGACACCTTTGACTTGCTCACCGAATGTTGAACCGCGCCTCCGCTGAAGGAAAACGGAAGCGTCCAATGCCTGTGTTTAGCCCAAATACAAATCTGTACAAGACGTCCGGGTGTTGAGGAAAACCACAACATGTTCTAAGAAACAAAAAGTGAACTTACTCTCGCATTGATATCGGCGCCGTAGTAGACGAGCGTCTGCAGTGTTTTGATGTGACCCGACGTGGCCGCCACGTGCACGCACGTCTGACCTGCAACAAGCGCGGTAAAAAATTATTGATGCAATCAATAAAAAATAAAACAATGGACAACGCTCAGCCGAGTCTCACAGTAAACTCTGACTTGGCCCGGAATGAACGTCGCCACACAGGTAGGCATTCGAAATTATGGGAATTCCGAAATTGCGGTAATGTCGTGGCCCCCGTGTAGACGAACAAATATTTGGGTTTTACACTTCCATGTGCGACAGGTAACTAAATAACCGGTTGCTCTCCAACACTACCTACTTATAAAAGAAAATAAATCTTAAATTATGTCTGTTATGCTATTCCCTGTCCATTTTAAATACAAGAGTTAAATCTATCTACCTACTATGTAGAATATCCAAGCTGCGACTTATAATAAAATATTTCATCCCGTGTAGCATTGACCTACAAGTAAAATGAATTGTAGTTGTTATCTAACTGATTAAAACATTATATCTAATTAGCTTTACATTGATGTGGATACTATGTGTCTATCTATAAGATTACGATAACGTTGCTATGCTCGTGCGTGAGAATAGACATTCTTCTGTAAGTAATCTTCTTATATTCATGTCTATGTGAATAAAGGTATTTCTCATTTTCATTAATGTACAAATGACAGCAGTTATGAATAAGATGAGCACACCTGTCAAGCATTAGTTGTTTCATTGGTTATTTTACTCTTAATAGTTTCAATTTATAAGAAAACGTGACAATTGCCTACAACATCCGCAACAGCGCGAACTCGTCATATAATATTATTCATAGAGATGATTCACGTCCAGATTTACTTTATACCTTTTAAAGGAGGCTGATTTGTTGCTCTAACAAATACAAAAGCATATTAATAAACAAGATAACTATAAGACTATAATGGAATATTTTTTGCGCAGATGTGTCTGAATAGTGAATACCTACTTATAAACTTTTAATTAAACAATTCTATATCCATTAATAAGTAGGTAAAGTTTAACGAATATAATGCTAGGTCTGTATCGTCGAAGCTGGACTAGCTCCAAGTTTATTTAAAGCGCGGCCGAAATAGATCCAGTGTTCAAAAATGTTCCTGATATAAAATGTTAAAAATTTTATATCGTCTAAGAAATTTTGGGTCAACGTCTTCTAAATGCATTATGAAATTGGATTTGATTATTACCTATTAGATGAAACTATGTATAAGACGTTAGAAGTAGTAGAAGTAACCATTCGCTATGTTAATGTACCAGAAGTACTAGCGCAATATAAATTGTGTGCTCGTGACGTGTTTACGACGCTTGATTTGTACCTTCCACTGTTTGCACAAGCGTTAGCACTCACGACTATTTTCCTAAGAAATTATTAGTATGTACTTGCTTTATTACTGTTGGTAGGTTGAAAATTAACACGTGGAATAGCTTTCATGCTCTATCGAAGGAGCAACAAAAACGTACAATCGATTACACTATTAGCTTAATTGTTTCACAACGGTTCCATTGAAGACGTACTATTGTATGGCAAACATCCGCAATCCGCATGCCTCTATTAAAGTGATGACGATGCAGCAGAAAGGATAATAACCTGTTTTTCTCCAATACGCAGGGCTTCGAGCTCGAGACTACGTTCTCATTAATGCCACTGACGTCTCCTACTTTACCATCTCAATAGATTGTTGATCTACGATTGATAGACAAAACACAAAATGAACGAGTTCAAAATCCTAATTTTAGAAATGACCTGTGAAGACGCTTTGATGGCCGTCAAGTATTAAGATCATATCAATATTCTGCAACGCAGTTTTTTATTTCATTAAAGTGACTACATAATCTACATCTCCGAGAGAGTAGTTTCGAAGAATAGAAAAGTGAAATCGTCGGATATTACTTTCAATGGTGGCAGTGATTTCGCACGCCGTTGTCAGGATTAAGCAGATAAGACTTAAAAATTACAATGGAATTTCTAAGGACTGAATAGAAAGTGAACACACAAGAGAATACTACGAAATAATAACCTAAATGAGCAGGTAATACTGGCTTCGTCATCGAAACTTGAAAAATTCCAGTGGCGATTATAACTGTTTGATATAAATTATGGAATTTCCACAGAAATTGTTTTGCTCAAAAATTATTTACTTAGCATGACAAAACAATTTATAGATCTCGAAAACAATGACATTGTTATTTTAAATTTCCCCTTTTTTATCATATTGTTTCATAGGATCACGTTGCCCGCACTGATGAAGCAGTCAATCAGGGCATGTTAATTTATGCAGTAGGTACGAGCACATTGTCATTCTGTCATTGCGCATGGTGAAGGTGTCAGCGAGATTACGTACAAAGCGGATTCATTGGCTTCAGATGCAACATGCGATTGTATACGCACGAGTAGCTAAACAAATTGGATTTAGGAATAACAATCGTTTGTATGTAAATGTGAAGTTGTCGGTCGGCGCGTGCGTGACGCGCGTTACGTACCGCGCAGCGCAGCGCACGCGCAGAGGCGCGGGCGGCGGCGGTCGCGGGGAGGCGATGGGGTTTTCCCAACAATGTGGCTCGTGGGGTGACGAGCGCGCGGAGCCCGCTGTCCTCGCCAAATATAGACACGGGCGCACAGTATTTTCACCGTTTCCGCGTTTTAAAGAACGCAAGATCATTGTAATAGAAGTGTAAACATCTCGAGGAGATATTCTGATATATTTGTATAAGCTGATAACGTTTCAGTAACCGCCATTGACGATATTATTAATGATAATGACAGCCAGTAGGCATCGACCTCTTTGATGGTGCGTTATCAACGAAAGTAACGTTAGCAACAGCAGGCGCTCAGCGCAGAGACCTTCGCTCGGGCATTGTTTTTGTCAAGTCTGGCGTAAAGCTGTAAACAAATGGTCGCAACCTCAGTAGGGGAAAACTACAGCGTTATTACTAGATGGAAATAACGTATTACGCCACCAGAAACGTACCGGTTTCTGGTTACAACTGGTTTGTTTAACTAACAATATTTTGGAAGATCCAAATAAATAACCACGTAAGATTATTGCATCAGATTGTCAATAGGTTTAGGAATATAAAGTGTCTGTCATAACAGGACTTGTGTAGCGGATGCCCAGCGGGTGACGTCACTGAGACATTGTTTGTTGAAACTGCGAATAAATGAATGGAAGTGAGAAGGACATTAGTAAATGGGGTCGCGCGATGGAAAACCCCGTGCTGATGGAAATACGAGTTAAGTGTTTCAGACGGCCCTACAATTGCTATCAGATAATGCTCTGACAAACGCGTCATGTGTAGTTCGACTTCATGTTTGAATCTGAGATAAGTTTTATAATGAGAACCAAAATTTACATGCTTAATTTACATGAACATTACATAAAAAATACAATAAAATCAATAAAATACAATAACATATCCGTATGAGCGTTATTAAATAACATGATTGCAATCATCATCAATCACAAGGAAGACAAAAACCACAGATTTGTGATTTTTAATAATCGCAGTTATGTGACCACACTGAAATCACACGTTAACCATGACATAGCTATTTTATTTGATGATATTCTTTAGCGTGGTAAGGACCACGGAAAGATCTTATACAACCCCTAGATGACAAACTTTGTATAATGCCTGAATGAATCGATTTAATACAACTTTTGGTTGCGGTACAGGTCGCTGACATCCGACCCACGCCTGGTGTGATGACCATAACTGTGTGCCATACGCGTATTCATCATGTACGAGTACTTCTATTAAAATAGAAAGCTTTAGGCAATGTGTGTCGATGATTGGTGACCGAGCGTTGGAAATACCGGGCGGTCGCGAGCGCACCTCTGTCTCTCGCACTTTCACGCGGGGATAACCCGCGCGCGGCCCATGCGCCGGCGCACGTACCAGGGCTCACACATCACGCACACCTCACAAGCATCAGCGTTCACTACCCTTGTGGTAGCAAGGAAACTTGGCTTTTGCTCGCATAAACCTGTCTCCTACCTAGGTTCTGTGCAATAAAGCTGATGTGTACGGTCGCAGGCCTGACGCAACATATTTTCACGTACAGATTTAGCCACCATGCAAACATAACGTAGGCACACAGTTTTTGCCTGTCATGTCCCTTTAAACAATTTGTGTCGTATCCTCAACACAATTTATAGGCTGTGCGTTATAATAATGATCTCATTCTATCGTATCTACGACATGTTGATAAAGTGTTATAAAAAATCTAATGGGTCAGGTTGAGTATAAGGATGTTTGTAAACACATTATACAATATTGCGAAATGACGTCGTTTGGCGTGTGTCCTTCCGGTATCAACAATCATTCTACACTACTTATTGCCCCTAGAACCATTTATATTAATTACCATAATTTACTAATACTGTAGGTATAAGACATTTTTTGGCAACCCTGCACGGATACCTCACTTTACCCAACGCCTGGGGTTTTCCTCGCATTACCGCCAAGTGTCAGTCATTGGACACTTGGGTTTGTTCCGACCGCCCGCGCCCGCCCGAGTCGACAACCGCGTGATGGTCGCTTGCACATCATTCACATACAATTACATTAAATTCAATTAGAAATACCCATTGTTGTCTAAATTTCGAAATATTTGTACACATTTGTATCACAGATTCGTTTGAACGGAAGTTTCTACGCTGAAAGTAACGCATCTTAATGACACTTAATTGGGTAAACATATATCCGTTCTAGAATAAACATACACGTGCACATTATCTAGATTCAAGGATAGGATTCCGTCGCGTTAATGAAGGCTTTATTAGTTACCACAGTAAAGCTTGACGAGTTTCATATTCATCATCATATTCTGTTTAACATAATATGCATTACCTACTTGAATAAGGAAATTTACCAATGCATTAATGAGACAAAGAGGCCAGAGAATAATAACAACTAACTAATGAAATAATACCTAAAGAGTATCTATGATTGGTATTATTTTAATATGATAGTATGTACATAGTAAACAATCACACGATAGATATCAAGCCTAAGGTAAGTAGATAGTGCCGTAGGTGATAAGTTGATAAATCAACGGCGCTATCAGTCTTCATCTTTCATAATACGTCTAATTCACTAAAGCTTTTTTCTTCACGACATGAAATTAAAACCCAATTTTTTCCTCTAAAGCCGCGCTCGTGTCTCCACGTAACGTAACCTAGTTAATCGGCAAAAGAAACTCGTATCGTACAAATGTAGTTATGCTCCACTATCTCGTCGGGTCGGTAGGAAGCGCGCGGTCGCTCACGTAACCTCCCATTAGCCGGGGTATCCCAGGCGCCTCTTGCGGTGCTTTCACTAGTTACATGAGTCGGAATTCCCAGCGGCCCCGGTGGGGGCACACGTAACGATGCTGTGTCGCTCCGCGGCTATTTGGCAACGCGCGGCGCAATCAATGCAAGAGTATTTGCGAACCTTGGGAGAACCCTGATAGTTCTTGCGATACCTATTCAAATGCTGCGAAGGTTCGTGATAGTTTATTGTTTAAGAACATACGCTTGGTATTACCGAGGATTTTCCTTCATTTCTCTTTTGTTTCTTTCCGAACCTGCATTATCTTAACCGCAGGTTCTATTCAAAACAACTGCAAAAACGTAGTACTTATGTAATTGTGTATGCGACATACAAAGCTTTGAAACTCATCTTTATGCAGCAGCGTTGCAAATGTAAGTGTTAAGAAATTAAACATTACATTAAATTATCGGTTTCCCTCATTAAATCTTATTGTAATTGTTATGCAAACAAGAGGCCGATGTTAAACAAAGACGATATCCATAATTTCTTCAGTAAAAACAAGTTTTCTTCAACGGCGGGTAAATCCGTATGCAAATGGGAAGCGGTTAAGAGCGCGCATACAATTTTAAGCAACTCGAAACGCACGCGGGAGCCGATTCCGAAACACACATAGACATCATTTGTGTCTGTGTGGGTGAGCAGCGTGTCGGGCACTAACTCCTACGGACGAACATATTTTGATACTTAACAATTTATTATTCATCTAAATTATTTGAACATTCTATTATTGCTAAATATTTTATTAGTGTAGTATAGGTGCGTACTTATTAAATATATTTAAACACTTTAGAGTACATTATTCTTAAATGTTTATTATCTAAGGCTTAAGAAAAATATAACAATATTTTTGTCTTTCTATCTTTATATGTACCAGGTACTTACCTATCCAAATTATATTTTGAAAGGTATTGTGTGTGTGATTGACGTTATTAATGTTGCTTTATAAAAATCAATAAACCCTACTGTTTTTTCCTTGCATTCTGATCATGAGTCAAAGGTCGTGAGTTTGATTCCCATCCAGGACAAACATTCGTGTGCTGAACATTTGTGGTTGTTCTGTGTTTAGGTGTTTGTATTATTATTTAAGGAAAGAGCAGTCTCCATGGTTGCCACGATATAACTATAACCCGTTTTATATTTTAACATGTCAAAATTACTTTGTTCATTTTCACTCGGCAGAAATGCATCTCACAAAGAAGCTGGTTGCCATCATTAAAAAAAGATCAGTTTGAAAATTTCAATTTGTCAATTTGAATTAAGATCCTAAGTCTCCTATGCATTGATCACAGAGATCTTGTATACCTACTGAAGCTTGTGCTGAAAGTTGTGCTTGTGTTTCGTAGCAGAAACCCCAGATGGCCTACAACAACTTAAATCTGGTTCCTATCCAGCTTGACCAAACCATCACTTATTCTCGGGATGAATGAATATTCGTCGTAACCCGAATCCTAAGAAAGAATTGAAGGAGTCATTGACTACTGCGGCATTCTCTAAAATAGGTGTCCTGAACCTGATTCTGAAGGAATATATCACGACTGTATAAGACACAAATCTTGCGTAGAATACTGCTTTTACGCACTTTTATAAATGATGCGATGGTCAGGCGAGCTATCTGAATAGGTAGGTATGGTGAGTCCTCTTGTGTATATTCAAAAATTGTTTTTTTATTTCTTTCCAATCATCATCATCATCAGCCCACTGCGTGACATAGGCCTCTCCTAAAGTTCACCAGTTCTTTCCAATAATATACGGACGGTTTTTGTTAAATAATTCGCCCCTTTTCTGATTTTGCAGTAAAACCGTGAGAACAAAAATTGTAGGAAATTTGATTTTCTACAAGTTTGATTCCAACTATTTTTCTTCTAGGATCGGTATTTTGGAAATTAAAATTGAAAACAACAGCAAGTAAAAAATGTTGTCATTATCTCGTTTATTTTCTACTTTACGGTCTAAATTAAGAAGACTACTTTTTACGGCATGAATGAAAATAAAAAAAGTTCTAGAGAGTCAAATTCCGAACAATTTTTGGTTCCTACCTTTTCCCCCAAAATCGCCATTTTGGAAATGAAACTGCATTTTGGTTTTACATTTTGAAACTATAAAATATAATTTTTACTTATTTCTAATACTATCTAAATGAAAGTAGTAATCTCATATCGTTATCAGCCTCTCACAGTCCACTCCAGCAGTGGCCTCTCCTATTGTTGACCACTTTGATCGATTTAATTTTAATCTCATATACTTGTTATTTATGTGACACAAAGATTCACTTATTCCACACTAAATAATTAAGCGACAATTCCAAAGTTGGATTTTTAATATTTTCTAAATTTAAATAAATCGATTATCTAAATAGATCAATTTAATCATACTATCAAACATTTTATCATCCATCTTTACACTTATAATTTTACTAATAATAACTCGACTATGGGATTTCTAGGACTTTCAGCTTCATTGTATGCCTTTATTTATAATCGTGAACATGTGACGTAGATTTCTAAATGCTCCCAACTCAAATGAATCTCCTTATCAGTTTCTTCATGGAAGTTGTTTCTGACCATTGATGCATTAACGAGCATCAATGATCAAATTAATAATTATCATTGGAATAGCCTTATTTTGAACTTGTAACTTCATTAGTGAACTAATAAACAAATATCATATTAAAATTTTGAAATATTTAGCAAATGTGGTTGTAGATAATAATAAGTATAATAACGCTGATGTTTGTATTTGATACTCATGACTAAACATTAAATCATTTCATTAATTTAGTACATTATTTTAACTTAATAAATTTTCCATACAAAAACAATATTACAAAGTATCAAACTCGTGGAGTTGCACTCGCGCAGAGCGGTATACGCTCATAAAAGTGGTTGTGCGTATGTGTGCGTGAGCGGAGCAGCGAGCGGCACGTCCTCCCTCTGGGATGACCCGATTTGGACTGAATCGGCAAGCGTCGCGCGCGTGGCTTTATAGTCACTTTTAAAAAAATCGTATAAAATAACAGGCATAGAATATTAATAAAATAATAATTTAGTGCACTTAAGAAACACTTCTTTTACATTTACACAAAATTTTAACTTAAAGAAACAGTGTTTTCTACTAGAAAAACACTGTTGAAAAGTGTGAATTGAGCTTATTTTGAAAAATTATTTTGGACAATTTAATAACACATTTTTGAAAGTTTTTTTATCTAGTGCACTAATAGACCATATAAGCTATTGTATAAACATATATTTAAAACATATGTATGTAATGCAATTGATATTAAGACTTTCGAAAATGACTCTGACTCGCATTTTTGCGAATCGGCTTACGGGAGATCTTTGATAAACAAAAATATACTAGTAAATGTTGCATTTTATCTAGCCTACGCACTAATTAAAGAGTTTGTCTATATAGAAAACTATGTTTCTTATTTAAAAAAAATCGTTTTATATGATAATAGCTCGCCCGAAAATACCAGTTTCGCCGCAAATACGTCGAATTCTGTATGCGCGCTCTTAAAGGCTGAATTAAAACCTTTTGCGCCGCTCGCGAGCACAGCGGAATACATTATGGTGAGGAATCTCCGGGTCGACCTTCGGACGTACTAGTGCGAACCAACACACCATACAAAAGTGTTCTTTTGGTTCTCATTGTAAGGCTAAGTCAAAGAACCATTTTACAGGTTAGACGACAGATAAGGCTAGACGAATATTGCCATCAAGAAACAATTGAATTTGTAAATAGACGTACCTACAAGCATTAGTAATATTAATTTTAATTACAAATTAACTTTATTGTTTACGGAAACATAAAGTCACTGCGTCATATAATTACGCATTCTACATATACGTTTACATGTTCGCCGTCGTAAGATCTGCCACAGGCCCTCCGGAGTAACTTTCCGCTCGTCTAACGCCTCGTAAGTAGATCACTGCGCCCGTTTGCACTGTGCCTGCGACCGGCCGACTCGGGAAACCCAAAGATAATGTTCCGACGCATATTTCTACCTGAGCTAATATCTTTAATGTGATTGGAAATTCCAACGGTTTGGTCCAACATTTGCGCGCTTTTTATACATTTAAAATTGTCGTTCTCGTACCTAATTTTCAAGTTTATTTTAAGATTCTTTAACAAATGGTGTTAAAGAATCTTAAAATAAACTAAGACAAGTAAATTTTTAAGTATTTAAAATAAATAATGTTTGTAATAATCTGATGTTTTGTTTGTTACTGATAAGGTAGCTTTCTTATCTTTGCAAATATGACTAAGATATGAATAGGACACTTGACTTGTCTTATTTATTGTACTTTTTTCCATTGTCATTAAGAGTAACAAAGGCCAACTTTGAGGATGAGTGAATTCCCCAAATGCAGATTGGTAACTTGGGTCTCTTCAGTAGGATGAATAGGCTTTAGGGAACCATGTAGCTTGTTTACACAACTTTGGAAAAGTTTTGTGTTAATAATCAAACTTTCAACTTGACAATCAGACTTGTGTTTGATCAATTGCAGCGATATAGAAAGCTATTACGCGTTTACTGATAAGTGTTACGGCGTTAGCTGAATGGAGACCTGTTTTCAGCAAGGTGTCGACCTCCGGCTTGGTGACGCGGGGCGGTTCACACGCGGACAATGCATCACTAGATCCCAGAATCTCACGTGAGGTAAGACGCAGGATCGCCGCCCGGATTACAACTTGTCGAGGACAAAGCAATTAATCCTATGCACGAGAGTAGGAATTTGTCACTAATAAATACCTCTTTGTACATTTCTGTTTAAGTGACAAATCGAAAAACCCTATATAGGTAAGTAGGTGCCTGTCTAACGAGTATTATTATTATGCGTTGCGGTTAAAATACTTTTGGGTATGACCGACCCTAGTTATTGTAGGTTCAGTGCACGTCGTAATTCTTTATTACCTACAAATACATTGTATGTAGGGTTAAAGGAAAACCGCAGTATCTCCACATTTACATGGTAGGCCAGGGCTTGGAATACCGGTAAAAATATGGTAACGTTACTTTTGCCTCGCCGAGGTATCGATACTATTTTAAGTAGCGATACCTAAAATAGTGGTAATTTTTAACGTTATAAATTACCGCTACCTTCATGATGGTATCGGTAAAAGTATCGGTAAACGTTTAAACGTTACTTACTTAATTTTGGATTAAATTCATTCTCTGTCTCTATCGCTCCCACCCAACATGGTCTCATGCGTCTCGTGTCGCGAAGTTGCCGCTCTGCTATAGGTAACCGTGCGGAGCGGCAACGCAGCAAAGTAGCGTAATAAGTATCGCTACTTTTACCGGTAACTAAAGCAGGTATCGATACTTTTAACGTTATATTGCAGTATCGATACCTGAAACTTAACGTTAAGTTTGCGTTCCGGTAAAAATTACCGTTATAATTTACCGTTAAAATTTAGTATCGCTACCGACTTACCGGTAATTATTTTACCGGTAAAAAAAGTAACATTATAAATTAACGTTACTTACCGCTATTATAATGTTAAATTGGTAACGTTACCAAGCCCTGTGGTAGGCAGAAGGAATTACCAGATGCCGATTAGAACTGCCTAGAATTATTAAACGCGGCCATCGGACGATCCAAATACCTATTTGGTGAAGTCGTTAAATGTTATTATCATTAAACAACGCGTCAATGATTGCGCCAGTAGAGATAAATAAGAGTCAGTAATGTAAACTATGTACAATTCGCGATTAAAATAATGAGCGTGGCGGAAAACAATCTTTTTAACCGCACCATACCTACTATCTTTATAACACAATGAGCTGTAAGTATGGCATGTGTCAGAATATCATAAACTTTTAGACCACGGCGCAACAAATAGAATGAAACAAGAAAAAAATACACCATTAAATTTAGCCGAAAACGTGATTTCAATGCGTCAATTAATTACGTGAGCTAATTAAATTAAATGACGCAGACGCTCTATTACCGTTTCCAATCGACGTCCGGTCTCGTCAGATCTGACAATCACTCTTACTAGTCGGATTCGTAAACTAACTCATACAGAGGTTTATTAACAAAGCAATAATCTTCATAAGAGTAAATCATAATGGCCATATAACACACACGCCCGTAAAACGTGTAAATGATAGGTACACAAATTAAGCAGTGGTTACTTCACTTCACACGTTTAGTGACTATTGTATTATTTTTTTGTATAATTCAAAAAGAGCATAAGTAGAAACGGTATTGGTGGCAGGGGTCGCCGGGAAAACCATCGGATGGGTTTTTACATTGTGATTCAAGTAAGGACAGCAGAGTTCAATTGCATTTGAGTCGCTTTATTTGTCAACGCATCGCTGTTGCTACTTGTCTGTCACATGATTTATCAAGTTTATTGTGAAGATGTTGCTTGTGCGTAGGTCGTAGGTAGGCCTAATGATGCGTAGATGTGTGCTAGATAAGTATAGATTAAAAAAAAAGTAAAAACCCGACACAATAATCGAAAAGCAATGAGCACAAACATTTTCCCAGACAGTTAGCTACTTGTACGCATCTCATCGTAATGTATAAGTTTTAATGTTTCCGTATATTATTAGATTTATTTGCAAGCCGTCCATGACACACGCTCCGACATTTGATGACCAGCAGGAAATACCTCTGACCTTTCCGAGTGTGCCGCGAGCGCATCGGATACTGCCCGCATACTTCAAGTCCGACACCTACTGCGAATGATGACCAATTGACTACCTATCGAGAGGCCAAGCATTTTTAAACGAGAAAAAATACACACCTACCTCAATAGCGTAGGTACCTCGAATATCTACAAGGTCAACGTTCTCGCCCGGTCTCTACAGCTAAGTAACTACGTTTGCCAAACTAATACAAAAGGAGTCAACTTACATGTCCTAAAATACGTTATAAACAACACAAGTAGGATTTAGGTACAAAGGCGAATTTAGTTACTTCGTTCGTCGAAAAGCGAACCCACAATTTGCCTAGAAATCGTACGCTTCCACGTACTATAGTGTAATAGAAAGTAACAGCAACTCACCATTATAATCCTTCTGATTCAAGACTGTCGACAGCGTCCGATGCGGCTGCTCTAGGATTGGTGCTAGTAGCGCCTTGAGGCACTCCACGTTGCTCGCCTCGGAGGCGAGGTGCAGCGGCGTGCGGCCGTACATGTCGCGGGCGGCCAGGGACGCGCCCGCCAGCACCAGCATCCGCGACACCACCGGGAACCCGCCCAGCACGGCCAGGTGCAGCGCCGTGTGCCTGTAGTCGTTGGGGATGTCCAGGAACGCCTTGTCCGGGCAGCAGTTGATCAGGATGCCCACCGACTTGACGCAGCCGTGCACAGCCGCGATGTGTAGTTGTCTGCAACGTCACCACTATGTTAGGAATCAACTAGGGTTCAGCTGCGTAAGCTCGCATCACGCCGCTTCATAAAGCGAGGGATCAACGGGATAGTAGGTGCGATGCATAAGTTTCCGAAATGTGCTTAATGAACTAAGGGAAACCGCGCATCGCATTTCATGCATCTCAATGGGTCAAAGGGGAAAACGCTGCGCCGCCAAAGCAATTTGCGGTTACCAAGTAGTTTACTAGGAAAACGCGGCGGTAGGCAGCGATTTTTCCCCCCAACAAGGTCATAGGTATAATTTGGTCCTTCCCCAACCAGGGGTAATACAAAAGTCATGGAAAACGGGTTATGCGGTAAACTCGGTCATTCGGTTTTACCCGCCTTTTGTGTTCATTACTGTGAACTGGCTATCCTCCTATCATTAAGAATTATATACCTATTCTAAAATGAGTATTTTTAGACAGTGGGTAATATTGTAAACAAGTTTAATAAGGTAATTATGAATGACTAGCTTTTGCCCGCGGCTTCGCTCGCCCGGCTTCCACCCCCCATTTTAGGGAAGTGGGGGGTTAGAAAGGGGCAAAAAGTATCCTATGTTACTCTCCATCCCTTCAACTATCTCCACTTAAAAAATCATGTCAATTCGTCGCTCCGTTTTGCCGTGAAAGAAAGACAAACAGACAGACACCCTTTCTATTACTAAGCTAAAATATTATTATGCTTATTTTTTCTCTTTTTATCAACCTATACTGTTCCACTGCTGGGCTAAAATTTCCTCCAAAGTTTTCCACAGATCTCTGTCCAAAGCCAGAGCCTGCCAATCCTTTGATTGATGGACCAGAT
Organism: Conogethes punctiferalis; assembly: GCA_031163375.1. Classification (NCBI taxonomy): domain Eukaryota; kingdom Metazoa; phylum Arthropoda; class Insecta; order Lepidoptera; family Crambidae; genus Conogethes; species Conogethes punctiferalis. The sequence continues at coordinate 25,678,777 of CM062077.1, read as the reverse complement.
CATCACACCATTATTTTGCTTATCTTGTAAAATTCCTACACTTTGTTACTTATTTGGTGTCTACCCATTGTTCACTGGAAATTCAATAATATTAATGAGAAATATTACAAGTGATTCATTGTAATAACCCTTATACAAAATAAAAAAAACCATGATGCAATTATCATTTCCATATCCTCAATTATTTTCCCACCTCAAAAAGCAAACTTACTAAAGCAAAAATGTATGAACAGAGCTTGGCCCTAATTTCACAGAGATTTAGTAAAATTGTTCTGTAATAGCTACAAATTGTATTTAAACACCATACTTTATTTCCATAAGTAGGTAATAGAAACTTATTCATGCTAATTTCTAAGTAATTGGAATATGGTGATGAAAAAAGGCAGTGGTTTATTTATTTATACCATTTGAGGCCTGTAGCTAATTCTTCAGATTATTACTAAATCCTATTCTAACATAATTTTCAAACAAGATTTCAAAATTATGGATATTTTTCTAGACTTACTGTAATACAGACAGCAAACAATAGCATTTATCATGTTTAACAATATTATTTGCATCTTTATTGTTTAATGATCAGACTTCAAGAGCATGACACACAAGTGATCAGTAGGATGATGCCATTACTTAATCATTAGGAAGATTGAGCTGCATGAACTGTCATCTTTAGAGAGTACCTACTCTCTCTATCTATATACCTTTATAGATAACAAATAATAGAAATGTGACAATGTTTATAATTTTTGTTATGATATAAGCACATAAACTAAGTACCATTGAGTGAATATTGTTAACAAAGTCATGGGAAATTAAATCAAGAACATTAGCATGTTTATGGTGGTATCTTTTATAGGAAAATGCTCTACAAACATTAACTTTGTAAGACCGAGATTACAATATGGTGTAACAATCATGTACCGAACAATAAAATTTGTATCTTAAATGGACTTTCTTTATTTAGCCCTTACTTCTTTATTAGTACCAGTAGTAGCCCTTACTAGTACTGGTCAGAGTGTAGTCTTATCCTACTGTTGTATTGCTAGTTATACAATTAGTGGTAGTATGTTAACTGAAAATTGATTTATTGATTATTATTGTTGATTTGAAATAAGACAATTGTGTCAACTAAAATGCATTAAAATAATGTAGGTATGTATTTTGTATTAAGCTCAGCTGGGAAAATAGACAACAAAAATTGTACTAGGCTCTAGCAGAACAATTCTAAGACCAGAGAACTTAGTACATAAACAAGTGCTAATTAATAGGTTTTGATTTGGATGAACATTGAACATGGTATTTTCTTTAAAAAGAATATTGATACACCTTTATGATGTTAAAACAATGGAATAAGAGCAAGCAACAGCTGGCCATAATTAACTAGATAATGGGTAATACAATGGAACCTGAAAATAGCAAAGCTCTACCCTATAATGGGTTGCTTTTTATGGCACATATGTTTTTTTCCACAGCTCTAAGTGGCCTTCACCAATACGCCATGTAAATGATATCGCGGCGCTTATTAGCTCGAGAGGCGAGCTCAAGGTGACTTATAGGCGAAGTGCGTTACACTCACGTGTCTCCCTCCTCGTCCTGCTGGAACAGTACGTGTGGGGGCGGCAAGTCCACGTTCTGTGTCTGCGAGTCCCGACTCCGCGTGTGCGTCGCTGTAGGCGTGAAATCACCTAAATCCAAATTCGAAAATCCTGCACACAAATCTAAACCACTATCAGGATTCTCCTCCGAATCACATTTCACTGCACCACTGTTCGTGCTCGACGGGGCACCAAAATCCTCCGAATCCAACTGGTCGATGGGACCTGACAAAAATCCAGAGTCTGTGTTAACGTCCACGGGAATTTTAGTATCGTATTCCTTCTCCGCACTCATTTTGTTGGATGTTTAAGTAACACTGCACTACACAAACTTTTACATAAAATACGAAACGATTCCTAATGTAAACACGAACGGTGCTATCTGAACATTGTGAACACTTAATATTTTGAGGATCCACAACCGCTTCACAGCTCTAACTCGTGTGTGAATGAAAATAAAACCAAGATGACGAACAAATAAATGTGAGCGCTTGTTGCGATAGGTATTTCCGTACTTTTACGTTGTGCGTTCGGATACACACAGATAGTTTAAAAACAAAATAGTTCCGAATACTACCTTACCACACATACTGGTTTTATGTAAAGAGAATGAATTTATAAAACAAAATATGTGACGTATGCACTATCTTCATTATTTGATCAACCAAAAGGGAAACTTCCTCATAAAATATTTTTAGGATTTGTGGATAGTAGGTAGCCAAAACGTTAACAGATGAATGTGTCGCCTGTCGCCGTATACATGTCACCGTGAAATTGTAAATACCGATAGATTATAATCCATCTTGCGAGGTTGTAATCTGCCGAAAGTTTGTGAACTATAACAATAATGCTTACATTTTCATATCATTAACTTTAATTTTTCGGTATATTTTGATCGATCAATGTGGAACAGACTGTTGATAATTTAACGCGGGACAGATTTTAATTTAAAAATTTTAAGTCAGATCGATTACAGTCTACCGATAAATAATACTTAAAATGTAAGCATTGTTACAGTTCACAATATTTATTTTTCGACAGTTTACAATCTCGCGGGATAGATCATAATATAACGGTATTTACATTTTTAAGGCGACTTAAGTACACATATTATATTATATTTATATAGAGTGCAATAATATCCCATTCATACCGGGGTCTCTCTCTGTGATCGGTCCCTCATAATATCTGAGGATCGTGGTCAGCGTAAGGGTTGCATTTGGAGCTGATGCTTTGCTTCCACCGGGGTATCAAGTATGTATATTAATATTTTAACCGATTTATTTGCAAATGACACCTGAAGTGTGTATCAAAATCAAATCGAATTCGTCATTTTATACTGCCAGTCGATATATTTAACATAACTGGGAAGACTTCTCGCTTCCCGCTCATTTATTATTAAGTACTAGCTGTGCCCGCGGCTTCGGATTTTGATGCAGTTTTTTTAATAGATAGAATAGAGGGATTCAAGAGGAAGGTTTATATGACTGTATAAGACATGCATGCATATAGTATTGCATCCGTGCGCGGGGTCGCTATAAGCCATCAGCTTCAGCCCGTTCTACCTACTCCATTTTTTAGACCGATTCGGACATGTAAGTATGTGAGTGTATGTGAGTGTATTCGAGCATAGTTTTTGGAATGATTGTCAAATTGACAGCTATTGTCAGGCTTATGTCAGTTGTTTGTGGAATGTCAAAAACAGGTGGAATTATTATGACTCAAACTTCAATTTAATTTAAATTGTATTCTTGTATTTGTGTGCTAAATAAAATCCAAAAACGGGAAAATGTTTGCTGAAAAAGTTATAGAGTTATTAAAGGAAGCTGAAAGAAATCGTGATACAATCGACCCTTTCAATGTTAGTACGTTATTAGATGTTATAAACATCATGGCATAAGCTTAAGTTTGAAAGTTTATTTTAAAACTTTTTTCATGAAAATACTCTTATTATTTTTAACATTTTTGAAAATGTACTTAAAGGTATAAATAAATGTAGTACACAATTGATCTTCATGATTTGCAAAATGTCAATGAACATTATGATTCATTATCATCATCATCAGCCCACATCAGTCCACTGCTGGACATAGGCCTCTCATGACAATAACATTAACATGGCCTAACATTATGATTATTGAACAATAAATGATTCTTATGTATGATTCTGTTGTAGGATGAGAAAATACGCCAGATTTTGGAAGAAATGCATGTATTATTTAAAATGAATATGAATGATGCGTGAGTATTTTGGGCATTATCTACTATGCTTTGTCATTAATAAATGTGTCATCATTTTGATCTGTACGCTATTGTTCTCAATATTTATCTCAGCAATGCAACATCAGAGAACAAATCTCTATGGACTACAGTTCAGGTCAGGCATTCTGCATTGGAACGTAACAAGCGTTGTCTCCTTGCATACCTGTATGACCGCATGAACAAGATAAAAACTCTACGATGGGAGTTTGGCTCCGTGCTGCCCCCGGATGTCAGGGAGCTGATGTCGGATGAGGAATATGAATGGTTCTCCAAGTACTCAACCAACTTGGCATCTTACATGAGGTCTTTAGGACAGGTCAGTATACTACATTAGAATACAGTAGAATTGAAAAGTTCTTATTCAAATAGGCTTGAATCAAGCATTTGTAAATCACTAGTGATCCACCCTGGCTTTGCATGGGTGCAATACTATTTGTATATATTATACACGACACGACTTGGGCTTCTCTTTCGCTTTCCATCAGGCCTAGGGAAGTAAAAATATAAACCTTCCCTTTGGTTTTTTATAGATAGAGGGATTCCTCTAACACAGTGTAAAAATGGACTAGTAGATGCCAAAAGTTTAGTGGGAATCATGCGTGAAGTTTGATAGTTGCCAGAGTTGTTGAAATTAGTGCTTGTCATACATCATATTTATGTAAATAAAGATAGTTTTCATTTTCAGTCATTCATTCATTCCCAATTAGGACTAAATTATTATGTCATGTACACAGTTACTATACTATACACATTTTGATTGACATACTATATTTACTTTATTCAGGACATAGGGTACACTGGCATAGACCTCACAGAGAACCTGAAGCCTCCAAAATCTCTGTACATTGAGGTGCTATGCCTCACGGACCACGGCAAGTTGGAGCTAGAAGATGGCGACGTGATCACCCTCAAGCGGAACAGTAGGCACTTCCTCCCGACCGCCGAGTGCCAGACCCTGATACGGCAGGGCGTCTTGAAGCAAATCATTTGATATAGGAAGAGATTAAAGTTAAGATTGTGTAAGCAAAATTGTTTTACTAGCTGCAGCTTGCGGCTTTACCAACTTCAATATACATTGACATGCCACACTGGGCCCCACACGATTATCTAGCCCCAAACTAAGCTGAAGCTTGTACTATGGGTACTAGACAACTGATAAACCTACTTAGATACTTAGGTAAGTGTAATATGTTTTTGTTTACAAAAAAATTTATCTAAGACCCCAGACCAATACAAACACACATGTTCATGCACACAAATATTAATTGTACAGGGCGGGGATCGAACACACGACCCTTGGTTCAGGACCCTAATTACTAAAATTAAGTTATGTTTTTTTTTTGTTTTATAAAACTTTAAACTGCCATAACTCAAAACACGTCATGACCTATTTAATGACTTTTCGCTCTACGGGTATGTAAAGTGTTTCCTTCTAGGCCCGTGCTTTATGAATTCACAGGCACGTTGTAGGATTTTATGTGGGACTTGTTAGAATGTCTAGAGATCGCTAAGAAATCTGTAACCGCGAAGGGTCGAAAGTCCATACTGATCTTACTGAGTAAGATCTTACTGAGTAAGATCAGTAGGTATGGAGTTTACCTCTAGTAGAACGCTGCAGTTTCGGCAGCATTTGCATTTGTTTCGAAAACTATTTGTTAAAATTATATTATATTGCCGTCTTCAGTGTTTTTCCGTACTCGCAGGAAAAGATGCAGTTTTTTTGCATGTTATTGCGTCCTTGGAAGACGGGCTATTTACCTAATACCTACACGACCCTCGGAAACCTATATTCGAAATTCTAAATGCTTTCAATACGCCAAGCTAGCCTCAAATTGGGCTGTTTCAACTTTACGCATAATTATTTTTATGCCACACATTTTTATGCCGTGGCGCCGGTCGACAGTGTTCTATGGAGCACTATGAAAGCTTGTAGACGTGTGTGGCGCCGCCGCTGTGTGCACCGTGTCTGTTGCTGTTCAAGTTGAACGTACCTATTACGCGTACTGTTGAACAGTTCAACAGTACCTACGGCTAACGTACTTATAATAAGTAGGTAACGAGGCCGGCGCGCTATCTTCCGAATCGCTCTGTATCTTCATCTCCGCGTGTGCACGCAGGCGGGCGCGCAAACTTCGCCGCGGGTCAGCGTTTTGCCTAATAAGACACTGCAACTTCGGCCATAATTTAATTTAATGTGACATTAACGTGTTTCGCTGATACATAGGCGGGTACCTGCCGCCCCGGAGCCTGCGCGATGGACCGTGAAGATAACCTTTGTTTTGGGCGGTGACACAGCACAAACGATAACGTTTACTTTTCTGCTCTGCTCCTATTGTTCCTGTTTTGTTTGGGGAGCGCGTGGACGTAAACATTCGTCATTTTATACTTAACTTTATGTTTTGTATCCGGTTGGGGCACGCTTTTATTAATTTATCAACTTTCATCCACTGCTTCTTCCACGCGTAATCTGTCCTATGCGTGAATAAGTAGGTAGATATTTGTACTTGATTGTAGACAATTTCATCTTGTTTCCTATAGCACATCTAGGAGTACCTACCTGTATTACGAGTACCTACGACTGGCTCGATGGATCATTTGGTAGTGACATCTGCCTTCCAAGGGTCGTGGGTTCGATCCCACACACATCCCACACAGTAAAACATTTGTGTGCATGAACATGACAGATGTCTGTTTGCATTGGTCTTTTTTTTTTCATTTATTTTGGCACAAACAGTCATTACAAACAGTTTACAGTTCAAATTATTACATTTTTTAAAAAGTCAAGTAGTGCCGAGAAAGTACAAAGGTAGCAATTTCAAGTTAGCTTGTTGAAACAGTAACATACTAAAGTCGATTCTTACAAATTAGAACATAATTACGACCGATACTATAGTCGCTTTTTACAACGTTACGTTGGTCTGGGTGTTTTCTATGTAATACAAATATGTATTTATTTACAAAAAAAGTATCTAAGTAACTATGAGAAAGGTAGGGCATAGCGAATCTTCGTTCGAATTGAGCTGCCCGTCCGGGGAAGGACCTCCATCTTAATGAATACCGCAGCCAAATGACCTCCGGGTCGTGTTTCTGCTGGTGAGTAGGGTTTCCGGAGCTCGTGGGGGGTTAGGGTTGGGCCGGCATGGCAGTTGCAACTGACAGGTAACTGACCAGTTACTTGCCAGTTGTTACAGCGACTTGGGCTTCTCTTTCGCTTTCCATCAGGCGTAGGGAAGCCATTATGTCGAGCTACTATAAAAAAAAACTATGTATGTTTTTTAACTCTACTAACTTCGGCTTAGTTTGGGGCTAGATGGCGATGTGTGGCCCAGCGTGGCATGTCTTGGGTTGTTATTATATAATTACCTGGCAGTGTACATATTATTTACTATTTACGAGTATAACGATACTATCCTTATTAGGTGGATGAGTAGCAGGCCCCTCTTTCCCACTGGGCACTATGGGCACGTGCCCAGGGCCCCGTGATCGAATGGGGCCCCCTAGTTCCTGCCAGAGATTACCAAATGATAACTGATATTTAGGTCATAGGGGCCCCATGATCCTAATGTGCCCAGGGCCCCAAATAGTTTAAAGACGGCCCTGATGAGTGGTAAGGTCCCGGATTCGATTCCGACCAAAGACGGGGGCCCGCTTGGCGTCTCGCCAACTCCATCCCCGGCCCTGCGAGTGTTATCTACCATCGTCGTGTGGAATATGGAATTGGAATACTAATAAATCTCCGCTGGGAAATTATGTACGACTTACATATTTATTGCGGCAGCCTGTGACCTCTCCGATCGGGATGAGATGAATTTTTAAATGAAAAATCGGCTCAGTGCTATGTACCTACCTACTCACTGGATATGAACAAGTCGCTCCCGGGTCCGGTCTCTTATCTCTCTTATTCCCGATTTTATTAAGAGTCGGCTGTCTGTGATTTTTAATAATTTTTGAGTTATTCGCAGTTCCACTTCGTTATCGCGTTGATGTGGCAAAATTACTTGGAAGAGGCAGTCGTTGGATTCGTCATTCGTCAGGCAGTGCGCTACATCCCACAGTTGTAGGTACCAGTTTTTATTATTTTCACTAATTTCACAAATCTTCTTAGGTATTTTACGTAATCTGGACATTCATCATCATCATCATCAGCCTATTGCAGTCCACTGCTGGACATAGGCCTCTCCAGTTGTTCGCCACCTAGGGCAAACTTCTGAAGGATATACCCATAATCGCCACGCTGGGCAGGCGGGTTGGCGATCGCAGGGCGAAGCTTTTTGCTCCGGTGACGCTGCTGCCCGTTATCGGCCTGTGGCATTAGCCATTAGCTACGCCTTTTATCGTGATGGTTTTACCGCCACCAGTCGGTTTGCCAGAGCCTCGTTTGTTGTTCAGCAGGATGCACCACGGGCAGGTGAGGATGGCTTGGAGCGAAAAGGTGATAGGTCGCTCCCTTACATCCCAATCTGGACATTGGTTCGATTGAATGTACAGTTATTTCAACTCTCATTCCGAAAAATGTTGAGCGTTTCATAATTATGAAAGTGCCAATGTGTTACACGCAACACATGTCACAATATCTAAGTTTATATCTAAATACCTTGCTTCGTGCTAAATACCTATAAAAATTATGATTCTGGTAAATGATTCTGACAATTTATCAAGAAGAAGATGATGATGATGATAGGTAGTATGTTTTTATCCGACACATTAGTCTAGGTACCAGTTTATTAGTTTTCTAAGAGTTCTAGTATAGTAGGTAGGTACATTTTTCGTAGTGTACCTACGACTGAACTGCATACCATAATTTGATTCCCGCTGCCCCTTGATCGTCGGACGGGTCGAGGTAGGTACGGTAAAAAGGTCATCGTTTTATGGTGCAAGTCTCAGGACTCGGATGGTTTAGCTTCTACTTAGCTGCTTTCTTAGTATGAACGGCCAGGAGTTCCATAGCTTCTGGAACTCCTTACTCTTTGTTCCCTGAGACATACCTACAATGTTCAAGTTTTCACGGTGAGAGTGAGCTTTCTGTGTAAGCGCGCTTCATGGTAAGCTCCAATGTCACTTAATAGGTATCAGATGTATTTGTGCTTAAGCCGAAAACAACGATTGAAAAAATATTTGAGTGATGATCGCTACTCTTAGTGTCATCCTAGCTAATTAAGGTTGAATTGGTGCACGATAAGTAGGTACCCCAATTAATCGAACTCATTTCAATACCTACTCGTACCTAGTTTAAGCGTGAATACAAGATAATCAGAGCTACTTTCACATTTGTAATACGAGTAAGTACTTAGGTAGTACGAGTAGTAGGAATCTGCACACATAGGTATCCGATGATTCTTGACAAACATATTGGATGCCATTTTTGGAAGCCGCCCAATTTGGAGCTTGGTTTTCTACTTACGTCTATTGTTCATTAGGATATTTAACTTCTCTCAAACATTATTTACAAACATCGCCTGTTTAAAGTACACATAAAAAACTTGTTATCTTTTCATTCATTTGGCCCGATCACGCTGTACTTTGGCTGCTGAGTAATCTAATCAAAACAACACCTGTACCTGCGTAATACAAAAAACCCGAGTGGTTATAAATGGAAATACTTAATGTTGCAGACGACTGTCTCTTATAGGTATTAATCAGCCTTTGAGAACCCCTTGCTGGACTCTTTTTTTCCCCGAGACATACATCTTCGGGTGTTCAAAAAGTAAATCGGTAGATAGATAGATAGATAAAAAATTTATTTACATAAACTGGCACGCACAACAAATAAGTACATCAAACAAAAAAAAAAAAAAAAGACAATAGCAAATAAGACAAATACATACACGAAAAATTATCAAAAGTTTACAACGTGCAAGGATGTGGGTGTGTGTGCAGCAGCGATGCAAAAAGGTGATGGCTCAGCGAATTGTTTGTATTTTAGCGGTATTTTTTTAACATCAAGTGAAATATGGCCATGCGAGCTCAAACCCCTAGGTACCTAATGAATTAAAAAAGATAGGTCAGCCTATTATCTATCCATATAGGTAGTTAGTGTTATAAATACATAGTTAATTGGGTTGGTGACCCTTTGGTAGTGTCGAATTAATTGTCGTGCATCAAGCACTTGTCGTACGCAGCGCTTGTGTTTACAAAAAGGTGTTAATAAAAACTCTGTGAGCATTGGCTGTAAGATCATCATCATCAGCCCTTCGCTGTAGCATATTATGATAGAAAAGCCCGTAGATACGGTTCTAACTTTAAAATTATCCTCATCTCATATAAATGCTGAAATCACATCATGTTTAAGTGATTTCGCATGATTCACAAATGACATCCCGTTACGATGACGATGAAGGATGTAGGCATGGGATATTTTTTACCGTTATCGACAAACACTGAATCGGGTTTTTTGACGCTGGATATGGACAAGTACCTACCAACTAGCCGGGAGTTTTCATCGCTTTTGTTTATGTAGGTACCTAAAGAGAGTAAACATATTTGGTAACGGAAACCGCAGGGGAAATTGGGGAAAGCACGCACGTTAATGGCCAACCACAAAATACCCAATTAAGAGAGGTAGGGCATAGCAAATCTTTGCTGGTATTGAGCTGCCCGTCCGGGAAGGACCTTCACCCTATAGAATACCGCAGCCAAATAACTTCCGGGTCCTGTTTCTGCTGGTGAGTAGGGTCTCCGGAGCTCGTGTGAGGTTAGGGTTGGGCCGGCATGGCAGTGGCAACTGACAGGTAACTAACCAGTTACTTGCCAGTTGTTACAGCGACTTGGGCTTCTCTTTGGCTTTCCATCAGGCGTAGGGAAGCCATTATGTCGAGCTACTATAAAAAAAAAAACCCGACAGTGTAGGCTAGTGGCAGCGGCCTTGCCGTGACCCCAATGGGATCACAATCAGCGGATAACGGTTCGCTTCTAGTAGGTAGAGGTAGTTTAGTTAAATGTGGAGACGAGCTGTGCGGCGATTCACCAATCACATGAAAAGCCCAAGCGATGTGGATTTCAAGGCACTCCGCCTCAGTGGAACTGCAGATTAATACGATAAAGTTCTCCGCTAGCCCTATGTTCAGTTGGCGACCCATACCATTCACCGCTCAGAGGTAATCAGATGCTCAAATATACGAGTATCTAGAGAACTTAAAGCTGGATGTCGGCTCAAAAAAAGACTAAATTTAAATCTAATAACTTAAATAAATACTCTAATACTCTACAATAATGTTATAAGTAAGTATAATTTGAAATTTTAACAATAAAAAATTATCTTAGTGCATCTCAAGCCCATCATAACTCCTCGTATTTACTATGAAACGTTTACGAAACAAGATAGGAGAACGTATCTTTTCCCAGTCATCAATAAAACATTTTGGTTTTTTGGCGCTGTGTAAGCGCCGATTGCTTACTAATTGGGATTTTTTTATTACTTTAGTTGTGTAAAGAGGGATGAGATGTAAAGTGACGTCATCCACGTCCATGAGCGAAATTTGGTGTGTTGGTTGGTAAAAAGTGACCGTGTATGGTAGTAGGTTGAGTTAATATCTTTATTAATATCTACTTTAATTATGATCAGGTCATAGATATTGCTATTATCTATAAAAGCTTTTAAATAAAATTATTGAAAATTGGGTAAATCGGTATTTTAAAAAAAATCGGTACATTGACCACCAATAGGTAGGTATGTGTTGGAATTATTGCCTCATGAGATGGCCTCATTGGAGAGTACATTGGTTAGTAATTTAATGTACTAATTATTGCTTGGAATTGCAATTAAAAGTCTATGTGACTTACTATCAGTGGTGCTGATTTTTAATTTTTGACCCCATAGTAATCTTAGGAAGCTTCTGGTTCATAAATGTACAAGCTTTCAATTTCTATATTGTAACACACCCTGTCCGGGTCATATTTTATATAATAAAATATAAATAAATAAAATTATTTATTTAAGAAAATAGATTTACGAGTAAGTCACTTTTGCATGTCAAACATTTTTCCTACTAGCACTTCGACGTGATGACGATTATCTTTAAGACCTCAGTTTGTAAGATCTCGTTTACATAATATAATAAACACCTAATTGTACTCTGACACGTAGGTACCTACTAGGAATACTTATTGTTACCGTACGCGCAACGGTCTCCGCTCTTATTTTTTAAACATAATTAATTAGAAAACTGACGTCACACAAACAGCTAACAAAACGTTTTTCTAGAATACATAATGTTTACCAATTGATCCAACATCCTTGTTATTATTGTATCATCGATTCGTGATTCCCCTCTATAGAGCACTAGGGTTCTTTATTCTATTGAAATATGGGTAATCTTTAACGTCACGATTGCTATTCTACATAACTGCTTTATTATTAAAAATCCGAGTGAAAATTATACTGTAAGCTTGCGTAATAAATAGGTGTACCTATGTAATGTAATGTTGTCTACTTTGACCTTTGAAAAGCGTGAGCACCTAAACAGTTCAATGTTAACGAAAGTCCTGATGAAATTGGCCGGTTCCAGCAGTCTAAATCTTAATTTGTACACGAGAAGTAAATTGAAACGGTTGACTAACAAGAAAACTGGAAAATCGCTACCTAAAAACACGATAATAGTGTTTACAAATAAAGTCTCGTTCGGGAAAGTTGTTTTATTTTCTTTATTAATTTAGAACAATCAAAAAGCTTACACTAACAATTTTCCTTTAATTTCGTCTCTAAGTGTCAACTTAATTAGAGGCTGTTACGGCATTCAATGTACGTATACCTATCTATTATACTATAATAGAACTAACTAAAAATATACTTTATAATATTCGTAAAGGCCACGTTTTAAAGATTCCAGTGCCGATTCTACATTTATCAATACTGTCTGAAAATATATCAATCTACAGGCTGGCACTGAAATGGCACGGAACCTTCGGTGATGACAGACTTCTGTCGTAAATAAATACATAATACCTATTTAAGAAAGATATTTCTGTTTGTGTGTTCTAAAAGACGCCTTCGGTCATTGACCTCATCAAGATAACACACGTTTGTCAGTGTGCATTACCTATCTGCTGAATTTGGTTGTTTATTTTCGGATACGATACCTCTCTTTGGAAACATGAAATCCTAATCTGTTCTAAATACATATTATATCTATGACCAATGGAAAAATATTGGAATAAATATTATGAGGATATTGCTACATAATATCAATTATTTTCGTTGAATTAGATTACGCCGCACACCACAGGGTCCTCTTCATTTCTCAGAATGAATATTATCTTCATGTAATATTTACTAGCTATTGAACATAACTATAATTTACAATGTTAGTACATAGTTATTCCCTTCGGGTTACGATTCCAATAAATTCAAGATAATAATTTTCAGATGTGTTTATATTATATCTATCATTTTGTTTAACTCTACTTTAAGTTATTTTTTGGCTCATGTATTTATATAGTATCCAATCCTAGTTATTCCAATAATAAAAAGGCAGCATACAACTAAGGCTTGATCTCTTTGCAATTTTCTGCAAAAAAAAATCGGAAAAAGTGTTATGGGCCAAATAAATAATACCTACATTTAAAAAGCTTCACTTGCTTTTGACATCTATAGTTTATGAATTTCAAATTATAGTACGTGTCAACCTTATACTCAATTCAGAGTTTCAGATAGGTCATTCAAGTTACCTCAGAAGTCTGGGAAAAGTCTAGGGCACTAGGTTCTAAGGGGAAACCTAGTGACGTGTGGAAATTTCGTAGGTAACTAAAGATCTTGTGATGAAGACAAATGAATCAGTTTCCTGCAATAAGTTCAAGCATGGTTAAAACCGTTACCAATATTCCATGATTCATTACGGCTATGACTCAAAATCCAGAACGGTTTTTTATTAATTTTGTATTTCATATAGATAGCGGGTAATTCTGTATATTCTAAGTATTGTTTGAATTTGAAATAGGACAAGCTCAAAGTACTTACATAACTTTATTAGGCGTAAAAATTCATTCATTTGTAATGAAAATATTTTCTTGTCCTCTCATAATATCCACTTATTTTGAGAGGAGGAGAAGAATAGTGACGAGTAAAAAAAGCAGTGGCCCGGGAAGCTTTACTGTTAAGGGGTCGTTAAAATTAGACCAAGTAAGCACTAAGGAGCTTGTTTGGCATTGGTACTGTTAATTGCAGACTATAGGCTTCACCCATAGCACGGCCTCATCATCATCATCATCATCAGCCTCCATCAGTCCTGGACAAAAGCCTCGAATGTTCGCCACTGTGATCGATCCTGGGCTTCTCGCATCCAGCACTTGCCTGTCGTCCTGCGCAAATCGTCTCTCCACCTGGCCTGAGGGAGTGGAGACAGCAAAACTCTCGGCAAACGTTACACTACGTTTGCGGTCTCCGTTCCAGAACTCGTTCACCCCAATGGTTATCGGTTCTGCGGCTGATATGGTCAGCCCACTGCCACTTCAGCTTACCAACCAATCCGGTGAGCTATACAAGCAAGAAGTAAGCGATACATGATAATGGGCTGCGGTTACCGCTTTTTTTCTATGGCTTTTTCTTTTTTCTTTTCATAATGGCTTCCTTACGCCTGAAGGAAAGCAGCCAAGTCGCTGTGACAACGGGCAAGTAACTGTCAGCTGCCGGAGGTCATTGGGCTGCGGTATTCTATAGGGTGGAGGTTCTTCCCCGGACGGGAGACTCAATTTTCAATTCTTATTCGCATGCTATCATGCTAGTGGTAGGAAAGTGAAAAAAGGAATACCAAAAAAAAGCCTCGCACATTCCTTTAAAGTCTAAATCCACATTACTTAGAAGTCAGCTGTGAGCTAGCTGACCACAGCGGTAATTCTGATGACGCAGTGGAATCTTGTGTAGGTACGTCAACAGGCCAACTGGCTTGCGCCCGGCTGAAGACCTGTTAGGAGGATGCAAACCAGTTCCATAATAGCCTAGAGAACGCATGGGAACTGCCTGTCACTGAGGCATATCCTTGTATAGGTGAGACAATTGTATAGGGTACCAAGATCACGGCTGTTGCGTTTTTAAATGACGTCTCTAATAATCAATTAATTTCAACCGACTACTTTTGATTTAATTATTCTATATGTCACAGTAACACGAGATACGCCACACCAGCCCTACTATTTCGTAGCTCCAACTCGCTCGAATTTTGAAACTTCCTCGCAAGTTCATTGTAATTCGATATTCGTTGTACCTACCTACAGAAACGTAGTTTCTTGCCTAAGCTAAATAGGAAAGAAAATTCTTTGAAATACGTAAAAGCATTCTAAGTATTTTTGCGTCTAAGCAGGGCACGGTGAACAGTGCAATTGGGTAATGCGACCAAAATAATGTTTTGATATTTCAGAAAAAAATATTACTAATCAAGCATACAACAACCTTTGCAGCGCAAAATGTTCGATGTTATAAATCAAGGTCATCAAGACTTTAACTTAACCCAATAGTCGACACCTATCGGTGAGATAACATTGGTATCGATGTCATTAACCTATTTATTGATTTTGTGGTCAGTTAGTCATTTTACTCCTTGTTAATAAGAATAACATTTGATACAAATGATGCTTATTGCAGTCTAGAAATATCAGCTGGTTTTACCCGACACGCAAATAATAAACCAATAAAAACATTGGAAAATTTTGCGGCGAAGTCCGTAGTCCATTTCATTTCGTTGCCAAACATTTGAACAGTCATCGGAATGATCGTTAACTTTTCAAGTGTGATTTGTTAATGAACATCTCTTCGTGGAAACTTGAGTATAGGAGGACGCGGGTATTTATTAAGTACGTTGGCATTTACTCGTCACATTGGGCCGGGTTCCCCCGCTGCATCAGCTGTTTGTGCGGTAGTCACGTTGGCGAGGCGGCCTCGCGGTTACGTAGTAACTATTTAATAATCTGTGCTCGCGGTGAGTCACGTCACTACAACTTGACGTCACAGTGACGCGTGATGCAACCTGACGTCAACAGTTTACTGCAAGTGACGTCACATTGGTTGCTAGTTTTCTTGAGATTACTAAGTGTGACATCACATTTACATAAACGTCATTAAGTTAGGTCATCATTACGCCGCTGGAGAATAATATGAAAAAAGTAGGCTTTATCTTTATTTTTAGCAAGATTTAAATGGAAACACTGGCTAGTTATTTTCTGTGTGCTATTCACAATGCGGATATCGACATCAAATTCACAGTTTTAGAATCCGTATCGAAGTTGGCATTGCAAATAGTCCTGCGGAGATCTCCAAACGAAAATAGAAAAGAATAGAAAAAAATTGTAATATAAAATAACTATTAACTAACCTTAAGAAGTTCTGCACAATATAAATATTACACGTATTGATTTACCAGAATAGAACGTCAAAATGACGTCAATAGGTGTTACAATGACGTCAGTAATATAATTATAATCCATTGCCCTATTTTGGTAAATGTGGTAATAATCATATACTAGCTAACAAATGCATCTGGAGAATCAAATGCGAGATCATAAATTGTAATTAGTGTTCTATTTTAAATTGATACCGCGCACTAATTGGGCTCTGTTCAGTCTAATTCCAAATTAGATTCAAACTTGTATAATTTGAGCTTGCTTGTTCCAAAAATATCGGGCCGTTGCGGTCACAAATATCATTGCATTCGAGTCGCAGCGACTATGAACAAAGCAGTAATTTGGCGAGTTCAAATGCAATCACCGAGTAATTGTTTTGCTAATAAAGTCAAGTTAGGCGTGGGCCACACTGGTTTGGGTTTGGGGCGAGTGAAATAAGAACTAACATTAGGCTAGTAGATTTTTTTTACCTTGTTATCTATGTTCAAGCATTTTTTAAATTAATAACATGTTTTTTTTTACATAAATAGAGTGACTTTTATTCTTTCCCGTCACTTCACGCACTTTATATTGGTGTCGGACGGAACATGCCACTTGCTCTATGGGTATTCTAGTACAAACGTAATTTAAACCACATGTCGGTTTATTGCGCAGTTTCACAGACTCAGAATAACGCCATTCGGGAAATAGGCGGGTTTTTATTAAACAGACTTTCAGTTACGAGATGCCACAATATACCTACTGCACGAATAGAGTAATAATACCTAAATAATAAAATAAATAACCCAAGACATGCCACGCTGGGCCACACAGCGCCACCTAGCCCCAAACTAAGCGAAAGCTTGTACTATGGGTACTAGACAACTGATAAACTTACTTAGATACATTTTTTTTTATAAATATTATAGATACAAACAGACCCAGACCAATACAAACAGACATGTTCATGAACACAAATGTTTGTACTGTGCGGGAATCGAACCCACGACCCTTGGCTCAGAGGGCAGAGGTCACTACCAAATGAGCCACCGAGCCTGTCAACGACTACTTACACGTAGGTACATTTGAATCAAAAATGTGAATGAGTTACAATAGAATTTATTGGCTTTTAAAGAGAAAATTTTGCTTTCTATGAGTATTCTCTGCATTTTATGATTTTTATTCATCATCATGAGCCTATCGCAGTCCACTGCTTGCTGACTTATATCCCATTCTATTAAAGAGTATGGTCCCAACAGCGATGGTAAGCTAAAGTGTGAATTAGAGAGTACGGTTACTACAAATTGAACGCTGCACTGCAAATAACTCATTTAAGAAAATAAGAAACTGTATTACACGTTAGACAAAGGAAAACTACATTTATGCATGGCGAAAATGACGGAGTGACCAAAATGGTGTCTACTCTGCTAGAAGAAAATCGAACCTACATTCGATTTCGATCGTTCGTTGAACGAATCGCGTAATAATTTTGCAAAATAAATCTCTCCCATTTGTCCCTCCCGTGTTCTAATATAGAATTAAATTAATTAAAGTCGACTTTAATGAATTTTAATTCGTTAAAGTCGACTTTAAACGTCACTTACGCGATCCGTTCAACGAACGATCGTTTTCAATTTTTGTGGTACGGGCCCAGTTGCGCAACTGGCTAGTCCTCTAAGGATAACGCGGGACGCCGAAAACTTGCTGTAACTATTGTTTCCTAACTCCCCAATTAACTGCAACAGTCTCATAACAATTACGCTGTGCGGACTGGTGCGGTTGCCTCCAGTTGTTCCGAGTCTAGTGCTCGGGAAGGGAGCTAGTCTCAGGCGGCTATTAGTGCTTAAACTGCACCTAGCTTAGTCTAATTAACCGTATTGGTTTACAGTGTCTTTTTGGTCTTTAAAGACCCCTCAAACTCCTTCTGTGTAACAGGCAAATTTTTCAAAAAAAGTGCTTCAAATTCAATATCCAAAAATTTTAATTCTACCATTTCTCTCTGACATCAACTGGAGCAGTGCAGTTGCTGATCGAGCAGATACTGCCACAGGTTGTTAATGATGATAATGATACCATTTCTCAGATTCTTGCTGCTATTTATTTTTTTAGACTAGCTTGACTTAATAAACCTGATGGAAAGTGAAAGAAAAGCCCAAGTCCACCCGGTAAACTATACGTTTAATTTATTGTACAGTGTAGGACGCAACCAGGGACATTATCAAGGCCTGAATTTCGTAAACTTTTCTCAAAAAAAAAGCGGTTTGCTTAAAAACAAAATACCCGACTGCACACTGCATGTCTTTATCCCGTGGGACTTTTAGGATAAAATGTATCCTATGACACTCCCGTAATCAAGACAAATCTAACGATACCTCATACATCAAAATCCATCAAGCCGTTTAGGCTACAGGAGGTCACAAAGGAACAGACATACATACATACTTACATACACTCCAACAACATTACCCTCCCTCTTTGGCAGTCGGGTAATAAAAACTAAAAAGACGATGATTTTTTAAAGTTTTATTTCAGCTGTCCTATAAATGGATCGACAGATAGGTTTCTTCATTTTACAAAATAGAAACATTTAGATACAGAAAGGGTATTAAAACATAATATGGTACAAATTTTCGGTGTTTTCGCTACTAAGTGATATCTTCCAGACAACCTCAGCTAGCGTAATTTTCTGAAGTTAAGGGCAATGTCGTGCCGCTTTGGTTTTGGGAACAGTTAGTAATATTTGTGTAGGTAGGTATACAGTACAGGTTATACGGCGCAGAGGCCGTTAATTGATAGCTGCATTCACAGCCATTTAACAGGCTGAGGCCATCTTGTTGCCAGCTGCCGGCCGCAACCTGCCATTAACAGTTCCCAATTACAGGCTCTTAGCCAAATTGTCTAAGCCTGTTGGTCGTGAGGGCCTGGTCGGGAGACAAGATGTCTATTAGGAATTACACCAGGAGTATTCAACGTGACATAGCAATCTGATGATGCTAATTTACGGGGATCTTGTGCAACGTTGGCGGGTGTGCGGTGTTAAACATTTCTAGGCGTACGCTTTATAAGATGCGTATATTCGATTTTTTATCATTATGGGATGTAAGGGAGCGACCTATCACCTTTTCGCTCCAAGCCATCCTCACCTGCCCGTGGTGCATCCTGCCGAATAACAAACGAGGGTCTGGCAAACCGACTGGTGGCGGTAAAACCATCACGATAAAAGGCGTAGCTAAATACCAAAGGCCGATGACGGGCAGCAGCGTCACCGGAGCAAGAAGCTACGCCCTGCGATCGCCAACCCGCCTGCCCAGCGTGGCGATTATGGTTATATCCTCCAGAAGTTTGCCCTAAGTGGCGAACAGCTGGAGAGGCCTATGTCCAGCAGTGGACTGCAATAGGCTGATGATGATATCATTATGCAACGGACATTTACGATTACCACACGCCACACCCTAATATGGCCCGATTCTTACCTAGTCATGCCCCGCTTATTACCCCGAGATATTGATATTACCTTCGCCAATTTGTTACAACAGATTTGTTATTAAAACGTTCTACGTCTTCTGGGAACCCTTATGTATTTGACTGGGTTCACAATATGTAGCCGTTATACTGGTTTAATCGGGCTCGGTATCAAAGCAAAACTGTCGTTATATGGTTCCTACCAAGCGTTAAAGTCACAGCAAACTTAATTTAACGTGATATTGAGATTTCTCGTCTGTAAATACGTATCTGAAGTTCATTCAGTCATAGTCATGACCTCATTAGCTATCGTAGAAGATACAAAGAGGAACTTTTATTACCTAGTGTTCACAGTTTTGGTACACTTCAATGATTGCAACCAATATTTTCTGTCAAACAATGCGTGTTCCTTACAGGGGGGTCTTATTTCGACACTCCCTCTTTTTGTCCATCTGCTGGCTAAAGTATTCTTGATCGGGTCTATTCTACTCGTACCTATTATTTGCAAATCATACTTATTTGTTAATTGTTTACGATAATACAACCAATGTCAAACTATATTATATTTAAAAATGCGAGTCGGACTCGCGCACGTATGGTTCCGTACCACTATACAGCTAAATAAATATGTTCTTTATTTTTTATTATATTGGAGTTGATTGAATGAAAAAAATTAGGTAATTTGATTTATGACGTTTAAAAACGAAACTACTGGATTTTTTTCCTAATTTTATTTTAAAATCTTAATGCGGTTTACAGAATACATCTACGCACCAAATTATAATAATGTAGCTCTTATAATTTCGTAATAAACTGGCTGTGACATACGGACGGACAGACAGACAGACAGACATGACGAATCTATAAGGGTCCCATTTTTGCCAATTAAGCCAAATCCTCCCAAATGACCATTGTCATTGGGAGGCCTCAGTCCACCAGTGGATGCTTGCATGCTGATCATGATGATGATGAAACACAGAACTATGCGAGACCAGATGATACCTTTATACTTCATCATCATCATCAGCCTATTACAGTCCACTGCTGGACATAGCCCTCTCCAGTTATTCGCCACTTATGACAAATGTCTGGAGGATATACCCATAATGGCCATGCTGGGCAGGCGGGTTGGCGATCGCAGGGCATAGCTTCTCGCTCCGGTGACGCTGCTGAACGCCATCAGTCTATGGTATTTAGCTACGCCTTCAATTGTGATGGTTATACCGCCACCAGTCGGTCGCCAGCGCCTCGTTTATTATTCGGCAGGATGCACCACGAGCAGGTGAGGTTGGCTTGGAGCGAAATGATGTTATGCCGCTCCCTTACATCCCCTTTTTAGATAAATTATCCGTAAGATGAACTGTCGATGTAGAGCCTGTCTCCCGCATGACTTCGAGCAGATACATGTAGGTATATCTATGTGCCTCACATTGTTCCTAGAGGACAGCGTCTTGACGGTAGCAAGCCATCCATATCTTAACTGTAGCCATCTATGGTCCATACCTTGTGGTCACTCACCGCTTAGCTCATATTGTGTGCTTTCTGTAGCCGCTTCGGCGACACTTGCGGCGCATAAGTGCATAAGTGGTATCAGCTGAGGTGTTTGGGTTATAGTCTCGTTGCAGGTAGAGCAAAATTAACTTGGCCACTTTAAACTTAGGGTGTCCGCTAAAAACAGGACCTTTATAGGCTGCTACAGATTGTAGGTATGTGACGTCCCATTTGTGGACCTAACCTTTTAAATGGTAGATTCGGCATAATATGAACTTGTTATAAAATATTAAAATTACAGGGTCGTGAATCATAACCGTAGGTGTTATAAGGGTCAAAAAGTGACTGTTTCCAAAATTTCTCGAAAACTGTAGGAGATATGAGTAAAAGGCTTAGAAAGCTTTAAATAGAGTAATTTAACTCTCTACCAAAAAGGTTAGAATCCAATTTTGCGTAATGCGCAGTTCTCTTCCACTTTTGCGTTTAAAGTGCGAAGAAATTAGAAACCATTTTTATTTCATGAAAAGATAAACTTTTTTCCAAATTTCCAAGTTAAAATATTTTTTTGCACCTACATCGACACCCCCAAAGCGGTTTCAATTTCATTGTCATAGATTTTTATTGTTATAGACTATTAAAATCCTTAAAATTTAATCTTTGAACTTAAAGAATATTTAAATTTTTGATTCCCTTATGAAAGAAAGAAATAATAATCTTATTGTCTTATGTACTGTCAATATTACGTATAAGTATAGCCCTCTTTTCAAATTTTTAGCGTTATTTGAAAAAGCAAGATGTCAATATTGCAGTCACTATCTGCGTTGTTCAACTAAGCCGTCAATTTGATCAATTCGAACCAGTTTGTTGACACATCTACCAGTTTCCTGTATTTGCTGGAACGGTGCCCGAAACCTGGCGCCAGGCGTGTCTAGCTACGGGTTTCCCACCGCATCTCTGGATGCCTAAAACTAAAGCTGTAAACAGATATATTTGGGAAACACTCCCGCTTTGTTAGATGGGTTTATCCTAGATACGGGAATGTGGGATTCACGCTAATTTCACGAGATAGGGAAACAAACAAATCAGCCAAATTGTACACTTAAACTAACAGTTTCATTTTGGGTTTTTTTCTCAGATATGACTCTTAGATGAGTGGTCTGGACCCAATTTGGAAAGTGTGTTTTAGTTATATTTTTTTAATGCACATTAAGCATGTGGTTTCAAAATGGATTGACTGGCCCGGTTAGTCATTTGGTACTAGTGGCACCTGCCATCTTACCTTTTGGCATTTATTTAATGGGCTGCTAAGTGAATGTCTAATTGCATTAATAAACTAATTAACATGACCTCTCGTCGTCGTCATATCATTCTTCCTCACTCTCTTCAAAGTCCAGTAGTATAGCTGGTTTGGTTTCAGAGCAATTTCCTCCCGCCAAAACTGCATTTGTGGATTCCAAGCTCCCAGCCGAAGTTTTCTGAGCAGAATACAGCATGAGGCATTTCAAGTATAGCGTGAATAGGTTATTAAAGGGTGGGCCAAGCAGCGTTCATGGATTGCGGTATCGGTTGGACCGACATACTGGTAACTATACCTACCATTCGAGGAAGCCTGTGGCAAATTCATCGGATTGTTACTAAATGTGTAATAAATGGGGATGCAAGGGAGCGACCATCATCTTTCCGCTTCAAACTAACCTCACCTGCCCGTGGTGCATCCTGCCGAATAACAAACGAGGCCCTAGAAACCGACTGGTGGGGGTAAAACTATCACGATTGAAGGCATAGCTAAATACCACAGGCCGATGACGGGCAGCAGCGTCACCAGAGCGAGAATCTACGCTTTGCTATCGCCAATTCGCCTGACCAGCAGCGTAGCGATAATGGGTATATCCTCCAGATATTGGTCCTAAGTGGCGAACAACTGGAGAGGCAGATGTCCAGCAGTGGACTGCAATAGGCTGATGATGATGATGTGTAATAAATTATTTATTTGCTGTTGGGAGTTGAGATCCTCTTCTCCTCTTACGGCTAAGGACCCGTAGCAATTCGCCGACAATGCACCCTGTTGCTACGCCACTGCCGACAACTATTTTAGCACCATCGTGGTATAAAATCTTATCACGAGGATGTTTACAAAACTTACGATAGTAGACAACGCTTATCACGATTGAAAATAGGTTTTTCCGTTTGATTATGCACCAACCTCATACGATTACTACAATAATAATTAATTTGATAAATACTCGTAATATTATGTAGTTTAAGGTTGCACCAAATGCGGTCAAGATAAATTCTAATTAATTTTAAAATTGCGATTCCACTAATTGTTTTGTCAACAAAGTCCATAGCACACGTGACTCAGTGAGTACGACTCTTCTGTCATTTTCCTCAACAGCCGAAATAGCGAAGAATGGCAAAGTTGTTAACACAACCAAACTTTTTGATGGTTGTTTTCCCACAGGAAAATTTTGTATAGTCAAATCCATTATTCAATCTTAACTATATATTTTTAATTTTTAATCTTAACTAATATTATAAAGCTGAAGAGTTTGTTTGTTTGTTTGTTTGTTTGAACGCGCTAATCTCAGGAACTACTGGTCCGAATTGAAAAAATCTTTTTGTGTTGAATAGACCATTTATCGAGGAAGGCTTTAGGCTAATAACATCACGCTGCAACTATTGGGAGCGAAGAAATAATGGAAAATGTAAAAAAAACGGAGAAAAAATAACTATTTCACGCGGACGAAGTCGCGAGCACAGCTAGTAGTGTATAAAATGGGAGATGAATGTGATGGGTGAAAGTAGTAGAGTCGAGCGAGTCTTAACATTGACGCCGTTGTGTAGTGATATCAAGACACAATGCACCATGATTTTTCCGCGCGACAACTTTTTACACAATTCGAAATGCAGTTTGTTGAATTTTCCTGTTTCGTCTTGAGTCGGGAGAACTCCCTCGTCCCTCGTGCGGTTTCCACTAAAAATAAACAAAGCATGGTGACGAGTCTTATTTCAACGAATGTGCGGTTATTAGGTCACGGCGATTTGTTAAACGGCTGATGAATTATTTATACTGTAGGTATTTTGGGAACTCACGCACGAAGGGGAAAGATGATCGATGCGTGTGTCTAGGAGGCGAAGCAGACGCAATAGCGGCTCGGAATATCCTTCCATAAGTGGCTATGTAGCCTGTGTTATGGCGTCTCGGTGTATAAACATTAAGGCTTCATAAATACTCGTCGTAAACCTATTGTAAGTACTTAGCTTTGTGCGTCTGTTCCCTTATATATTTACTGTGTGTTTTTGTTTAGGTATATATTAGGACATTCAACAAGATAGACACAAGCAAATACTAATGACTGACGCAGTGTATTTATGCATATATTTGGGTTACCTTCGTTGTTCTGATACCCATAACGCAAGTGCTTAAGCTACTTTGGAATCGGAGCTATGTATGTGATGTTGTATGATATTTATATTTATTATATTATTTATTTTAATAAGCCAACGTGCCAGCAATAATAATGGCAACGTTAATAACACCTTACAAACTTAAACAGTACTTTACAAGCAGATCAGTTTTCCGTCACTTTACGTGACGGTAACGGCCCATTCCGGCCACCAAACTCGCATTTGTAACAAACGTATGTAAATGTGACGTACAACGCGGCGGAGACATACAAATTATACATTTATTCAGGAAAATGGCCGACTCCCGCGGGAGACGCAAAAAAGTTGCTATGACAAACCGAATTTCACGCCCGGCTCGCTCACTCGATATAAACTGTTATTCAGCTCGCTTGGGGTATTTTCTTCAGGGAAAAATAGATGCTGTACTTAGTAATATTGCACGAGTAATTGCTGGTGGGCTTTTCACACTTAGGCGGCGGTGTGAACAAAGGACTGAATGTAGGTAGGTCAATCACATGTAGGTAGGTACATTCAGTCCAGGGTTACTGAGACATTTTTTAAAATAATGATTTTACGGCTCCGGACTTAGGGGCAGCGCAGACGACAGACTATCCGTGATGCATTTTTTTTGCAATTATACGCAGTAACGCACACGGCGCGCAAAAATCTGTCGCGGATATTTCACAGACTCAACGCACACGACGCACATCTTCGATCATTCTGTCGACAGACCTAGACGCCATTTTTAAATGTCTCAGACGCAGACTCTATCGCACAAACAGTGTGCCGTCTGCGCTGCACCTTAGATCATACCAGCCGATCCTAAATTCCTACACATTAAGTAAGGGCTCTTTTCTTCCGTTACTATTTTAATCATTGGCTTCTCAATTATCTTAATCCTTTTCGGATTAGTTACAGAGACATTGTATTTGAAGTGCTGTCTTTAGCTCACTCATCTCATAGCTAGTTATTTTTAATGCCATGGTAGGATAAAGCCTCGGTGAAACCTACAAGTAAACTTTCTCTGATTCATTTACGACTTGGACTTCCCAATATTTACGACTCAAGTGCGAAAGATACCTACCGATAACTCACTGATAGCCAACAATGGCATCAGATATTAATAATGTGTAGGTAGGTACTTGTCCATGTGGAGGTCATTGGGGGAGGCCTATGTCCAGCAATGGACGTCTACGGGCTGATGATGATGATGATGATGATGGTACTTATCTATTGTCTTACCTATTTATAATGTACTTAATATTAACAGTCGATAGTTACCAAGATACCCAGCTCTTAAGTGAAACTGGTTTCCTCTGTCTGAAGGTTGTCTGGAAGAGATAGATTAAGAGAGGTAGGGCATAGCGAATCTTCGCTCGAATCGGGGAAGGACCTCCACCCTATAGAATACCGCAGTCAAATGACCTCTGGGTCGTGTTTCTGCCGGTGAGTAGGGTTTCCGGAGCTCGTGGGGGGTTAGGGTTGGGCCGGCATGGCGGTGGCAACTGACAGGTAACTGACCAGTTACTTGCCCGTTGTCACAGCGACTTGGGCTTCTCTTTCGCTTTCCATCAGGTGTAGGGAAGCCATTATGTCGAGCCACTATAAAAAAAAAAATCGCCTAAATTGTGCTATGTTTTGTTTGTATTATGTTTTTCTGTAATGTCTGTGTTCTATGCAATAAAGACTAACTATCTATCTAGACCTAGAATAAAAAATCGCTCCCGCTTAGCGACATTTTAGAATTAGATACATCGCATTGGCCTCTCGCCACCTCTGCCTGTTATTTAAGTTCAATAGAGCTTCCTTTGCGTCGTGTCTGCAGAATAGGTGCCAATTGTATTGTCGAAGCCGCCCGACACACAATGGCGCCGGCCACGAGACTGCCGGCACAAACAAGTGGCCCCTGGCGGCACGTGGCCTCAAGTTTGTGTTTACAAGGTGCTAGTTTACTGTACAAGAGAATATATACCTACTTACTGATTGCTAAGTTACGGAACTATGGAACCGTTCCATTCCCTTGTAGCAAACTTATAAACGTAAGCATTTTTGTAATGGTGTAAAGCCGAAGCGATTTAGAGTTCTGGCCGACCTAGGCTATGAATATGTGCCCCGAAGTCTTTTCATTAAATTATACGTGCATCACCACCATCATGTCATAAATTATAGGTGCAATGGCAATGGCAAATATATAAGAGACAATCTAAAGCATTTATTTTAACGCACAGTACATATTTTCCCAAAAATTACCTGACAGGTACTTGAATTATTATGTAGGTAAGTCTAAGCTTACCGCTGCGCCCTCCCTTTCGTCCTTGCACTGTGGGCTATATTTATTTATTTATTGGTACACAAAACAGAGTACAACAATACATGATAATTGGTGAAAGAAAAGGGTAACATTATTAGGCTGCACGTCCACAAATATGTGTACACAGCATAGTGTATATGTCGCAGTCATCTGGTTGAATCTCCTATTCAATTGAATCGCTAGCGCGTTCATTGAATGACGACATTCAATTGAATGACTAGACCGAACGTTGACTAAACACGCGTCACTTAACGTCCAACTAGGTAGCGGATTGAAACATAGCCCTTTGAAAAGAGCGGACGTAAAAGCAGTCAAGTGATTGTAATTTAGTTCATTTTTTTCCCGCGCGGCGTTAGTAGTCACTAAAACAAATATGGCGTCGAACATGATCACCTGAGTGTTGATATTTTTTTGATTAGATTTACTTTAAACTGACTTTGTTGCGGATAAAATCAGAGAAAAATATAAAAGGTGAAAACATAAACGCCAATTTCGGATGACAACTAATTTATTCTTATAAACAAAACATCAAAAAATATCAAAAACCAATGAGTCGGCAACATGGCGCCCCCCGTGCACAGCACTAATTAGGAAGCCGACTATAAACAGACGTCGAGTTGGCCACCACTGCCAGCCGCTTCACAGGTCGCCGATGACGATGTCAAGTCAACCACCCGGGTAATGTCATCCTTGCCCGGGTGAGCGCGTACCACCCGCCCTCTGGGCCAGGTGCCGCGTGGGAGGTTGCCGTATGCCACAAAAACCAAAATCTCCCACTTTGACGGGAGCTGGAGCTGGCGACGCAATCTGTGGACGTGGGGTTAGCTGTGGCAAATATTCCTTAACCCATCTGTGCCAAAAATGATCAGCTAAGCGAAGACCCCTACGCCAGCATACTCGACGAATAAGGTCTGCGTCGTCAACCCGCGCCAGGTGGTGGTACGGCGATGAAGTGCCTAAGAGGAAGTGACTGGGAGTGATGGCTTCCTCGCCGTCCGGCTCGTTGGAAACGTGCGTCAGGGGACGCGTGTTGACCAGCGCCTCGGCCTCTAACATATTGTGGTAAGCCACGACGCGCGATGAATCTTCGTAGCGCCATCATAGCGGAGTCCGTGGATAGGCTCGCAACAGTTTCCAGGTGCGCGGCACGTACTGTCGGGCACGTAAGAAGGGCGACCCAACGTTTCTCCACTCGTCGGCCGACGGAGACAGATACAGGACCGAAGCAATCTAGCCCAGTGAAGTTGAAGGGGAGATACAGGACCGAAGCAATCTAGCCCAGTGAAGTTGAAGGGGCGCTGGAACGCAGCCATCAGCTCGATCGACAGGTCCCCCATGGGTGGCGAAGCTGGTGTGGATCTTGAGACCACCAGACATCTCTGGCAGGATCTCGCGGCTCTCTTCACTGCTGGGCGAAAATGTAATAGCGCTGGCGAAACTCATTTACCACAGTTTCCAAATTCGCGTGTGCGCATTTCTCGTGGTAGTGCGCTATAAGAAGCTGCACGATCTTATGCTTAGCGTCTAGGACGATAGGGGTATGCGTAAAGCTTTCTGCCGTCATGGCATTAGTGAAAGCACCGGTTCTGCCTCTCAAGCGTATCAAACCGTTGACCCGGCACGAGGATAGCTTACTTATACGGCTTTTCTTATTAACAGGGAGGCCCGCTAACAAGGCCCCATACTCTTCCTTGAAAGCGTCCACCTGAACCTTTATAAACAAGCTCTCCTCGGCCACTTCCAAATCCCTAGCGCTAATGAATTTTGAATTTGTATGCGGGAAATTATTTAACAAAGACCGAAATAATTTACAAGCCAGATGTGTGCGAGCGGTAGCACGTGGTAACCGAAGCCACTTACTAAAATGAGTGGCGTCTGCTACTACCGGTGAAGGTAGTAAATGTGCAGAGTCTACAATCACACCTACCTGTTCCGGTTGACATTTCAAGTCTTCCAGTACAGGGAGGTTTGAAATAAGGCTTAACGGGCCAGTCACTAGATTGAATGTAACTAGAGTACGCATCGGCATATAAAACATAAATAAATATAAATAAATATGATCTATCTTTACGAAATTTAATAACTCTAACTACACGGAATTTTGACGGCTGACAGATATCGCCAAAGGAATCCGGTTTCAAAATGACCCGACGACAGCCGACGTGTAGTCTTGTTTAAAATGTCAATGGCTCGCTGATCGTCAATGGAATTATAGACTTTCTTTATAATACCAATAGAGTCTAATTTAAAATGTTCTTTCGAAATAAATTCTAAAGACGAATCAGTAGTATTACAAAAATTGATTATTTCACCAAGCGGCGTACATTTGCTGGTGAAACAACTGTTGCTGCGTAGGATGCTCAAAATAAAACCGCCACTTGCTATTGATAAAACTTTTTTTTTTATTCAACACACTCGAGGGGTTATGTGGTCGGAGAAAAATATTGATTGCGTGATTGAACTACATACAGCGCCATCTCTAATTTCAACACAGTACTACTTCCTTATAAAAATATAATTACTTATTTGTTTTAAACATATTTTATGTTTTGACTGGAGGGATATTTAATTTATTATTTACTTTATATAATTTATGTATTTATTAATTTTTAACTTTATATTTTAATGTTTTAATGTGACTAAACCGTATTAAACATCCCGCCCACCAAAAGGCCTCGTCCTTTTCCACACTAACACTCAATTTACAACTAGTATATAAACTCTATCTATGACATTATAATCAAAAAAACATAACCCGCCCACCGTGAGAACTTAACATAGACTCTAAAGTTCTGAACATAACTCTTTATGTACTCAAAACTCTTAAATAAACATTATAACAGAAAGGGTTACACGGTCAGTACCCACTTAATGTAAGTCATACAGACAATATAAACCTAACACAACAGTCATACAGACAGTATTAAACTTTACTCTCAACATTATTAAATTCAACTTTCAACACTATTAATTTTAACCTTTAACAGTATTAAATTTAACTTTCAACAGTATTAAATTTAACTTTCAACAGTATTAAACTTAACTTTCAACAGTATTAAATTTAAGACAATTCGTTTATTGAACATTTAACTAAATTAACAGGTACAAAATGTAAATTAATGCCTTTTACACTGACATCAAACTAATAAATGGTAAGTACATCATAAAATTTATGAGACTATTTAAAACTGATAAATAATTTGATAATTTTACTATCAAGTACAGAAAGTTACTTTTTTACATAATATGTTATTTAACAGCATAATAGGTTAAACAATCAAGGGTGCCTTCAACTTAGGCCCTTGGCAATAAGCAAATTTTATTACAGGGGCGTTTAAAAATGCCATTTTTGGTTTTAATAGTAACTACTCGGGTCAAGTTATCCTTTCCCGCATGTTTCTCAATTATTTTCCCTAACAACCATTTAGCTGGAGGAATGTTATGATCTCTTACAACTACTACATCATCAATTTCAGGCTCAGTTTTTTTTGTAAACCATTTATATCTATTATTTAAAGTCACTAAATACTCATCTGACCATTTTCGCCAAAAATCGTTAATCATTTTTTGAGTGAGTCTCCATCTCTGAAGGCCAGATAAAGAAGATGCAGAGTAGTCCTCATCTGGTATTATAACTAGTGATTCCCCAACCAAGAAGTGACCTGGTGTTAAGGGCATCGGGTCATCTGGGTTGTCACTCAAAAAAGATAATGGACGAGAATTCAAGCACGCCTCTACTTGTGTCAAGACAGTCGTCAATTCTTCAAAGGTAAGTGTTGCATCACCTATAACTCTCTTCAAATGAGCTTTTGTAGATCGAACACCGGCCTCCCACAGCCCTCCAAAGTTGGGTGCGTGGGGTGGTATAAAATGCCAGGTGGTACCTTCTTGAGTAAGTGCATTGGCAATTTCGTCAGGCAATTGAGATTTGGCTCTGTTAAACATATCCTGAAGTTCTTTATCAGCTCCAACAAAATTGGACCCATTGTCGCTGTATAAATGCTGACAGCAGCCTCTACGAGAAACGAACCTTTTGAATGCAGCTATAAATCCCGTAGATGTCAAGTCTGACACTGCTTCCAGATGAATCGCCTTAGTTGACATGCAAACAAAGAGACATATATATCCCTTGTAAGACTTTGATCCTCTGCCTGGTGAAAATCTTATATTTATGTGACCGGTGAAATCGACTCCTGATGATCGAAAAGGTTTCTCTGGTGTCAGTCTAACCTTGGGGAGTTGACCCATAAACTGATTGTTATTCTGTCGCGAATAACGAACACAGGTTACACAATCTCTGTAGCATTTTTTTACCTTTTCTCGAGCTCTTATAATCCAATATTTGCTTCTCAAATAATTCATCATAACTTGTGGTCCTCCGTGAAGTGTCCTTTGATGGGCGTCCAAAATTATTAACTTAGTGAGATGAGACTCACTAGGCATAATTATTGGATGCTTCTTGTCAAATTGAACCATACCCAAATCAATTCGACCACCTACCCTTAGCAATCCATTTTCGTCTAAAAATGGAGAAAGAGTATGCAGTTGACTTCTTTTATGAACACATCCCGATTTAGATTTCAGTTGTTTAATTTCTTCTTCAAAATATACTTCTTGATTCTTCTTTATACATCTCTGTAAGGTTTCATTCATTTCCTTCACAGTAACCATTTTATTTATTTCTCTAGTTGGTTTAGGCTCTATCAGTTTCAAAATCTTCCTGCAGTACGATAAAGCTCTTAACATCCTGTTTAGCTTCGAGAATCGCACCCATATAAAATCATCAGCCGGTTGTAGAACACCAACAAGTGCTCGTGTTTGCCTCTCCTCAATAGTAGTGTCAACTTCTAACTCACTTGAATATTGGTCGGTGCTCCGTATGGTTTTAGAACCATGCCACCATAGATCATGCTCAATTAATTCCCCTACCAATATGCCTCTGGTCGCACAATCGGCCGGGTTGTCGTTCGTGGACACATGATTTCATTGATTGCGATCCAGGATTGTTAAAATTTCAGATACTCTATTACTCACAAATGTGGTCCAACGGCTTGGTTCACCTCTGAGCCATGCAAGCACTACAGTCGAGTCTGACCATGCAAACAACCGTTCCTTGGGAACTTTCAATATCTGTACTACTTCAAATATCAACTTAGCTGCCAACAAAGCTGCACACAGTTCCATTCTTGGTATGGAAATCTCTTTCTCGATTGGGGCCACCTTGGTTTTTGCTGTAACAATATTTACGTAAGTATTGCTATCATTATCTTTATGTTTCACAAACACAACAGCAGCATAAGCTAACTGAGAGGCGTCAGCGAATACATGAAGCTCAATTGGATGGTCTGTTTTAGTCAACAGCCACCGGGGTATGACAACATTAGGTAATTTATTTAGTTCTTCTCTATACTGGAGCCACTCCTTTGACAACTCTGGTGTCAAGTTTTCGTCCCAGCTTAAACCAGACTTCCACAATTTTTGCATGAAAATTTTTGCAGTGATCAACACGGGCGCTACCCAACCCATTGGGTCGTAAAGTCTCGCAATATCGGATAACACTTTACGTTTGGTTGCCGCTTCATCTAACTCTGGTAAGTTGTAGGTGTATTCGAAATTGTCAGAATTTTTGTTCCAGGAAATACCTAAAACCTTGATTGTATCGTTGATCTTAAAAGTGAAAGTATCATTGGCACTCTGTTCTTCTTTCTCAATATAATTTAGCAAGTTCTGACTATTGCTGCACCATTTTTGTAGCTGAAATCCTCCTGCTTTCATTAGGTTATTCATTTCACTGTAAATATGTATAGCTTCATCTTCGGTTTCACATCCAGTTAATAAATCATCCATATAATAATCTTCTAGTGTAATTTTTGCAGCCAATGGATATTTCATTTCTTCGTCTTTTGCTAGTTGTTCGAGAGATTTCACCGCCAAATATGGTGCACACGATGTTCCGAAGGTAAGTCTCAATAACTTATAATGTTGGATGGGCTGTTCTGGATCAACACGCCAAACAATTCTCTGAAAATTTACATCATCGTTATTCACTACTACCTGCCTATACATCTGCTTCAAGTCGGCAACAATACAATATTGATGTGTTCTCCATCTCATCAATATGTGACGCAAATCTTGTTGGATCTTGGGACCTACCATCAATGTATCATTTAATGATATGTTGTTGACTCCTTTACAAGAAGCGTCATACACTACTCTCACTTTTGTTGTCTCTTTATCCTCTCTCACCACGGCGTGGTGAGGTAAATACACAGCATAAGGGTTTCCTAGCTCAATGGGATCCTTGATTAGTTCCATGTGGTTTTGCTCTAAATAATCTGAAAGAACTTTTGCATATTCTACCTGTAATGTTGAATTTTTCTTTAGTTTCTTTTCTAATAGTT
This sequence comes from Conogethes punctiferalis, assembly GCA_031163375.1. NCBI lineage: Eukaryota > Metazoa > Arthropoda > Insecta > Lepidoptera > Crambidae > Conogethes > Conogethes punctiferalis. Next base: position 25,645,544 of record CM062077.1, on the reverse strand, counting down.
GAAGTCTCTTGATCGCAATATCTTTTGATCTTCCATAGACACATTTTGGGTCGGAGTCCTTGAACGGTAACCGAACTACATAACGTCCTTCACTATTTCTTATTGTAGTGCTGTCAAAAATATCTTCACATCTGCTCTCTTCTCTAGTCAATCTCTTTCCAATCAGATCCGGTTCTCTCTCAATTTCCCAAAATTGTCTCAACAATTGTTCTACCTTGACCTGTAAATGCATACTCACGACTCCTCGACTTGACTCATTTTGGTGACAGACCCTTCCCGACAGTATCCAGCCTAATTGGGTATGTTGTGCAACTGGACCCCCCGGAGACGGATGTTTCAACAGACCACTCAATATTATTTGGCTATATATCTCAACTCCTAATATTATGTCTATTTTTCCAGGTGAACCATATTGAGGATCTGCTAAAGGTAACTTGTCTAAATCTGGCCAGTTCTGAACGGAAGTCTCACTCGATGGAAGAAAAGAAGTCAAAGTGCTCAAAACAAAGGCATTGACCGAAACCGAATAGTCAGGATTATGTAATGACTCCAAATCAAAAGTAACAACATTCTTAGTTCTTAGTTTACCATCACCTACGCCTGATACTAAACCATTCACAGGCCTACGCTCAAGATTTAAAGATTGTACAGTTCTTTCGCTAACAAAGGATGCCTCAGAGCCTTGATCAATTAATATACGAGCAGTTTGACAGTAACCATTTTTTGATTTTACTCTAACTAAAGCAGTGGCTAATAAAACCTTACCTTGGCATTCTTCCTTAGCAAAATGAGCTACTACCTTCCTCTCGTACATTTGGGTTGGAACATCAACAGGATCAGAAGATGGTTCCACATTCGTAGGCGACATGCCCACAGATTCTGGAACCGGGCCTCTCTCTATGTGTAGCAAAGTGTGGTGTCTTCTGCCACAACGACGACAGCATGTCGACTGGTGACAGCTCTTTACATTGTGGTTGGCTGAAAAACAATTGAAACAAAGTCTCTTGGTTTGAATAAACATCGATCTCTCTTCGGGAGATTTGCTTCCAAATTGTTTACACTGGTATAATAAATGTGGATTTGAACAAAATACGCAGCATACTATATCTCTATTTTCTTTCTTGGATTCTTGCACAGTTGAGTGAAATGTTCTCTGTTTTGATGCTTGTTTGACAGTAAAATTTGGTGTAGATTTTGTGTTTTGTTTCGATTCACAAAGCATTTCCAATGTATGAAATCTCATTTCTAAAAATTGCACAAGTTGCAGCCATGTTGGAAAATCATCTGATGTGGACCGACCCACTTCCGTCTCCCACTGTCTCCGTGACTCATAGTCTAGCTTCGAAACAATCAAGTAGTTAATCATAACATCCCATGACTTTGTATCTATACCCAAATTTTGCAGGGATTTCAAACAAGCGGTTGTAGTGTCTAGTACTTGCTTTATGGCAGCGGCGGACTCATGACCAATAGGTTTTTGTGAGAATAATCGTTTCAATATTTCATTTGAGTTATATCGCTTATTATTGTATCGGCGTATTAACTTTTCCCATGCTTCTGCATAATTCATTTCAGTAGTAGACATACTTCTTAATAAGTTTTCAGGCTCACCTCTTAAGCTACTCTTAAGGTAATGCAACCTTTGCACAGCACTCAAATGTTTATTGTTGTGAATTAGGGAGACAAACATGTCATGAAAGCTTTGCCATTCTTCGTATGCACCAGAAAATGATGGTAATTGTATTTGTGGTAGCTTTACTTCCAGATTTGACGGGACACCGGTATTTGCATCGCTGTCTTTCGTCACACATGGTTGACGGGGTAGGCTGAGACGTAAATCGATTTTCATCTTGCTTTTACAATCTGTATATATTTCTTCTGACCGTTCGTACCAATCTTCTGAGAAATATGCCATCTTTTCTCGATCTGATTTCCTTGTTTCCACTATTATTTCGAAATGGTTGTCCGTAAATTTTTTCCATAGCTGATCCAAATTTTCTAATTTTGTTTCGATGTATGATGTAGTCAATCTGTCCTTGCCGGTTTTCTTATAGTTTTTAAATGTCTTTTGTATTTGCTGTAATATTTCGTCTTGTTGATTTAAAATATTATCCACCATGATAACCACGTTTTTTCACCACACACAGAAAATTTCTTTATTGTTGCGATCTATTTTTCTAAACGTCAAATTCACTTCTAATAAAATCCGATCATTCGTTCAATTTTTTTTTTTTTTACTATTCCGCTGTCACTATATAGCACTGGCACTGTGTCACTTTACTCACGATTTGTCCATACTTAGTTCTCTATTCCCGGGTTTCGGCACCAGATGTTGCTGCGTAGGATGCTCAAAATAAAACCGCCACTTGCTATTGATAAAACTTTTTTTTTTATTCAACACACTCGAGGGGTTATGTGGTCGGAGAAAAATATTGATTGCGTGATTGAACTACATACAGCGCCATCTCTAATTTCAACACAGTACTACTTCCTTATAAAAATATAATTACTTATTTGTTTTAAACATATTTTATGTTTTGACTGGAGGGATATTTAATTTATTATTTACTTTATATAATTTATGTATTTATTAATTTTTAACTTTATATTTTAATGTTTTAATGTGACTAAACCGTATTAAACAACAACCATAAAACACCCAACCTAAAGCTGTACGAACCGCTACCGGTTGAGAAGAGGTGCCTCGCACCGTAGACGAAATGGTTAGCGGCCAATTGTCAGCACCGATGATTAGAATCGGCTTAGCATCCTCATAGCAGAGGAGGTCGGAAAACAAAGACAAGAGAACCTCTTTGTGCCTAGGAACGCAGGGGACGAACACTTTATTAGGCGGAGCCGGCGTCGACACCGCAGTAGGCGCGAGGGAAAGCGCGCGGTCGCCCACCGCGGCGTACAAGCCGTCGGTGCCGTGTGCGACCACGCGTCCACACCTAGATGCCGGCGCAGAGGGCTTCGTCGCGTTCAAAGGTGCCGCGACGTGATAGGCAGGTCTCGGAGCATATTGCTGCTCATGTCGGAGTCGAAAAGCAGGCGGGGCCGGCGTCGACACCGCAGTAGGCGCGAGGGAAAGCGCGCGGTCGCCCACCGCGGCGTGCAAGCCGTCGGTGCCGTGTGCGACCACGCGTCCGCACCTAGATGCCGGCGCAGAGGGCTTCATAAGGTTCAAAGGCGCCGCAACGTGATAATATTGCAGCTCATGTCGGAGTCGAAAAGCAGGCGGGGCCGGCGTCGACACCGCAGTAGGCGCGAGGGAAAGCGCGTGGTCGCACCAAAATGTTGCGGATAAAATCAGAGAAAAATATAAAAGGTGAAAACATAAACGCCAATTTCGGATGACAACTAATTTATTCTTATAAACAAAACATCAAAAAATATCAAAAACCAATGAGTCGGCAACAGACTTATACGTAATAAAATAGTGTGACAGCGTGGATTTACCTATTAATACGCCGCCTCCGGATACTTTTAAAGAAAAATTAAAAACTAAACATTAAACAGTCGGCTTTTACCCATTCAACGACTATGCTAAAATGACGTTCAGTCAAGACGTTAAACGTTTCATTCAATAACTTGACGAGTTGTCCTTTAGGCATTCAATTAAATTTCGTCATTCAATGAACGCGCTAGTCATTCAATTGAATAGCAGATTCAACCAGATGACTGCGACATATATAGCCTTATTAGCCTGCACAGGTACGTCAGGCCCTGGGTAAAGGTAACTCATCATTACAGCCTATTGCAGTCCACTGCTGGACATAGGCCTCTCCCGTTGCTCGCCACTCAGGGCAAACATCTGGAGGATATGCCCATAATCGCCACCCTGGGCAGGCGGGTTGGCGATCGCAGGACGCAGCATCTCGCTCCGATGACGCTGCTGCCCGTCATCGGCCTGTGGTATTTAGCTACGCCTTCAATTATGATGGTTATACCGCCATCAGTCGGTTGCCAGCGCCTCGTTTGTTGTTCGGCAGGATGCACCACGGGCAGGTGAGATTGGCTTGGAGCGAAAAGATGATAGGCCGCTCCCTTACATCCCAAAATTAAGGTAACTAATGCTTTTGAATCAATAACAATAATAATCTAAGATAGCACGCTGGGCCATATAGCGCCATTTAGCCCCAAAGTAAGCCGAAACTTGTATGGGCATTAGACTACTATTGATAAACTTACTAAGGATATTTTTTGTTTGCCAATTCTTTAAAATCTAGTGGCAACGTTTGTCTCAACACAAACTCAACGGCAACAGAACCGGGTTGAAATCTTTAAATGCGGATTTCAACGGACAATGGGCAGTCTTCTTTCGAACAATATGGAAGCTTTATGATTCGCAAAACAGTATTTATTTATCTGCACAGGAAACGGATACCCTATCATGTCCAACAGTTGTAATGTCCTTGATGCGAGCAGTATTGTTTGTGATCCAGCATCCAGACAATGCGCGGCCGAGGAGGCTGAGAGCTGCGTCATGGAGTAATCTATCGGTTCCGATTTGGCTCCCGGCCAGCCGCGCCGGAGTTATTGCCTGAGGTCAACTTAATATTTAGGGTTTCATGGTGAAAGTGATTACTTGTGTTAGAGGAGAATAATCAACCACTACGCGCAGCACTATTCGCCACGTTCAGGAGTGACCGCACTATCGTTGACAGTTGAAGTTTGACGTTACGGTGACACTGACAGCTGTCATCGAATTCCCGCCGATTATTACTTTTTCGGTCTCTCTGGTTGAATGTGTGTTTGTAATTGGATTGTGTAAATAAATACTTTCAGATTATGATAAAGTCTCTTAATACTTGTAAGTAGACTTCCGAGGGGGATGTAAGGGAACCTATCATCTTTTCGCTCCAAGCCAACCTCAGCTGAATCCTGCTAAATAACAAACGAGACTCTGACAACCGACTGGTGGCAGTATAACCATTACGGTTGAAGGCTATAATAGAAAAGGTGATAGGTCGCTCCCTTACATCCCTAAGACTAGTTATTATTATAAAAAATATTTTTTCACTTCATCATCATATAATTATAGTTCTAGCGTTTTGATTGGCTAGTGGCCTGTCAGTGACCTGTCAGTCACTATTTTCTTAACGCGAATGAACTATAGGCACCGATTAATTACCCTGTATATTCGCTTTCTAAATTGACAAGACTATCAAACTCGGGATTTACCTTTTAGCGAAATTCTCACCAAACGACCTTGATATTTTCGAAATCGAATCGTATGTCTTTTACGTAATCGTACCATGTTTTGTGATGCTTGAGGAAAACGTTGTTAGAGAAGTAAACAAACTGAAAGCAGGAAAAAGACAATCGTAGGTATAATGAGTAGGTAGTCTTGGAAATACTAACGCGTAGAAATAGGTGTGTACTGTTTGCGGGCAAATCGTAATGACGCTTAATAAGCCTAGCACTTTGGGGAAATCTGACAGATACCGCTTGAGGAACAGAAAAGGGGAATGTTATGCTTGTAAACTCGGGTTTGTCCCAATTTCCCGTCGTTCAGAACAGTACTTTTGTAGCTAAGTCAAAACAAAATTTTGCTGTTTATAATAAAATATTAGTGTAATAGATACTCATACATTATAGCTGATGTTATGTATGCTTCTTAATATCAACTGCTTCGTCGTCTTGGTCGTTTCAGAATAATTTCCAAGTATTTCATTCTTTTTATTCCGATTTACAAGCGCGTAAGCTTACTTACTTCTTGTCACTTACTTACACACACAGTGTACCTATAGGTACGTTTGGATGACCTTTTAATAAATAAATAAATTATTATTATTTACTTTAGCCTCGTGCAGTTAGTGTGAATAGGCGGGTGGATGTCGACGATCCGGACTAATTCGGCAAATTTGGCCATGAGACTGTTTTTGGTGCTAACTCGCTGAGCTTAAGTTGGCCAAACTTATTATTGGGGCAATAACAATTAGTGCATCGGCAAATGTTTGTTGTTCCGCTGTCGAGGCGCTGTGTAGACAACTAATAGTTGTTTCCCGTACATAATGGTGATGGGTCGCTCCCTTACATAATGGGGGATGTAAGGGAGCGACCCATCACCTTCTCGCTCCAAGCCAACCTCACCTGCACGTGGTGCATCCTGCCGAATAACAGACGAGGCGCTGGCAACCGACTGGTGGCGGTATAACCATCACAATTGAAAGCGTGGCTAAATACCACAGACCGATGACGGGCAGCAGCGTCACCGGACCGAGAAGCTACGCCCTGCGATCGCCAACCCGCCTGCCCAGCGTGGCGATTATGGGTATATCCTCCAGATGTTTGCCCTAAGTGGCGAACAACTGGAGAGGTCTATGTCCAGCAGTGGACTGCGATAGGCTGATGATGTACATAATGGCGCCCCGTGAGGCAAATTCATGGACCTAAGTGTTGCCATTCACTTCTTCAATACTGAAGGGATGATAGTTTTGTCTTTGCTTACAAAAGCTTAAGTCTGCCTCACTAACACTACACAACTTTTTGTTTTAAAGAGGGGAATTAATTAGGCACTTTCATGCCGATTACTTAGAGAGCGAAACCCTGTCTGCGAGTGGGCAACTTTCAGGGATTCGCTTAAGACGCTTGCCTTGGCCAGCCGCAGATGAGCAGTGGTTCAGGGAGAGCAGGTAAGGTGCCTCTAACCCCGGCTCTTATGCGCTAAAAGTCACGCTACAGTTTGTCGTTCATTCGACATTCAGTTAGCGGCTGATACGACACGCAGAGGTTAGCGGATATTCAATCGTTCACTGTGAGCCAGGACTTAAAATGATAAATATTTTAATCGCATTGTCATTGCAGTGTCATTGTTGATTTTGTTATCAAACAATAAGTTAATCTGTATTTTTTGATACATTTTAAGGTTATAGCAACGTTACGCATTTACGATAAAAGGCCATCACGTGACCTTTTGCGCTTCAACATCAAGGAAAATCAAGTTAAAAACAATAGTTTGTTTATCGAGCGATTACGGGCGGGGAAACCCGAGTGGGTGTGCGCGCGGGTGCGCGGGCGCAGACCGGGCGAGAACCGTTGCCTACAGGGGCACAATTATGCAATACTCGTAAGTGCAACGTCTTTGAGGTGTGAACTTAAAGTAAAAAAATAAATGTTTTATGTTTTTTTTCGTGTTTTTTTAGGTTTCTGGATGTAGAATAGGACCACTCATCTTATAGCGTGGGTGTCGTAGAAGACTATAGAAGAGAAAACTGACAGTGGCTTTTACCTGGGTACAAATAAAACGTACTGCGTTCGTCAACCCGCCTGCCAAGCGTGGTGACTGAGGCAAATCCCCCAAATGACAAGTTATTGGGGGAGGCCTATGTCCAGCAGTGGACGTTTTGTAGGCTGATAATAATGACAGACATTCGACATAATCGGTTCCTAAATTAAATAAATATGTATAGGTGCCTACACCTGTACATTTTATTACACAAAGTCCTATAAACGTGGTTAAAAGAAAATCCTTTCTTCACGATAGGCAACGGCATAGCTGTGCCCCTAGCATTGCTGACGTCCATGGTTAACATTAAGCCAGGTTGCATCGTATGCCCTCTGAGCCTCTCCTTCGTGCCCCGAGTGGTGAGTGCGGGGGCGCGATCCACTCATAGAGGCGTAACGGTGTGGTGGGTGCAGCCACACCGTTGCACGAGGTCCGCCGATGCTCCCCGAAAGCCGGGGGTAGGGATATCTGCCCTCCCCGGAATAGGAGTGCCGGCCGCTTGTCATCTGCGGCTGGCCAGGGCATGCAGGGATGCTGCCCACTGGCGACACAGGAGGGTTTAGTGGGTATACCCTCCCATTTCGGGAGGTGTGAGTCCCACACACCGTGGTGTGTCACCATCATGCCACCTCCCCCGGAGGTGCCTAATGCATTCCCCTCTAGAAAAAAAAGGTTGGCTGCACGTCAGCCATCAACAGCAATAAAAAAATGGTATACCTACAACATTCTGTTGACTGTCACCATTTATTTGATTAATTTTAACGTGCTATTTGTAATAACTTAAAGAGCTGGGGAAATGGTAATTTCAAACATTAGTGGTCTGTGTAAATTACCTTTGGTATTTCCGTACTTTGTTTTGTATTTGTGGTAAGGTAATTTTACCTACTTTGATTATTAGAATAATCACTAGTTAGTATTTGACATGTGTTTTTCATTATAATTGGATTTTAATGATCTATTTCTTTGTAACTCAACATTATCTACTGATTTGTGAGTTCCCCAATATTGTTAATTAGTTTATTATTATAAGTTTGACTAATGGTAATTTGTTAGTGATCCTGTCTTAAGTGCCATGTTAGTGATTTATCGAACCCATACATTCATGTCATGAAGAATTGGATTCCGCGTCTGGGTGTTAATTGTGTTCTGGATTTATATTAATCGCTCCTTAGGGATGAAACCTGAATACCTGTATGTAAACGTATTTATGTATGTGTACGTATTCTTAATGTTTAATGTTATTAACCTTGCAGTGCAGCACACTACCTACATTTTTATTTCTGCTTAGCCCAATGATTGACTGGTAGAGAATGCCTATGCGGCATTAAGTCCGCCTTTACACTGTTTTAATTGTGCAATAAAGATTAAATAAATAAATAAACCAACTTAGTTGTTCTATTATTATTTGGCCAGCGTAGTTAACTAAAGCCTTGTCCTCCTAGTTTATAGTGGGCTCAAACAGTGCGACCAGGATTTGTTGAATAGTTATATAATAGACTAGCTGTGCTCGCGACTTCGTCCGCGTGGAATAGTTATTTTTTCCCCGTTTTTTTTTTTACATTTTCCATTATTTCTTCGCTCCTAATAGTTGCAGTGTGATGTTATATAGCCTAAAGCCTTCCTCGATAAATGATCTATTCAACACAAAAAGAATTTTTTAATTCGGACCAACTACTGGTCCTGAGTGAGATTAGCGCGTTTAAACAAACAAACAAACTCTTCAGCTTTATAATATTAGTTAAGATAGTTAATAATAATAATAAAAATAAGCCCCCTAAAGTCTAACCTTACGTCCGAGCTTGACCACCTAAGCCACGTGGGGGGCGGACACCTGCAACCAACTTACTATGCAGGTGACCAACAGGGCAATAGCAAAACCCTAATGGAGATTATGAGTAATAGAAGTTATAATTTGCGGCCGCTGCCCGGGGGTCGCCGGGGCGCATCTGGAGCCGGTGCTGGATGCTCCAGCATACGATCCATCGGCGATGAGGGGTTGAACAGGCGGGCCCCCATCGAACAATATATGACAGCCGATCAATCATCCCGCTCAATATCACCTGAATCTCTCTTCCCTTCATTACCCTCTTCACCAGCCTCCTATCTGAGTACTCCGACAGACGTATGTCTGTCCCCAACTGCGTCTACCACCGAATCGTTATCAACACCGTTTGCGGATGTTGTGCAGCAGGCACCTGTCGCCGATCAAACTGCACCCGCTGCAAAGGGTCAACGTGCACGCAAGAAATAGTCTAAAGACATTAATATAGGTATTCATCTTGCGCACATATTTCTTGATTACTAATTTAGAGTCCGACACTAAAAACTATCTTACCGAACTACATGCAAAATTCACACAAACATTTCCCGAAATGCAAACTAATAAACAAAGACTTGGATGTCAACGAAGAGCAATAGTTAATAATAACCTACTTAGTACTGATGAAATAAACGAAATCCGAACAGAAATACAAGCACAAATTGAGAAAGAGGGCACATTCCAAACAAATTATAGACAAAATTCACAGCAGAGAATGAGATGGAGCGATAGAATCAACGAAACAATAATTCGCGGTTATTTGACTATAACAGATCTCGAAGCCAATATAACAGCTTACAGACCTGCGTTACATGTATACGTTACATCACGACACCCTGAAATAGGACACGTTTCTGAACAACGCATCGCTGATCAGCGACGAGCCATCATTAATAATAAGATGCTATCCGAGGAGCGAATACAGAAAATACGCGACGAAGTAGCTAATCAGTTACACAACAACACGTTTAGAGTGCAGATACGAATGACCAAATCTCATCAAACAGGGCTAGTGACCAAATAACCCAATCATCACATCTTGACACACTCAATCCCTTACTTACACAAAATAGTTTACTAACACATGACTCTTATACTGAACATCATACTCAAAATTACCACGAACTTGCTAACCCCCCAGATACATCACAAACAGCGCCTGAAGAAGAGGTATCAACCAAACACAAACATATAGAAACTACTTTCCTTGATGCACTTGAAAAATTCAAAGACACCGACCCAACATTAAAGCCATTTATACCCAAACAAAAGACATCAAAACAGTTAGCACAAATAGTAAATTTCATCAATGCATCACTATTTTCAAAATACTTAAAAGAAAGTGATGATTTTCACACATTTCATAATAATAAGATAATATACTGTGCAGCATACACTGCTGCAATACACAATGGGTCTAAGATATTACCATGTGACACAAATACCAATTATACACAAAACAACGGCAACAAAATACCAATATGGCAAGTCCGCCTTCAACGCAGGATAGACAAATTACGAACAAACATAAATAAATAAATTATTTTTGAAAATAGTATGTCGGATGTGCACATGCGGCATTGTTTTACCAAGACCTAGCTAACGTATGTGCACATGTATCATTATTTTACGAAGTACCCCATGGTACATGTAACTATATGTCATTTTTCTACAGAAAAAAAGTCAACAGTATTAGGTCGTATGTGCATTAATCAGGAAATTGTTTAGTTATTTTACACATCTCTATCTCATTATAACTTAATCCTGCCTAACAAAGCACGTCTGGGTTCACAATAACCTACGTTAATCTAAAAAAACCGGCCAAGTGCGAGTCGGACTCGCGCACGTAGGGTTCCGTACCACTGATTGAATGAAAAAATTAGGTAATTTGATTTATGACGTTAAAAAAAAACTACTGTCTAGATTTCATTCAAACCAAATTTCGTTAGTAGTTTTTATAGTAATACACATCATATATTTTTTTCAGTTTTATCATGCCCATATTTTAGAAGTTACGGGGGGGGGGGACACACATTTTACCACTTTGGAAGAGTCTCTCGCGCAAACTATTCAGTTTAGAAAAAAATGTTGTTAGAAACCTCAACATCATTTTCAAATACCTATCGATAGATACCCCACACGTATGGGTTTGATGAAAAAAAAATTTTTGAGTTTCAGTTCCATGTATGGGGAACCCCAAAAATTTTGGATTTTTTTCTGATTTTGCTTTAAAATCTTAATGCGGTTAACAGAATACATCTACGTTATAAATTTTAATAATGTAGCTTTTATAGTTTCGGAATAAACTGGCTGTGACATACGGACGGACAGACAGACAGACAGACAGACAGACAGACAGACAGACAGACAGACAGACAGACAGACAGACAGACAGACAGACAGACAGACAGACATGACGAATCTATAAGGGTCCCGTTTTTGCCATTTTGGCTACGGAACCCTAAAAAGACGAAGGACTTGTAAGTTTGTATGTCTGGAACTTTATGGATAGTAGGTAATTGTAAATTTAAAAAATACAATATCTGAGAATATAACATTTTCTGTATTATAATCTTCCTAATTTATATACCTGCATGTGTAAAAACCAATATATACATTTTTTTATCTTGCTCATACATTGAAATCTTCATTAAGTACAATATAATGCTATCACAGATGCAGATAACAGCCCTTGAAGCACAGCACTTTTGAACTAAATCACAATTTCATTATGTACTCTCTTTTCAATATAAAATTACATCCCAGCTTTTCAAAAACTCACCATCGACGTCAATTCTTAACATTCTTCAAGACGAAGTTAATGTACCCAGGCACACTCTGAGCATTTCAGTTGTGGAGATTTTTGTAATGGCTAACTTTGTGCTAAACATGATCAGCATATGAGTTTTAAAACACAACATCTCTGTCCCAAAAACGTATTGCCTCTAATCCCACTAATATTATAAACGCGAAAGTTTGTTTGGATGGATAGATAGATGGATGGATAGATGGATGGATGTTTGTTCCCTTTTCACGCAAAAACTACTGAACAGATTTTAGTGAAACTTTACACGAATATTCTTTATGCATCAGATTAACATATAGGCTATAAATTACAATGATTTATCAATTTTTTCATTCAGAATTTCGGGAAAATATGTTACGGAATGATTAAGAACTTTTTGAATACACCATAGATACTGTCATTTCTTGACTTTGTCAGCGAAATTATCAATTTGACATGACAGGTACTGATATCGAGGTAGGCAAATACGGAAATTCGCCACTTATAAGTACAAATAATTGTGAATTAAAATTGTGCGGCTTATTTTCGGAATGAAATTCTTCGGAAAATACTATATGCAAACTGCTATAACTGAAAAGACGACCAACGTAAAGGGATAACGACCGGCGTTGTCTACTAGAATATTGCTCAGTTTCAGAGGCACCTCATTCAGCAACAAATTGGAACAAACTTTCAGAATTGTGTACAGTCAAAACAGATCTAGCATAACCCGTAAAGAAGGCGATCTGCATCGGATAATGAATCACAGTGACCAAGAACCAAAAACCTTACTGCAATCTCAGAAGGCTCACAACGGGCCACATGTTGGATGCGACGAAACTGCGATCAGTGTGCTTAATAAATATTTTTCTAATCCAAATTGTAATTTCTGTCCTCAATATACTAATATTATAACATTTCAGCCTAATAAAATCGTTTTAATTACGCATGTCGGAAGAAAATAACGCTTTGAAGTAAGTTAAGATTCATACACCGGCCAAGTGGTCGCTTTTTGGTCGGCGTGATACTTAAAACCTGTGTACTACACTACACTGTGTGTAACATATTTTATTGTACATAGTTAGGTACCACCTAATAATTAAAAAAATCTTAATTTTATCGGTAAATAATTTTCACAGCATATTCTTAGGGATGCTCAGTATGACATAAAGAAAAATCGAATAAAAGATACTTAGTATTTTTAGCGTGGCTTCTCAAAATATGTTCATACACAGGATATCCAGGTTCTGCTTTAGCTGTAGGTATAGATATAAGATTTATTAAACGCACTTATTTTCCAAAAAGTACAAAATAAGTATCTGTATTTCTATATTGTATGGGAGTGACCTATCACCTTTTCACTCCAAGCCTTCCTCACCTGCCCGTGGTGCATCCTGCCGACCAACAAACGAGGCTCTGGCAAACTGACTGGTGGTGGTAAAACCATAACGATGGAAGGCGTAGCTAGATATCACAGGCCTATGATGGGCAGCAGCGTGACCGGAGCGAGAAGCTACGCCCTGCGATCGCCAACCCGATTATACCCATAATATCCACCAGATGTTTGCCCTAGGTGACGAGCAACTGAAGAGGCCTGTGTCCAGCAGTGGACTGTAATAGGCTGATGATGATGATGATTTCTATGTTAATCAATTTTAAACGTATCGCGCCGGCGCCAGCCCTCTCCTGGCCGAAAATCGGCCACAATGACCATTCTCCAAGCAGACCGGGCAAGTACGCACGAGATATTGAAGTGTACATGTTTATGCCCATACACAAGTGCATTACGTGCGGTTGCTCTGTTTGAAATAATGAGAATTCATAGTAGTAACTAGATACGTAGGTAAGCTCCATTTTCGATACCAAAAAAAGACTAATTGACTCAAAAAAAGTACGGACGCGACATAACTATCTGATGACTGCTGACCCCAGTGGCGCATTATATCGGTTCCCGGTAGGATTCAATGTAGAAACTTTTTTTAGATAACTCGAATAATTCAGGAAGACGTCGCTCTGGATAAGTCATCACCAGAACTTACAGTTAAGAGAACCATAGCTTAAGACCAGGTGATTCCTGAACAATGGGCCGCGGCTTCCAATGGCCAACCAGAGGCCAACATTATGTACCTACATTGTGTTTGTCCTGTGTCAACCTATGTTCAGATTTCTCAGCACTCAAATCGAATACCTATATCTTCATCATCTTTTGAGCATCCATTCGTAAGCGCGTGTGATAAAATAAGAGACAAAGACGCGTACGTACATGATTTATTGACAGAGTAAGCTCTTCATGACAAACCGATGTTCACGCAGGCAAAGCCGCGGGCAGCAGCTAGTAAAATATAAAACGAAACTACGTTAGTAAAACATTACGAGGATATTTGCTCAGGCCCATCAACATTTAATTCCGCTACCAGATACACCTTCAGCAGCTACATCTGTTACGCCAATTCCTTCAAAAGGCAACGAAAATAACACTCCTATGCTTCCCTCGGGTGGTAAAAATGATCAAGACGTGGTCTGTTCATGCTGTTATGAATGATAGCGACCAACCCGACTATGAAAATAGCACTACCGACGGTACAAACGAAACAAGCCTGAGAGGAGAAATAGGGCCGTGAAAGGCATTGGAGTAACAAATGTAGCTGCTATATCTGGCGGAAATATGATGATGATGGTCTCCACGACGTATCTGTCGACGGCGAACCTTGTAATTCAATAGAATTCCATTGAAAATCGTAATATAGACTCTTGCAAGGTTCATCTGCGCTTAAATTTATTTCAAGTTTACAAACAGTTGCTATGATGAAAGCCCACTCTCTCCTCTCAAGCCATCAGGATTCGGTAGACCAGTTTCCTGATACGACCGGTGGTAACTTGGAGATGCAGTGACAGTGTAATTGTGTCTCTTGTTTGCCGATGATCTGAAGATATGCTTGGGAATTAAAAGTGAATCTGACGCCCTAGCTTTACAGAGAGATATTGATTCTGTCTATAAATGGAGTCAAGACAATAATCTCCCCTTTAATACTTCTAAATGCAAGGTCATCACATTTTCACGTAAATCAAAACCTGCATTATATAATTATAATTTATCTGACGCTCCTCTGGAAAGAGTATATGACATTAAAGATTTAGGCTTAATATTGGACAATAAATTAGATTTTCACGCTCACATAATAAGTACCTGTAAAAGGGCACATAGGATGTTGGGTTTTGTTATAAGAACGGCATCTCAGTTTGACAATACAATGGTTGCAAAAGTACTCTTTTCTGCATACGTTCGCAGCAAGCTTGACTATGGGGCGATTATTTGGAGTCCCTATGAGGCCAAATATGTACTAATGGTTGAAAGAGTGCAACGTAAATTTGCAAGATGGCTATATAAAAAAATGTACGGATACTATCCATATTTATACCCGTCACTATTCGTTTCGGGAATGGTAGAAATGGAGACTTTGGTACTGAGAAGAGCTGTGCAGGCAATGGTACATTATCTTTCCATAATACGCAATAGGATTGATAGTCCACGCATATTGGGGGAATTCTACATGATCGTCCCCACAATCTCGTGTGACGCGGCGGGACTAGTAGCACTTAGGAGGTTTGGTTCATAGCAGGACCTCGCGTATCAAAATTTGGCGAGATTAATCGCGTCGCGAAGTTCCAAAATATCACATATCATCGAACATTTTTTCTATCAACTGAACTTAAGTGCAATTGAGTCAGTTCGTAGTGACCAGTGACTAGTTGTGCGATAGTGGCTAGCACTGCCACGCCGGATATCATCGTTCACAATCACTAGCTACGTGTCATCATCATCACTCTGCGGGCGGGCAAGCTCGCAGCGTCGCAGCGAAGGGTAACTGATCCTGACTGTGTGTACAAGTATCAACAGAAATCAAGTAAGACTGTTTCATTTATTATTATCAATCAACTCTATTCATCATGGAGAAACTTATTGCACGTCAAGCAGAACTTTACGAGAATCTCAAGCAGTTACAGCTAAACTTTAAAAAGGATTCGGATAGTCGTAAAACTCCAGAGTATCTCCAAGAGAGATTGAGCAGACTAAGCAACCTTTGGTCTGAATTTGAGCATAATAATTCGGCACTCGCTGAGTATAAAACTATCGCGAGTACCGAGCCTTATTTTTCAAAGGATATTTTCGATTCAGCAGCTAACATTTATCAAGTTACTTTGAACTTAATCACATCATGTTCACCAGAATTTAAGCAACAAAGTTTAGATCCTAAGTCAAGTGGGTCTCAGCAAAGCGGGCAAGATCAGAAGAATAAATCAGATAAGAGCACTGTTCCTAGTGGTCAATTAGACGAATTTCTATTAGAGCAGAGAACTAATTTTAGAGCATTACGTCGACTTATCAACAGCATAGACATTGAAGACTTGACAGAAAAATGGGAGCTAGAAGACGAGTTACGAAACCTAAAAACTCGTTGGGACGCAATAGATCACTTACATCTAAAAATAGATAACATATTGCAAGGTGGAGATTTAAATTACGAAGATGAGTTTTTCACCTACGAATCTTCTTACAAGCGAATAAAAAGAGCTATCAATCAAAAAATTGTCTCTACAGCTCACGTTCATCAGGTGACACCACAAATTGAAATTCCTACTTTTACCGGAAAATATACAGCATGGCCTACATTTTTTGACCTTTTTACCGAGACGATACACAACAATAATTCTCTCAGCAAGGCGCAGAAGATGCAACATCTGAAGGGAAAAATCAAGGGAGAAGCCGAGCGCCTTATACAGCACTAGCTTTTGCCCGCGACTTCGTCCGCGTGTTTAAATTTATACATACAAAAGTTTTTTCCCGCTAACTCCCGTTCCCGTGGGAATTTCTCAAAATACAGCCATAACTAAACTTTATATTTACTAAGGTACCTGCATGCCAAATTTCAAGCGTCTAACTTAAGCGGTTTAGATTTTTCATACAAAAGGATTTTCCCGCTAATTCCCGTTCCCGTGGGAATTTCGGGAATTCCTTTCTTAGTGCACCCCTACGGTACCTAAGCTACGTCCCTTCCAAATTTCAAGTGCCTACGTTTAGCCGTTTGGGCTGTGCGTTGATATGTCAGTCAGTCAGTCAGTCAGTCAGTCAGTCAGTTTCTCCTTTTATATATATAATATAGAAGATTTGAACATATCAGCAGAAAATTACGACACGGCTTGGGATATTTTGACACACCGGTATAATAATCCCCAGGTCCTATTTACAAAGCAGATAGAGACTTTTCTGAATCAATCAAATATTCAGAAACAAACATCATTTGAGATCAAAAGGTTATACGACACCAGCATGGAAACCCTACACGCTATCCACAATTTGGGTGTGGATACGAATACTTGGGACCCGATTCTTGTCCATATATTATCAAAAAAGCTAGATCATGAAACATACTGCGATTACAAAGAGTCTCGCAAAAACCCACGCGAGTTACCAGCATTGGATGAGTTTATGCAATTCCTAGAAAATAAATTCACGGCGTTAGAGCCAATTCATAAGCGCGAATCATCGTCATCTCATCAAATCAGGCCTGTCTATAATCAAGGACGACAAACTTTCATCAAACCTCAGCCTAATTATTATCAAGGCAAATATCAGCAAAGGACACCATATCAAGCTATTGCTACGACTCATATCAAATGTCCTTTATGTACTCAAGATCATGACTTGTTCAGATGCAAGAAATTTTTAGGCATGACGCCAGATATCAAATTAAAAACCGTATCAAGATTGCGATTCTGTCAAAATTGCCTGTACAATCATTTTAACAATGAATGTTTTTCATCGAAACGGTGTAAAGAATGCAGCGGTGAGCATAACACATTGCTACATGATGCATATGCGCGCGCTCCGGTATCAAATTCGATGAACTTTAGCATGCCGCCGCTTCAATCGTCGCCGCAACTTAGTCATAATTCAGCGAAATCACACACTGAGCATAAGCCACACAATGTGAATTATGTCGCAAGTAATGACGAGGAAATTTTACTTACCACGGTACAGCTTAACGTCAAATCAGCAGATGGAAATTTCATCACATTGCGTTGTCTCCTAGATCAAGGTTCTCAAATATCACTAATATCAGAAAGGGCGGCGCAAACCCTAGGTCTTAAGCGGCATCAATACTCAGCATCTATATCAGGGATAGGCAACGGTTGTAAGCAGAGCAAGGGTCTTGTAACGTTGGAGTGCCAATCAATTTACAACGACTATGACTTTTCAACGCAAGCATTGGTAGTTACGAAGGTTATCAGCAATCTACCTAGTACTTCGTTCAACAAGCAAGCATGGCCACATATCCAGAATATCAATCTGGCAGATCCAGAGTATAACATATCACGTCCCGTAGACCTACTTTTGGACGCCAATGTCTACTCCAATATCATCATGAGTGGTCTTATCAAAGGTGCACAAGAGGTTCCAATTGCACAACAGACTAAGCTAGGGTGGATCCTGTCGGGAAACGTGAAGAAATCATTTAACTGTCACGTGGTTATCAATAATTTAAACGACATATCTAAATACTGGGAGAAGGAGGACGTCACCACATCTGATGCTTCTGCTCTCAGTAGGGAAGATCAATACTGTAAGGATCTATATGTGAAAACCACGAGGAGGCTGGAAAGTGGAAACTACGAGGTAGCCACATTCAATCCCACGGACGTCCCAGACGTCAAATATCAACAGCCTACCTTAGAAGCAAAAAAGGCCAGTGTGTGTACGGCCTTAGATCAGAAAGAAATATCAATCATATCAGAATTATTACATAAACATAACTCTATCACACGAGCGGCGAAAACAATCGCTTGGATATCGCGTTTCATTGCGCGCGCTCGAGGCCAGCAGAATGCTGAGTCGACGAATACACTGTCGTCATCAGAAGTAAACAATGCACTTTACACAATCATTAGAGAAACACAAGGAAATGATTTTAAAGACGACATAAATAACTTAAAATCAAAAGGTAAAGTTCAGACAAGCAGCAGATTATCAACTTTAAATCCGTTTTTGGATAAAAATGGCCTACTAAGAGTCGGCGGTCGATTACCAAACTCGAATGTATCAGGGAAAATGAAAATCCCATTATCATATCGGCCAAGGTTGCACCCTTAAGGGTGATTCTTTCTCGATATATGCTCATAACAGATTTCACAACAAAATCAGCATCGACGACGAGATAAGTGTTCCACAAATATCACCTTTAAATAAACTGCTCAATATGTCTATCCAGCTCGACTATCCAGCACTAGAAAGCAATAATTATCATTACGAACAGATCAAGGACGAATTGGAAACAATAAAGAAATCACAGTCAGGTCAGTTTACTATACATGACGTACATCACTACTCTGTTTCTTACGTCATCATTTTCGTCATTCTGGTCGTCGGGTGTATCTTTGTATATGCAAAGACAAGGTGCAGACGTGCAGCGCGTCGCGCCCAGCAGCAGGCAGGGGAGCAGGAGGGGGAGCCCCTCCGCCCCCGCAGGGCGAGCATCAGTGATAGTGAAGTGGCGGATATAGCATGCAATCGCGGCGTGCTAAGTGTTAATCAGGGCACCTCCCCGATGGTGTCCCGGCCAGTGCGGTTCCTAGTGCCCAGTGAGAGTGTAGTGCTAGACGCATAAGTTCATTAGATTAGGAGCATTAGATTTAATCAAATTTGTTTCACCTTTGTATCACGTAAAATCATTTTATATCATTTAGCACATAGCAATCATCATTTGAGTTTATTATTTTTTTTTTTTTCATTTATTTTGGCACAAACAGTCATTACAATGCAACATTATATTAAAGTCTTAACATACAAAAAGACAAAACAGTGCCGAGACTTAACTTTAGGTATAATTTTACCACAGTGAGCTTGTTTGCAAATCATTGCATAATGCTGATTGAAACAGGAAACATGTCGAAATCAAAACCGTTAGAACAGTGCAGAAGTTAGAGAAACAATTATTATTATGCAACATGGGAGTTAAATAACAATACAATACATATTTAAGTATTATTATTTATACAATTTTTCATAAATTTGGCGTTTAAACGTTCCAAGTGGAGTATGAAAGAGATCAAGTTCAGTGAATTCTTTGTTTAGCATATTAAGACAGCGATGAAAAAAGTTATTTCGAGTGTATTTCTTCTTGAAACGGGGCGGTACAAAAACATTCACAGTGCGAGACGAACGGAGAGGAAGACGGACTTTTGCTTGGAAATTAACTCTTGACAACAGAGACGGGGAGTCAATTTTATTATTTAAAAGTTTGTACAGGAATATTAAGTCAAATTGTTTGCGACGATTACTCAGTGATAACAGACGATGACAGGAGAGTGATTCTGCGTATGACTCTTGTTTACAGTTACGATAATTTAAAATTTTAATAAATTTCCGCTGGACCCTTTCAATTCTGCTGACGTGACATTCAAAGTGCGGATGCCAAACAACACAAGCGAAGTCAAGTATTGATCTTACAAATGAATAGTATAAGATTTTTAGCGTTGTGACTCTTTTAAAGGGTTTGCTCACCCTATTAATGAAACCCAAACTTCTAAAAGCACGGCCGATTATAGAATCTACATGGTTATCGAAAGTAACTTTACTATCCATAATGATTCCAAGGTCGCGAATGGTATCGACACGTTTAAGAAAAGAGTTATCCAATTTGTAATTTAAATAAGATGGGTGCACGTTTACGAGTATATGTTATAACCGAGCATTTGTCAATATTGAGATATAGCTGGTTATTGTCGCAATATCTAGAAAGTGAGTCAATGTCTCTTTGTAGCCTAAGACAGTCGTCATTAGTTGATATGCATCTATATATTTTTGTGTCGTCAGCATATAGGAGATGATGTGTGTCTTTGAGGTGGTCACCTATATCATTAATATAAAGGGAAAACAGCACAGGACCCAAATGTGACCCCTGGGGTACCCCGGAAGGGACATGAAGATACCGAGAGCGATAGCCTTTGAGACAGACTGCCTGACTACGATTGCGAATGTATGAATCTATCCATCTAAGCAGATTACCGTGTATACCCATTTTTGAGAGCTTATCAATTAGCAAATTATGATTTATCTTGTCAAATGCTTTAGAAAAATCGGTATACACGGCGTCCACCTGAGCATCAGAGTCCATAGCCCTCAACAGATAATCGGTGAATGTAACCATATTGGTTTCAACAGAGCGTGATTTAATGAAACCATGTTGTGTTTGGGTTATGTGATTTTTAACGACGTTACAAAGTTGTGAGGTTACGATTTTCTCAAGTAATTTTCCGAAAATACATAATTTAGAAATGGGTCTATATTGCGTTATCTCATTTATTTCCTTATTTTTTGGGATGGGTGTTACCAAAGCTTTCTTCCACATGGTTGGAAAAATACCAGTGTCAATTGTTTTTTTGAATATTGTAAAGATAGGAGAGACTAATTCTTCAGAGCAGCGAGAAATTAGAACAGGATGAATCTCGTCAGAGCCTGCGCCCTTGTTAATGTTAACGTTTTTTAAGGCATTGTGAATAACTTTTCTGTCCAAATATATAGTCCCTATGTCGACGCTAGGCTGAGCAATACTGAAATGGGAAGTATGATTACTACGGGTAACAGTATTAACAAAAACTGAGTGAAAATATTCATTAAAGGCTTCGCAAATTTTGCTGCCCTCGGATAAGACCGCTCCATTGTACAACATATTGTGTGGTATCTCACAAGCTTGTTTTTTTGATTTAACATACGTCCAGAAGAAACGGGGATTTTCTTTAATTTTTTCTTCAGAATAATTGTTATAGCTAGAATAACATTCGGCTTCTAATTTTCGCAGTCTTTTTCTGAGGGTGGCAAAGGTATTATAATCTTTTAGGTTACCGTAAACTTTCCATTTCTTATGATATTTACTTTTTTCATTTTTAAGTTTTATTAGCGGCCGAGTGTACCAGGGAGGATATTTCTGAGTGCTAGTGACTGTGCGCGTAGGTACATATTTTGTTATAATTTCATCGAGTATATTATAAAAATATTTAACCATTGTGTCCACATTTTCCATAGGTGATAGAACATTTGACCAATCTATCGAATTAAGCTCTGATTTAATAGCTGTAAAATCCGACTTAAAAAACATCTTTTTAATGTAGTGGTTGTTAGGAAGAGGTGTGGGAAAGTTTAATGATAGCTGAATATTTAAAGCCTTATGGTGACGGTCTTCAGGGACCAATGGGAATTCGGAAGACTCAATGTTGCAATATTCACTACAAAAAACCAAGTCCAGGAGTCGGTTATTTATATTGTACTCTAAGTTGTACTGAGAAAGAGAGGATAAATTCATAAAATCTTTGGTTAGAGATACGAGAGGGCAAGTATTAATTTTAATATTTAAGCTGTTAATTGTACTGTCGCGATACCATTCAGCTTTTGTAACATTCAGGTCTCCCAGTACTAAGTATGTGTCAGTTGGTCTCGTCTGAATAACATTTAGTATATCATCATAAAATGAGGATAGCGTAATTTCATGATTTGCGCCGTGTGGAATATACGAGCATACAATAACGAGACTCGGATGGCCGGCTACAGTGGCGGCGGCGGCGCGCGAGACGCGAGAGGGGTCGCGTAGCCGCACACTCACCCACAGCTCCTCAGAATGAGCCGAGCGCCCGCGCAGCGCGCCGCCCGCGCCCGTGGGGCCCGTCCGGCGCGCGCACAGCTCGCGGCGCACGGCCACCACTACACCCCCCGCGAACGAGGCCACAGGCTTCGGGGTTGCGATCACATCTGAATACGTCATATGAGTTATCGAAATATTCTGCACTATAAAATGAGAATTTATATATCATATTATCACACCCTCTATTTTCTTTTCGTTTGGTGGCCAAGATGTACGAGTCATCGTACATGGTAGCAGTGTAAAGCCGCCTTTACTTTATCATTTTGTTAGCATAGCATTTTTATAAGTATCAATCAATAAATCAGTGTATTACCGACACTCGAACGGAGCGGTTTGATTCTATCATCCCTTAAACCCTCTTATCATCATATCATACCAAAAGTGTGGGCATTACCCCAACACACTCATTATCCGGTAACACTGACGCGACTAACATTACGGCGCCGCACAGTGGGCTGAAAATCGACTTTCATAGACATAGGGATATCAACTTAGGAGTGTCGCTTTTTTTGTTGGGAACTGCTTCTACCAACTATTTCCATGCTCTAAAAAGTCGAAAAAGTTAATTTGGGGTATAAACTAACGAGTTATAATTCTTTTGCGAAAATTTTGTATGAAACTCTTATGAAAAATACGATTTTCTTTGGAACTGCAAGTCAAACCGTAATATCCTTACAGGGGGTCATAATACTAATTATTTATGATTTTTTGACATACCGCACATAACGGTCACGACTGCAGAATTTTTTTAAAAAATTCAGAAAAAATAATACTTTTTTTATTTCGAAAAATGATTCATTTTATTCATCAAGTCAACAAACTAAGTTCTAATTAGCTACTATTATCTTCCTAACCTAATTAAGGACTAGTATTCAACAATGCAAATCATAATTATAACCTTATTTTGAAAAGTAAGTAGGTAATTAGCATTATGAGTTCCAGGAAATCTTACCATCATTAAGGGCTTTCACTAGGAAAACTAATTACACAAATTGTTAGTGAGGGTAATTAAGAATAAATCATTTACTAATAACCTGCATTTTTTTATTTTTGGAGACATATAAATAAACTATTTTTCACTTAATAGTTCAGTTTATTCCAAACTTTCGGACTACTACTATTACTCCGCGACCGTGAAATACTTGCAATGGAAAGTCTACGTACGAATTTAGACTTGTTTGTGATTCTAAGAGGTGAAGGTACTTCGTTTCATCATGAAGTGTTATTCAAAGCAGTAGTAGATCGCCTAGGTGATCAAATTACTGAAGAAGATCGTGTGACACTGGACGAGTTTTGTCGAAGATTTGCACGAGCTGCTTCACAAAGATGGCAGAAATCTCATCGTATTCTTGATACATTTAGAAAAGAGTATGAAAACTGGCTCCAAGCTGATGTAGATTGGCCGAATTGTGTGTCTAGAAGTTTCGTTTTGCCGCAATCGACTGAAGAAGAATACCAAGGATTTAGCGGACGTGTGATCAGTCCAGAACCATCGACATCTTCTACTGGTACTATGACAAAAAAACCTAGAAAAGCATTCGAGGATCTAGGTAGTAAGCAAAAGAAGAGAAGGTCTGACGATTACAAGGGCAAAGAGTCAACTGAAATGGCATATTCAGCTGCATTACTTTTAAAAGAAGATGGTCGTGAAGATATTGCATCTGTCATTGAATATATGCTGAAAAATCCTGAAGCATCTGCGAAAATTAAGGAAAATCTTAAGAAGTCAGTTCAAATTACTACCTTTACTCCAGAAAAGGCGCTAGGTTTGCTCCTTTCGTTAAAACTATCTAAGTGGCAATACATCACCCTGCGAGAGATAACCATCCGGGAAGGTGCAAAAGATGTTTACCCATCTTATTACAAAGTGCAACAAGCAAAGCAACAATGTTATCCTTCGAAGCATTCGGTGACTATAACGGATTCATCAGCAAGAATTACGCTTCAAGCATTACTCGACATTACTGTAAAGAGGATTCTTGAAAGCCTTCCGGATCGTGTTCAAAACAAAGATTTGAAGCTCTTATCTAAGTGGGGATTTGATGGCTCTTCAAACCAAAGCCGATATAAACAAAAAATGGAGGGGCAACAAGATGATTCCAGTATATTTATGACGTCCTTGGTGCCTTTAGTTCTGACTGCTGGAGATGATTGTTTATGGACGAATCCAAAACCATGTTCAGTGTTGTATTGCCGTCCAGTGCAATTTACTTTTGTGAAGGAGAGTGAAGAAGTGGTGCTCAGTCATAAAAGGCATATGGATGACGAAATTAAGTCCCTTATCCCCACTGAGAGCAGCAGTAATAAAGTAACTCATGAACTGAAGATGACAATGATTGACGCTAAAATCTGCACGTATCTTTCAGAAGCTAGATCGAACGCAACATGCTACCTATGTTTATCAAAACCTTCAGAAATGAACCGCTTGGATTGTGTATCATCAAAGACTGTATCCAAGAGTGCTTTGGATTTTGGATTGTCTCCGTTACATGCCCGTATCAATACAATGGAATGTCTCCTGCATATAGCATACAGACTTGATTTTAAGAAGTGGGCTGCAAGAGAAGAAGAGCACAAGACATTATTAGAAAAAAGGAAAAAAATTATTCAAGACAAATTTAAAGATGAACTCAACCTTTTAATTGATATAGTAAAGCAAGGGTCAGGGACAACAAATGACGGGAATACAGCAAGAAGATTCTTCGAATCTCCCGACAAAACGGCTGCTATTACAGGGTTGGATGAAGAGCTTGTTAGAAGATTTGCTGTGATTCTTCAAGC
Source organism: Conogethes punctiferalis (assembly GCA_031163375.1). Classification (NCBI taxonomy): domain Eukaryota; kingdom Metazoa; phylum Arthropoda; class Insecta; order Lepidoptera; family Crambidae; genus Conogethes; species Conogethes punctiferalis. The sequence goes on along the minus strand of CM062077.1, from coordinate 25,620,234 downwards.
AATAACATCCGGAGAGCAAATCGATGTTATAGGATTTAAAGAATATACCCGTATAACTGCACAGAAGTACGTAGAATTGTACGACTGGTACCACATGTCATCTACCGTCCATAAGTTGCTGATACATGGTGCAGACATAATCGCCAATAACGATATCATTCCAATCGGAAACCTCTCAGAGGAAGCCTCAGAAGCCCGCAACAAAGATTTTAGGAGGTTTCGGGAACACCATTCGCGCAAGAAGACCAGGGAAGCTTCCAATGAAGATATTCTTAACAACCTTATTCTTTCGTCTGATCCTTTGATCTCTGCACAAAGACCAAAGCTAGACGCTAAGAAAAAGCAGGATTTCTTTGTTGAAACTTTGGATCTAATTAAGTCACCAGAAACTCCGTTCGAGTTTTTGGACGTGTCTAATTTGGATCCTGACTCCGAATTAGAATCTGATGAAAGTGATGTTGAATGTTAATTATTTCGTTATTACGTGTACGTAGTTATTTTGTTATTGCATATCGTTGTAAATTATTTAATTTATATTCATTTTTAAGTTTTTCAATTGTGTTTTGTAGATTTTAAGAATTAAGTAGGTATTAGATAAATGTCATTTTCTCCAACAGTATTTTAATAGTGTTTAGCCTATAAAAGAAATTAAATTTGTAATCTTTTTGTTATATAATTATCATATATTTGTACCAAACAAATATTATATTATAACTAGCTTTCGCCGCACGCTCTTCGCGCGTGCGTGCTCAAGCTAGGTCTGCGACGCTGGACGCTCCGGGCTTCGCCCTACGCGGAGCTCGGCCTGCGGCCTCGCGATACGCAGCTCGGCCTGCGGCCTCGCGAAATTACTTTTCTGGGTTGTACCGTTCTGCGTGGGCGGGTGTTGGGCTTTTTTTGCGGCTTGTTGATTAGGTTTTGTGTGGGGGCTCCTTGGGGCGCCAGCCGCTCCGGGCTTCGCCCTCCGCGGCGTTGTTTTGGCGGCTTGGGTCGGCTCGCTCGGCCTGCGGCCTCGCAAAGCTTCTTTTTTCATTAGTGGGTGCATACTCCTTGGGGCGCTGCTCCGGGCTTCGCCCTACGCAGGGCTCGACCTTCGGTCTCGCATGTCATGATAGATACCATAAAAATGTTAGTCACGTTATACTTAACGTTCCAATACAAGTGACGAACATTCTTACATTACTTAACGTGACTAACATTCTTACACAGTAACGTAAGTATGTTCGTCACATCAAGTATGGTAAGTATGTTCGTCACATCAAGTATGGTAAGTATGTTCGCCACATCAAGTATCGTAAGTATGTTCGTCACTTGTATGGGAAATCGTGATTTTTGAGTAGCTTTTTTTCTTCTTCCTGGTTTATTAATGGGGCTTTTTGGGGCTTCTACGTAATCTGTGGATCATTTTTGACAGGACCTCATACTTGGTTTTCAAGATTTCGCGAATTTACGTTTCGGGGTAAATCTCGGAAATTACCCTAAAATTGGGGTAAATTTTTTCATCATATAAAAGGCAATCCTAAGACCTTTAAAAGAGCCCCCGGACTTTTATTTGTCAGACGTACCCTTCCACCCCAAAAACCACATTAAAATTTTCGCAAACCTAACTTTTTTACAAAATGGCCGCCTGCCCATACGCCATTTTGTTTTTCCAACTTTTGGTACTCAGTAGTCAATAACAACTATATTTCACACCAAATGGCATTCACAGTTTTTTTTCGCGTCATACAAAGTGGGCGACCAGGACCCCTCGAAGGGACCCCTTTGAAAAAAGTTTGAGCCACCGTCCATCCCAGTGTTGCCAGATGACGGAGATAAAAATAGTCAAATGTCATTTTAATGGGCCCTTTCTCTATGCCACTGGGAATAATTTTTGCGAAATGTCATTATTTCTATTTTCGACTTTTTCGGGGCATTTTTCAAAAACTACCAAAAATGTCGAAATTATTTTTTTACCTAGCAATACTCTATGACCATACACACTTTGCCCTAGTACATTTCACCCCGCTCAAATGTTGCTATATACCCAAAAATCCATTTTTTAACTTTCGAAAACGCCATTTTTTCACAAAATGGCCGCCAGGGCGGCCGCCATCTTGAAAGTCTGACGTTTCAGATTTTTCCTATATACTACACTATATGTGGCGTCGATTGGCATTTTTACTTTTTTTCTGCCAAGCGTCCTGGCGGCCAGACAGCTCGGCGAAAAAGGCATTGCCAAAAAATTTCTTCTCCCCGCCGTGCCGAGTGTTGCCAGGCCACCAAGATAAAAATGGTCAAATGTCATTCTAATGGGCTAAATCTGTGAGCACATGGCAACTTTTTATTTAAAATGTTGGTCCTTCTACTTTCGACTTTTTTGGGCCATACCTCAAAAACTATCAATAAAGTTGAAAATATTTTTATACCTGGCAACACACAATGACCCAACTGATAACCGACCAGTACAATAAAATTTTGTAAAATGTTGCCATCACACTGAAAATCCATTTTGAAATTTTCGAAAACCAAACTTTTTTACAAAATGGCCGCCAGCGCCGCCGCCATCTTGGATATCGACTTGGCCGTATTTTTCCTGTATTCTAGACTATATATCGGACCAGAGCCAATTTTTACTTTTTTTTTAAATCAATACCCTGGACCCAGAGAGACTTTGGAAAATGACTACTGCGAAAACACATTTTTGCCCGCCAAAACCAGTGTTGCCAGAATTTTTATCCAAAACTACCCTGAGGTCAATACCAGCCGAGGTTGCCATAAAACTGCATACTCGGAATTTGAATACACGTCACACTTTTGCCACTCACATTTGGGGCCCTGTGGCAAAAACTACCATCAATTTGGTAGAAATTAAAAAACCTACCAAAAGACCGGTAATTGACCTACCAACGCCCCATACAATCCCAATCGATCCAGTGTTGCCAACAGTATGAAAAATCAATTTGAAAATTGCAAAAAATTTTCTTGGGACAAAATGGCCGCCAGCGGCGCCGCCATATTGTTTTTCTTTAGTCTATGGTCATCGGTCGACACTCGACTATATCTCTGACAGTAATGAGAAAAAAGTTTGCCAATATTTCCATAGACCGCGACACTATGATCACGCAAACATGGGTCTCGAAACGGTCAAAATCGCATTTTCAATCCAAGATGGCGGGCGCCGCCATTTTGTTTTATCGACTTTTTATTTTTTTAAATTCAATCATTTCACCCACTTAATAAACCCCAAAAATTTGACAGCGATCCGATAAATAGATAAAGAGATACAACCACCAACATGGCCGCCATCTTGGATTTTGAAAAAAAAAACCACAAAAACCTGTTTCGATTGGCGCCCGATTCACAGTCACCCTACATCATTTTCCCATTTTATCCCTCTAAATAACCGAAAAACACCCCTGATCAGTGAGTGAGTCAGTGGTAATCGAGCTTTATATAATATAGACTAGCTTTCGCCGCACGCTCTTCGCGCGTGCGTGCTCAAGCTAGGTCTGCGACGCTGGACGCTCCGGGCTTCGCCCTACGCGGAGCTCGGCCTGCGGCCTCGCGATACGCAGCTCGGCCTGCGGCCTCGCGAAATTACTTTTCTGGGTTGTACCGTTCCGCGTGGGCGGGTGTTGGGCTTTTTTTGCGGCTTGTTGATTAGGTTTTGTGTGGGGGCTCCTTGGGGCGCCAGCCGCTCCGGGCTTCGCCCTCCGCGGCGTTGCTTTGGCGGCTTGGGTTGGCTCGCTCGGCCTGCGGCCTCGCAAACTGTTTTTTTTTTCATTATTGAATGAATAATTCTTGGGGCACTGCTCCGGGCTTCGCCCTACGCAGGGCTCGACCTTCGGTCTCGCGTATTTTAGTAGCGTAAAAAGAAGGTGGGCTCGCTCGGCCTTTGGCCTCGCAAACTGTTTTTTTTTTCATTATTGAATGAATAATCCTAGGGGCTTCGCCCTGCGCAGGGCTCGACCTACGGTCTCGCTTATTTTAGTAGTGTAACAAAAAGAGGGTGGGTTCGCTCGGCCTTCGGCCTCGCATAGATTTTTTTCATTAGTAGGTAAATACTCCTTGGGGCACTGCTCCGGGCTTCGCCCTACGCAGGGCTCGACCTTTGGTCTCGCCTGTTACATGAGCGTAACTAAAAGAGCTTGGGCTCACTCGGCCTGCGGCCTCGCATAGTTTTTTTTTCATAAGTAGGTGAATATTCCTTGGGGCACTGCTACGGGCTTCGCCCTACGCAGAGCTCGACCTTCGGTCTCGCGTATTATGCTAGCGTAACTAAAAGAGGATGGGCTCACTCGGCCTGCGGCCTCGCATAGTTTTTTTTTTTCATAAGTAGGTGAATATTCCTTGGGGCACTGCTACGGGCTTCGCCCTACGCAGGGCTCGACCTTCGGTCTCGCGTAATATGGTAGCGTAACTAAAAGAGGATGGGCTCGCTCGGCCTACGGCCTTGCATAGTTTTTTTTTCATAAGTAGGTGATTATTCCTTGGGGCACTGCTACGGGCTTCGCCCTACGCAGGGCTCGACCTTCGGTCTCGCGTATTGTGGTATTGTAACTAAAAGAGGATGGGCTCGCTCGGCCTACGGCCTTGCATAGTTTTTTTTTCATAAGTAGGTGATTATTCCTTGGGGCACTGCTACGGGCTTCGCCCTACGCAGGGCTCGACCTTCGGTCTCGCGTATTGTGGTATTGTAACTAAAAGAGGATGGGCTCGCTCGGCCTACGGCCTCGCATAGTTTTTTTTTTTCATAAGTAGGTGATTATTCCTTGGGGCATTGCTACGGGCTTCGCCCTACGCAGGGCTCGACCTTCGGTCTCGCGTATTACAGTAATGTAACTAAAAGAAGGTGGGCTCGCTCGGCCTTCGGCCTCGCAAACTGTTTTTTTTTTCATTAGTGCGTGAATATTCCTTAGTACACTGCTCCGGGCTTCGCCCTACGCAGGGCTCGACTTTCGGTCTCGCGTATTATGGTAACGTAACTAAAAGAGGATGGGCTCGCTCGGCCTGCGGCCTCGCATAGTTTTTTTTTTCATTAGTGGCCGCAAACTCCTAGGGGCACTGCTCTGGGCTTCGCCCTGCGCAGGTCTCGACCTTCGGTCTCGCATGTCATAGTAGATACCATAAGAATGTTCGTCACGTTAAGTAATGTAAGTATGTTCGTCACATCAAGTATCGTAAGTATGTTCGTCACAGTATCGTAAGTATGTTCGTCACATCAAGTATCGCAAGTATGTTCGTCACGTCAAGTAACGTAAGTATGTTCGTCACTTGTATGGGAAATCGTGATTTTTGAGTTGGCTTTTTTTTTATTCCTGCTGAATTTATGAGGTCATTTGGGGCCTCAATGGAGTCTGTGGACCATTATTGACAGGACCTCATACTTGGTTTTTAAAATATCGCGAATTTACGTTTCGGGGTAAATCTCAGAAATTACCCTAAAAATGGGGTAAATTTTTATACCATTTCATAGGTTATTAGGAGACCTCTAAAAGAGCCCCCGGACTTTCTTTTCTCAGACGCACCCTTCTGCCCTTAAAATCACTTTGAATTTTTCGAAAACCTAACTTTTTTACAAAATGGCCGCCTGCCCATACGCCATTTTGTTTTTCCAACTTTTGGTACCCAGTAGTCAGTAACAACTATATTACACACCAAATGGCATTCACACTTTTTTTTCGCGTCATACAAAGTGGGCGACCAGGACCCCTCGAAGGGACCCCTTTGAAAAAAGTTTGAGCCACCGTCCATCCCAGTGTTGCCAGATGACAGACATAAAAATAGTCAAATGTCATTTTAATGGGCCCCATCTCTATGCTCCTGGGAATAATTTTTGCGAAATGTCGTTATTTCTATTTTCGACTTTTTCGGGGCATTTCTCAAAAACTACCAAAAATGTCAATATTATTTTTTTACCTGGCAATACATCATTACCATACACACATTGGCCTAGTACATTGCACCCCGCTTAAATGTTGCCATCTACCCAAAAATCCATTGTTTAACTTTCGAAAACGCGATTTTTTTACAAAATGGCCGCCACCGCAGCCGCCATCTTGAAAGTCTGTCATTTCATATTTTTCCCATATACTACACTATATATGACGTCGATTGGCATTTTTACTTTTTTTTTGCCAAGCATCTTGGCGGCTAGACAACTCGGCGAAAAAGGCATTGCCAAAAAATTTGTTTTCCCCGCCATGCCGAGTGTTGCCAGGCCACCATGATAAAAAAGGTCAAATGTCATTCTAATGGGCTAAACCTATAAATACATGACAACTTTTTATTTAAAATATTGGTCCTTCTACTTTCGTCTTTTTTGGGCCATATCTCAAAAACTATCAAAAAAGTCGAAAATATTTTTATACCTGGCAACACACAAAAGCCCAACGAATAACTGACCAGTACATTGCATTTCTGTTAAATGTTGCCATCACACTAAAAATCCATTTTGAAATTTTTGAAAATCAAACTTTTTCACAAAATGGCGGCCAGTGCCGACGCCATATTGAAAATCGAAAAAATCGGAATTTTCCCATATTTATGACTATATATGGCAACATTTGGCATTTTTACTTTTTTTCTGCCATTTGCCGGAATGCTCAAAGTATAAGCCAAAAAAGGGTCTGCCAAAAAATTATTTTGCCCGCCAAAACCAGTGTTGCCAGAATTTTTCTTCAAAATTACCCTGAGGCCAATACCAGCCGGGGTTGCCATAAATCTGCATACTCGAAAATTGGATATACTTCACACTTTTGCCACTCACATTTGGGGCCCTGTGGCAAAAACTACCATCAATTTGGTAGAAATTTAAAAACCTACCAACGGACCGATAAATAACCTACCACTGTTACATACAAGCCAAATCGATCAAGTGTTGCCATCAGTGAGAAAAATCAATTTAAAAATAGCACAAATTTTTCCTGGGACAAAATGGCTACCAGCGGCGCCGCCATACTGTTTTTTCATAATCTGTGGATGTAATCTTAAAGACGAGTATATACGCTAAAAGTAACCGAAAAAAAAATTAATTTGTCTATGCACGTTTCAGAGAGGGAATTTCTCAAAAATGGGTCTGAAAACGGTCGAAATCACTTTTTTAGTCCAAGATGGCGGCGCCGCCATTTTGTTTTTTTGACATTTTATTTTTTTTATTTTAATCATTTGACTTACTCTACAAGCCCCAAAAATTTGGCAGCGATCCGATGGATAATGACTGAGTTACGATAACCAGCAAAGCCGCCATTTTGTTTTTTGGAAAAAAAAAATTGAAAAACCTGTATTGATTGACGTCCGATTTACGGTCACCCTACATCATTTTTCCGATTTTTTCCTCTAAATACCCGAAAAAAAGCCCTGATGAGTCAGTCAGTGAGTGGTAATTTAGCTTTATATATTATAGACTAGCTTTCGCCCCACGCTCTTCGCGCGTGCGTGCTCAAGCTAGGTCTGCGACGCTGGACGCTCCGGGCTTCGCCCTACGCGGAGCTCGGCCTGCGGCCTCGCGATACGCAGCTCGGCCTGCGGCCTCGCGAAATTACTTTTCTGGGTTGTACCGTTCCGCGTGGGCGGGTTTTGGGCTTTTTTTGCGGCTTGTTGATTAGGTTTTGTGTGGGGGCTCCTTGGGGCGCCAGCCGCTCCGGGCTTCGCCCTCCGCGGCGTTGTTTTGGCGGCTGGGGTTGGCTCGCTCGGCCTGCGGCCTCGCAAACTATTTTTTTTTCATTATTGGATGAATAATCCACTGCTCCGGGCTTCGCCCTCCGCAGGGCTCGACCTTCGGTCTCGCTTATTTTGGTAGTGTAACAAAAATAGTGAGGGCTCGCTCGGCCTTCGGCCTCGCACAGTTTTCTTTTTCATTAGTAGGTAAATACTCCTTGGGGCGCTGCTCTGGGCTTCGCCCTACGCAGGGCTCGACCTTCGGTCTCGCGTATTATGGTAGCGTAACTAAAAGAGGATGGGCTCGCTCGGCCTACGGCCTCGCATAGTTTTTTTTTCATAAGTAGGTGATTATTCCTTGGGGCACTGCTACGGGCTTCGCCCTACGCAGGACTCGACCATCGGTCTCGCGTATTTTGGTAGCGTAACTAAAAGAGGATGGGCTCGCTCGGCCTACGGCCTCGCATAGTTTTTTTTTTCATAAGTAGGTGATTATTCCTTGGGGCACTGCTACGGGCTTCGCCCTACGCAGGGCTCGACCTTTGGTCTCGCGTATTTTGGTAGCGGAACTAAAAGAGCTTGGGCTCGCTCGGCCTGCGGCCTCGCATAGTTTTTTTTTTCATAAGTAGGTCAATATTCCTTGGGGCACTGCTACGGGCTTCGCCCTACGCAGGGCTCGACCTTCGGTCTCGCGTATTATGGTAGCGTAACTAAAAGAGGATGGGCTCGCTCGGCCTACGGCCTCGCATAGTTTTTTTTTCATAAGTAGGTGATTATTCCTTGGGGCACTGCTACGGGCTTCGCCCTACGCAGGGCTCGACCTTCGGTCTCGCGTATTTTGGTAGCGTAACTAAAAGAGGATGGGCTCGCTCGGCCTACGGCCTCGCATAGTTTTTTTTTTCATAAGTAGGTGATTATTCCTTGGGGCACTGCTACGGGCTTCGCCCTACGCAGGGCTCGACCTTCGGTCTCGCGTATTTTGGTAGCGGAACTAAAAGAGCTTGGGCTCGCTCGGCCTGCGGCCTCGCATAGTTATTTTTTTCATAAGTAGGTCAATATTCCTTGGGGCACTGCTACGGGCTTCGCCCTACGCAGGGCTCGACCTTCGGTCTCGCGTATTATGGTAGCGTAACTAAAAGAGGATAGGCTCGCTCGGCCTACGGCCTCGCATAGTTTTTTTTTCATAAGTAGGTGATTATTCCTTGGGGCACTGCTACGGGCTTCGCCCTACGCAGGGCTCGACCTTCGGTCTCGCGTATTTTGGTAGCGTAACTAAAAGAGGATAGGCTCGCTCGGCCTACGGCCTCGCATAGTATTTTTTTTCATAAGTAGGTGATTATTCCTTGGGGCACTGCTACGGGCTTCGCCCTACGCAGGGCTCGACCTTCGGTCTCGCGTATTATGGTAGCGTAACTATAAGAAGGTGGGCTCGCTCGGCCTGCGGCCTCGCATAGCTTTTTTTTTCATAAGTGCGTGAAGACTCCTTAGTACACTGCTTCGGGCTTCGCCCTACGCAGGGCTCGACCTTCGGTCTCGCGTATTACAGTAATGTAACTAAAAGAAGATGGGCTTGCTCGGCCTGCGGCCTCGCACAGTTTTTTTTTTCATAAGTGGGTGAATACTCTTTGGGGCACTGCTCAAGGCTTCGCCCTACGCAGGGCTCGACCTTCGGTCTCGCGTATTATGGTAGTGTAACTAAAAGAGGATGGGCTCGCTCGGCCTGCGGCCTCGCACAGTTTTTTTTTTCATTACTGGGCGCATACTCCTTGGGGCACTGCTCCGGGCTTCGCCCTGCGCAGGGCTCGACCTTCGGTCTCACATTTCATAGTAGATACCATAAGAATGTTCGTCACGTTAAGTAATGTAAGTATGTTCGTCACATCAAGTATCGTAAGTATGTTCGTCACATCAAGTATCGTAAGTATGTTCGTCACATTAAGTATCGTAAGTATGTTCGTCACATCAAGTATCGTAAGTATGTTCGTCACACCAAGTATCGTAAGTATGTTCGTCACATCAAGTATCGTAAGTATGTTCGTCACTTGTATGGGAAATCGTGATTTTTGAATTGGCTTTTTTTTTATTTCTGCTAAATTTATGAGGTCATTTGGGGCCTCATTGGAGTCTGTGGACCATTTTTGACAGGACCTCATACTTGGTTTTTAAAATATCGCGAATTTACGTTTTGGGGTAAATCTCAGAAATTACCCTAAAAATGGGGTAAATTTTTACACCATTTCATAGGTTATTAGGAGACCTCCAAAAGAGCCCCCGGACTTTTTATTCTCAGAGGCACCCTTCTGCCCCAAAAGCCACTTTAAAATTTTCGAAAACCTAACTTTTTTACAAAATGGCCGCCAGTGCATCCGCCATTTTGTTTTTCCAACTTTTGGTACCCAGTAGTCAGTAACAACTATATAACACACTGAATGGCATTCACAGTTTTCTTTCGCGTCATACAAAGTGGGCGACCAGGGCCCCTGGTAGGGACCCCTTTGAAGAAAGTTTGAGCCACCGTCTATCCCAGTGTTGCCAGATGACGGAGATAAAAATAGTCAAATGTCATTTTAATGGGCCCCATCTCTATGCTCCTGGGAATAATTTTTGCGAAATGTCATTATTTCTATTTTCGACTTTTTCGGGGCATTTCTCAAAAACTACCAAAATTGCCAGAATTATTTTTTTTCCTGGCAATACATAATGACCATACACACATTGGCCTAGTACTTTGCACCCCGCTCAAATGTTGCCATCTACCCAAAAATCCATTTTTTAACTTTCGAAAACGCAATTTTTTCACAAAATGGCCGCCAGCGCGGCCGCCATCTTGAATGTCTGACGTTTCGGATTTTTCCCATATACTACACTATATATGGCGTCGATTGGCATTTTTACTTTTTTTCTGCCAAGCGTCCTCGCGGCCAGACAGCTCGGCGAAAAAGGCATTGCCAAAAAATTTCTTCTCCCCGCCGTGCCGAGTGTTGCCAGGCCACCAAGATAAAAATGGTCAAATGTCATTCTAATGGGCCAAGGCTGTGAGCATATGGCAATTTTTTATTTAAAATGTTGGTCCTTCTACTTTCGACCTTTTTTGGCCATATCTCGAAAACTTTCAAAAAAGTCAAAAATATTTTTATATCTGGCAACACACAATGACCCATCGGATAACCGACCAATACAACGAAATTCTGTAAAATGTTGCCATCATACTGAAAATCCATTTTGAAATTTTCGAAAACCAAACTTTTTTACAAAATGGCCGCCAGCGCCACCGCCATCTTGGATATTGACTTGGCCGTATTTTTCCTGTATTCTAGACTATATACCGGACCAGAGCCAATTTTCACTTTTTTTTTTAATCGATACCCCGGACCCAGAGAGACTTTGGAAAATGACTACTGCGAAAACACATTTTTCCCCGCCCGAACCAGTGTTGCCAGAATTTTTCTCCAAAACTACCCTGTGGCCAATACCAGCCGAGGTTGCCATAAAACTGCATACTCGAAAATCGGATACACATCAAAATTTTTCCACCCCTATTTGGGGTCCTGAGCCAAAAACTACCATCAATTTGGTAGAAATTAAAATACCTACCAATAGACCGATAAATATCCTACCACCGCCCCATACTAACCCAATCGATCCAGTGTTGCCAACAGTATGAAAAATCAATTTGAAAAACGCAAAAATTTTTCTTGGGACAAAATGGCCGCCTGCGGCGCCGCCATATTGTTTTTCTATAGTCTATGGTCACCGGTCGACACTCGACTATATATGCAACAATAATGAAAAAAAATCTTGCCGCTATCTGTAAACACCGCGACACTATGACCACGCAAAAGTGGGTCCAAAACCAATTTTCAATTCAAGATGGCGGCGCGGCCATCTTGTTTTTTTTATTTTTTTTCAACTTTGACGTTCACATCTGCCATAGACAATTCAAAGACAGTATGCGCACCACGGTCATTCTATACATTTTAATTTTTTTTTTTCGCGAAAAACCGCCGCCATCTTGGATTTTTTTTATTTTCTCCCCGTAAAGCTGCTTTGATTAAAAAATTAAATACCCTAAAATCAACATTTCAACCGAAATCACCCCCCAACTACCCGAAAAAAACCCCCGATGAGTGAGTCAGTGAGTGAGTGGTAATCGAGCTTTATATAATATAGATAGACTAGCTTTCGCCGCACGCTCTTCGCGCGTGCGTGCTCAAGCTAGGTCTGCGACGCTGGACGCTCCGGGCTTCGCCCTACGCGGAGCTCGGCCTGCGGCCTCGCGATACGCAGCTCGGCCTGCGGCCTCGCGAAATTACTATTCTGGGTTGTACCGTCCGCGTGGGCGGACGCGGTGGGCTTTTTTGTGGTTCGTTGATTCGGTTTTGCGTGAGGGCTCCTTGGGGCGCCAGCCGCTCCGGGCTTCGCCCTCCGCGGCGTTGTTTTGGCGGCTTGGGTTGGCTCGCTCGGCCTGCGGCCTCGCAAACAATTTTTTTTTTCATTATTTATAGAATCATTCTTGGGGCACTGCTCCGGGCTTCGCCCTACGCAGGGCTAAACCTTCGGTCTCGCTTATTTTAGTAGTGTAACAAAAAAGGGGTAGGCTCGCTCGGCCTTCAGCCTCGCATAGTTTTTTTTTTCATTAGTAGGTAAATACTCCTTGGGGCACTGCTCCGGGCTTCGCCCTACGCAGGGCTCGACCTTCGGTCTCGCCTGTTACAGTAGCGTAACTAAAAGAGCTTGGGCTCGCTCGGCCTGCGGCCTCGCATAGTTTTTTTTTCATAAGTAGGTGAATACTCCTTAGTACACTGCTCCGGGCTTCGCCCTACGCGGGGCTCGACCTTCGGTCTCGCGTATTATGGTAGCGTAACTAAAAGACGATGGGCTCGCTCGGCCTACGGCCACGCATAGTTTTTTTTTATAAGTGGGTGAATACTCTTTGGGGTACTGCTCCGGGCTTCGCCCTACGCAGGGCTCGACCTTCGGTCTCGCGTATTATGGTAGCGTAACTATAAGAAGGTGGGCTCGCTCGGCTTGCGGCCTCGCATAGCTTTTTTTTTCATAAGTGGGTGAATACTCCTTAGTACACTGCTCAGGGCTTCGCCCTGCGCAGGGCTCGACCTTCGGTCTCACGTATTACAGTAATGTAACTAAAAGAAGGTGGGCTCGCTCGGCCTTTGGCCTCGCAAACTAATTTTTTTTTTATTAGTGCGTGAATACTCCTTAGTACACTGCTCCGGGCTTCGTCCTACGCAGGGCTCGACCTTCGGTCTCGCGTATTATGGTAGCGTAACTAAAAGAAGATGGGCTCGCTCGGCCTGCGGCCTCGCATAGTTTTTTTTTCATAAGTGGGCGAATACTCCTTAGTACACTGCTCCGGGCTTCGCCCTACGCAGGGCTCGACCTTCGGTCTCGCGTATTACAGTAATGTAACTAAAAGAAGGTGGGCTCGCTCGGCCTTCGGCCTCGCAGACTGTTTTTTTTTCATTAGTGCGTGAATACTCCTTAGTACACTGCTCCGGGCTTCGCCCTACGCAGGGCTCGACCTTCGGTCTCGCGTATTATGGTAGCGTAACTAAAAGAGGATGGGCTCGCTCGGCCTGCGGCCTCGCATAGTTTTTTTTTTCATTAGTGGGCGCATACTCCTTGGGGCACTGCTCCGGGCTTCGCCCTGCGCAGGGCTCGACCTTCGGTCTCGCATGTCATAGTAGATACCATAAGAATGTTCGTCACATCAAGTATCGTATGTATGTTCGTCACACCAAGTATCGTAAGTATGTTCGTCACATCAAGTATCGTAAGTATGTTCGTCACCTCCAGTAACGTAAGTATGTTCGTCACCTCCAGTAACGCAAGTATGTTCGTCACCTTCAGTAACGTAAGTATGTTCGTCATAAATTATGTAAGAATGTTCGTCACTTGTATGGGAAATCGTGATTTTTGAGTTGGCTTTTTTTTTATTTCTGCTGAATTTCTGAGGTCATTTAGGACCTCAATGGAGTCTGTGGACCATTTTTGACAGGACCTCATACTTGGTTTTCAAGATTTCTCGAATTTACGTTTCGGAGTAAATCTCGGAAATTTCCCTAAAAATGGGGTAAATTTTTACACCAGTTCATAGATAATTAGGAGACCTTCAAAAGAGCTTCCGGACTTTTTCTTCTCAAATACTCCCTTCTGCCCCAAAAGTCACTTTGAAATTTTCAAAAACCTAACTTTTTTACAAAATGGCCGCCTGTTTATCCGCCATTTTGTTTTTCCAACTTTTGGTACCCAGTAGTCAGTAACAACTATATAACACACTGAATGGCATTCACAGTTTTTTTTCGCGTTATACAAAGTGGGCGACCAGGGCCCCTGGTAGGGACCCCTTTGAAAAAAGTTTGAGCCACCGTCCATTCTAGTGTTGCCAGATGACAGAGATAAAAATAGTCAAATGTCATTTTAATGGGCCCTTTCTCTATGCTCCCGGGAATAATTTTTGCGAAATGTCTTTATTTCTATTTTCGACTTTTTCGGGGCATTTCTCAAAAACTACCAAAATTGCCAGAATTATTTTTTTACCTGGCAATACTCTATGACCATACACACTTTGGCCTAGTACATTGCACCCCGCTCAAATGTTGCTATATACCCAAAAATCCATTTTTTAACTTTCGAAAACGCCATTTTTTCACATAATGGCCGCCAGAGCGGCCGCCATCTTGAAAGTCTGACGTTTCAGATTTTTCCCATATACTACACTATATATGACGTCGATTGGCATTTTTACTTTTTTTCTGCCAAGCGTCCTGGGGGCCAGACAGCTCGGCGAAAAAGGAATTGCCAAAAAATTTCTTCTCCCCGTCGTGCCGAGTGTTGCCAGGCCACCAAGATAAAAATGGTCAAATGTCATTCTAATGGGCCAAGGCTGTGAGCACATGGAAACTTTTTATTTAAAATATTGGTCCTTCTACTTTCGACTTTTTTGGGCCATATCTCAAAAACTATCAAAAAATTCAAAATTATTTTTATACCTAGCAACACACAATGACCTACCAAATAACCGACCAGTACATTTCAATTCCATAAAATGTTGCTATCACACTGAAAATCCATTTTGAAATTTTCGAAAACCAAACTTTTTTACAAAATGGCCGCCAGCGCCACCGCCATCTTGGATATTGACTTGGCCGTATTTTTCCTGTATTCTAGACTATATACCGGACCAGAGCCAATTTTCACTTTTTTTTTTAATCGATACCCCGGACCCAGAGAGACTTTGGAAAATGACTACTGCGAAAACACATTTTTCCCCGCCCGAACCAGTGTTGCCAGAATTTTTCTCCAAAACTACCCTGTGGCCAATACCAGCCGAGGTTGCCATAAAACTGCATACTCGAAAATCGGATACACATCAAAATTTTTCCACCCCTATTTGGGGTCCTGAGCCAAAAACTACCATCAATTTGGTAGAAATTAAAATACCTACCAATAGACCGATAAATATCCTACCACCGCCATATACTACCTGAATCGATACAGTGTTGCCAACAGTATGGAAAATCAATTTGAAAAACGCAAAAAAAATTCTTGGGACAAAATGGCCGCCAGCGGCGCCGCCATATTGTTTTTCTATAGTCTATGGTCACCGGTCGACACTCGACTATATATGCAACAATAATGAAAAAAAATCTTGCCGCTATCTGTAAACACCGCGACACTATGACCACGCAAAAGTGGGTCCAAAACCAATTTTCAATTCAAGATGGCGGCGCGGCCATCTTGTTTTTTTATTTTTTTTCAACTTTGACGTTCACATCTGCCATAGACAATTCAAAGACAGTATGCGCACCACGGTCATTCTATACATTTTAATTTTTTTTTTTCGCGAAAAACCGCCGCCATCTTGGATTTTTTTTATTTTCTCCCCGTAAAGCTGCTTTGATTAAAAAATTAAATACCCTAAAATCAACATTTCAACCGAAATCACCCCCCAACTACCCGAAAAAAACCCCCGATGAGTGAGTCAGTGAGTGAGTGGTAATCGAGCTTTATATAATATAGACTAGCTTTCGCCGCACGCTCTTCGCGCGTGCGTGCTCAAGCTAGGTCTGCGACGCTGGACGCTCCGGGCTTCGCCCTACGCGGAGCTCGGCCTGCGGCCTCGCGATACGCAGCTCGGCCTGCGGCCTCGCGAAATTACTATTCTGGGTTGTACCGTCCGCGTGGGCGGACGCGGTGGGCTTTTTTGTGGTTCGTTGATTCGGTTTTGCGTGAGGGCTCCTTGGGGCGCCAGCCGCTCCGGGCTTCGCCCTCCGCGGCGTTGTTTTGGCGGCTTGGGTTGGCTCGCTCGGCCTGCGGCCTCGCAAACAATTTTTTTTTTCATTATTTATAGAATCATTCTTGGGGCACTGCTCCGGGCTTCGCCCTACGCAGGGCTAAACCTTCGGTCTCGCTTATTTTAGTAGTGTAACAAAAAAGGGGTAGGCTCGCTCGGCCTTCAGCCTCGCATAGTTTTTTTTTTCATTAGTAGGTAAATACTCCTTGGGGCACTGCTCCGGGCTTCGCCCTACGCAGGGCTCGACCTTCGGTCTCGCCTGTTACAGTAGCGTAACTAAAAGAGCTTGGGCTCGCTCGGCCTGCGGCCTCGCATAGTTTTTTTTTCATAAGTAGGTGAATACTCCTTAGTACACTGCTCCGGGCTTCGCCCTACGCGGGGCTCGACCTTCGGTCTCGCGTATTATGGTAGCGTAACTAAAAGAGGATGGGCTCGCTCGGCCTGCGGCCTCGCATAGTTTTTTTTTTCATTAGTGGGCGCATACTCCTTGGGGCACTGCTCCGGGCTTCGCCCTGCGCAGGGCTCGACCTTCGGTCTCGCATGTCATAGTAGATACCATAAGAATGTTCGTCACATCAAGTATCGTATGTATGTTCGTCACACCAAGTATCGTAAGTATGTTCGTCACATCAAGTATCGTAAGTATGTTCGTCACCTCCAGTAACGTAAGTATGTTCGTCACCTCCAGTAACGCAAGTATGTTCGTCACCTTCAGTAACGTAAGTATGTTCGTCATAAATTATGTAAGAATGTTCGTCACTTGTATGGGAAATCGTGATTTTTGAGTTGGCTTTTTTTTTATTTCTGCTGAATTTCTGAGGTCATTTAGGACCTCAATGGAGTCTGTGGACCATTTTTGACAGGACCTCATACTTGGTTTTCAAGATTTCTCGAATTTACGTTTCGGAGTAAATCTCGGAAATTTCCCTAAAAATGGGGTAAATTTTTACACCAGTTCATAGATAATTAGGAGACCTTCAAAAGAGCTTCCGGACTTTTTCTTCTCAAATACTCCCTTCTGCCCCAAAAGTCACTTTGAAATTTTCAAAAACCTAACTTTTTTACAAAATGGCCGCCTGTTTATCCGCCATTTTGTTTTTCCAACTTTTGGTACCCAGTAGTCAGTAACAACTATATAACACACTGAATGGCATTCACAGTTTTTTTTCGCGTTATACAAAGTGGGCGACCAGGGCCCCTGGTAGGGACCCCTTTGAAAAAAGTTTGAGCCACCGTCCATTCTAGTGTTGCCAGATGACAGAGATAAAAATAGTCAAATGTCATTTTAATGGGCCCTTTCTCTATGCTCCCGGGAATAATTTTTGCGAAATGTCTTTATTTCTATTTTCGACTTTTTCGGGGCATTTCTCAAAAACTACCAAAATTGCCAGAATTATTTTTTTACCTGGCAATACTCTATGACCATACACACTTTGGCCTAGTACATTGCACCCCGCTCAAATGTTGCTATATACCCAAAAATCCATTTTTTAACTTTCGAAAACGCCATTTTTTCACATAATGGCCGCCAGAGCGGCCGCCATCTTGAAAGTCTGACGTTTCAGATTTTTCCCATATACTACACTATATATGACGTCGATTGGCATTTTTACTTTTTTTCTGCCAAGCGTCCTGGGGGCCAGACAGCTCGGCGAAAAAGGAATTGCCAAAAAATTTCTTCTCCCCGTCGTGCCGAGTGTTGCCAGGCCACCAAGATAAAAATGGTCAAATGTCATTCTAATGGGCCAAGGCTGTGAGCACATGGAAACTTTTTATTTAAAATATTGGTCCTTCTACTTTCGACTTTTTTGGGCCATATCTCAAAAACTATCAAAAAATTCAAAATTATTTTTATACCTAGCAACACACAATGACCTACCAAATAACCGACCAGTACATTTCAATTCCATAAAATGTTGCTATCACACTGAAAATCCATTTTGAAATTTTCGAAAACCAAACTTTTTTACAAAATGGCCGCCAGCGCCACCGCCATCTTGGATATTGACTTGGCCGTATTTTTCCTGTATTCTAGACTATATACCGGACCAGAGCCAATTTTCACTTTTTTTTTTAATCGATACCCCGGACCCAGAGAGACTTTGGAAAATGACTACTGCGAAAACACATTTTTCCCCGCCCGAACCAGTGTTGCCAGAATTTTTCTCCAAAACTACCCTGTGGCCAATACCAGCCGAGGTTGCCATAAAACTGCATACTCGAAAATCGGATACACATCAAAATTTTTCCACCCCTATTTGGGGTCCTGAGCCAAAAACTACCATCAATTTGGTAGAAATTAAAATACCTACCAATAGACCGATAAATATCCTACCACCGCCATATACTACCTGAATCGATACAGTGTTGCCAACAGTATGGAAAATCAATTTGAAAAACGCAAAAAAAATTCTTGGGACAAAATGGCCGCCAGCGGCGCCGCCATATTGTTTTTCTATAGTCTATGGTCACCGGTCGACACTCGACTATATATGCAACAATAATGAAAAAAAATCTTGCCGCTATCTGTAAACACCGCGACACTATGACCACGCAAAAGTGGGTCCAAAACCAATTTTCAATTCAAGATGGCGGCGCGGCCATCTTGTTTTTTTATTTTTTTTCAACTTTGACGTTCACATCTGCCATAGACAATTCAAAGACAGTATGCGCACCACGGTCATTCTATACATTTTAATATTTTTTTTTCGCGAAAAACCGCCGCCATCTTGGATTTTTTTTATTTTCTCCCCGTAAAGCTGCTTTGATTAAAAAATTAAATACCCTAAAATCAACATTTCAACCGAAATCACCCCCCAACTACCCGAAAAAAACCCCCGATGAGTGAGTCAGTGAGTGAGTGGTAATCGAGCTTTATATAATATAGACTAGCTATCGCCGCACGCTCTTCGCGCGTGCGTGCTCAAGCTAGGTCTGCGACGCTGGACGCTCCGGGCTTCGCCCTACGCGGAGCTCGGCCTGCGGCCTCGCGATACGCAGCTCGGCCTGCGGCCTCGCGAAATTACTTTTCTGGGTTGTACCGTTCTGCGTGGGCGGGTGTTGGGCTTTTTTTGCGGCTTGTTGATTAGGTTTTGTGTGGGGGCTCCTTGGGGCGCCAGCCGCTCCGGGCTTCGCCCTCCGCGGCGTTGTTTTGGCGGCTTGGGTCGGCTCGCTCGGCCTGCGGCCTCGCAAAGCTTCTTTTTTCATTAGTGGGTGCATACTCCTTGGGGCGCTGCTCCGGGCTTCGCCCTACGCAGGGCTCGACCTTCGGTCTCGCATGTCATGATAGATACCATAAAAATGTTAGTCACGTTATACTTAACGTTCCAATACAAGTGACGAACATTCTTACATTACTTAACGTGACTAACATTCTTACACAGTAACGTAAGTATGTTCGTCACATCAAGTATGGTAAGTATGTTCGTCACATCAAGTATGGTAAGTATGTTCGCCACATCAAGTATCGTAAGTATGTTCGTCACTTGTATGGGAAATCGTGATTTTTGAGTAGCTTTTTTTCTTCTTCCTGGTTTATTAATGGGGCTTTTTGGGGCTTCTACGTAATCTGTGGATCATTTTTGACAGGACCTCATACTTGGTTTTCAAGATTTCGCGAATTTACGTTTCGGGGTAAATCTCGGAAATTACCCTAAAATTGGGGTAAATTTTTTCATCATATAAAAGGCAATCCTAAGACCTTTAAAAGAGCCCCCGGACTTTTATTTGTCAGACGTACCCTTCCACCCCAAAAACCACATTAAAATTTTCGCAAACCTAACTTTTTTACAAAATGGCCGCCTGCCCATACGCCATTTTGTTTTTCCAACTTTTGGTACTCAGTAGTCAATAACAACTATATTTCACACCAAATGGCATTCACAGTTTTTTTTCGCGTCATACAAAGTGGGCGACCAGGACCCCTCGAAGGGACCCCTTTGAAAAAAGTTTGAGCCACCGTCCATCCCAGTGTTGCCAGATGACGGAGATAAAAATAGTCAAATGTCATTTTAATGGGCCCTTTCTCTATGCCACTGGGAATAATTTTTGCGAAATGTCATTATTTCTATTTTCGACTTTTTCGGGGCATTTTTCAAAAACTACCAAAAATGTCGAAATTATTTTTTTACCTAGCAATACTCTATGACCATACACACTTTGCCCTAGTACATTTCACCCCGCTCAAATGTTGCTATATACCCAAAAATCCATTTTTTAACTTTCGAAAACGCCATTTTTTCACAAAATGGCCGCCAGGGCGGCCGCCATCTTGAAAGTCTGACGTTTCAGATTTTTCCTATATACTACACTATATGTGGCGTCGATTGGCATTTTTACTTTTTTTCTGCCAAGCGTCCTGGCGGCCAGACAGCTCGGCGAAAAAGGCATTGCCAAAAAATTTCTTCTCCCCGCCGTGCCGAGTGTTGCCAGGCCACCAAGATAAAAATGGTCAAATGTCATTCTAATGGGCTAAATCTGTGAGCACATGGCAACTTTTTATTTAAAATGTTGGTCCTTCTACTTTCGACTTTTTTGGGCCATACCTCAAAAACTATCAATAAAGTTGAAAATATTTTTATACCTGGCAACACACAATGACCCAACTGATAACCGACCAGTACAATAAAATTTTGTAAAATGTTGCCATCACACTGAAAATCCATTTTGAAATTTTCGAAAACCAAACTTTTTTACAAAATGGCCGCCAGCGCCGCCGCCATCTTGGATATCGACTTGGCCGTATTTTTCCTGTATTCTAGACTATATATCGGACCAGAGCCAATTTTTACTTTTTTTTTAAATCAATACCCTGGACCCAGAGAGACTTTGGAAAATGACTACTGCGAAAACACATTTTTGCCCGCCAAAACCAGTGTTGCCAGAATTTTTATCCAAAACTACCCTGAGGTCAATACCAGCCGAGGTTGCCATAAAACTGCATACTCGGAATTTGAATACACGTCACACTTTTGCCACTCACATTTGGGGCCCTGTGGCAAAAACTACCATCAATTTGGTAGAAATTAAAAAACCTACCAAAAGACCGGTAATTGACCTACCAACGCCCCATACAATCCCAATCGATCCAGTGTTGCCAACAGTATGAAAAATCAATTTGAAAATTGCAAAAAATTTTCTTGGGACAAAATGGCCGCCAGCGGCGCCGCCATATTGTTTTTCTTTAGTCTATGGTCATCGGTCGACACTCGACTATATCTCTGACAGTAATGAGAAAAAAGTTTGCCAATATTTCCATAGACCGCGACACTATGATCACGCAAACATGGGTCTCGAAACGGTCAAAATCGCATTTTCAATCCAAGATGGCGGGCGCCGCCATTTTGTTTTATCGACTTTTTATTTTTTTAAATTCAATCATTTCACCCACTTAATAAACCCCAAAAATTTGACAGCGATCCGATAAATAGATAAAGAGATACAACCACCAACATGGCCGCCATCTTGGATTTTGAAAAAAAAAACCACAAAAACCTGTTTCGATTGGCGCCCGATTCACAGTCACCCTACATCATTTTCCCATTTTATCCCTCTAAATAACCGAAAAACACCCCTGATCAGTGAGTGAGTCAGTGGTAATCGAGCTTTATATAATATAGATAGATAGATAGACTAGCTTTCGCCGCACGCTCTTCGCGCGTGCGTGCTCAAGCTAGGTCTGCGACGCTGGACGCTCCGGGCTTCGCCCTACGCGGAGCTCGGCCTGCGGCCTCGCGATACGCAGCTCGGCCTGCGGCCTCGCGAAATTACTTTTCTGGGTTGTACCGTCCGTGTGGGCAGGTGCGGTGGGCTTTTTTGTGGTTCGTTGATTCGGTTTTGTGTGGGGGCTCCTTGGGGCGCCAGCCGCTCCGGGCTTCGCCCTCCGCGGCGTTGTTGGGTCGACTCGCTCGGCCTGCGGCCTCGCAAAGCTTTTTTTTTCATTACTGGGAGCATACTCCTTGGGGCGCTGCTCCGGGCTTCGCCCTACGCAGGGCTCGACCTTCGGTCTCGCATGTCATAGTAGATACCATAAAAATGTTAGTCACGTTATTATACTTAACGTTCCCATACAAGTGACGAACATTCTTACATTACTTGACGTGACTAACATTCTTACACAGTAACGTAAGTATGTTCGTCACATCGAGTATCGTAAGTATGTTCGTCACATCAAGTATCGTAAGTATGTTCGTCACGTCAATTAATGTAAGAATGTTCGTCACTTGTATGGGAAATCGTGATTTTTGAGTTGGCTGTTTTTTTATTCCTGCTAAATTTATGAGGTCATTTGGGGCCTCAATGGAGTCTGCGGACTATTTTTGACAGGACCTCATACTTGGTTTTCAAGATTTCGCGAATTTACGTTTCGGGGTAAATCTCGGAAATTACCCTAAAAATGGGGTAAATTTTTATACCATTTCATAGGCTATTAGAAGACCTCCAAAAGAGCCCCCGGACTTTCTTTTAATAGAATAGAATAGAATAGTTATTTATTTAGCATCACACATTTTGTTACATAATAGAATGACCGAACACAAGCAATTGCGCTGACACTAAAAAGGCATCTCGCTCAGCATGTGCCGAGGCGTGTCTGGGACGCCGCGACGCTGGTCTTCCGCGGATGCCTCGAGAGATCTGCTGTGTGCACCGTAGGCGGATCCGTCGAGAGACACAATTTCAATTAAATATAATGAATGAGAAAAAATAATACTATTTAAATGTGACAAGGTCTCAAAGAATCAAATACGGGATCCGCCTATAGTTTACATCAAATAAGCAAAATAAAAGCCACATATGAAGTAGGCATGTAAAGATGCATTCAATAGAAAGTTAGAAACTAACATCTTTGAAATAGCATTATTGACATATCGCATTCAGTTGAGAACAATTGATATTAATTTTATAAATTATATAAGCCCTAAAAAATTTGTATTTTTATTTTTATTAAACACTAAAGCTTGCATAAGAAGGTTTGCATGAAAACACAGCTACCTATTCATTACTTTTTGTCTGCTCAAGAGATATTCCTTGTATTTGTGTCTAAAGTTTCCAACAGTTTGACAATTTTTAAAAGGTGGAGGTATATTATTCCAGCATTTCGTGGCAGCATACCGAAAGCTGCCACGAAATGCCGCGGTGCTGTGTTTTGGGCAAATAAGCAGAGGTGCAGTTCTAGCCCGACGCTGGGAGAATAACAGTTTGTCATGCAAATAAGATGGTGACCCCTTCTTAACAATTCCAAATAATAGGCTCGCGAAATGGAGTGTTCGCCTAGACTCCATGTTCATGAGATTTCCTTGGTTGAGAAAAGGAGTAACGTGCGCTCTGCGGGGAATGGGAAAGCAAAAACGAGCACATGCATTTTGGACACGCTGTATTAGCTTCTTAGTATAACCAAAAAGACAGTGTCCGATTACAGTATCCGCATAGTTTAGTTTTGACAGTATTAAAGACTCACACAGGCTTACCCGTACATCAACATTCAAAAAACCACGCACTTTATAAAGAACTTTGAGTCGATAAAAACAGTTTCTAACGGTGTCGGATACGTGATTATGGAACTTTAATTGACTATCCATGAGGACCCCAAGGTTTCGGGCTTCGGTTACTTCAACAATATCAGCGTCTCCGATTTTGATGTTAGGCTTAAACGCATTGATTTTTCGTGTTTGCACTTTAGTGCCTAATATTAAGTATTTTGACTTGTGCGGGTTCAAAACTAAACAATTTCTAGTAGCCCATTTATTTATACTGTCTAAATCCGTATTGATTTTATTTACAGCTGACGGTATATCATCATGTCTAAAAGATAGATACAATTGTAAATCGTCTGCATATATATGATATTTACAATATTTAATGTGATTTGTCAGATCCGCACTATAGAGTATAAAAAGAATCGGACCTAATATGGATCCCTGCGGAACTCCTCGGCTCACAGGCAGAGGTTCTGAAAGACGTACAGTTCCATCCTCATCCCGGATCTCAACGCGCTGCGATCGGCCGCAAAGGTAACTTGAAAACCACTCCAAAGCGGTCCCATCAAACCCATAAAAACTCAACTTGGAAATAAGTAAGTCATGATCGATGGCATCAAAAGCACGAGAAAAGTCAAGCAGGGTCAAGATAGATCCTTCACCTTTGTCTTGTCCAGTCAGAATATCGTCTAAAACATCTAAAAGGGCAGTCGCAGTGCTGCGACCAGCTCGGAAACCTGACTGTTTTTGAGGTAGAATGTCGTGACTATTCAAATATTCTGTCAATTGTTGACATACGACTTTTTCAAGTATCTTTGACATAAAGGGCAGAATGCTAATAGGTCTAAGGTCTTTGAAGTCATTTGGGGTGCTATTTTTAGGGATAGGCTTAACAAGGGCTTCTTTCCAAGTATTAGGGAATGTACCGGTTTCAATGGATTTGTTTACAATTGCTGTTATCACTTTGAGAGTACGCGGCAAAGTCATTGCAGTTTTCTCAGACGCACCCTTCTGCCCTTAAACTCACTTTGAATTTTTCGAAAACCTAACTTTTTTACAAAATGGCCGCCTGCCCATACGCCATTTTGTTTTTCCAACTTTTGGTACCCAGTAGTCAATAACTACTATATTACACTATCAATGGCATTCACACTTTTTTTTCGCGTCATACAAAGTGGGCGACCAGGACCCCTCGAAAGGACCCCTTTGAAAAAAGTTTGAGCCACCGTCCATCCCAGTGTTGCCAGATGACGGAGATAAAAATAGTCAAATGTCATTTTAATGGGCCCTTTCTCTATGCCACTGGGAATAATTTTTGCGAAATATCATTATTTCTATTTTCGACTTTTTCGGGGCATTTCTCAAAAACTACCAAAAATGTCGAAATTATTTTTTTACCTGGCAATACTCTATGACCATACACACTTTGGCCTAGTACATTGCACCCCGCTCAAATGTTGCTATATACCCAAAAATCCATTTTTTAACTTTCGAAAACGCCATTTTTTCACAAAATGGCCGCCAGCGCGGCCGCCATCTTGAAAGTCTGACGTTTCAGATTTTTCCCATATACTACACTATATGTGGCGTCGATTGGCATTTTTACTTTTTTTCTGCCAAGCGTCCTGGCGGCCAGACAGCTCGGCGAAAAAGGCATTGCCAAAAAATTTCTTCTCCCCGCCGTGCCGAGTGTTGCCAGGCCACCAAGATGAAAATGGTCAAATGTCATTCTAATGGGCTAAGTCTGTGAGCGAATGGCAACTTTTTATTTAAAATGTTGGTCCTTCTACTTTCGACCTTTTTGGGCCATATCTCAAAAACTATCAAAAAAGTCAAAAAAAAATTTATACCTGGCAACACACAATAACCCAACTGATAACTGACTAATACAATGAAATTCCGTAAAATGTTGCCATCATACTGAAAATCCATTTTGAATTTTTCGAAAACCAAACTTTTTTACAAAATGGCCGCCAGCGCCGCCGCCATCTTGAATATCAAAATGCCTATAGTTTTCCTGTATTCTAGACTATATACCGGACCAGAGCCAATTTTCACTTTTTTTTTTAATCAATACCCCGGACCCAGAGAGACTTTGGAAAATGACTACTGCGAAAACACATTTTTGTCTGCCAAAACCAGTGTTGCCAGAATTTTACTCCAAAACTACCATGAGGCCCATACCAGCCGAGGTTGCCATAAAACTGCATACTCGAAAATCGGATACACGTCAAAATTTTTCCACCTCTATTTGGGGTCCTGAGCCAAAAACTACCATCAATTTGGTAGAAACTAAAAAACCTACCAATAGACCGATAAATATCCTACCACCGCCATATACTACCCGAATCGATCCAGTGTTGCCAACAGTATGAAAAATCAATTTGAAAAACGCAAAAATTTTTCTTGGGACTAAATGGCCGCCAGCGGCGCCGCCATATTGTTTTTTTATAGTCTATGGTCATCGGTCGACACTCGACTATATCTGTGGCAATAATGAAAAAAAATCTTGCCGCCATCTGTAAACACCGCGACGCTATGACCACGCAAACGTGAGTCCAAAACCAATTTTCAATCCAAGATGGCGGCGCGGCCATTTTGTTTTTTTATTTTTTTCCAACTTTCGACGTTCACATCTGCCATAGACAATTCAAAGACAGTATGCGCACCACGGTCATTCTATACATTTTAATTTTTTTTTTCGCGAAAAACCGCCGCCATCTTGGATTTTTTTTATTTTCTCCCCGTAAAGCTGCTTTGATTAAAAAATTAAATACCCTAAAATCAACATTTCAACCGAAATCACCCCCCAACTACCCGAAAAAAACCCCCGATGAGTGAGTCAGTGAGTGAGTGGTAATCGAGCTTTATATAATATAGACTAGCTTTCGCCGCACGCTCTTCGCGCGTGCGTGCTCAAGCTAGGTCTGCGACGCTGGACGCTCCGGGCTTCGCCCTACGCGGAGCTCGGCCTGCGGCCTCGCGATACGCAGCTCGGCCTGCGGCCTCGCGAAATTACTTTTCTGGGTTGTACCGTTCCGCGTGGGCGGGTTTTGGGCTTTTTTTGCGGCTTGTTGATTAGGTTTTGTGTGGGGGCTCCTTGGGGCGCCAGCCGCTCCGGGCTTCGCCCTCCGCGGCGTTGTTTTGGCGGCTGGGGTTGGCTCGCTCGGCCTCGCAAACTATTTTTTTTTTCATTATTGGATGAATAATCCACTGCTCCGGGCTTCGCCCTCCGCAGGGCTCGACCTTCGGTCTCGCTTATTTTGGTAGTGTAACAAAAATAGTGAGGGCTCGCTCGGCCTTCGGCCTCGCATAGTTTTCTTTTTCATTAGTAGGTAAATACTCCTTGGGGCGCTGCTCTGGGCTTCGCCCTACGCAGGGCTCGACCTTCGGTCTCGCGTATTATGGTAGCGTAACTAAAAGAGGATGGGCTCGCTCGGCCTACGGCCTCGCATAGTTTTTTTTTCATAAGTAGGTGATTATTCCTTGGGGCACTGCTACGGGCTTCGCCCTACGCAGGGCTCGACCTTCGGTCTCGCGTATTTTGGTAGCGTAACTAAAAGAGGATGGGCTCGCTCGGCCTACGGCCTCGCATAGTTTTTTTTTTCATAAGTAGGTGATTATTCCTTGGGGCACTGCTACGGGCTTCGCCCTACGCAGGGCTCGACCTTCGGTCTCGCGTGTTACAGTAATGTAACTAAAAGAAGGTGGGCTCGCTCGGCCTTCGGCCTAGCAAACTGTTTTTTTTTCATTAGTGCGTGAATACTCCTTAGTACACTGCTCCGGGCTTCGCCCTACGCAGGGCTCGACCTTCAGTCTCGCGTATTATGGTAGCGTAACTAAAAGGGGATGGGCTCGCTCGGCCTGCGGCCTCGCATAGTTTTTTTTTTCATTAGTGGGCGCATACTCCTTGGGGCACTGCTCCGGGCTTCGCCCTGCGCAGGGCTCGACCTTCGGTCTCGCATGTCATAGTAGATACCATAAGAATGTTCGTCACGTTAAGTAATGTAAGTATGTTCGTCACATCAAGTATCGTAAGTATGTTCGCCACACCAAGTATCGTAAGTATGTTCGTCACATCAAGTATCGTAAGTATGTTCGTCACGTCAAGTAACGTAAGTATGTTCGTCACTTGTATGGGAAATCGTGATTTTTGAGTCGGCTTTTTTTTTATTCCTGCTAAATTTATGAGGTCATTTGGGGCCTCAATGGGGTCTGTGGACCATTTTTGACAGTATTTCATACTTGGTTTTTAAAATATCGCGAATTTACGTTTCGGGGTAAATCTCAGAAATTACCCTAAAAATGGGGTAAATGTTTATACCATTTCATAGGTTATTAGGAGACCTCCAAAAGAGCCCCCGGACTTTCTTTTCTCAGACGCATCCTTCTGCCCCTCAAATCACTTTGAATTTTTCGAAAACCTAACTTTTTTACAAAATGGCCGCCTGCCCAAACGCCATTTTGTTTTTCCAACTTTTGGTAGCCAGTAGTCAGTAACAACTATATTACACAGAAAAAGGCATTTACACTTTTTTTTCGCTTCATACAATATGGGCGACCAGGGCCCCTCGAAGGGACCCCTTTGAAAAAAGTTTGAGCCACCGTCCATCCCAGTGTTGCCAGATGACAGACATAAAAATAGTCAAATGTCATTTTAATGGGCCCCATCTCTATGCTCCTAGGAATAATTTTTGCGAAATGTCATTATTTCTATTTTCGACTATTTCGGGGCATTTCTCAAAAACTACCAAAAATGTCGAAATTATTTTTTTACCTGGCAATATATCATTACCAAACACACATTGGCCTAGTACATTGCACTCTGCTCAAATGTTGCCATCTACCCGAAAATCCATTTTTTAACTTTTGAAAACGCGATTTTTTTACAAAATGGCCGCCAGCGCAGCCGCCATCTTGAAAGTCTGTCATTTCGGATTTTTCCCATATACTACACTATATATGACGTCGATTGGCATTTTTACTTTTTTTCTGCCAAGCATCTTGGCGGCCAGACAACTCGGCAAAAAAGGCATTGCCAAAAAATTTGTTTTCCCCGCCGTGCCGAGTGTTGCCAGGCCACCATGATAAAAATGGTCAAATGTCATTCTAATGGGCTAAATCTGTGAGCAAATGGCAACTTTTTATTTAAAATGTTGGTCCTTCTACTTTCGACTTTTTTGGGTCATATCTCAAAAACTATCAAAAAAATCGAAAATATTTTTATACCTGGCAACACACAAAAGCCCAACGAATAACTGACCAGTACATTGGAAGTCTGTTAAATGTTGCCATCACACTAAAAATCCATTTTGAAATTTTCGAAAATCAAACTTTTTCACAAAATGGCGGCCAGTGCCGACGCCATATTGAAAATCGAAAAAATCGGAATTTTCCCATATACCTGACTATATATGGCAACATTTGGCATTTTTACTTTTTTTCTGCCATTTGCCGGAATGCTCAAAGTATAAGCCAAAAAAGGGTCTGCCAAAAAATTATTTTGCCCGCCAAAACCAATGTTGCCAGAATTTTTCTCCAAAACTACCATGAGGCAAATACCAGCCGGGGTTGCCATAAAACTGCATACTCCAAAATTGGATACACGTCAAAAATTTTCCACTCTTATTTGGAGCCCTGGGCCAAAAACTACCATCAATTTGGTAGAAATGAAAAAAGCTACCAATAGACTGATAAATATCCTACCACCGCCCCATACTAACCAAATCGATTTAGTGTTGCCATCATTGAGAAAAATCAGTTTGAAAATGGAAAAAAAATTCACGGAACAAAATGGCCGCCAGCGGCGCCGCCATATTGTTTTTTTTATAATCTATGGTCACCGGTTGACAGTTGACTATACTTGTAGCGATATTCTAAAGAAAGTTTGCCGTTATCTCTGCGCACCGCGACACTACGACCACGCAAACATGGGTCCAAAACCAATTTTCAATCCAAGATGGCGGCGCGGACATGTTGTTTTTTTAATTTTTTCCAGTTTTGACGTTTCTCTTTTCCATAGACAATTTCAACACGCTATGCGCCGCTTGGGCATTCTATACATTTTTTAAAACTTTTTTTTCGAAAAACGGCCGCCATCTTGGATTTTTGGAAAAAAAAATAAAAAAAGCTGGATTGATTAAAAAAATACACAACCCCCCCATACAATGAAAAAACGAATTCAACCCCCTTCAACCCGAAAAAAACCCCTGATGAGTCAGTGAGTGAGTCAGTGGTAATTTAGCTTTATATATTATAGATAGATAGATAGACTAGCTTTCGCCGCACGCTCTTCGCGCGTGCGTGCTCAAGCTAGGTCTGCGACGCTGGACGCTCCGGGCTTCGCCCTACGCGGAGCTCGGCCTGCGGCCTCGCGATACGCAGCTCGGCCTGCGGCCTCGCGAAATTACTTTTCTGGGTTGTACCGTCCGCGTGGGCGGGCGCGGTGGGCTTTTTTGCGACTTGTTGATTTGGTTTTGTGTGGGGGCTCCTTGGGGCGCCAGCCGCTCCGGGCTTCGCCCTCCGCGGCGTTGTTGGGTCGGCTCGCTCGGCCTCCGGCTTCGCAAAGCTTTTTTTTTAATTAGTGGGTGCATGCTCCTTGGGGCGCTGCTCCGGGCTTCGCCCTACGCAGGGCTCGACCTTCGGTCTCGCATGTCATAGTAGATACCATAAGAATGTTAGTCACGTTATACTTCACGTTCCCATACAAGTATTCTTACACAGTAACGTAAGTATGTTCGTCACATCAAGTATGGTAGGTATGTTCGTCACATCAAGTATGGTAAGTATGTTCGTCACATCAAGTATCGTAAGTATGTTCGTCACTTGTATGGGAAATCGTGATTTTCGAGTTGCCTTTTTTTTTCTTCCTGGTGGATTTATGGGGCTTTTTGGGGCTTCTACGTAATCTGTGGACCATTTTTGACAGGACCTCATACTTGGTTTTCAAGATTTCTCGAATTTACGTTTCGGAGTAAATCTCGGAAATTTCCCTAAAAATGGGGTAAATTTTTACACCAGTTCATAGATAATTAGGAGACCTTAAAAAGAGCTTCCGGACTTTTTCTTCTCAAATACTCCCTTCTGCCCCAAAAGTCACTTTGAAATTTTCAAAAACCTAACTTTTTTACAAAATGGCCGCCTGTTTATCCGCCATTTTGTTTTTCCAACTTTTGGTACCCAGTAGTCAGTAACAACTATATAACACACTGAATGGCATTCACAGTTTTTTTTCGCGTTATACAAAGTGGGCGACCAGGGCCCCTGGTAGGGACCCCTTTGAAAAAAGTTTGAGCCACCGTCCATTCTAGTGTTGCCAGATGACAGAGATAAAAATAGTCAAATGTCATTTTAATGGGCCCTTTCTCTATGCTCCCGGGAATAATTTTTGCGAAATGTCTTTATTTCTATTTTCGACTTTTTCGGGGCATTTCTCAAAAACTACCAAAATTGCCAGAATTATTTTTTTACCTGGCAATACTCTATGACCATACACACTTTGGCCTAGTACATTGCACCCCGCTCAAATGTTGCTATATACCCAAAAATCCATTTTTTAACTTTCGAAAACGCCATTTTTTCACATAATGGCCGCCAGAGCGGCCGCCATCTTGAAAGTCTGACGTTTCAGATTTTTCCCATATACTACACTATATATGACGTCGATTGGCATTTTTACTTTTTTTCTGCCAAGCGTCCTGGGGGCCAGACAGCTCGGCGAAAAAGGAATTGCCAAAAAATTTCTTCTCCCCGTCGTGCCGAGTGTTGCCAGGCCACCAAGATAAAAATGGTCAAATGTCATTCTAATGGGCCAAGGCTGTGAGCACATGGAAACTTTTTATTTAAAATATTGGTCCTTCTACTTTCGACTTTTTTGGGCCATATCTCAAAAACTATCAAAAAATTCAAAATTATTTTTATACCTAGCAACACACAATGACCTACCAAATAACCGACCAGTACATTTCAATTCCATAAAATGTTGCTATCACACTGAAAATCCATTTTGAAATTTTCGAAAACCAAACTTTTTTACAAAATGGCCGCCAGCGCCACCGCCATCTTGGATATTGACTTGGCCGTATTTTTCCTGTATTCTAGACTATATACCGGACCAGAGCCAATTTTCACTTTTTTTTTTAATCGATACCCCGGACCCAGAGAGACTTTGGAAAATGACTACTGCGAAAACACATTTTTCCCCGCCCGAACCAGTGTTGCCAGAATTTTTCTCCAAAACTACCCTGTGGCCAATACCAGCCGAGGTTGCCATAAAACTGCATACTCGAAAATCGGATACACATCAAAATTTTTCCACCCCTATTTGGGGTCCTGAGCCAAAAACTACCATCAATTTGGTAGAAATTAAAATACCTACCAATAGACCGATAAATATCCTACCACCGCCCCATACTAACCCAATCGATCCAGTGTTGCCAACAGTATGAAAAATCAATTTGAAAAACGCAAAAATTTTTCTTGGGACAAAATGGCCGCCTGCGGCGCCGCCATATTGTTTTTCTATAGTCTATGGTCACCGGTCGACACTCGACTATATATGCAACAATAATGAAAAAAAATCTTGCCGCTATCTGTAAACACCGCGACACTATGACCACGCAAAAGTGGGTCCAAAACCAATTTTCAATTCAAGATGGCGGCGCGGCCATCTTGTTTTTTTTATTTTTTTTCAACTTTGACGTTCACATCTGCCATAGACAATTCAAAGACAGTATGCGCACCACGGTCATTCTATACATTTTAATTTTTTTTTTTCGCGAAAAACCGCCGCCATCTTGGATTTTTTTTATTTTCTCCCCGTAAAGCTGCTTTGATTAAAAAATTAAATACCCTAAAATCAACATTTCAACCGAAATCACCCCCCAACTACCCGAAAAAAACCCCCGATGAGTGAGTCAGTGAGTGAGTGGTAATCGAGCTTTATATAATATAGAAGATAGAAGATAGATAGATAAATAGAAGATAGATAGATAAATGAATGTTAATTGGAATGAATTTATTATTAGTTTTTTTCAAACATTTCTCTTTGTTAACTAGTTTCATTTATTAAATTAGCTGGTGAAAGCTCATAATGATGATAAATTTTAACTGGAACTCTTAATCCTAGTTACCTACTCACTTTTTAGAATAAAATTATAATTTATGATTTGTATTGTTGAATACTAGTTCTTCATTAGGTTAGGAAGATAATAGTAGCTAATTAGAACTTAGTTTGTTGACTTGATGAATAAAATGAATCATTTTTCGAAATAAAAAAAGTATTATTTTTTCTGAATTTTTTAAAAAAATTCTGCAGTCGTGACCGTTATGTGCGGTATGTCAAAAAAGCAGTTCCCAACAAAAAAAGCGACACTCCTAAGTTGATATCCCTATGTCTATGAAAGTCGATTTTCAGCCCACTGTGCGCCGCGTGCGCAGCCCCGCGCCCGGACCAGCGTCGCACAACAACGAAGCATGTGCATTTGTAACATTATTTTACGATCACGAATGACTTACGTCATTTTCCGACTAAATTATTTCCAAAACTAAAAAAGATAAAAATAAAATTCTTTTCGTATAATATAAAACGCATCTTTTTAAGACTATTTACGTAATAAAAGTACTTTTGACGTATGGGTACATGTTGCATTATATTACCATGGGTGCGATTTATTTATTTAAAACTTTATTGCACAAAATGGTACAAAAGGCGAACTTAATGCTAGGAGCATTCTCTACCAGTTAACCTTTGGATCATGCAGAGAGCAAATGTGTGTGCGGTGAGTGTAAAAAGAAACACTGTAAAAGATAATATCTAATTTATAATCAATAAACTAATATGCTAAATATACTACTTATTAAAATGTGCTATAAATACGTATACATACATGGATATATATACACATATAAGCAATTAATATAATAATACATATAAAATAAGTATATACAATAATATATATACATATATATACACATACATATATATACACATACATATATATGCAGGACATATATAATAGATAATCTTGATGAGCAATTTATGAATTACGACGAATAATTTAAAAGGTGTTTACGTACCCTCTTTTTAAACAATTCCTTATTCTGTGAAGACTTAATTTTACAAGGCAAAGCATTCCACAGCCGAATGGCTTGCACAGTAAAAGATTGAGAGAAGAAGCCGGAGTGGTGAAGTGGGACAGAAAGCTGAAAATTATTGGAAGAACGGAGAGGTCGGTCATGGGGTTGGTATAAAAATTTAAATTGACTCTTGAGATAAGAGGGGGCCATAGGGTTAAATAAAATATTAAAGAGTAAGCAGACAATTCTGGAATGTCTACGTTGTCGTATAGGTAGCCATTTGAGTTGGGCACGAAAAGCGGAAACATGGTCATACTTACGGAGTCCAAAGACGAATCTGATGCAGTTGTTCAAGAGACGATCAAGTTTATTAATGTATTAAATAAGAAGCAATACACCACATTTAATTAGTTTCATTCACTTCCATGTACATGCGAAATTGTATGAAGTTTCCATTAAACGCTACAAAGTTATGCTCAAAAATACACTGCCCCAAACTTTAAACCTCTCTCCTGTAAAGTTGACTTTTTGCAGATGTGGCGTTATATTACCAAGGGTACGAGTTGTGAAATGTATTACCATTACGGTTACTAGGGGTGATTTTAGCGAAAAGGCTGGTAAAATACGGATATGTTACGGTAACTTATTTACATACATTACGTTAAAATTACCGGCTACGTATGCTGAATGGTGCTATGGCGACGAGCAGGGTGTGCATGTAACTTGCAGTATGCAAGTCGCAAGGTGCAACGTTGCCAATGAGGGCTACCGTTTTTGTAATCACCAGAGGGCGCCACTATATAGTGAGGTCTTCGGACATAGCTGTTAGGGTTTGTTTTATGCATGTGATGACTGTTTGTTCATCATTAGAAGGAGGCCATAAGCTTCCGAAAAGAAAAACTGTTTGTTAACGGTTAATAAACAAACCAGTGAACTAGCTTTTCTTTCAGACCGCTAATTTTTACACCTCATTTTCTCGGCTCCGCTTTTAAAGCGCAAACAATCACTGAGCCGTGTCTTATATTTTCGAAAATTAAAGCCAGCTATGCCAAAATTGCACAAAATTATTTAATTTTCCGAAATAAACTCGTTTAACCCACAGAACCTATGTACATTGACATTTCGGATACCTCACGCTACACTAGCACCTCTGGTGGTCAATTCACACGCGATATGGGCGCCCTCATTACGCCCTCATTAGTGCAGCAGTTTGCCATAATAGGTATTGTTATTTCTTTTATTTGCTTCGTCGCCGTCATTGGAATTATGTTAAATTCGAAATATTAATCCCACTAATATTATAAACGCGAAAGTTTGTTTGGATGGATAGATAGATGGATGGATAGATGGATGGATGTTTGTTCCCTTTTCACGCAAAAACTACTGAACAGATTTTAGTGAAACTTTACACGAATATTCTTTATGCATCAGATTAACATATAGGCTATAAATTACAATGATTTATCAATTTTTTCATTCAGAATTTCGGGAAAATATGTTACGGAATGATTAAGAACTTTTTGAATACACCATAGATACTGTCATTTCTTGACTTTGTCAGCGAAATTATCAATTTGACATGACAGGTACTGATATCGAGGTAGGCAAATACGGAAATTCGCCACTTATAAGTACAAATAATTGTGAATTAAAATTGTGCGGCTTATTTTCGGAATGAAATTCTTCGGAAAATACTATATGCAAACTGCTATAACTGAAAAGACGACCAACGTAAAGGGATAACGACCGGCGTTGTCTACTAGAATATTGCTCAGTTTCAGAGGCACCTCATTCAGCAACAAATTGGAACAAACTTTCAGAATTGTGTACAGTCAAAACAGATCTAGCATAACCCGTAAAGAAGGCGATCTGCATCGGATAATGAATCACAGTGACCAAGAACCAAAAACCTTACTGCAATCTCAGAAGGCTCACAACGGGCCACATGTTGGATGCGACGAAACTGCGATCAGTGTGCTTAATAAATATTTTTTCCAAATTGTAATTTCTGTCCTCAATATACTAATATTATAACATTTCAGCCTAATAAAATCGTTTTAATTACGCATGTCGGAAGAAAATAACGCTTTGAAGTAAGTTAAGATTCATACACCGGCCAAGTGGTCGCTTTTTGGTCGGCGTGATACTTAAAACCTGTGTACTACACTACACTGTGTGTAACATATTTTATTGTACATAGTTAGGTACCACCTAATAATTAAAAAAATCTTAATTTTATCGGTAAATAATTTTCACAGCATATTCTTAGGGATGCTCAGTATGACATAAAGAAAAATCGAATAAAAGATACTTAGTATTTTTAGCGTGGCTTCTCAAAATATGTTCATACACAGGATATCCAGGTTCTGCTTTAGCTGTAGGTATAGATATAAGATTTATTAAACGCACTTATTTTCCAAAAAGTACAAAATAAGTATCTGTATTTCTATATTGTATGGGAGTGACCTATCACCTTTTCACTCCAAGCCTTCCTCACCTGCCCGTGGTGCATCCTGCCGACCAACAAACGAGGCTCTGGCAAACTGACTGGTGGTGGTAAAACCATAACGATGGAAGGCGTAGCTAGATATCACAGGCCTATGATGGGCAGCAGCGTGACCGGAGCGAGAAGCTACGCCCTGCGATCGCCAACCCGATTATACCCATAATATCCACCAGATGTTTGCCCTAGGTGACGAGCAACTGAAGAGGCCTGTGTCCAGCAGTGGACTGTAATAGGCTGATGATGATGATGATTTCTATGTTAATCAATTTTAAACGTATCGCGCCGGCGCCAGCCCTCTCCTGGCCGAAAATCGGCCACAATGACCATTCTCCAAGCAGACCGGGCAAGTACGCACGAGATATTGAAGTGTACATGTTTATGCCCATACACAAGTGCATTACGTGCGGTTGCTCTGTTTGAAATAATGAGAATTCATAGTAGTAACTAGATACGTAGGTAAGCTCCATTTTCGATACCAAAAAAAGACTAATTGACTCAAAAAAAGTACGGACGCGACATAACTATCTGATGACTGCTGACCCCAGTGGCGCATTATATCGGTTCCCGGTAGGATTCAATGTAGAAACTTTTTTTAGATAACTCGAATAATTCAGGAAGACGTCGCTCTGGATAAGTCATCACCAGAACTTACAGTTAAGAGAACCATAGCTTAAGACCAGGTGATTCCTGAACAATGGGCCGCGGCTTCCAATGGCCAACCAGAGGCCAACATTATGTACCTACATTGTGTTTGTCCTGTGTCAACCTATGTTCAGATTTCTCAGCACTCAAATCGAATACCTATATCTTCATCATCTTTTGAGCATCCATTCGTAAGCGCGTGTGATAAAATAAGAGACAAAGACGCGTACGTACATGATTTATTGACAGAGTAAGCTCTTCATGACAAACCGATGTTCACGCAGGCAAAGCCGCGGGCAGCAGCTAGTAGGTAATAAATTAATTCAGTTTAATTTCTAAAATGTCAATTTTGGGGCAAAAGGTAGGAACCAAAATTGTTCGGAATTTGACTCTCTAGAACTTTGTTTCTTTTCATTCATGCCGTAAAAAGTACAACATAGGAGATAATGACACAGTTTTGAATATTGTTTGCGGGTTTTATTTCCAAAATATCGATTTTGGGGGAAAAGGAAGGTACCAAAATTGTTTAAAAATTAATTTTTTCCTACATGTTTAGTCTTCTTAATTTAGACCGTAAAGTAGAAAATAAACGAGATAATGACAACATTTTTGTTGTTGCAACACTTGCTGTTGTTTCCAATTTTAATTTCCAAAATACCGATCCTAGAAGAAAAATAGTAAGAATCAAACTTGTAGAAAATCAAATTTCCTACAATTTTTGTTCTCACGGTTTTACTGCAAAACCAAAAAAGGGGTGAGTTATTCAACAAAAACCGTCCGTTTATTATTGGAAAGAACTGGCGAACTTTAGGAGAGGCCTATGTCCAGCAGTGGGCTGATGAAGATGATTGGAAGGAAATAAAAATATAATTTTTGAATATACACAAGAGGACTCACCATACCTACCTATTCAAATAGCTCGCCTTTGTAAACTGTCCATCGCATCGCATCATTTATAAAAGTACGTAAAAGTAGTATTCTACGCAAGATTTGTGTCTTATACAAGAAATAGCGGTGGTCAGTCGTAATATATTCCTTCAGAATCATGTTCAAAACACCTATTTTAGAGAATGCCGCAGTAGTCAATGACTCCTTCAATGTAACCCTTAGGATTCGGGTCACGACGAATATTCATCCCGAGAATAAGTGATGGTTTGGTCAAGCTGGATAGGAACCAGATTTAAGTTGTTGTAGGCCATCCAGCCCCTGGCGTCGGCGTAACTTGTTACGCTGACGACACCCTGGTGACGGCCAAAGGGAGAACCCACGCCGAGGCCATACAGCGCGCCTCAGAGGGGGCAGGGGCAGTGGTCCGCCGGATCCGCGCCTTGGGCCTCAAAGTGGCCCTAGAGAAGACCGAGGCCATATGTTTCCATGAGCCTCGGCGCGCGCCTCCCACTGACTCTGTCGTGATGGTAGAAGGCGCGCGGATTCCCGTCGGCACAATCCTGAAATATTTGGGATTGTGGCTCGACGGGCGGTGGACGTTTAGGGGCCACTTCGAAAAGCTGTGGCCCAAGTTGGCGGGGACAGCGGGCGCATTAAGCGGACTGCTGCCCAATGTAGGAGGGCCCTCTGCAGCGTGCCGGCGGCTCTACCTAGGCGTCCTCAGATCGATGGCCCTTTATTGGTCGCCGGTCTGGGCTGGCGCCATTACGGTGGAGACTTCCCGCGCGCTGTGGAGGGCCCAACGCCCCCTGGCGTTGAGGGCCATCCGCGGATATAGAACTATATCCGCGGATGCCGCCACTGCGATTGCCGGGTCCCTTCCGTGGGACCTGGACGCTGCCGTACTCGCCGCAGTCTACCTGTGGCGAGCCGAGCAGCGGTCGCGGGGCCTCCGGCCAGCGCCCGCCGAAGTCGGAGCGCAGAAAGAGGCCATTGAGGCGGAGGCGCTCATAGTATGGCGTGAGCGCCTCGAGGCTGCCCCGTGGGGGCGCCGCACCACTCAGGCCATTGGCCCCATCTTGGAAGAGTGGATGCGGCGCCCCCACGGGGTGGTGACGTACCGGCTGACCCAGGTCCTCACGGGACATGGATGTTTCGGCCGGTACTTATGGAGGATCAGGCGAGAGCCTGATCCTCTATGCCGTCACTGCGACAGTGGCTCGGAGGACACGGCAGAGCATACGCTTCGGCACTGCCCTGCCTGGGCCAATGAGCGCTCCGTCCTCGTCACTGTCGCACAGGACCTCGATCTGCCGCAACTCTTGCGGCAGATGACGGCGTCGAAGGAGACCTGGCGAGCGATGCTCGCATTCTGCGAGACAGTGATCTCGCAGAAGGAGGCGGCGGAAAGAGAGCGTGAGGCTGCGGTAGACGCGCCCGCTCTCCGCCGCCCCCGGCCCGGGCGTCGCCGGCGGGCATACAACGCATCGTATGCCCTCTGAGCCTCTCCTTCGTGCCCCGAGTGGTGAGTGCGGGGGCGCGATCTACTCATAGGGGCGTAACGGTGTGGTGGGTGCAGCCACACCGTTGCACGAGGTCCGCCCGGGGAGCACTCTTTTGCTCCCCGGATCCGGGGGCAGGGGTATTTGCCCTCCCCGGACCAGGAGTGCCGGCTGCTTATCATCTGCGGCTGGCCAGGGCAGGCAGGGATATGGCCGTATGCTTCGGCGCTACCCGTGTCCCTGCAACTTGCTGCCCACTGGCGACACAGGGGGGTTTAGTGGGTATGCCCTCCCTTTTGGGAGGTGTGAGTCCCACACACCATGCCGCCTCCTCCCGGAGACGGCATGAAGGTGCATAATGCATTCCCCTCTTAAAAAAAAAAAAAAAAAAAAGGCCATCCAGCCCCGGATCTACGATTTTTTTCGAACCGGGGCAAGAACTTGATATAGCCCCCCCCCCGTGAGCGTTTGATTAAAACTAATATATAATAGGTGTCATTTTTTGTGATCTAGTTTTGTTGCGTAGTTTTGAAGATTTAAGCGTACAAAGGGATATAGAGACAGAAAAAGCGACTTTGTTTTATACTATGTAGTGATGATTTTGGCGCCCCCTGAAACTGCCGCCCGGGGCAGGTGCCCCGGTTTGCCCCCCCCCTAGATCCGGGGCTGAGGCCATCTGGGGTTTCTGCTACGAAACACAAGGACAACTTTCAGCACAAGCATCAGTAGGTATACATGATCTCTGTGATCAGTGCATAGGACTTAGGACCTTAATTCAAATTGACTCATTGAAATTTACAAACTAATCTTTTTTTAATGATGGCAACCAGCCTCTTCGTGAGATCCATTTCTGCCGAGGGAAAATGAACAAAGTAATTTTGACAAATTAAAATATAAAACGGGTTATATCGTGGCAACCATGGAGACTGCTCTTTCCTTAAATAATAATACAAACACCTAAACACAGAACAAACACAAATGTTCAGCACACGAATGTTTGTCCTGGATGGGAATCAAACTCACGACCTTTGACTTATGATCAGAAGGCAAGGAAAAAACAGTAGGGATTGTTGATTTTTATAAAGCAACATTAAAAACGTCAAGCACTCACACAATACCTTTCAAAATATAATTTGGATAGGTAAGTACCTGGTACATTTAAAGATAGAAAGACAAAAATCCCACTAATATTATAAACGCGAAAGTTTGTTTGGATGGATAGATAGATGGATGGATAGATGGATGGATGTTTGTTCCCTTTTCACGCAAAAACTACTGAACAGATTTTAGTGAAACTTTACACGAATATTGTTTATGCATCAGATTAACATATAGGCTATAAATTACAATGATTTATCAATTTTTTCATTTAGAATTTCGGGAAAATATGTTACGGAATGATTAAGAACTTTTTGAATACACCATAGATACTGTCATTTCTTGACTTTGTCAGCGAAATTATCAATTTGACATGACAGGTACTGATATCGAGATAGGCAAATACGGAAATGCGCCACTTATAAGTACAAATAATTGCGAATTAAAATTGTGCGGCTTATTTTCGGAATGAAATTCTTCGGAAAATACTATAATGCAAACTGCTATAACTGAAAAGACGACCAACGTAAAGGGATAACGACCGGCGTTGTCTACTAGAATATTGCTCAGTTTCAGAGGCACCTCATTCAGCAACAAATTGGAACAAACTTTCAGAATTGTGTACAGTCAAAACAGATCTAGCATAACCCGTAAACAAGGCGACCTGCATCTGCTAATGAATCACAGTGACCAAGAACCAAAAACCTTACTGCAATCTCAAAAGGCTCACAACGGGCCACATGTCTAGCTCGGATGCGACGAAACTGCGATCAGTGTACCTATGCTTAATAAATATTTTTCTAATCCAAATTGTAATTTCTGTCCTCAATATACTAATATTATAACATTTCAGCCTAATAAAATCGTTTTAATTACGCATGTCGGAAGAAAATAACGCTTTGAAATAAGTTAATTTTCATACACCGGCCAAGTGGTCGCTTTTTGGTCGGCGTGATACTTAAAACCTGTGTACTAACATATTTTATTGTACATAGTTAGGTACCACCTATAATTAAAAAAATCTTAATTTTATCGGTAAATAATTTTCACAGCATATTCTTAGGGATGCTCAGTATGACATAAAGAAAAATCGAATAAAAGATACTTAGTATTTTTAGCGTGGCTTCTCAAAATATGTTCATACACAGGATATCCAGGTTCTGCTTTAGTTGTAGGTATAGATATAAGATTATTAAACGCACTTATTTTCCAAAAAGTACAAAATAAGTATCCGTATTTCTATATTGTATGGGAGTGACCTATCACCTTTTCACTCCAAGCCTTCCTCACCTGCCCGTGGTGCATCCTGCCGACCAACAAACGAGGCTCTGGCAAACCGACTGGTGGTGGTAAAACCATAACGATGGAAGGCGTAGCTAGATATCACAGGCCTATGACGGGCAGCAGCGTGACCGGAGCGAGAAGCTACGCCCTGCGATCGCCAACCCGCCTGCCCAGGTGGCGATTATACCCATAATATCCTCCAGATGTTTGCCCTAGGTGGCGAGCAACTGAAGAGGCCTGTGTCCAGCAGTGGACTGTAATAGGCTGATGATGATTTCTATATTAATCAATTTTAAACGTATCGCGCCGGCGCCAGCCCTCTCCTGTCCGAAAATTGGCCACAATGACCATTCTCCAAGCAGACCGGGCAAGTACGCACGAGATATTGAAGTATACATGTTTATGCCCATACACAAGTGCATTACGTGCGGTTGCTCTGTTTGAAATAATGAGAATTCATAGTAGTAACTAGATACGTAGGTAAGCACCATTTTTGATACCAAAAAAGACTAATTGACTCAAAAAAAGTACGGACGCGACATAACTATCTGATGACTGCTGACCCCAGTGGCGTATTATATCGGTTCCCGGTAGGATTCAATGTAGAAACTTTTTTAGATAACTCGAATAATTCAGGAAGACGTCGCTCTGGATAAGTCATCACCAGAACTTACAGTTAAGAGAACCATAGCTAGCCATAGCATAGCATACCAGGTGATTTCTGAACAACGGGCCGCGGCTTCCAATGGCCAACCAGAGGCCAACATGATGTACCTACATTGTGTTTGTCCTTTTTTTTTTTTTTTTTAGAGGGGAATGCATTACGCACCGTCATGCGTGTCACCAGTGGGCAGCAAGTTGCAGGGACACGGGCAACGCCGAAGCATACTGCCGCATCCCTGCATGCCCTGGCCAGCCGTAGATGACAAGCGGCTGGCACTCCTGGTCCGGGGAGGGCAAATACCCCTACCCCCGGCTTCCGGGGAGCAATAGGGTGCTCCCCAGGCGGACCTCGTGCAACGGTGTGGCTGCACCCACCACACCGTTACGCCCCTATGAGTGGATCGTGCCCCCCGCACTCACCACTCGGGGCACGAAGGAGAGGCTCAGAGGGCATACGATGCGTTGTATGCCCTCCGGCGACGCCCGGGCCGGGGGCGGCGAAGAGCAGGCGCGTCTACCGCGGCCTCACGCTCTCTTTCCGCCGCCTCCTTCTGCGAGATCACTGTCTCGCAGAATGCGAGCATCGCTCGCCAGGTCTCCTTCGACGCCGTC
Organism: Conogethes punctiferalis; assembly: GCA_031163375.1. Lineage (NCBI taxonomy): Eukaryota > Metazoa > Arthropoda > Insecta > Lepidoptera > Crambidae > Conogethes > Conogethes punctiferalis. The sequence continues at coordinate 25,577,532 of CM062077.1, read as the reverse complement.
ATCTGCCGCAAAAGTTGCGGCAGATCAAGGTCCTGTGCGACAGTGACGAGGACGGAGCGCTCATTGGCCCAGGCAGAGCAATGCCGAAGCGTATGCTCTGCCGTGTCCTCCGAGCCACTGTCGCAGTGAGGGCGCCGCATCCACTCTTCCAAAATGGGGCCAATGGCCTGAGTGGTGCGGCGTCCAGGGGGCGGACTCGAGGCGCTCACGCCATACTGCGAGCGCCTCCGCCTCAACGGCCACCCTTTGCGCCCCGACCTCGGCGGGCGCTGGCCGGAGGCCCCGCGACCGCTGCTCGGCTCGCCACAGGTAGACTGCGGCGAGTACGGCAGCGTCCAGGTCCCACGGAAGGGACCCGGCAATCGCGGTGGCGGCATCCGCGGATATAGTTCTATATCCGCGGATGGCCCTCAACGTGAGGGGGCGTTGGGCCCTCCGCAGTGCGCGGGAGGTCTCCATCGTAATGGCGCCAGCCCAGACCGGTGACCCATAAAGGGCCATCGATCTGAGGACGCCTAGATAGAGCCTTCGGCACGACATTGTGTTTGTCCTGTGTCAACCTATGTTCAGATTTCTCAGCACTCAAATCGAATACCTATATCTTCATCATCTTTTGAGCATCCATTCGTAAGCGCGTGTGATAAAATAAAAGACAAAGACGCGTACGTACATGATATAATGACAGAGTAAGCTCTTCATGACAAACCGATGTTCACGCAGGCAAAGCCGCGGGCAGCAGCTAGTATTATTATATTTTTCTTAAACCTTAATTAATAAACACTTAAGAATAATGTACTTAAAGTGTTTAAATAAATTTAATAAGTACGCACCTATACTACACTAATAAAATATTTAGCAATAAAAGAATGTTCAAATAATTTAGATGAATAATAAATTGTTAAGTATCAAAATATGTTCGTCCGCCGGAGTTAGCGTCCGACACGCCGCTCACCCACACAGACACAAATGATATCTATGTGTGTTTCGGAATCGGCTCCCGCGTGCGTTTCGAGTTGCTTAAAATTGTATGCGCGCTCTTAAGCCTATAGGTAAAAGGTAACCTCCAAAACTAAAACCATTCGAATAAATACACTTAAAATGCATCCGATCGTATCAATTCCACCGTAAGGCCTGAGTGGTCCATGTTTGTCGACGCGTCCGGCGCATCCAAATGTATGCCCACGGCCGGCAGAGAGTGCTCGTCCGATTGAATCTTAATCAGAGCTCACGGAAGGATTACAACTAGACCCGCGAATGAATGAACCCATTTGTTCAACAGGAATAAGCCTCGTGTAGCTATGGAAAAATATAACTGAGAGTATTTGAGCGAGCACTCAGACGCGCTTATATTGCTAATCTATAGCTTTTACTGGGTCGGGCCACTATGACCGAAATTCGGACGACTTTCGATGATCCGAAAGCTCGTTTTTCAGTCCCACTGGCTGGGACATATCTGGGGGCACGGCAGTGCCCCTGCCAAGTCGAGCAAAAAAGCGGCACAGCCGTACCATATTTTCTCGAAGTAGTTCAGGCCATTTTCAAACCCCTATAACTTCGTTTTGGATAAAACCAGAAGCTTGAATTTTCTGTACCTAAGTAAGCATTGTACCAACACGGTATATTTCAAATTTCATTGAATTTGAATTAGTAGGAACTTTAAGAATTATAACGAGTCAAATTTCCTAATTTTGTCACTCACTGACTGACCGATCATTAAAATTCTAAGGCACTTCTAGCAGACATAGAACCTTTAAATTTAGAATGTAATTAGTGTTTAGTGTATAAACCAAGGAAAAAATAAAACATTTTTCAATTTCTGTCTAGTTTTCTAGATACATCAACTGCATAACTAACTTTGTAATCCCATACAAATACCACCAGATTACAAAGTTACATTTGCAGTTGATTAAATCAGTAATACCTGTTATATGTTTTGTATAATTTAATGGATATCGCGTTACGTATCCATTAAATTAGGTTAAGTGAATCAAAGGTAACTTGTAAAATGGTCAACGGAAGTATAAAAAAGCAAGAATGGGAGTATTAAGTAGAGTAAATTGAAAGAAAAAAAATATGACTAGAAAAAGAAACGAGATCCCACAAAAAACAATACTTGGCAAAAACACCAAGTCTCGCAATTCAGTTGTTTTACCGTAAAAATTTGTGAGATCCATGTAATACCAAGTCGGTTATTAATTTATTCAGTCCCTAGTAGTGTCCCAACATCTTATAGTGACCATATTAATGTAAAAAATCATTACTGTTTTAAAAAAATATATTGACTTGGCAATCGCATTGAACAATTAATTAAGAATATATGTATTAGGGGAAAGGTGTACATAATGATCCCTCAGGGTCAAACGATCCCTGGCTGTAAAAAAGAATTTACCAGTGCCATCTATTTAAATAGAGCGTTAACGTCTTCCCCACAACCCGCTTAGTTGTCTGTCCCTAGAAGTAAGTTCTAGATATTTAGAAAATGTAAATTATTATATTATACTAGCTGCGACCCGCAGTGTTACCCGCGGTTTCTCGTTACAATTTTTCGATTTTTTCTTACCGTAAGAACCATACTTGAACTTCAACGAACATTTTAAAAAAAGAATTGGCCAAATTGGTCCAGGCGTTATTGAGTTATGCGCCTACCAACACATTTAGCAATTCATTTTTATATTAAAGTGTTATCATAAAGCCGCCATACTTGTCATAAACTGGCCACACTGGCGAGTCGAGGAGGGGAGAATGTATAAAAGAGGACGCGCGCCAACGCCGAGCTCACTTTGCTCCTGCTTGCCGTAGCGTTCGGATCTAGTTACTAGCTCCACGTCACTTGTTCGTTCGTTATATACTTTGTAGACTTGGGTTATGTATTTAGTGGTAAAATCTTGATTAGTTATTATGTAAAAGTAAATCAGCTTATATACAGAAGTAAATAATAATTGTAAAGTACATAAATATAATAAAAAGTGTAATTCATTGGTGTAGTTGATTTTCTTGGTAAAATTAAATCTAAAAGTGTAATTTCCTTATTGACTTTGTTTTTTTTTTAGTCAAATTAATTAGAGAACGCTAATATCAGAAGTGGGATAGGCTCCATAGCCTATCATTGCTCTGGTTATCGGCATACATAAATACTCAGAGGTATATAATGGCCAATCGAGGTAACTCTGCTAATAGGGGTCGAAATAGGCGCGAACAGAACAGTGACGCTGTTAACTTACAAGAGCAGTTAGGAGCTATCTTAACACGTCTAAACGCATTGGAAAACGGCTCTTCGCCTACGTGTCTTCAATCTGGGACGCCAGATGGGCGTGCCTTTGCGATGCCGAGCCAAACCGTGGCTTCTGCGTTGCACAACATGCAGCCGCCGCCATCATCACCACTGCTGCCTGTGGCAACGTGCTCGCTGCCACCGTCGGCATCTGACTGCAGCACAATGGCGCACCCCGTTGCAAGTACATCGCAGGACTCTACGGACCGGCTCATTGGAGCATTGACAGCGTTAACTAAGGTCAGATCCACGCATTATTATATTTCTAACTTTGATCCCAATTTGCATGACATCGATTCTTGGTGCGAGGAAGTAGAGAGAGCGCGAAATATGAACAATTGGGACGACAACGAATGTCTTTCTCGTATTGCCCACTGTCTTAAGGGCGATGCCCGAAGCTGGCTAGATGATTGGGTGACAAACGACCGGACCTGGTCCAACTTTAAGATTGAGTTTAAGCCACTATGTTCGCGAAGAATCGATGTCGCAAATATTTTATACGAGGTCATGAGTACTAATTCCGATGGTTATTCCACGTATGCTGAATATGCCAGGCGTTCTTTATTGCGCCTTAACATTGTGGAATTACCAACGCACAAATCCGCGCCGCCGCGATGAATGCCTCTGTCTAACCATATGCAATGTTGAACATCACTACATACGACAAGCTAACTGGGTGCCTCTGTCGGTGTGAGTGATGTGTTAACATATCGGACATGCTAACTGGGTGCCTCTGTCCTGGTGTTGTTATGTTAATGTATCGGACATGCTAACTGGGTGCCTCTGTCTGAGCGATATTTTAACATAATAAGTGGACATGCTAACTGGGTGCCTCTGTCTAACCATATGCAATGTTGAACATCACTACATACGACAAGCTAACTGGGTGCCTCTGTCGGTGTGAGTGATGTGTTAACATATCGGACATGCTAACTGGGTGCCTCTGTCTAAGTGTTGTTATGTTAATGTATCGGACATGCTAACTGGGTGCCTCTGTCTGAGCGATATTTTAACATAATTGGACATGCTAACTGGGTGCCTCTGTCTAACCATATGCAGTGATTAGACATCACTTCATACGACAAGCTAACTGGGTGCCTCTATCGGTATAAATGTTGTGTTAACATATCGGATATGCTAACTGGGTGCCTCTGTCTGAGTGATGTTAACGTATTGGACACGCTAACTGGGCGCCTCTGTCATGAAACGAACTAATTGTCGTATCTTGGGCAAGCTAACTAGGTGCCTCTGTCCGTTTTAAGGCAATTAGTGAGTAATTTATGTCTTGGACGAGCTAACTGGGTCTCTGTCTGACAGTGATTCTTTTCACATAATGTGAAGAGTATTAAACGGACATTATCAACTAGTATATAATTAATGTTCTTTTGTAATCGTTTTCAGCTGACGATGGCACACTACCCGATGACATCGCTACACACGATGCCAACGAAGCGGTTCCAAGCACGAGTCACTCCAGTCACGAATTAGAAGAACTACCAGACCCGGGGTCCCAAGAAGACTATGCTGTTCAAGATGTGGTCGAGGACGACCACACGTCAGGAGAGGCCGTGTTATCATAAAGCCGCCATACTTGTCATAAACTGGCCACACTGGCGAGTCGAGGAGGGGAGAATGTATAAAAGAGGACGCGCGCCAACGCCGAGCTCACTTTGCTCCTGCCTGCCGTAGCGTTCGGATCTAGTTACTAGCTCCACGTCACTTGTTCGTTCGTTATATACTTTGTAGACTTGGGTTATGTATTTAGTGGTAAAATCTTGATTAGTTATTATGTAAAAGTAAATCAGCTTATATACAGAAGTAAATAATAATTGTAAAGTACATAAATATAATAAAAAGTGTAATTCATTGGTGTAGTTGATTTTCTTGGTTAAATTAAATCTAAAAGTGTAATTTCCTTATTGACTTTGTTTTTTTTTTAGTCAAATTAATTAGAGAACGCTAATAAAAGATTATACCTAGGGGAAGACTGCTTAAGATGACATAGTCAGATAAGATGACATCCCGTGACGTTTTACAGAGTGCCCATTGGTGGCGATAGTACCAGTGCAATTCGGCGGAGAGCGGCAGCGTATTGAAAAGTAGGTAGTGAACATTTTTATGATTCTAGGTGAGCAAAATTTTACCAAAGCTTTTATTTGTTGTGGAGATTCACATAAGGTATGAATATTTTCGTTTGAACAAATTTTACGTTTTTAGTTTTTTTGGTCTACGCCCGCGCACACCCACTCGGGTTTCCCCGCCTGTAATAGCACGATATACAAACTATTGTTTTTAACTAAAGTTCATTCGCGTTAAGAAAATAGTGACTGACAGGTCACTGACAGGCCACTAGCCAATTAAAACGCTAGAAATTATAATTTCCTTGATGGTTACATTTTCCTTGATGGTGATGCTTGAGTAACTGCGTTACGTTGCTATGACCGTAAAATGTATCAAAAATTACTGATTAATTTATTGTTTGATAAGAAAGTCAACAATGACACTGCGATTAATATATTTATCATATTTTAAGCCCCGGCTCACAGTGAACGATTGAATATCCGCTAACCTCTGCGTGTCGTATCAGCCGCTAACTGAATTTTAGCGCATCAGAGCCGGGGTTAGAGGTACCTACCTGCTCTCCCCGCACCGTGCCGGCCGCTTGTCATCTGCGGCTGCCCAGGGCAGGCGTGCTACCCGAATCCCTGAATGTTGCCCATTGGCGATACAGGGTGTCGCGCTCTCTCCGTAATCGGCGTGAAAGTGCCTAATGCATTCCCCTCTTAAAAAGAAAAAGTTGTGTAGTGTCAGTGAAGTATACGTAACTAGCGAACCGCCCTCGCTACGCTTCGGATATTTCATTTTAAGTACATGTCACCGAAAAATAACAAAACTCGTAAGTTAGGTAATCAATTTCCTGGGTAGTTGATCAACTCCCGGAAAATAATTGAATCGCACTTGAAATGTATTATTTAACGTAGGTATGTAGGTATTTTAGTAAATTGATCAATTTACGAGGTCTTCCGTTAAATCATCCGAAGAAGGCGAGGTATAGGTACGCTGATGGGTTGAACGACTCACGTGGTGTTATCACGCTCCCCGCACCCGTTTCCATTAGGGGCAGCGCAGACGGCTCACTTTTTGTGCGAACGAGTCTGCGGCGCACAAAAAGTTTGCGAGGCGCGCAAAAAGTCTGTCGCGGATTTTTCACAGACTCAACGCAGACGACGCACATCTTCGATCATTCTATCGGCAGGGCTGTAGCGACGTAGACGCTATGAGACAGAGATCGCGAAGTATTATTTTGTACATTAAATATTTAAAATCCGTAACAGATACCTAGTACTTTACTACTTAGTACTTTAGTTTTATTTTATCCGACTGTTTACCAAAATTAGCATACCTAAATTTTGACAGCTCCGTAAAAGCTTGGTCTCTGTACGGTTCTACTCACGTGGTAAAGTCTAATAAAAACTTAAACTTACCGTATTTTGTTTTTTGATTGACTGGCTCGGTGGCTCAAAGGCTGTTAGCGCCTGTTCATACTAGCGTTTATTTTCGTTCACACTAGCGGTTGATCCGCCCGGCGGCGACCGCAAATCGACCGCCGATCAACCGCAAAACGGCCGAGGTGTTCACACTAGCGGTCGCGGTTTTGCGGTTCGGCAGCTGGTAGTGCTGTAGATCGATGGTCGGCTATAGATAATAGTTGATTCTTTAGTGAGAATCAATCGATTCAAGTACCAAATGATTTAACAATCTAAACATCGATAATCGCTTTAAAGATAATTTATATGTGACTTTAATTACTCTCTTTTTGGGAATAGGATACACGACTGTTTACTGTTCTATATTACTTTCTGGTCACCTTAAGAAGAAGTACCTACAATTTAACTTATTTGAGAGCCATGAGTACTAAATTGATTGCAAATGAGAAGTTTATTGACGTCTACAAACTTCAAATATTATTACAAAAGTTAAGTTTTGATTAAATTAAAATATTATCGTATTTTTATCTATAATAACATCTTCACTTAAGAAATAAATTTCATAAACTCACATTTAATACAGTTGTCACAATTGTCTTAAGCGAACAGCAAATAATTAACGATTCCTAGTGATCGTTTAACTTTCTGGTGACCCATGCTGTGATTACAATTTGTACTCTTCACATATCGATTAATCATTATGATCCATTAAAGTAACGATTAAATTGTAACAACACTAAAAATAAAACAATTACGTATCTACTAACAGAACGTAACCATTTTTGAAGCGCGTTGCGAAAATAAAGAATTATTGTATTTACTTACTTCATACTAAAATTATGATGTACTAGCTGCTGCCCGCGGCTTTGCCTGCGTGAACATCGGTTTGTCATGAAGAGCTTACTCTGTCATTATATCATGTACGTACGCGTCTTTGTCTCTAATTTTATCACACGCGCTTACGGATGGATGCTCAAAAGATGATGAAGATATAGGTATTCGATTTGAGTGCTGAGAAATCTGAACATAGGTGATGTGGCCGTATGCTTCGGCGCTACCCGTGTCCCTGCAACTTGCTGCCCACTGGCGACACAGGGGGGTTTAGTGGGTATGCTCTCCCTTTTTGGGAGGTGTGAGTCCCACACACCATGCCGCCTCCCCTCGGAGACGGCATGAAGGTGCCTAATGCATTCCCCTCTTAAAAAAAAAAAGGACAAACACAATGTAGGTACATCATGTTGGCCTCTGGTTGGCCATTGGAAGCCGCGGCCCATTGTTCAGGAATCACCTGGTCTTAAGCTATGGTTCTCTTAACTGTAAGTTCCGGTGATGACTTATCCAGAGCGACGTCTTCCTGAATTATTCGAGTTATCTAAAAAAGTTCGTTTTCTACGTTGAATCCTACCGGGAACCGATATAATGCGCCACTGGGGTCAGCAGTCATCAGATTATTATGTCGCGTCCGCACTTTTTTTGAGTCAATTTTTACGGTATCAAAAATGGTGCTTACCTACGTACCTAGTTACTACTATGAATTCTCATTATTTCAAACAGAGCAACCACACGTAATGCACTTGAGTATGGGCATAAACATGTACACTTCAATATCTCGTGCATACTTGCCCGGTCTGCTTGAATGGTCATTGTGGCCGATTTTCGGCCAGGACAGGGCTGGCGTCGGCGCGATACGTTTAAAATTGATTAATATAGAAATCATCATCATCATCAGCCTATTACAGTCCACTGCTGGACACAGGCCTCTTCAGTTGCTCGCCACCTAGGGCAAACATCTGGAGGATATTATGGGTATAAGCGCCACCTGGGCAGGCGGGTTGGCGATCGCAGGGCGTAGCTTCTCGCTCCGGTCACGCTGCTGCCCGTCATAGGCCTGTGATATCTAGCTACGCCTTCCATCGTTATGGTTTTACCACCACCAGTCGGTTTGCTAGAGCCTCGTTTGTTGGTCGGCAGGATGCACCACGGGCAGGTGAGGAAGGCTTGGAGTGAAAAGGTGATAGGTCACTCCCATACAATATAGAAATACGGATACTTATTTTGTACTTTTTGGAAAATAAGTGCGTTTAATAATCTTATATCTATATTATTATCTATACAACTAAAACAGAATCTGGATATCCTGTGTATGAACATATTTTGAGAAGCCACGCTAAAAATACTAAGTATCTTTTATTTCGATTTTTCTTTATGTCATACTGAACATCCCCAAGAATATAATGTGTACAATAATTGTACATGTTAGTACACAGGTTTTAAGTATCACGCCGACCAAAAAGCGACCACTTGGCCAGTGTATGAATCTTAACTTACTTCAAAGCGTTATTTTCTTCCGACATGCGTAATTAAAACGATTTTATTAGGCTGAAATGTTATAATATCAGTGGGATTGAGGACAGAAATTACAATTTGGATTAGAAAAATATTTATTAAGCATACACTGATCGCAGTTTCGTCGCATCCGAGCTAGACATGTGGTCCGTTGTGAGCCTTCTGAGATTGCAGTAAGGTTTTTGGTTCTTGGTCACTGTGATTCATTATCAGATGCAGGCCGCCTTGTTTACGGGTTATGCTAGATCTGTTTTGACTGTACACAATTTTATTCCTAAAGTTTGTTCCAATTTGTTGTTGAATGAGGTGCCTCTGAAACTAAGCAATATTCTAGTAGACAACGCCGGTGGTTATCCCTTTACGTTGGTCGTCTTTTCAGTTATAGCAGTTTGCATATAGTATTTTCCGAAGAATTTCATTCCGAAAATAGCCGCATAATTTTAATTCACAATTATTTGTACTTATTGGTGGCGAATTTCCGTATATGCCTACCTCGATGTCATGCCAAATTGATAATTTCGCTGACAAAGTCAAGAAATGACAGTATTGGTGTATTCAAAAAGTTTTTAATCATTCCGTACCATATTTTCCCGAAATTCTAAATGAAAAAATTGATGAATCGTTGTAATTTATAGCCTATATGTTAATCTGATGCATAAACAATATTCGTGTAAAGTTTCACTAAAATCTGTTCAGTAGTTTTTGCGTGAAAAGGGAACAAACATCCATCCATCTATCCATCCAAACAAACTTTCGCGTTTATAATATTAGTGGGATTATGTTGTATTCTACTACCTGTTTTTACGGTAGATCTAATCGGAGTTTTCGTTCCCACAATACTTAAAGAAATTCTTATCAAATATTACAACGCTTCTTGTATAGGAATTGAATAATTTAAACTTCCTATGTGATTATGCACTCCTGGTACTTTCAATTGGAGAAGTATACATCAGTCATGTCGGTGCCATCGTCGACGCGCACGCAAACAAATCTCACAGGGTCGATAACGGTTCAATTAAGGGTTTTCGCTAACAAACAAGTTTATGAGGACACAATAAAAGATGTGTAATAAGAAACACAGCTTGAATATGGATACCACACTTGATGAAGCTGCTCAAGTGAGGGCACTGCTTCAATCGGGCATGCGGTGGGGTGATGGTGGTTGACAACTGAACTCAAACCGTTTTTCGATTTGAAAAGTTTTGCCAGCAGTTCCTGGAGACCGGTGGCTACATTTATAGACAAGGATCAGGTAAATTTCGCTGCAACTCGGACAGAGACTACCGGTTTCTTGTTTCGATGTATTTACGAAATCGGTTCTCAAATGACATTGAGTTACAAGAGGCAGCTTCAGACAGCACGCAGAAGAACCGTGAGTGTCTGTAGACAAAGGCGAACACTGAGGGAGGAGTACATCACGGTGCACAGAGCTGCTAGGGGTCCAAAATTAACAGCAGCCCATCGACAAGTCGCTTGTAATGTGCTCGCGACCATGTTGATTGGACTCTTGACCAATGGAGGGCTGTAGTCATCTCAGACGAAAATGATGGGCGATTTTTTTGGTAGTCATAAATAGTCAGCATACCAATTTTTTACAGTGAATGAGCAATAAGGATCTAGGCTTTGAAGTCACGAATCATAGGGGGCAGACGTCCGCCAACTTTCTCAAATGAAGGGCTCTTCTGAAAAGTTTCAGTTAAACCTGGAAAGCCTATTCACTGCCGTGGAAACCACAACAGACGTTAACGAAAATCTTCAAAATGCGGTTTAAATCCTCAGGGAAGAAGGAACGAGATTTTGCAACATGTTCTACCGGAACCGATGGCAGTACACGATGCCTTTTATTTACTTACGATTTACATTTTTAATTTAATCAAATATGACGACGAAGGTGAGGTGAACGTTGATTGGTTCAGTGGCTCACGTGGCGTTATCCCGGCAACTAATCAGCGAATAGTGTATTAAGTTACGGGTAATAGTGCACCGTTAAATAATACATTGAGCAACGATTGGCCCATTTGAGGACGATTTTACTTGTGTCGAAATCGTAAATTATTAAATGACTGTCAGGCTACCGTAAATTGATCAACTAACTGAAATCCATTGCGTTAAATAACACATTTCAACTACCGTTTGTTATATTCCGAAAGTTAATCAACTACCTAGGAAGTTGATCAACTTACGATTCTTGCTATTTTCCGGTGACATATCCATAGTTTAATAACCATTTCTAAATAATTAGTGTGGCCTCATCGTGTACTTATGTTTTCATATTTTATTTTAACCGTGTAAAGTTACGTTCTATAAAACAGAAGAAGAAATGTCACTAGCTAGTGATGGAGGTATAGTGCTATTAAAGTTTCGATAATATCTAAATATAATAAGCTGAAAAGTAAAATAATTTTAAATGGAAATGGATAGTTTCTTGAGAAAATATTTCGACAAAGAGTAAAGAAAGGTAATTTTTTTTATAGTGCAAACGGGCCATTATTATCACTTAGGAAATAGTTAAATAACTTTCTTCTTAGCTGTTGTGTAATGGTCGTCGTGGCCTCTCTCATCCTTTCTTTCCTATTCTATATTACCTTCGAGTACTGTTTTATGTAATGGGAGTTGAAGGCACTGGCGGAGTTCAGGGAGTGGTGGATATTGCTCACCCGACAAGAGCAAACCTCTTTAGAATTAATGAATATGAAATTTTGCGACATTGACTTGTGGTAGAGTATATCTTCTAGCTAAAAATATTTAGTAGCTGAAAATTTTACCCAAAATATGGATAGTATTGCTGCCCACCAATTGTGAACCATTAATTACGAGAGTCTACACTAAAGAACTTACGTCGGCACTAAGTTATTTTCCTAGTGACACTACGTAGTGCAGATACACTTACTTTGCATATGTAAGATTCGCGATGGGCATTTGTCTTCTACTTTCATCGATATTCACAATTTGACTATAGAGCAGTCCTAGCCCGCCGATGCCAAAACGCGGCCGCCGCCGCCGATAGTGTCAACAGGGGTAGCGGATCAACCGCCAAACCGCAGTTTGAACGCCGCGCCCCGCCGCGTTCGTAGTGTGAACAGGGGTAGCGGTTTGACGGCGGTTTGATGGCGGTTAAACGTCAATCTGAAGGAAGCCTTATGGCTAAAAATTGTAATTAGTCAGTCTTTTAGCTTATTCAAAAATAAAAGACACGTATTTTTTTATTTGTAAATTAGACTAAAAATTACAAAGTTATAGCCCGTTGAAATTACGCGTGACGTCACTCGGCGAGGCATTTTTACGGGAGCGAGTGACGTCAAAGATTCCTACTCCTAACTTTTGATACCTTGTATCTTTGTTATTGTTTATTTGAATGAAAAAAGGAAAAATACGTGTCTTTTATTTTTGAATAAGCTAAAAGACGGACTAATTACAATTTTTAACCATAATAGCCTATTGGTAGTGACCTCTGCCTTCTGAGCCAAGGGTCGTGGGATCGATCCCCACACATTACAAACATTTGTGTGCATGAACATGTCTGTTTGTATTGGTTTGGGTGTTTTCTATGTATACTTAATATGTATTTATTTAAAAAAAAAATGTATCTAAGTAAGTTTATCAGTAGAGATGCGCCGAATAGTGGTTTCACTGAATAACCAAATACCGAATACTATTCGGTTCAATCTTTACCGAACCGGATATTCGGCCGAATTATTCGGTTCACCATTTTACTGCTTTGCCACGTAAACAGGTTCAAACATGCACGCCGTCTGTTGTTGGTGGCAAGTTGCGAGCAAGCCGTTTAATTGCTTTCATTTCATTATCATCAGCCTATCGCAGTGCACACAATGGACATAATAAGCCTCTCCAGGTGTTCGCCACTTTGGGCAAACACCTGGAGGTTGCACCCATAATCACCAAGCTGGGCAGGCGGGTTGACGATCGCAGGGCGTAGCTTCTCGCTCCGGTGACGCTGCTGCCCACCGTCGGCCTGTGGTATTTAGCTACGCCGTCAATCTCGATGGTTATATCGCCACCAGTCGGTTGCCAGAGCCTCATTCGTTATTCAGCAAGATGCACCACGGGCAGGTAAGGACGGCTTGCAGCGGGAAGATGATAATGTAAAGGGGCGAGGCAACCCACTGGTGGTGGGGAAGCTTTAATTTTATTAGCTTTTTAACACGTTCTTCGCAAGTTTAATAACTTACTAGCTGTGCCGGCGGCGTCGCACGCGTGGATATCGGGTTTAAAAAATAACGGACTTCCATAAAACTTCCATAAATTTTAAGTTAAACCTCTAGAAATACATTGGTGAAAACCACATTTATTTCCATGCAGTAGTTTCCGCTACAATTTTCTCCCGTTTTCCCAACACTTCACGTCACTGTATTGATTGTAGCGTAATGAATAGTATACTATAACCTGTCCAGGAGTATGAAGAATAATCGTACCAAGTTTCGTTAAAATCCGTCCAGTAGTTTTTTTTTCTATAACGAACACACAGACAGACAGACAAAAATTTTAACTGATTGCGTTTTTGGCATCAGTATCGATCACTAATCACCCCCTGATAGTTATTTTGAAAATATATTTCATGTACAGAATTGACCTCTACAGATTTATTATAAGTAGGTATAGATTAAAAACAACCTTACATAAGAAACAAACCGGCCAAGTGCGAGTCGGACTCGCGCACGTAGGGTTCCGTACCACTGATTGAATGATAGATAGATAGATAGATAGATATTCTTTATTGCACAAACATGAACATTTACAGGAAAGAGTGAATGAAAAAAATTAAGTAATTTGATTTATGATGTTTAAAAAAAAACTACTGTCTAGATTTCATTCAAACCAAATTTCGTTAGTAGTTTACATAGTAATACACATCATATATTTTTTTCAGTTTTATAATGCCCATATTTTAGAAGTTACGGGGGGGGGGACACACACATTTTACCACTTTGGAAGAGTCTCCCGCGCAAACTATTCATCTGAGAAAAAAATGATGTTAGAAACCTCAACATCATTTTCAAATACCTATCCATAGATATCCCACACGTATGGGTTTGATGAAAAAAAAATTTTTGAGTTTCAGTTCCATGTATGGGGAACCCCAAAAATTTTGGACTTTTTTCTGATTTTACTTTAAAATCTTAATGCGGTTAACAGAATACATCTACGTACCAAATTTTAATAATGTAGCTCTTATAGTTTCGGAATAAACTGGCTGTGACATACGGACGGACAGACAGACAGACATGACGAATCTATAAGGGTCCCGTTTTTGCCATTTTGGCTACGGAACCCTAAAAAGCTTGTCTTCAGTTTTATTTCATGTCATGTAGCCAAGAATATAGAAATACTCAAACCGAATATATTCGGCACTAAAACCGAATAATTCGGCCGAATACAAATAGTGGAAAAGATGCCGAATACGTCGAATACCGAATACCAAACGAATATTCGGCGCATCTCTATTTATCAGTTATCTAGTAGGTACCCATAGTACAAGCTTCGGCTTAGTTTGGGGCTAGATGGCGCTGTGTGGCCCAGCGTGGCATGTCTTGGGTTATTTATTTATTTATTTTATTTCTTTAGGCGTCATACATGTCCAAACACAAGCGGGATAATACAACATACCTACTTCTTCACACAATTTTCTTTTTAAATGTCTTCATGATATTCTGCCTTAGAAGTATCATAAATTGCTAAGTCTGTTTTGTATTTCTTGAATTAGCATCGTTACATCGACCTCTGGCGCCCAACCCTAGCAACTGCAGATTGCGGACTACTAAGTTGTGCGCCGTCTGCGTTAGCGCTAACGCAGACGGCAACGCGCTAGCAAGGCGCTAACGCGGTGTTGAAGCAAACGTTCCATTTTTTCCGCAGACTTTTTGTGAGGCGTGGCGCGGCGCGGCGCGATACGGTCTGCCGGAATTACACGGATTTTTTGTGCGCCGGACTTTTTGCGCGTCGTCTGCGTTACTTTATACAATTGCATAGGTTTCTATTTTCACAGACTAAAAAGTGCGTCACGGATAGTCTGTCGTCTGCGCAGCCCCTAAAAAGAGCATCTAGGTCCCTACAGCTCTGCCGACAGAATGATCGAAAACGTGCGTTGAGTCTGTGAAATATCCGCGACAGATTTTTGCGCGTCGAGTGAGTTACTGCATATAATTGCATCAGACTAAAAAGTGCGTCACGGATAGTCTGTCGTCTGTGCTGCCCCTTACTGCTCTAAACGCAGAAGAACCGATCTTTTTGTCTTGTCTCAGG
Source organism: Conogethes punctiferalis (assembly GCA_031163375.1). Lineage (NCBI taxonomy): Eukaryota > Metazoa > Arthropoda > Insecta > Lepidoptera > Crambidae > Conogethes > Conogethes punctiferalis. The sequence continues at coordinate 25,562,166 of CM062077.1, read as the reverse complement.
GTTTTAATATTCTGCCAGCATCTTTTTAACTGATAAGAGGGCCATTGAGACATAATAATATGATTGCGAGTTGTAGGCCACTGCGAGATCGTCCCAAGCCTTCTTCTTTAACTCATGGCAGCTTCATGGAACTGTAATGTTACTGTATTATTACAAATAGGTTTGAGTTTATAACAAATCTGAACAAAAAATATTTTTAGGCAAGTGTTTTTATTTTCCAGTTTGTACCTATCTTTAACAATTCAATTTCAAGTAAATTTTTTCAATTTTAATTTCTTCATATTCTAATAAATTATTTTTTCTTGCAATCAAAACCTTCTCTCTTTGCATTTTCAACTGGTGCAACTCCTGGTCATGTTTCATATTAATTTATTGTGTTGCATTTTATTCTGGTCTCAGTCTCACTCAAAACTACCTGAAAGCAAATATTTATAATCTTAAAAATCTCTAAATAATGTATCTTGTAGAAGGTACACACAGCCACAGTATGAACAAGATGGATAGATAGATAGAAACTCTTTATTGCACTAAAACACAGACATTACAGGAAAATACATTACAGACAAACCAAAGTACAATTTAGGTGGTCTTATCGCTTAAAGCAATCTCTTCTAGACAAGTACATAAATATACCAAGTACCTAATATTATATTCTATAAAATGTAATATAATTTGACTGGCTTGATGGCTCATTTGGTAGTGACCTCTGCCCTCTGAGCCAAGGGTCGTAGGAACGATTCCCGGACAATATAAACATTTGTGTTCATGAACATGTCTGTATAGGTCTGGGTGTTTTCTATGTATAAAATGTATTTATTTACAAAAAAAATGTGTAAGATTTTAAATATTACTTATTAGTGCATGGTTTGAAATCATCATCATCAGCCTATTGCAGTCCACTGCTGGACATAGGCCTCTCCAGCTGGTCGCCACTTAGGGCAAACATCTGGAGGATATACCCATAATGGTTTGAAATGTTTCCTTAATATTAGTTGTAAATGGACCTCATACTCATTGATTAAAAAAATATATAATATTTTCATTTACACAAAGTTTTAACAATGTAGTAGATTGGAGCTTCCATTCTAGCAAATAATGCCTGTGTTTGGAAGCTCCGCTTTTCCTTATCAAATAATTTTAGTTTTACTATACTTAATACTATCAAAAAAACAAAGAAAAACTAGTACCTATACCTAATAGGAGAAGCCTGTGAGTGAGTGTGTGTATGTGTGTGTGTATTACCTTTAAATAAACATAAATAATATAGATTTCAATTTAAAATAGACTATCATACAACAACAATTAAGATAACAATATTATGTACACATAAATAATAATAAATAAATAACCCAAGACATGCCACGCTGGGCCACACATCGCCATCTAGCCCCAAACTAAGCCGCAGCTTGTACTATGGGTACTAGACAACTGATAAACTTACTTAGATACATTTTTTTTTGTAAATAAATACATATTATACATAGAAAACACCCAGACCAATACAAACAGACATGTTCATGCACACAAATGTTTGCACTGTGCGGGAATCGAACCCACGACCCTTGGCTCTGAAGGCAGAGGTCACTACCAAATGAGCCATCGAGTCGAGTCAACATAATTTATGAGATGTGATTTAGCAATGATTCCGTCTCTGTGTATGTTTTGGTCTGATTCCATTTGGCTAGCATGTTCTTGCAGTCTTTATAGTTCTTGTCATATAATGTATAAATCTTGGTTTAATTTGTTATACAAGAATGCATATAGCGCGCCAAGTTGCCTGCTAGCAAAAGTTGTCCTGGTAGCATTCGTCTTTGCTACAATGTCATTTCGTCGCTTTCTTATTAGACTAGGGACGACCCTACGAAGGTTAGTGATTTCAATTTGTGTGTTTTGAGGGTGGTCACAAGCACATATAGTTTCCGTAGAGAGAGAAGGCCACTAATGCAATATAATTCTTCGGTGGGAAAATGTCTCTTTTTGAAATACATCACCTTAATAAGAGTTCGTTGTGCCCTCTCCACCTCAAGAAAATGGGTCTTAGCAGCACCACCCCAGACAGGAATGCAGTATATTATTGATTGTACTAAGGAAATGTAGATTTAGTTCAATAGTTGTTTAGCAGGGTCCATATGGGTGTTATTTGGGATTACATGTCTAAGTGTTTTGAATATTAAGATTAGTTTTCTAATTCTAGCAATAACATGATCTAAACGTGTGTACCAAGATAATCTTTGGTCTACTATGACACCAAGATATTTCGTATGTGAAACCTTGTCTATTGTCGGGCAGTTACAGGAGTTTTTATTGGTTTCCCTAGGACACCCATGAATTTTAAGGGCAAAGTCAGTCATTGGCTGCAACTTGTTAGAGATACTAAAACAAATATAATTTGTTTTTGATGTGTTGAGTGTGAGTAGGTTCTGCTGCAGCCATAGAGCGATCTGAGCCAATCCAATTTCAGCACTCAACTTGACAGCCTCCCAAGATGCACCAGAGAAGACCACGGCTTTCTTTCATATCATCTACAACATAAAACATAAATATAAATTAGAAACATTATGAGGCTTATAAAAACATTTAAAGACCTATTTGTTGTTATTTTAGTAAATTTAAAGTAAGATACGTATTGCAGTTGGATTTTTATCCTCTGGTGAATTTACTGGTTTCATTAAACCATCGGGAACTAAAAAAAAATGGTCAGAGTGTAGAAAGTTTTCTAAAGGCAACAAGAAAACAAGAAAAATATAATTTGTAACATTGGGCATACCTACTAACTTTCTATATTAACAGGCCGGTTTTTTTTTTATCCAACGACTCAAGCAAAAGCAAAGTAAAATCAGCAAAAATTATTATAACAAGAAGATTACAACTAAAAACAAAAACCAAAGTAGTATTTACATATATACACATAATATAAAATTGCATATTTCCTGACAAAAGAATATAATTATTACTACATAGATTTACACCTTTAGATTTGCCCAACGGTATTACAAATAAATTGATATAGGGGAATGTAAGTCAAAGCATTTACAAGGAGAGCCTGGATTGAGCGCGGTACCAAATTGGGATTACCATAAATTTCAATCAGCTCATCCATTAGCACAAGGCGCTGACTGCTTTGACTGTGTATTGCAATGATCACAGTGTGAGCTTCGAACAATTTTTAAACGAAAGAGATGAAAATTTAAACGACAGTGCCCAAAACGAAGCCTTAAAATACAAGAATAAAATTTTCTGTTCATATAAAAGCTGCTTTTGCAGAACCAGGGCTTACTCCCAATGGGAACATTGTAAGTAGCATACCATAACCCTTTGTTTTCAATTTGGACGGTGTAATTCCAATGTCTTCTCCACAATTCTATTGACCTTCTTTTTAAAATGAAGTCTATATCTGAATAAGGCACTAAAAAGTTGAGACTATCACTGGAATCAGGAATAATAGTTGATAGATTTGTTATAGTTCTGGCTAAAAAGTCAGCTTGCTCATTTCCTAAAACACCAGAGTGAGAAGGAACCCACATAAATACTACCTTTATACTGTACATCATTAAAAGGTTTAGCCATAATTCTTTAATTAAAGGGATTAAGTAATTTGTGTTAGCATTATATTTGTTATTTTTGAGATTTTCTAGAACACTCATACTATCACTAAGTATGATCCATTTAGAACATCCATTATTTTTATGTTCAATATGTTTTAAGGCAGCAAGAATAGCCAAGGCCTCAGCTGAGAATATACTTGTGTTTGAATTTATTTTAAAACCAGAACCAGTATTTAATAATCTATCATAAATTGCAAAAGAAACAGCAGAGTCAGATTTTGACCCATCAGTGTATAAACGTCTGTAACCATCATATTCAGACAGTTTACTAAGTACATCATTAGAAGATAACTCATGTTCAATAATAATGTCAATTGCAGGAAATTTGCTAGAAAAATCCCCCTGATAACATGGAAGAAGGGATTGCCTGTGAATTTTCAATGAATCAAGCAAATTTACAAAATTACGGAAGTCCTGAACAATATAAAGGGAATGACAATGGAAGTGAGAAATTGAATTATGGAGATACAAGAAAAGATGATTGCCAATTTTACTATATAATTTCAATAAAAACTTTTCCTTTAAATAAGAAAATCTTATATTTAACGGAGGTAAGTTACACTCAACTTGCATTACACTAATAGGGGTACTTCTAAATGCCCCAGTAATTAGCCTTAAACTTTTATTTTGTATTTTATTCAAGAAATCTACCAGCCGACTATCACTAGCGAAACAAAGGAAACCATACTCGAAATGACTACGAATTAAAGATTTGTATAAAAGCAATAGTATTTTGGGATCAGCACCCCAAGATGTTCTACAGATAGATTTCAGGACATTGAAAGCTTTATTAGCTCTAGAGCATATTAGTTCAATATAATTTTTCCAAGACATATTGCGGGTAAAGAGCACACCTAAAAACTTCACTTCACATGAGATGGGGATAGGGATATTATTATAATTAATAGAAGGTGCAATAGAACTTGATTTGCCAAAAATAACGAGCTTTGATTTCAAAGTATTTATGCTTAGATTCAAATAGGAAAAGTATGTATGTAACCCTTTCAGTGATTTATTTAGTTTATCTGATACAATTTCCAAATTTTTTCCAGATGCGTAAACAACTAAGTCATCAGCAAATTGGAGATTCTTCACATCAGAACCCAGGATCAAATTCAACCGGCGTATATAGAGGATGAATATAAGTGGAGAGAGTATTCCTCCTTGACACACACCAACAGAAGCTAGTCTTGGACCATGCAATTTTCCTTCATGTTTGACAAAAACTTCCCTATTAGTCAAGAAATTATGGATCCAGTGAACTACTTTACTTGGAAACACAGAATTCAGTTCACCACAAAGGATGTCTATATTTACACTATTAAAAGCCCCAGCAATATCAAAAAAGACAGACATTAAGAATTCTTTTTTACTTAAACTATTTTGAATATCGAGTTGTAACTGACATATACTTTCACGCGATGAGGTACCTCTTCGAAAGCCAAATTGATTTGCAGGTAAAATATTATTCTTTTCTACATAAAATTCCAATCTTTGTTTGAGTAACTGCTCAAAAACTTTTCCTACACAAGAAGTCAATGCAATGGGACGATAAGAATCAGGAGATGAACTAGGCTTATCAGGTTTTAGGATAGGCAGTGGCGGCGCTGGGCGTCGGCGACGTCGGCGATCGCCGACGGCCTCGCGCCTGTGGGGGCCTCGCAAAAAGTTTAAAAATGCTAAATTTTAAAGGTGTAGTTATTCGTATATACCTATTTTCGTACGCATGAGTAGTATTTGGCCAGAGCCGCTCTGAGTGGTCTGGCAACACCACTGGTAAGTGGAGTGTGGGCAACACTATGAAAGTTAGACTGCCGCGCGTGAGAGTCGGGGAATTAGTTGAGTAGTTGATTATTTCTGTTTTTAATAGCCCGTTTACACTCGCGTGCGAGTGAAGAGGCGAGGCGCGAGGCGAGCGACGAGGCGAGAGTGTGAACACTCGCTCGCGCCTCGCCTCGTCACTCGCAGCGCTCGCGTCGCGAGCGGTTTTTTGGTCACGAGTCAAAGGGCCTCGCGACGAACGCGAGCGGGGTGTTTACACTCGCGCTCTCGCTTCATTCGCGATTCAGCGTTGTGCCGCGCAGGTCGTTAAAATGGATTAGTCTTATGAGGAAACATTTAGATTTATTGGAGCATTTCAAAGGGAACCAATAGGCTATTATGGCTAAAAGTTGTAATTAGTCCGTCTTTTAGATTATTCATAAATAAAAGACACGTATTTTTCCTTTTTTCATTCAAATAAACAATAGCAAAGATACAAGGCATCTAAAGTTAGGAGTGGGAGTCTTTGACGTCACTCGCTCCCGTAAAAATGCCTCACCGAGTGACGTCACGCGTAATTTCAACGGGCTATAACTTTGTAAGATTTAGTCTAATTTACAAATAAAAAAATACGTGTCTATTATTTTTGAATAAGCTAAAAGACGGACTAATTACAATTTTTAGCCATAATAGCCTATTCTGTGGAACCCAAAATAAATACCATAAAATGAACCAAAAAGTAAACGATGCGTGGAAGAGGTTGTCATTACAAATGAAATGAATAGACCTTTAATTGATTTAAAACATAAGACATTTTACTTTTTTATTTGTATTTAATGTGTGTAGTTCAATAAACCATGACTTGTTGCCGCTAACATTTCGACGTCCTCCATTGTCGCGAGCTCAAAGACAACTGAACTCGTGACGAGAGTGTAAACACCAAGCTCGTTTCGGGGGGCGTGGCGCGAGTCACGAGGCGAGGTACGAGGCGAGTCGCGAGGCGAGAGTGTAAATGGGGTATAAGCGAAACCGCGACCGAGGAGGCTTGGAGTAATCCCAGAGTTCTTTGTGTTTCATTCATCGTTCACAAAATTCAATCCTCGGTTTTCTTTCACAGACAACGCAATATTATACCGTTTTTATTATTAAGTGAAAAATTAGTTATTTGTTTATTTCAAAGAAAGTATTACTTAAGAAGATAGTATACATTTATGGTTATAGTGTTCAACACTAAGTTTTGTGACTTATTTCATATCTGTAAGGTAAGTAAGCACCACGGTCTTAACCTTCCTATACCCGCGTATTGGTCTGTGACACCGACGGAACTAAATAACCAGGTAATAGGAGCCAAAGATACGGTCTGTTACACCGTGCGCGGGTATAGGTGTTAATACATTTGACGCGGGTATAGGAAGGTTAACATATTATATTTGTGTGTAAAACGCTGGTCAAATGTCAAAAATCCTTGCCGCCTAAAATCAGTGGTAATATTACATTACAGGACTGTATTATAAACCTGTTCTGTGAAACCGCTAAAGAACTGTATTTAATAAAATTTAATAGTCTTCTACGCTGATATGGCAGCAATAAAAGAACAGAAAGTATCAGCTGCTTATCATCCCGCGCAAGTTGTAAAAGTCGACTGAGGGAATATGTAGCGCTCTACATGTAGGCGTCAGGCTGGCAACCTGTCTCTATAGTAATAGTACGACAAACTCGGTTTATACCGAATAATTACATATTTTCTGACTGGGTAATGAAAAAGGCCTCGCAAAGCTGAAGTCGCCGACGCCTAGATTTGGTCTAGCGCCGCCACTGAGGATAGGAACCAAACAATCAGTCTTCCAAGAGGAAGGTATAACATTATTTAACCACAGGTTATTTAAAATTTTAAGAAAAGCATGCATCCCCTGATCCCTAAGCCTTTTCAACATGATATATGGAAAGCCATCTAATCCAAAAGCACTGTCTTTCCTAGAAGAAATAGCTGATATTAATTCTTGAATAGAAAATGGTTCAGTTATAAAACTATTTACAGAATTGGTTTCATTATTTAAAGGAAAAGTAATATTATTATTTACATAGTCAGGTGTGTACTTTTGTAAAAAATCCTGAACCCAACTATCATCATTTTTCTTAAAGGTGTATGTTTTGTTAAATTTACGCATATATTTCCAGATTCTTGACAATGGAGTACAACGATTGAAAGTGCCACAAAGTTCAACCCAACTATTTGTTCGCTCAGTTTTTAAGGTGCGTTTTTTGATAGCTTGTAATCTTTTAAACTCTATACATATAGGTTAGATCAGAAGGGTTATTTTTAAAATTTAAATATGCAATTTTAGAATTTTGAACTGCCTCTGAACATTTTTTATTCCACCATGGAAGGGGAGGATTCCGAGATAATTTACGAGGAGGACTATGCAATGATGAGGTTGTTTTGGCTGCAGAGAAAGAAAAAGAAGTTTTACGAGAAGGAAGGGATTTATCAACAGCTGATTTCAGAATTTCACAAAATGAACTATAGGCCTCCAGCGGGCTAATATCACTATCCACATGTTCAAGCAATAACAAATCTACATTTTGTGTATATGTTATGGACCAAGTGATAAATGGAGCATTATATATAATGCCCGGGCATTATGATAAATGGCCAATATGAGAGGGCAATTTGATAATAATTATTAAATAATCAAATTGACCGGGCATTATGAATTTTGTTTATCACCTTTTGGGCAGAGTGATTAAAAACATATTTAATAACTATATCGCAGTCTCCATTTGGAGTGTTACCCCTCCTGGTCCTCTGTAAGGCACGCGTGGGGGCACAGGCCCAACACTCCTTGAGATAATTTAATATGTGTATGTGATACTCAGGCCATACATAATTTCTGATTGCTCCAAGATTACGCACTTAGTTAATACACGGCCAATGCAGCACTAAGGTAAGTGTCCCTATCACGGAGGTAGTCAAAATCGGTTCCTATTACGGTGGTATTTCTATTTTCGAGTTTTATTCCTATTTTATTCAGTATAAGTGCACCAAAATGTATACTATTTATTCCAAATCTATTCCTTCATCAGTTGACCGAATTTTGCAAGTATAGCACATAAACAACACAACAAAATCAATCAATTAGTGTAACGACATCGATGTGAGAGAGTTTTCATACAAACGCGCAACATCAAATGAAAGTACACCAATAATTATAAACTAAGTTTTTCGTATTAATAACCCGTTCAAGTTCGTTTGTGTGTTATTTATTGCATTTTCCTACTATTACAGCAGCTATTTAAATAGCTTAATTCATATTTTAAACTCATTTTTACCCAAAAAAATAATAAACAAAATACCACCGTAAAAGGATACAAATTTTATAGGTTGATCCTAATACGGTGGTATACCTCCGAATTAGGAAATATACTGGACATGTTTAATTGTTTATAACTTTTAATTTATTAACTTATTGAATTAGTTCCAAGTTTTATTGAAATAATCATTAATCTTTTAAATTAAGGACCATATTCTGCGGTATGCTATCTTTCTTAGAAATCTAGTTAAATATGAAAATTGTTGAGCATAAAATGTTGGTTTCTTAGAAGCGGTAAAATAAAAAGCTGTATTTTAATCGATCACAAATCGTTTATTTTGTATAACTGTTGACTAAAATTTAACACACTGAGAAAAAAAAAACTGTTATCGTGTGATTATGCATTTACACTCTTTTGTTTATCGAAATTTTGATGGGGCAGAATTAGGAACATTATAACACGAGTAGTGTTCCTATTACGGTGGTAGTTATTTTCAGGTAACTCCGTATTAGGTTATATGGGTTCCTATTATGGCGCTATTCATAAAATATAAAATTACAAGTTTTAGGGTTCAGTAAATAAATAAAAAGATTCTTATTTAATAAAACCAAAAGCGATAAAAACTTAACAATGTATGTAAATAATGTTATTTAAAGAGAAGAATGCCCATCATAGTATGGAGAATAGTACAGTTGTGTTAAGTGTTGCATCGAAACCAAAGTTGTATTAAGTATCTAGAAAAAATATTATTACTTTTGACCTTTGAACCGGGGTATAAAACCTATTTTCCAAAAATGTATCATTTATACTTACTGCGAGTAGTTTATTGTATATAGTAATAATAATTCGTTTCAACGAGATCTATTTTAATACGCCACTGTTAGAATTTAGAGGGTGCTAGGTTCTGGAGAATAAGGAAAATTCAAGTTATTTGAGTGAAGTGATCGCTGCTATATTTGCAAATTTTATTAAAAGAGAATCAATGTTATCAAATCAATGAATGAAAACCTTACAATTTACTTTCATCACCATCATCAGCCTATTGCAGTCCACTGCTGGACATAGGCCTCTCCAGTTGTTCGCCATCTAAAGCAAACTTCTGGACGACACACCCATAATCGCCACGCTGGGCAGGCGGGTTGGCGATCGCAGGGCGTAGCTTCTTGCTCCGGTGACGCTGCTGCCCGTCATCGGCCTGTGGTTTTTAGCTACGCCTTCTATCGTGATGGTTTAACCGCCACCAGTCGGTTTGCCAGAGCCTCGTTTGTTGTTCGGCAGGATGCACCACGGGCAGGTGAGGATGGCTTGGAACGATAAGGTGATAGGTCGCTCCCTTAAAACCTAAATTTACTTTACATACAATTGTATGTAAGCATACAATTGTATGTAAAGTAAATTTACTTTACTAACACATATTTTATATTATTTAATGTACGTAACATTATTTGTTTCTGACCCTCCGAATTAGGAACCGTTTACCGCCGTAATAGGCACTGACCGAAATTATACCTCCGAATTAGGAACAATCGACTCGGCTATTTAAATATTTTTTTATAAAAAAACTAACATCAAAAGAAACACAAAATCAATAGAAATACAAAATATAATAACCACTTTTGACGATGAAGTAGTTTTGCACATTTAGAAATACTTACAAATGCTTATTTTTGTCTCCTAGTTTCGAATGTTGCGAAATACCTCCGTAATAGGAGCGTTTACCTTATTGCATAAAGATGGGAACTAAGTTATTGAATTGACAGGCCCTGTGTACAGGATAAGTGGGCCATTGGTGCGATATAACGGACGTTAGCCATTTAATTTTTATAAGAGTATGAAACCTAAAGGGTGAAAACGGAACCCTATAAGTTTTCAAATTATGTATATCTGTTCGCTATAAAAACATGATGATGTTGCAACCAATATTAAAAACATAATAAAATAAATATTCAAGGGGGCTTCCATACACGCGATTGTTGGCCAATACGACATTAAATTCTAATTTGTATTTGTTAAAACGTGATAGATCAAAATAATATAGCTACTATACTACAGTTATGTACAGTTGCACCACGCTAATAAGTCCCTTCGGCAAACATCGTATGTAAAACTAAACAAAAACATATTTTAGCGGATGCAGCGATCTCCGAATAAGTGATTAGTAACGCGCGCGTCACTCCTCCTTGCTTTATTATCAAATTGCCCAATTGTCAAGTAGCAGTGCAATAATGACCGGGCAATATGATAAATAATGAAGTTTAGATAGTAATTATCATTTTGCCCAATAGAGCTTGACATTATTCATAATGCCCGAGCATTATAAATAATGCCCGCATTAATCACTTGGTCCATAACATATACACAATATTCCAATCCACCATTTTAAAATTAGGGTAAATAGGCAGATTACTATCTCTACACATTGGATCACTATTTACATGACTATTATTTACATATATTTTAATTATTGCAGGGAGATGATAGCTGCCAAGGGGATCATTATGTACAGACCAATCAGAACAAAGAGACAAGGATGGAGACACGAAGGACAAATCTAAAGCATTTGGACGCCATGACAAAGAACCAACAGTAGTCGCCTCACCAGAATTGAGTACAATTAAGTTATTGTCATCAACAACTTCTAAAATATCTCTACCCCTTGGGTTGATGGAGTTACACCCCCAAGATGTGTGATGGGCGTTGAAATCGCCGGCAAAAATAATTGGTTCCGGAATTGACCTTACTAAGGAATCAAATTTTTGTTTATTAAAAGATGGATTACAAGTTGGAGGACAATAAAAACTTACAATACTAATTTCTCTATTATTTACAACTATTCTTACACAAATATTTTGTAGGGAGTTATCTGAATATGTGTTAACTTTTTTGAAATTTATTGAGTTATGGATTAAAATGGCTACACCATTATGCTTATTACCTATATCATTTCTTTCAATTTGATATCCTTTAATACTAAAGTTTTTAATAGGAGTTAACCATGTTTCTGATATTATTGCAATATGTATGTTCTTATCATATAAAAACTTAGTGAATTGGAGCTTATTGCATAAAATGCTCTGAGCATTCCACTGCATGATATTAAGACAATCCATTATTAGGGGGAGACATACTGTTTCTGAAGGTCTCTTCTAATATATCTTTAATTGATTTTGAATTGATGGGGGTATCTTTTTGATTTGATATCATCTTTGTGACGGCTTGAGTAATAATATTCATAAAAAATGTAGATTTAGTTAGATTATTGAACTGAGTTTCTATGTTGGACTTAGTTAAATGTGGGAAAGAGTTTTCATTAAATAATTCAGAGTATTTGGTGGCCATGGACTTAATTTTGTTTTCTTCTAATTTCTCTTTCTTTTTAGGACACTGGTTTGATATCGCTATATGATTACCACCACAGTTCGAACACTTAGCATTTTTGGGGTCTTCTGTACAAGTTTTGAAATTGTGGCTTTGTGAGCATATAGAGCACACTTCTGCGTTCCGACAAAATTTTGCAATATGTCCATATTTAAGGCAACGATGGCATTGTTGCACTGGAGGTGCTAACTTCGTGCCGCCAACTATCGAGGTAAACATATTGTGGAAGTTCGGTGGATGCGAACGTGACCGCAACAGTCTGGGTGGGTAGAAAAGATATTGAGCCATTTTCGTTACGCACTCGACGCATGAAGCGTCTCACTTGAATTACATTGCGGGAGCTGTCTATGAGCGAAAATATTTTTTCGTTAGACAAATCTGTAGGAACTGATGTGAGGACACCAGTAACCTCAGAACTCGTTGCCGGTATTGTGGCCTTTAAGGCCAGTTCATCTAATAGTTTCTTATTTTTTAAAAATACATTGGCGTTGTTGATAAGTCAAATGTAATGCCTATTTTATATTTGTTAATGGACCTAAGATGTAAGATGCCAGTTACACAATATTTCCGTATGGCATGGGAAATGGCCAATCTGTCTTTGTCGGAAAAGTATCTTTGATCGTCATTATGCGACAGAAAAACGATATGTTCAGATTTTTGACTATTTTCAGGGTACTTCCTCGAGTACCCTGGGACTTTAAAAATATTATACTTCCTGGCATGATCGTCGTCGGAATCCGAAGAAGTCTCCATTGTGGGAGATGTTCGGTCGTCAGGCGGATCTTTTTTTCGTTTCTTAACTCCTCCCATCTTCTTAATCCGTACTCTTTACAACTATGAAACTACTATAAACAATTTTATATACAGTTACCAAGTGATAAAACTATATTTACAAATAAAATTAAATATTTTTTATCGCACAAACTTTTAGGCGCCTTTCGTGTTCAAAGGTTCCCGCGCCTGCTTTACCGCTCTGCCGAAAGTGTAGTGTAATAACACTTAGGGCGGTTAAAGCCTTATTAGACCACCCTAAATTCAGGGCACTGAATAACGGGTGGGCGGGGGGGACCCTATATAGTTAGTGTGGCGCTTATTAGACTACACTGAATATCGGTCCCTGAATCAGTTGAAACGTGAATGTCGAGAGAGTTGGACGTATTTACATCATGCCGCCGTCACTATAAAAACATCAAAAAATTGCTGTAGTAGTCACGGAAATGCTACCAACAACTAATTTTGACTTTCGGGAGATGTATTTTCAAAAATTCCGGAGATAGGTATATGACAATACCTTGAGAAAGATCGGGAGATGTTATTTTTGCTACGAATGATGATATCTATAATGATGATGATTATTACAACTAAAATTTTTCCCATTCAGTTGCTTGGAGAGGAAAAAAAGGTCGTCCTTCTATGGAAACCGTTGAGGTTTTGCCCCGTTTGGTCATATTTATACAATATAGGAGGTAAAAAAGAATCGGAAGTAAAATAAAAATCAATAAAAATAAACTAAAATCTGGTAACCCTGAACACGCACGACCACTCTACGACATGGCCGGCGCGACACTGAGCTCCCTAACCGCCCTAAGTGTTATTACACTACACTTTCGGCGGAGCGGTAAGGGAGCAAGGCAGACCGGGTCGACCCGGTCGCCCTAATTAGGGACCCTTACTCCCTGAATCCTATTAGACCGCACTGATTCAGGGTCAGGGTCCCTGAATTTAGGGTAGTGTAATAGGCCTTTTAGGGAGGGAGCTCAGTGTCGCGCCGGCCATGGCGTATTATAGAGTGGTCGTGCGTGTTCAGGGTTACCAGATTTTAGTTTATTTTTATTGATTTTTATTTTACTTCCGATCCTTTTTTACCTCCTATATTGTATAAATATGACCAAACGGGGCAAAACCTCAACGGTTTCTCTTTGCTCTCCAAGCAACTGAATAGGAAAAATTTTAGTTATAATAATCATCATCATTATAGTAATCATCATTCATAGCAAAAATAACATCTCGCGATCTTTCTCAAGGTATTGTCATATACCTAACTCCGGAGTTTTTGTAAGTACATCTCCTGAAAGTCAAAATTAGTTGTTGCGAGCATTGCCGTGACTACTACAGCAACTTTTTGATGTTTCGATAGTGACGGCGGCATGATGTAAATACGTCCAACTCTCTCGACATTCACGTTTAAACTGATTTAGGGACCGATATTCAGTGTAGTCTAATAAGCGCCACACTAACTAGGGTCCCCCGCCCACCCGGTATTCAGTGCCCTGAATTTAGGGTCGTGTAATAACTGCTTATCTTGCATGAAGCAATGTTGTAATGTGTTTAGGCTGTGCCGCAAAGATACAAATCGTGCAAAGCCAAATAGCCAAAAAAAAAAACTCCAATTTCAACGTGACATTTTTTTATATTTTTTACCAATTCCATTTGAGCACATAGGTTCAAATGGGGAGTAAAAGTAAATCGCATGCTCTATAACGGGCCGGCCACTATTTACCTATGACGGGTTCTCTACGTGACTGGAATATACAATGGGTGAGAACAAATTGATTGTGCGAACAGTATCATTGATAAAAGCGTTTTTAGAGTGATTGTCAGAACGTTTGGATGGCCTTAGGGCGCTGTTTTAATGCTCAAATCTTACGTCAGTTAAATACCTAGCTTTCGTTTGCAGTTTCGTTATTTTATTTAATTTTATTAAATCAGAATGGTTACGTTTGTAATATAGGTACGAGGACTACTTAAAAAGAAAACCCTAAAGGTGCGATTCTGATTGATACAAGTATTTATTGACAAATTTCTAACGAGGAATTCTATAGGCTGGTACAGCCTCTTTGAAAACCAGTGAGAAGACATAATTAATTCTGAATAAAAATTATGGGCATGGATTTCATTATGAAAGTAAAGAGAAGGGGTTGAAGTGTATGAAAGGGTGTGCCAGGCGAAAATTTTTATGAACTCAAGTCAATTAATTCACCCTGCAAATATTATTATTTTTTGCCTTACATGAATCCAATGATGTAGATAAGTACTATATGTATTTCTAGGAATGCAATAAAAAACTGCTTAAAAAAAACACAATTACACTTACACAAATCAACGTTATTTAATTGAGAATTACAATTTTTTTAACATTTTTAACCAAGGAAAAATACCAGATAGAGGAACAAACGTTCAATATAACGTCTATGACCTAGATCTAGACTCAGGGTCTAGATTTATAAATTACACACGCGGAGTACGCAGACTGACGTTTACTGTTCAAAATGCTGCCGTAGCTGCTCGACACGGTGATAACGGTCGAGGCGCGCAGTCGCCACCTCGGTGATATTCTCGCAGGGGGGCGCAGTCAGCGGTCGGCCAATAAGGAAGTGGGCTGGTGTCAAGGGAAGGTAATCTGGATCAGAAGATAGAGGGGACATGGGTCGGGAATTTAGGACTGCTTCAATTTGCACTAATGCCGTGGTAAACTCCTCGTATGTCAACCTCGTGTTTCCGACAACACGCCTAAGATGATACTTGCAAGACTTTACCCCAGCTTCCCACAGACCCCCAAAATGAGGAGCGTGCGAAGGAATGAAACTAAAACGGATAGTGTTACTACCAGCAAAATCTACGATTTTATCAGATTCTTTAAAAAAATTACCAATTTCTTTTTCTGCACCCACAAAGTTTTTTCCATTATCAGAAAATATTTGAGCGGGCTTGCCACGTCGTGAAATGAAACGCTTTAAAGCTAACAAATAATCTTGTGTCGATAAACCACTGACCAACTCCAAGTGTAATGCTCTGGTGGCGAAACAAATATACAAACAAATGTAACCTTTCACTAATTGAGCGCCTCTGCCCCTGCGGTTCAATATGAATACAGGTCCAGCGTAATCAACGCCGCATCGCATGAAAGGAAACCTGCTTCTAGACGTTCGGATGGTAAGTTGCCCATAGGGGGTGTTAAGAATTTTCCTTTCAAACGAGTGCACGTGACGCAGCTGTGAACTACACGCCTAGGTCCCGAGCCCCCAGCGCCCACCACCTCTCACGTAAGGTAGCAACCAGGAGCTGAGGCCCAGCATGGAACAATCGTTTATGTTCGTAGGTAAACAAAAGCATTCTCAATCTGTGTTTACCACTCAAAAGTACGGGGTGTTTCTTATCGTAGCTAAAATCAGTGTTACATAATCTACCACCGACTCGTATTATATTATTTTTATCTAAGAAAATATTTAAACCTGCTATTTTGTTTACGCCTTTACTATTTTATAATTCACGTAAGGAAATGATTGACGTGGCGCATATTACTAAACTGCAGCGACGCGTCCGACTCGGCAACTGATAAGAAACCGGTTCGCCGATCTTTTTTTGCACGCATTCCTGAGCCTACCGTTGTGTATTATATGATTCTAAGTACGTAGGTGTAGGTAGGTGTCTATCGTATACGCATTAGCCTACTGTACGAAGAATATTTTGTTGAGATTAAGTATAATAACAACGCTTTGTTTGTATTTGATATACAAATGAGATTACTTAATTGCTTTCGATTTTAAATATATGCGTACCTATAATAGATATGTCGAATTATGATATGTAGGCCCGTATAGACTTGGTAGCCACGGCCATCGAATTATGGAATATAGACCCGTATAGACTTACTAGCAACGGCCATCGCATTATGAAATGTAGGCCCGTATAGACTTAGTAGCCACGGCCATCGAATTATGGAATATAGACCCGTATAGACTTACTAGCAACGGCCATCGCATTATGAAATGTAGGCCCGTATAGACTTAGTAGCCACGGCCATCGAATTATGAAATATAGACCCGTAATCCCGTATAGATTTACTAGCCACGGCCATCCAATTATGCATTGCAAGCTCGTATTGACTTATTAGTCACGGCACTGGCATCGAATATAACGCATTACTTGATAGTGCTGCTGTAATCACGCAACACTCCATAGTGAAGTGAATAAATGTTAGGATGACCACACAATTTAATATTAGTCATCGACCTGCAAATGTACAGGATAAAAACGCTACCTCCAGTGACAGTTGTCATTTGGAGTGATTTGCCATAGTCACCAGGCTAGGCAGGTGGGTTGGTGACCTGGTGACAGCAGTAGGTGTTATTTGTGCCTAGGTAAACGCTGCTGCCCGTTTCCTGATATTCCCTTAGTCGACTTCTACGACACCCATGGGACGAGATGGGGTGATCCTATTCTAAATCCGGAACCACACGGACTAACGTTAACGTTAACGTTATTGTATATCGTTTAACGACCTTTTCGAAAGAGTAGCTGCGCTAGCGTCGAATACAACCCTTAACTTTGTTGTCAAACTATCCTCCCGATAAACCCCATGATGATGCTAAAAATAATGTGCCTTACTGTGGTCAGCTAAACGCGCCATGTGACCTAAGTCTTCATATCCTTGTATGAATTCCGAATATAATTTTATTGTGGCATACGATCTAATTTACATTCCAAAGACAAAAAACGATTTAAAGCTAACGTGTACAAATCGCCTAAAGATTCGGCCGATTCTCGTATGGTATGCGCACGGAAAACCTACCGTGTTCATCACGCTCTGTAGTTTTAGTAAATAATTTTTTACAAATACCTACGCTGGTCATTGCTTAGAAGATCCGATGACGATTCTATTTCTTCTAACTCCCAGAATTTATTTAAGTTAGAATCTATTTGGACAAGGTTGCAATGAACTTGACCTGAATTCAACGAATAATTACGAGTATTATTATAGATAGGTCCGGATATAATCCAACCAATTTTAGTGTCATGGAGAAAAGGTCCTGACTTCAGACGAATTTTATCTACGTTTAATAAATCCCAGAATATATCCGCGCCTATTAATAAATCGATTTCTGACGGGACATAATACGTTGGTCCGTCCTTACAGAACGATATATTTTCAATTTTAATCCGGCTCGAAGGACCAAATGTTTGGAGGACTTGTGTTCTAGACGGCCAGGGGAGGGTTTTCTTCGGTTTTCCGGCGTGATGAGCCAGAAAAATCGTATAATAAAAAATGTTTTATAACGTTTAAATCGTGTAATGGCGAAATACAAATTCGAATGCGAATGAAGTTATCGAGTGTCAAAAGGTCGCGACGGGGGGCGGCTTGCGGCGACTTCACAATGGCGCGCATCTCCTCGCCGCGTCAATAGATGGCGTTGAACAATACCTATAATAAATCTGTAGAGAAGTCCATACTGTACATGGAATATATCTATACTTATAATAAATCTATAGAGAAGTCAATTCTGTACATGGAATTTTTTTTCAAAATAACTATCAAGGGGTGATAAGTGATCGATACTGATGCCAAAAATGCAATCAGTAAAATTTTTGTCTGTCTGTCTGTCTGTATGTTCGTTATAGAAAAAAAACTACTGGACGGATTTTAACGAAACTTGGTACGATTATTTTTCATACTCCTGGGCAGGTTATAGTATACTTTTCATCACGCTACAATCAATAGGAGCAGAGCAGTGACGGGAAGTGTTGGGAAAACGGGAGGAATTTTTATCTGCATGTTTGATCGCGCATCGTGCGAGAACTACTGCATGGAATTGAATGCGGTTTTCACCAATGTATTGCTAGAGGTCTAACTAAAAATTTAGGTACAATTTTATGGAAGTCCGTTATTTTTGAAACCCGATAACCACGCGTGTAATAGATTTTTTACATAATAATACTTAAAAAAGAATACTAGATAATAATTTAACCAATTCCCAAATTGGTCAAATTATTATTATAGTTTTCCATTTTACGAGCAACTGGGATTTTGGAAATAAAAGATGGCAATTGTTCTAATCAAAATATAATATTGTATACCAAATTACTATATGTGAATAAATTATGTAAATTAGCTTGATTGTAATTCATATAGGCCAATCTTACTATTGCTTTGCTAGCTAACATAGCAGATCTTAGCAAATCTAGCTAATATGAGAAGTAGCGAAGACTGTACGTACATACATAGATACTTCCAACTTAAGCATAGAATAGTAATAAGATAATTTGTTGTTAACTATAGAATCTTTTTATTGTAACTTGTACATAGTTTTAAGCATAGAATATATAATAAGAATTAAAGGTAATAAGGCCCGTTTTATATTCATTATTAATTGCACATTTACAAATTATTAGGCTAATATGATACGTAGCGAATATTTCAAAGTTAAGCATAGAATAGTAATAAGATAATTTGTTTGTTAACTTATAGAAGGTTTTTATTGTAACTTGTACATAGCTTTAGGCATAGAATATAGAATAAGAATTATAGCACATAGGTAGCAAGGCCCGTTTTATATTCATTATTAAATTACACATTTACCAATTATTATTTTAGTACATAGTTATTATTTAGTTATTTGGAGCACACAAAAAGGGGAAATGGAAATATACTTAGCTTTTATTGAAGCCTCTGGCAGAATAAATGAGCAGAGCTTCGCTCTGCATATATAAATAGCTTTTGCAGCTCTTTAACGGGCAGAGCTTCGCCCTATATTGCTGAACGGCTGCAAACACTATCTGTTGCGGACGACGATCACTCCAATATTGTTATTGTATAGAATCGTAGATTAAGTTAGAAATAAGTTTCTTAGTCACATCGTCAGCCAATAAGAAACACGTATTATTGGCCAATTGTATTCAATGTAGGCAGCCAATCACGGCTCAGTTAGGAGCGGCCGACACCTTTCGAGCAGGTTGCGGCGCGCGAAAGCGATCGAGTCAAGGGTCGCTAGTTGCACACGAGAATGGAGAATATAAGACGGCCAAATCGCCATACAAAACACAGTTCGATCCAGTTCGTCTTCAGTTCCAGTTCTCTCCAGTCAGCTCCAGATCTCCAGTGTGCTCTTGAAGAAGTCAGGAAGATTGTGTTTAAATTGTATTAAGTAACCGGAGTAATTTGTTTAGTGTAGTTCAGTATAGTTGTAGTAGTATTCGGTAATAAAACTCTGTTCGTAGTAAATTCGTTTGTGTGCTTGCAAGTAGTGACTTTGTTAACATAGTGACTTTGTAAATTGTGAAATTGTGTTCGTGAATAAATCTATTGAAAACTTTATCGATGTTTAAATTGTATACAGTCCACAACAGTGTTTTGGTCCTTCGAGCCGGATTATTCTCAGGACTTAGTGAAAGTTTATATGGATTTTTTGGACTTAATTAGTGTATCTTCGGACTTAATTAGTGTTAGTATATCTTCAGACTTAGTTTGTGTTGTGCACCTGGAACTTAATTAGTGTTAACCTGTGGATTTCATTAGTAGTACGAGTACTACCTGGATTGCAGTGTTACAAGGAGCGTAGCCATCGTCCGTAGTGTACGGAATTGTGTGTGTGTTGTGTCAGTGTCGTAAAACGCCATGGTCGTCACCCGGAGCCAAGGGGACGCAGAGGAGGCGTACGAGCAAGCGCGCCGCGAGGCGGAAGCGCTGTGAGTGCAAAGGGAGCGTGCCAGGAGGCAATCCCTGGATCCACCTGCCTCGCCCACAACGACACCAGCGGTAAGAGAACGAGTCGAACTGTCCACCGTAGTCCCCGAGTGTGAAGCGGGACCTTCGGGAGTACGTCAAATGGGAGTGTCGCCGGCGCAGTCAGTACGGTCTACGTCGAGCTTTGCGACACGAAGACGGCTCCTTGAGTTGGAAGCGGCCAAACGGGTCGCTGCGCTTAAACGCCAGGAGCTGGCGTTAGAAGCTGACAGACGACGTCAGGAGCTGGCTATGGAAGCCGAAATACGACGTCGCGAAAGCGAAATAGAGGCCGACCTAGTAAATAAGGAATTGGCGGCCAAGATGTCGATGTTGCAGGATGAGGAGGAAAGCCTGCATGGTGAGGCTCCGCCCCAACCGGATCCTATCGACAAAGTCGACGACTGGTTTGCGAAACGGGGGGAGACAGCGACATCCTCAAAGGAAAGAAACATACGCTTCGATATGCCGTCGTCACTGAGAGCGACGTCGCCGAATTCGAGACGCCTTAGGTCGCCGACACCGAGGCGCCAGTCAAGATCGCCAACGCCGACCCGGTCTAGGAGAGGCATCGAGCAGTTGGCGGAAGCGTTAGAAAAAATGGCGCGACCTCGTCTGAGACACACGGATCTCCCGATATTTAGTGGTGCGATACAAGAATGGCTCCCGTTTCAAGCGGCGATGCGGGACACCACTAAAATGTACGGGGTATCGCCAGGAGAAAACATTCAACGCTTACGAACTTGCCTGCGTGGAGAGGCAAGGGAAGCTGTGGCTGCGCTATTACACACGGCGACGGACCCAGATGTTGTTATGCAGTCCCTAGAGCGGTCGTTCGGGAGACCCGAGATTCTAGTAGACCGGGCGATCGAAGAATTGAAGAGGATGCCGAAGCCGGGACCAGCAGCCGCCGAACTTAATCGATTTGCAGTGAAATTACAAAACATAGTATGTGTGTTGCAAACAATAAAAAACAACGCTTACTTGTACAACCCGATGTTGATACGGGAAGTACTGGGTAAGTTAAGCGCACTAACGATTGCCCGATGGAGTGATTACGCCGCACAGCAGGTCGAGTCCCAGGAGCCAGAAATATTGAAGTTATCGCGGTTCCTTATAAGCGAAGCAGACAAGGCAATGAGGCATTCGTATATGCCTACTAACATTGCAGTTAAGGAAGAGCGGACTCGACCATCTGCACAACCAAAGAAGAAAATCGTATACCATGCAGCGGAACAGGACGAGAAGTGTTTGTTTTGCCAAGAGGCGCATTTGACGCACAAGTGCCCGGATTACCGGAAGGCGAGCATAGACGATCGCTGGGCACGCGTAAAAGAAAGAAAAATATGTTTCAAGTGTGTTAATGGTCGCCACCAAAGAATTAATAATAATAATAATAATAGTGGCCGGCGAGTCACCACCTGCCTATACTTTAATTTGTGAGATATTGAAATGGCAGGCGACCGTTATCTCACCCCATAGCCCAGATATCCTGCCCACAAGAACCTCATTCAATAGCCCCAGTTTTCGTTACCCATCTTTACGCAATAGTGCTGCACTCGCCGGGTATTACTATTGAGTGCGTCATCTTGGGGCACTCAGAAGTAATGCCCGGCCGGTGTATCCCATCTCACATTCACATATTAAATCGTCTCAAGGGGCCTCTACGTGTTGGGCCTGTGCCCCCACGCAAGCCTTCCAAAGGACCGGGAGGGGTAACACCTTCCCGTGAAATCCAAAGGAGACAACATAATAATAATAATAATAATAATAAACTTTATTTCCATTTTACAATCTGGTGAACTTATATCTAGCGGCTCTGCACTAAGCACAATGCTTGTGTCGCAGTAACCATTTACAATTACCAATTATAATTATCATGGACGCGGTTCGGTTTTGGGGTTATTTTAATCACAAATAAAAGGATAAGATGTAGGAATGTAAGTGTGTGTGTGTGTGTGTGTCTGTCTGTGTGTGTGTGTGTGTGTGTGTGTGTGTGTGTGTGTCTCTCTGTATGTGTTTGTGTGTGCATGTGTAAAAGCGTGGATGTGTGTGTGTGTGTATGTGTGTGTAATTGTCGTGCGAAGCTGTGCGGGGTGAACAATTGCCGAAGACCCCATCACTCGACGCTACACTGGGAGCCGAAGCCGAAGAGCGACTCCGTGGAAGGGGAGTCCGTGATGTCGGTGGCGAGCCACGCCACTGGCCCGAAGACTGTGCTCTTAAAGATATGTCCAGTAGAGATCAGCGGGCCACGAGGAAGCGTTCGATCATACGCCCTGCTCGATGAAGGAGCGACGGTCACGCTAATCGACGAGGAGCTGGCACGAGAGGTAGGAGCGGATGGATCGGCTCAACCACTGCGGCTTCATGGAGTCAACATGTCACACGAGAGTGACAGTAAATTGGTAGCAGTGAAGCTGAAAGGGCGCAAGCAACCACGAAGCTTTCCCGTCAATGCGAGGACGGTGAAGGACCTGCGGCTGCACACGCAGACGGTGCCACAAGAGGTCACCAAGCAGCCGCACTTAAGGAGTTTGCCGCAAGATGAGCTCTGTTACGAGGGAGCTCACCCTGGGCTCCTAGTGGGGACGGACCACTGGGAGCTGATCGTGTCCAGGGAGCTGAGGGTGGGCCGTAAGGGCCAACCAGCGGCATCAAAGACGTTGCTGGGATGGGTGGTGCACGGGACGACACCACGATTAGCAGCAAAGGAAGAAAATAGCGTTCTACACGTTTTCACGCCAGAATCAGGAGTTGGCGAACGTGGTGGACGAGATGAAGAACTGCATCAGTTGGTGGAAAGGCATTTCACCATAGAAGCGCTCGGCGTCTCACAAAGTAAGAAGGTGAGTGACGCGGATCAGCGAGCAATCGATATTGTGAAGACTACAATAAAGAAAACAGAAGCAGGCTACGAGGTTGGGTTGCCTTGGAAGACTGACGAGACAAGCATGCCGCCCAGTTATAATGCAGCGCTACGTCGTCTGATCAAGATAGAGCGAAAAATGGACGCCTCGCCTGACTTTGCGAAGCAGTATACTGAGCAAATAAATAACCTGCTAGAAAAAGGTTATGCGGAGCCGTGCAACGGGTCAGAAGAAGAAAGCTCAGTGAGTTGGTTCCTGCCACATTTCGCCGTGGAAAACATCAACAAGCCCGGAAAGAAGAGTTTGGTCTTTGATGCGGCGGCGAAAACCAGCGGGGTATGCCTCAATGATTACCTCTTGGACGGACCAGATATGCTGTTACCCCTTCCTGGTATCTTGTTTCGCTTCAGGGAGAGGGCTATAGCAGTAACGGCGGACATACAAGAGATGTTCCTACGAGTCAAGATACGGCCGGAGGATCAGCCGGCCCAGCAGTTCCTGTGGCGGGGCGACAACAGAACGGACCCTCCACGCACTTGGAAAATGACAAGCATGATTTTCGGCGCAGCGAGCTCACCATTCATGGCGCACTTTGTGCGCAATTACAACGCGGAGCAGCACAAGGCGGAGTATCCTCGTGCCTACGACGTCATCACGCAGAGCCACTATATGGACGACATGGTGGCTAGCTTCGACACCGAGGAAGACGCACGGCGCACTATTGAAGAAGTGAGGGCCGTGCACACCATCGCCGGGTTCACGCTGCGGAGCTGAGGCGCGAATAAGGAGAGCGTCCTAGCAGAGGTGCCTGCCGAGCTGCGGGCAACAGCGCCTGCGACACTGGGGGGAGCAGGCCCAGAAAACAAAATACTAGGACTCATGTGGAATCCCGAGAAGGATGAGTTGGGATTTAATACGTCCATGTATAGGGTGCCAATGGAGGTGCGCGAACGAGAGCGCGCGCCGAGCAAGCGGGAGGCACTCAGTGCAGTAATGTCTATATATGATCCGCTCGGACTATTAAGCCATTACACAATAAGGGCAAAGATTGTTCTACAGAACCTCTGGCGACTGAAGATGGCGTGGGACGAGCCAATCCCGGCCGAAGATTGGGAGCTGTTTGCGTCATGGCTGGCGCATCTCTCCGGGGTTGCCTGCCTGCGTCTGCCGAGGTGCTATGCGGCGCAGAACATCGAAGACGTCGAGCTTCACGTCATGTGCGACGCCAGCGAACAGGCGTACGCAGCGGTGGCGTACTGGCGATTCACCAAGGAAGACGGAGACATCGACGTCGTGCTGGCTGCTGCGAAGTCGAAGGTGGCGCCGCGACGTGTGCAGACCATCCCTCGTCTGGAACTACAAGCTGCCGTCATCGGGGCAAGGTTGGCGGACGTGATCAAGAAAGAACATCGGCTGGAGGCTACCAGAACAGTCTATTGGACGGACTCCACTACGGTCGTCCAATGGATTCACCACGACGCCAAGAAATACACACCTTTCGTGGCGCATCGGCTCGGAGAGATTGCCGAGCTAACCCAGCGGGACGAGTGGAGGTGGCTGCCGACAGAACTAAACGTAGCCGACGATGCGACGAGGTTCGCCCATACGCCTGTGAAAATTGAAGATCGCTGGTTCCAGGGGCCGAGCTTCCTACGTGAACCCGAGGAGCGTTGGCCCGCGATGAAGAATGAAGACGTCATCACAAATGAAGAGGTTCTACACGTCGTGGAGACCCAGAAGGAGGAGAGCTGGATACCCGATCCAGAGCGCTTCTCCAAGTACGAGACGCTTGTGCGAGCGACGGCACGGGTGTTAGCTTTCGTCGATATGTGCCGGCGAACAGCAAAACGTATGGAGCTGCGGCACGTACTGCGAGCAGAAGAGGAGCTCATGAAGAGAGCGCAAGAGGAGAGCTTCGGCGACGAAGTACGAAGACTGAAGTCTGGTCGTCCATTACCAAGGTCCAGTCGACTGTTTCGCCTGGACCCGGTGTTGGAGAATGGCGTGCTGCGGGTGCGAGGCCGCATTGGAGCGGCGGCCGCAGCGGACGACCTCAAGAGGCCTGTCATCTTGGATGGCAGACATCGCATAACGAAGCTCCTGGTACTACAACAACACTGCGCTGCGGGTCATGCAAATAGAGAACGTGTGACCAATGATCTTCGCCAGCGCTACTGGGTCATTCACCTGCGACCCACTGTACGCGCGGCGGAGAGAGACTGCGCGCTTTGCCGAGTGCGACGGGCAAGGCCGCAACCACCAGCTGCGGGCGATCTACCGCGGGCCCGCCTGGATCCGTTCCACCGCCCGTTTTCGAACTGTGGCGTGGACTACTTCGGCCCCATGATCGTGAAGGTGGGGCGTCGCCGTGAGAAGAGGTGGGGCGCACTGTTTACGTGCCTCACCACGAGAGCCGTCCACATTGAGCTGGCTGCATCGCTGTCCACCGACTCTGCGATCATGGCTTTGCGGAGGATGGCAGCGAGACGTGGATGGCCGACCCTGATGTACTCCGACAACGCCACCAACTTCAGGGGAGCCGATCAAGAACTGAAGACTGCCTACGCCGAGTGGGCACCTGCGCTGCAAGAAGAAGGATTGAAGCATCGTATGGAGTGGCGCTTCATCCCACCGGGAGCTCCGAACCAAGGGGGCGCCTGGGAGAGACTGGTGCGGTCCATCAAGACCGCGCTGGCCGCAACGCTACGAGAGAAGGCACCGAATGAAGAGGTGCTGCTCACCCTCCTGCTGGAGGCTGAGCATTCCGTCAACGCGCGACCACTCACGCATGTCAGCGTGAGCCCTGAAGATCCGGAGGCACTCACCCCCAACCACTTCCTGTTGGGGTCATCGAATGGTCTGCCCACAACCGGACCATGTGAAGAGGCTGATCGCAGAACCTGGCGGTCAGCACAAGCTTTGGCGGACCACTTCTGGAGGCGCTGGCTGCGAGAGTACTTGCCTACACTGGTACCTCGCGGCGAGTCAAGAAGTCAGCAGCGTCCCATCCAAATTGGGGACGTCGTCGTCGTCGTGGACAACGTGCTGCCGCGGAACGTGTGGCCGATGGGAGTGGTGCAGCGTGTCTACGAGGGACCAGACGGCGGCATCCGAGTCGTCGACATCCGAACGAGGACGGGCGTCTTCAAGCGGCCTGTCAGCAAGCTCGTCGTCCTTCCCTGAAGAGGCTCGCCGTGCTACGCCGGGGGGAGGATGTTGCGGACGACGATCACTCCAATATTGTTATTGTATAGAATCGTAGATTAAGTTAGAAATAAGTTTCTTAGTCACATCGTCAGCCAATAAGAAACACGTATTATTGGCCAATTGTATTCAATGTAGGCAGCCAATCACGGCTCAGTTAGGAGCGGCCGACACCTTTCGAGCAGGTTGCGGCGCGCGAAAGCGATCGAGTCAAGGGTCGCTAGTTGCACACGAGAATGGAGAATATAAGACGGCCAAATCGCCATACAAAACACAGTTCGATCCAGTTCGTCTTCAGTTCCAGTTCTCTCCAGTCAGCTCCAGATCTCCAGTGTGCTCTTGAAGAAGTCAGGAAGATTGTGTTTAAATTGTATTAAGTAACCGGAGTAATTTGTTTAGTGTAGTTCAGTATAGTTGTAGTAGTATTCGGTAATAAAACTCTGTTCGTAGTAAATTCGTTTGTGTGCTTGCAAGTAGTGACTTTGTTAACATAGTGACTTTGTAAATTGTGAAATTGTGTTCGTGAATAAATCTATTGAAAACTTTATCGATGTTTAAATTGTATACAGTCCACAACACTATCACTGGGCAGAGCTTCGCTCTGTTCGACGATCACAATTCAACTGGCCTCCGTTCGTCCGAGCAGCGCCTTTTATAGTGGGGAGCAAACAAGTAGACATGGCGGGAATTCCGCCACGTGGTATTTAATATTTATAATATATAAGTGTTAACATGAAATAATGTAACTAAAATTGGTAAATATATTTCCTTATCATTTTAAAATGAATTTCATAATTAAAGTAATAATCTAAAACTAATTAAGATACTCAAATATTGTACAATTTATTCGGATCGATGAGCCAGCGAAATAAGTAAGTAATTTGACTAATTTCTGCAAAGGAAGTTCATGATAGATTACATTTTTAATATTGTTATTTATTTTGCCTATTTACAAGACGAATTATAAATATTTTAATAGACTAATATTACTATATTTTATTATTTCTCACATTACCTAAGTAATGAACCGTTACGTGTCGCAATCACGACTTATTATTTTATACCAATTTTGCCTTAAAATCAAATAATCTATCACGTGCGACGCCGCCGGCACAGCTAGTCATTAATAAGCTGAAAAATGATAAAGGTAATTGTACACCAGAATCTTTGACCATATTTTCAGCTGAAAATAGTAATGTTGAGATTACAGACCAAGATTTGGGAGATAAAAATGAGGCAATGTTGCATTTTTTTACCTGAATTCATTTACAACATCCATTTCTCAACAGCGTTGTCATTGAATACAATGTGACAACAGCATTGTCATTGAATGCAGTAGGCTGTAGGCTGACAAACAAAATCAAAAGATCTTCCCAAAAGGAAAATGGCTGCACCCACCACACCGTTACGCCCCTATGAGTGGCGTAATCGCGCCTCCGCACTCACCACTCGGGGCACGAAGGAGAGGCTCAGAGGGCATACGATGCGTTGTATGCCCTCCGGCGACGCCCGGGCCGGGGGCGACGTAGAGCGGGCGCGTCTACCGCAGCCTCACGCTCTCTTTCCGCCGCCTCCTTCTGCGAGATCACTGTCTCGCAGAATGCGAGCATCGCTCGCCAGATCTCCTTTGACGCCGTCATCTGCCGCAAGAGTTGCGGCAGATCGAGGTCCTGTGCGACAGTGATGAGGACGGAGCGCTCATTGGCCCAGGCAGAGCAATGCCGAAGCGTATGCTCTGCCGAAAATAGGCCAATAGAGGCGTATATGTTCGTAGGTACATCTGAACCTGGCGGTCAGCACAAGCTTTGGCGGACCACTTCTGGAGGCGCTGGCTGCGAGAGTACTTGCCTACACTGGTACCTCGCGGCGAGTCAAGAAGTCAGCAGCGTCCCATCCAAATTGGGGACGTCGTCGTCGTCGTGGACAACGTGCTGCCGCGGAACGTGTGGCCGATGGGAGTGGTGCAGCGTGTCTACGAGGGACCAGACGGCGGCATCCGAGTCGTCGACATCCGAACGAGGACGGGCGTCTTCAAGCGGCCTGTCAGCAAGCTCGTCGTCCTTCCCTGAAGAGGCTCGCCGTGCTACGCCGGGGGGAGGATGTTGCGGACGACGATCACTCCAATATTGTTATTGTATAGAATCGTAGATTAAGTTAGAAATAAGTTTCTTAGTCACATCGTCAGCCAATAAGAAACACGTATTATTGGCCAATTGTATTCAATGTAGGCAGCCAATCACGGCTCAGTTAGGAGCGGCCGACACCTTTCGAGCAGGTTGCGGCGCGCGAAAGCGATCGAGTCAAGGGTCGCTAGTTGCACACGAGAATGGAGAATATAAGACGGCCAAATCGCCATACAAAACACAGTTCGATCCAGTTCGTCTTCAGTTCCAGTTCTCTCCAGTCAGCTCCAGATCTCCAGTGTGCTCTTGAAGAAGTCAGGAAGATTGTGTTTAAATTGTATTAAGTAACCGGAGTAATTTGTTTAGTGTAGTTCAGTATAGTTGTAGTAGTATTCGGTAATAAAACTCTGTTCGTAGTAAATTCGTTTGTGTGCTTGCAAGTAGTGACTTTGTTAACATAGTGACTTTGTAAATTGTGAAATTGTGTTCGTGAATAAATCTATTGAAAACTTTATCGATGTTTAAATTGTATACAGTCCACAACACTATCACTGGGCAGAGCTTCGCTCTGTTCGACGATCACAATTCAACTGGCCTCCGTTCGTCCGAGCAGCGCCTTTTATAGTGGGGAGCAAACAAGTAGACATGGCGGGAATTCCGCCACGTGGTATTTAATATTTATAATATATAAGTGTTAACATGAAATAATGTAACTAAAATTGGTAAATATATTTCCTTATCATTTTAAAATGAATTTCATAATTAAAGTAATAATCTAAAACTAATTAAGATACTCAAATATTGTACAATTTATTCGGATCGATGAGCCAGCGAAATAAGTAAGTAATTTGACTAATTTCTGCAAAGGAAGTTCATGATAGATTACATTTTTAATATTGTTATTTATTTTGCCTATTTACAAGACGAATTATAAATATTTTAATAGACTAATATTACTATATTTTATTATTTCTCACATTACCTAAGTAATGAACCGTTACGTGTCGCAATCACGACTTATTATTTTATACCAATTTTGCCTTAAAATCAAATAATCTATCACGTGCGACGCCGCCGGCACAGCTAGTCATTAATAAGCTGAAAAATGATAAAGGTAATTGTACACCAGAATCTTTGACCATATTTTCAGCTGAAAATAGTAATGTTGAGATTACAGACCAAGATTTGGGAGATAAAAATGAGGCAATGTTGCATTTTTTTACCTGAATTCATTTACAACATCCATTTCTCAACAGCGTTGTCATTGAATACAATGTGACAACAGCATTGTCATTGAATGCAGTAGGCTGTAGGCTGACAAACAAAATCAAAAGATCTTCCCAAAAGGAAAATGGCTGCACCCACCACACCGTTACGCCCCTATGAGTGGCGTAATCGCGCCTCCGCACTCACCACTCGGGGCACGAAGGAGAGGCTCAGAGGGCATACGATGCGTTGTATGCCCTCCGGCGACGCCCGGGCCGGGGGCGACGTAGAGCGGGCGCGTCTACCGCAGCCTCACGCTCTCTTTCCGCCGCCTCCTTCTGCGAGATCACTGTCTCGCAGAATGCGAGCATCGCTCGCCAGATCTCCTTCGACGCCGTCATCTGCCGCAAGAGTTGCGGCAGATCGAGGTCCTGTGCGACAGTGATGAGGACGGAGCGCTCATTGGCCCAGGCAGAGCAATGCCGAAGCGTATGCTCTGCCGAAAATAGGCCAATAGAGGCGTATATGTTCGTAGGTACATCTGAAATTTCGCAAAAATGTATACCGGAATATTAGACAACTTCAAGATTGCCTGGTCAGACTAACGCTGATCCTTCTTGAAGATTGCAGTAGGGTCATCATCATCAGCTTATCGCAGTCTTCTGATGGACATAAGACTCTCCAGTTGTTCGCCACTTTGGGAGGTCTGGCTTTACACATAATCGCTATGCTGGGCGGGTTGGCGACCGCTTGGCGTAGCTCCTCGGTCCGGTGACTCTGCTGCCCGTCATGGGCCTGTGGTATTTAGCTTCGCCTTCAATTGTGATGGTTATATCGCTACCAGTCTGTTGCCAGAGTCTCGATTGTTATTCGGCAGGATGCATGATGGGCAGGTGATGTTGGCTTCAAACAAAAGATGATGGGTCGTTCCCTTACATCCCTAAGTAGGATCATTCTTCTACAATCTAACAGGAGTCTTCACAGTCCAGCGACATCGGCAACAATGTAAAATACAGAGTAACATAGTTTCGCTGTATAATCTGCCACAAACATAATATATCGACTTCTATGGTAAAAAATGCAATTTAATAATGCATCTAAGAACTGTTTTGAGTTGTATCATACACCAATGTGATTACAATCAATATTGTTGCCATTTCTCACTTATTTTTGTCATAAAGCGTAATAAAAATTAAGAATTGAAGTGAAACTTTTCCTTAGACAGTAGCTACCCCATAGTAGTGTATTTTGCTAGTGTCGTTTGTAACAGACACCATTTTCGGATTTCCACTAGGAGTAGAATTGTTTTAATATTTTCCCCATGTTATTTAGCACCATATATGCCTAATTTCAAAAAATCATGAAGTTTCAACACAAAAAAAAATTCAGTATTATGTGGGTTAATAGTTAAAGCTACACAGAAATACGAGTAATGTATGAAGAAAATGTTCCCCTTAAAATTTTATAAAAAATATCTTACATCAGCATATTATTATGTCTAACTTTTATAGGGGTGGAATAGGGGGTGATGAAAAGTTCTATGGAATGACCGCCACACTTTTCGAGCTAGGAACTTAAAGACTTATATCTTAAGCTGTTAATTTAATATAAATAAACATAGTAGAGGATCCCGCCATACAACCACCTTCACCGAGACGTTTATTGGATGAAACTTATTGGAACTTATTGAACTTGAACTTGGCGGAAGTACTTCCACTTTTCGTAGGGACCAGTCTGTTCCTACAGTATTGTACAGATGTACAACACTGTAGGAACCTCTGTCCTCTGTGCTCTAAAAAATTGGGGATCCTGAACAAGGTGTGCAGGTTCTTCACGCCGGATCAGCTTAGTCTTTTGTACAAGACTCAGGTTCGATCTTGTGTTGAGTATTGCTCGCACCTATGGGATGGGTCTGCCAAATATCTCCTCGATGCCCTTGATAGATTGCAGCGGCGGGCAGTGCGCATAATTGGCGATGAAGATGTCTCGGGAGCCTTAGAGCCCTTACAATTGCGTAGGGATGTTGCATCGTTGAGCGTCTTTTATCGCCTTTTTCTCGGGGAGTGTTCTGAAGAGTTATTTTCTCTTATCCCTCCCCCACCTTTTCGACATAGGACCACGCGAGCTGGCATGCGGTGTCACCGTTTCACGGTGGAAAATATTCCTTCGCGTACCAAAAAGTTTAGTAACTCCTATTTCTGCCGAACCATCAAGAAATGGAATTCTCTGCCAGCTCATGTGTTTCCGTCTTCTTATAGTATGGCGTCCTTCAAGCGAAGCGTGAAGAAGCAGCTTGTGGGCCGGCATGGCTGTGGCGACTGACTGGAATCGAAGGTTTCCCGCCCGTGGCCAGAGCGACTTGGGCTTCCTTTTTAGCTTTCCATCAGGCGAGAGGAAGCCACTATGCCGTGCCAATATATAAAAAAAAAAGATGGCACTGGTTGTAATGTAATATTATAATGCACACAGTTAACTGGCCAAATGGCTCATACGTTTGTGTCTGCCTTCTGAACTGAAGGGTTCGATTCCCACCCAAGATAATCATTTATCATAAATGTTTGCTGCATGTATGATAAGGTATTAATTTGTATTCAAGTGTACGTACTTATTAATTCATTATTAACTACACTACAAATCGCTACCTATATTCCTGTAAAAAGTTTCGTACAAATCCTTTTAGCTGAAATACTTTTTAGCTAAAAAATTATCGAAACATACATCTACACATTCAAATAAACGTTTGCTTTAATTTAGAATTTAGGGTGTGTAACTATCTCCCAGACAACCTTCATCAAGCATTAGTTTAAAGCTTAACATCTTAGTTACAACAGAAAAGGAACTTCTCTAGCTAGAACAATGTTTTTAGAATTTAAAGTTATGTACTTTTATTTATACTTACTACACAAATAAATCGTTGCCGGCTTGAACGTCATATATTTTGTTAGACTACTTAGTAAACAAGACAGCAAAGACAAATTAGGTATAATATGTACAGAATAAGAATATAATCATCATTGTACAAACTATTTTTTTTAATGATTTATTTTCTTTCAGACCTAACTTCAAGATGAACTCAGAATGGAATCTCCTAATTACGGTGATGGATGACGATAATATCGATTCACCAGTCAAAAATTGTGAAGATCCCGTGCCATAAAGAAATCGCGTATTAGATCCCTACAACTACCAAATATATTCCACGTAGTCATATACATGTAAATTACAATGTAATTTTAGGAGAGAGGCCTATGTCCAGCAGTGGACTGATATAGGCTGATGATCATCGATGTATTAATCAACAGCCCTTGGTAGTCCACTGCTGGACATAGTCCTCTCCAATTGTTTGCCACATTTCCCAATTTTGAGCTTCTCACATCCAGCACTTGCCAGCTATTTTGCGCAAATCGTAGCTCCACCTGGCTTGAGGGCGCCCTACACTACGTTTGCCGAGATTTACGTTTGGCTCTAGGACATATTTACCCCAACAGTTATCGGTTCTGCGGCTGATATGGCCAGCACGCTCCCACTTTTCTCTGTCGAATCACATCATTCCGGATCCGATCTCGCAGAGAGACGCCGAGCGTAGCCCTCTCCATAGCTCGCTGAGCACTTTTAGCTTGTGGACCAGATGTACCGTAAGCCTCCACGTTCCGGCTCCGTATCAGTGGTTAAAGACTTTCGTCTGTAAGCACTGTGGGATCGACGATGAGAAGACTCGACGCAGTTTCCCAAACGCTGCCCAGCCTAGCTGAATTCACTCACCCCTCCTCAAAGTTGTTTTCACCTAACTGCAATAACTGCCCGAGGTTGCCATAATTTTTAACAACTTCGAGGGCGGCGCCATGTATTTCAATCGGTTCTGGTAGAATATGTTCATTGAACATTTGACAGGCTCGGTGGCTCATTTGGTAGTGACCTCTGCCCTCTGAGCCAAGAGTCGTGGGTTCGATTCCGCACAGTACAAACATTTGTGTTCATGAACATGTCTGTTTGTATTGGTCTGGGTGTTTTTTTATGTATAATATGTATTTATTTACAAAAAAAAATGTATCTAAGTAAGTTTATCAGTTGTCTAGTACCCATAGTACAAGCTTCGGCTTAGTTTGGGGCTAGGTGGCGCTGTGTGGCCCAGCGTGGCATGTCTTGGGTTATTTATTTATTTATATTTATGTAACATGACTTTGGTTTGGTCCAAGTTCAACCGTAGGTCGATATGCATAGTAGAGTCAGCCAGTTCATTCAGCATCTGTTGTAGGTCCTGCAGCGATTCTGTTATTATGACGATGTCGT
This sequence comes from Conogethes punctiferalis, assembly GCA_031163375.1. Lineage (NCBI taxonomy): Eukaryota > Metazoa > Arthropoda > Insecta > Lepidoptera > Crambidae > Conogethes > Conogethes punctiferalis. Next base: position 25,527,917 of record CM062077.1, on the reverse strand, counting down.
CTGCAAATCGCAAGTGTCAGGTCAGCGTCTTGAACATATCCTCCATTGCATTAGTGAACAGCTTTGGGGAAATAACATCTCACTCCTCGATGCAACGGTATAGGCGTTGTTTGCTGATTCTGTACTTGGACGGACATGGTGGCGGCTTCATAGAGACATCTCATCACTTGGATGTATCGCCAATCTACTTGGTATCGCTGCAGGGACTCCAGAACAGAACAGATTTCAACCGAGTCATAGGCTATCTCATAGTCCACAAATGGTAGACACAGGGGCTGATTGTACTCTCCGGTCCTCTGTATAATCTGCTGCACTGTGTGGATGTAGTCTATGGTGTCGTATCCGAAACCCAGTCTCTTCCGGCGGTTAGAATTCGCCGAGTCTTCGCGCAAGACGGTTCGTGATCACTCATGAAAACAGCTTATAGACGTGGCTTAGAAGGAAAATGGGGACTATATTCTTCAATAGGGTTTTGTCGCCCTTTTGAAGAACAAGACAATCACACTCCTAGTCCACGCCTCCAGAGTTCGCCTTTCAAACAGGACAACGTTAAAAAGCTTTTGGAGCTCCCTCAATACGGCTCGACCTCCAGCCCTCATCAGCTCTGTTGCAACGGCGCCGTCTTCTCCAGAGGCTTTTCCGTTTGTGGCTACTCTTACGTGTACGTGGTTCCATGAAATAAGAAGCACACAGTTCTGAAAAGAACTATTTCACTCTTTCGTGTGTTTCACTGATGGTGGCTCTGAAAAGAGCCGTGGTTACTCTTTCGTGTGTTTCAATGGATGGTGGCTCCGAAAAGAGCCGTTTCTACACTGCTGGACACCGAGCACTGCACGCAAGTCGTCGCGTCATGTGCCTCGCAGTTCCTCTCGTGCGCACGCGTCTGCGCGCCTCGCCGCTCGCCGCCGGAATGAGAGCAAGAGCCGCGCGCGCCAATTTCATTCATCATGACTGCGCTGCGCGAAAGCCGCGACGACCGTCTGGCGCCATCGTGCGAGCGAGACGGATACATACACTGCATCCCTTTCCCCTACACGTGCCACGTTTTTGTAACTTGCCTACTCTGTTTGTACTTTGTATTGTTTAATTAGTCGCTAGTTTATATACCTTTTTACATTTATCTGTTGTACATTTTTTCCAATAAAATATTCCAAATTCTACCTTCTGATCGAGTTTCACTTCTGCCTCAAGATACCTACCTCAAGACTACTGGAAGAGACTACTACCTAGCAGACCACTCTGCTCAACTGGCAACTAGGCACCACCTGCCTACCACTTGCCAAAGTGGCACCTGCCAAACGTTTTTCAGCTGCCCAAGAGCGATCTCGATTTCGCCAACGCTGACTTCTGGCAAGTTTTCGATGTAATGGCGTCTTAATGTGGTTCTAGAATCTTCATTTCCGGGATTAGGTCAAGATGCATGCGAAGCGTAGTAGAAAGGGCCGCCGTGCTTTCAATGTAGATCACTATTGCCCTTTACAGCGTGTTATAAAGTGAATATTTTCAATTCAATGATAGGGTAAATGCCCAGTCATTGGACACTACTAGTCATTGGACAGAACACAATTAAACTTTATAATCTAAGGTTTCTCTAAAAACTAGGATCATTGGAACTGACCTCTTTCTAAACTCTGCTTTTTGACAAAACTTTGTTGTCTTAAACATTTCTGATAAATCGTTCCAGTAATTTAAAAATATTAAATTTTCTCGGCGGCGGCACAGTCGGCGGTATTTTTAGTGAAAAATAAAATATGGTAAGTATTAACAGCCATGTTTTTACCGATTAATTTTTTTATCATCAATCCCATCTGCTTTACCGTTTGCACAACAAAGTGTTGCCGTCTTATGCATAGAATTAAATAAATAAATAAATAACCCAAGACATGCCACGCTGGGCCACACAGCGCCATCTAGCCCCAAACTAAGCCGAAGCTTGTACTATGGGTACTAGACAGCTGATAAACTTAATAAATACATATTATACATAGAAAACACCCAGACCAATACAAACAGACATGTTCAATGTTCATGCACACAAATGTTTGTAATGTGTGGGGATCGAACCCACTACCCTTGGCTCAGAAGGCAGAGGTCACTACCAATTTGAGCCACCGAGCCAGTCAAAATTGCGCTGAAGTGGTGCAGACATATTGATGTCAGTCTGCTAAAATCTGATGCCAATCTTCAACTGGACAGCCCTGGGATTGAACAGCCCTGGCGACCAGACCGGTGAGCGTCGGTTCTTGCACCTTCAGGTCTTATTGGTTCCTTGGCTGGCCCATTTAATTTCAAAATGACATCATAATTATAACTGACCATAAATTTATTATATATGCTGATGACATATCCATTGTAGTGACATCTAATAATAAATGTAACTCTGACCATGAAAATGAAATAAATAATACAATTGACAAATTAATAGAATGGCTCAATGTGAACAATTTAAAAATTAATTTGAATATGTCGAAATATATAAATTTTAATAATATTAAGGAATTGAATATCAAAAAGATTGACAGGGTAGAGGTTTTATTTAATCGTATGGCTTTTGACAGTCGCTGTTACTTAATTAACATATTGTTGATTATAGGAAATCAAAATTAAAACTATAAACAACAAGACACACTCTGAATCCATTGGATCGCGTCGCCACCAAGGGTAAACAGGTCTGCCGGGTCACCACCATACCTCGTGAGAGGGCAATCTCGTAGGGTAGAGGTAATCAAGTTTCTTGGAGAAATAATAGACTGTGGCTACTCTTACGTGTACGTGGTTCAGTGAAATAAGAAGCACACAGTTCTGAAAAGAACTATTTCACTCTTTCGTGTGTTTCACTGATGGTGGCTCTGAAAAGAGCCGTGGTAACTCTTTTGCGTGTTTCAATGGATGGTGGCTCCGAAAAGAGCCGTTTTTCAACACTGCTGGACACCGAGCACTGCACACCGCACAGCTGATCGATGCGCCGCGTAACAACACACGACGCCAACGAAGACGCACGCATGCGCGAGCCCAAGTCGCCGCGTCGTGTGTCTCGCAGTTACTCCTGTGCGCGCGCGTCTGCGCGCCTCGCCGCTCGCCGTCGGAATGAGAGCAAGAGCCGCGCGCGCGCCCGCGCGCCAATTTCATTCATCATACGACTGCGCTGAACCGATCGTGCGAGCGAGATCTTGCATCCCTTTCCCCCTACACGTGCCACGTTTTGTAACTTGCCTACTCTGTTTGTACTTTGTATTGTTTAATTAGCCGCTAGTTTATACGCCTTTTTACATTTATCTGTTGTACATTTTTTCCAATAAAATATGGTTGGTTAGATTCTGCTTTCTGCCGCCGTGCTCGCCGGACGTCGCTACGACTTACGCACCGATCTGCACTTTTAAGAGCAAATCGCTGTTATCCTATTTCATTTAGACAACGAGAATATCCTTTCCCGTAAGGATATTCTTCGCGCCTTGTAGTTTCAAATCCACGGTTTAGTGGTCGTTTGGTGGATACCTAACGGTGCCAACGAAGCCAAACGGGGTGCTGACCCGAGGCACTCGCTGCGCCCCCTCAGGGCAAAGCAATCACTCGGCTGGGGCTAGCTCCACCGGCCTTGGGGGGTCTCCTAGCCGAAGCTAGCCATCGCCCTCCCGACCTTACCCTTCCTTCTTTCCATTCCTCGGTTGCCGTTTGGGCGCCTAGGGTTTCGACCCGAAGCTACCCTCTGCACCCGGGGCAGCTAGGAACCCTCTGCACATTGAGATTGGCAGGGGGATCGCAAGCTTAGGGCACACATCAGGTACACCCTTCCCGCCTATCCCGGCGGGGAGGCCAAACTATCAACTCACCCCCGGGCCGCTCCAGCCCGGGGCGAACGTAGGCCAGATAGGCGCGACTGCCGTGCGGTTTCTTCCTGTTTCTTCCGCACGGAACGCGACGCGTACGAAACAGAGTAGCTTACCCGTTCGATTAGTAAGCTGTTGGGCGGACCGCCATGGAGGGCGTCCACCCCGTTTTAGCCGAGATCCTAAGGGCCATGACTAAGTCCCCGGAAATTCGGGCAGCCCTCCTCGCGGAGGTCCCCGCTCTCGGGGCAATCTTATCTAAGGACTCTCCGTCCTCAGCCCCTGCCGCCACTCCGGCGCCCCCTGCGCCCTCAGCGCCCCCCGCCCCCGCCCCACTGCGGCCTCCGCCGTCAGTGCAGGCAGTCCTGGCCGCCAAGGCCGCCTCGGCCCCCGCGCCTTTGCTCGATGAGCAAATGGACGAGGAGTCCATCCCGTCCTCCAGCTCCTCCACCAACTCGGAGGAGGAGCAATCCGCCGAGTCCTCAGACGAGTTCACGCTCGTCGAGGGCTCGAAGCGCAAGCGCGCCCGCCGCCCGAAGCCTGCCAAATCGGCAGCAGCCGCCCCCGCCCCCCGTGCGAAGAGGGTCCCCAAGTCGGGGAACTCCCCCTCTACCGCAACGGCCCCCCTTGCTTCCCGCAAGGAGCCCTCCCCGCCGCCACTTTACGTCCAGGAAAAGGACAAGTGGCTGGCCATCTCCAACCGATGCCAATCCCTTGGCATCAACTACCTGTCCGCCCGCACCACCCAGCAGGGTATCAAGGTGCAGGTACAAACCCCCACTGAGCACCGTCTCTTCACGACGATGCTCAAGGACATGGGCATTGGTTTCCACACCTATGCCCTGCCCGAGGAGCGCCAGCTCCGTGTTATTGCCAGGGGAGTTCCGAAGGAACTCTCCAGCGCAGAGATCCTCGCGGATCTCAAGGCGCAGGCAATCCCCGCCCTCGAGGTGCACAGGATGCACAAGGGCAAATCGCCCAACCCCCAGCCCTACGACCTGGTCCTCATAGTGCTTGAACGCACGGAGGCCGGGAAAGGCATCTTCAACGTCAAGACCATATGCCAGCTATCTGGCATATCGATCGAGACTCCCCATAGAAAGGGGCCTCCCGGGCAGTGTCACCGCTGCCAGCTCTACGGGCACTCTGCCCGCAATTGCTTCGCCAAGCCGAGGTGCGTCAAGTGCCTCGGTGATCATGGCACCCCCGATTGCACTCGCCCGAAAGACAGGGCGCTTTGCGCAGAGCCGCCTAGCTGCGTGCTCTGCGGGGAAGTGGGACACCCCGCGAACTATCGCGGGTGCCCGCGCGCTCCGCGTGCTAACCGAAAGGTTGCACAACGGGCAGCGGCCGCCTCTCAGGCGGTTTTAGCGCGTCCCGCCCCCCGCCCTGCCTCTAAGGCACCCACCCCCCCAGCCCCTAAGGCCGCCCCTACCCCTACCTCCCCGGCGAAAGTTGCTGTCCAAGCAACTCCATCGCCGCCGCGTTTGGCCCCTCATTGGCCCGCCCCGTGGGTCATCAAGCCCGCACCAGCACCCCTTAAGGGTGCCCCCCAACCACCGCGTTCTCCTGCGGCCCCCGCGCCGCAGCAGCGCAACCCTCCGCCTGTGGCTCCCTCCCAGGCATCCCTATCGGCCGACCACGCGCTGATCTCTCGATTCTTCGAGGAGATCGATTTTGTCCAAGTGACACGCGTGGCCGAGTCCATCAGGAGAGCGGAAGGTGATCCTTCCGCTATGCTCCAAGTGGCCCTTATGGCCGAACCCCTACGGGCATCTCTCGCCTCGTTTAGAGTTACTCCATAATGGAGTAGCTCCCCTTCCCTCCCGAAGCCCCCTCCAGTAGGTAACGCCGTCCCCGTCGCGTCCTCCTGGACGCTGACGACCCTCTTATCCTTGCCATGCTGGCCGCCGTCGAACAGCTCGCGTCACATCTAACACTGCACGTCCGTCGTTCCGACCCCGCCGGCGGGGTCCTGCGCCGCGCCGTCCCCTAGCTTCCGCGTCCCGCCCGCGAAACCGGCCCGCAACCGGTCGCCCCTCTCCTCAAAACATCGTCCGTAGGGACCCTCTCAGCAACGCCCTAAGCCGAGGCCCGAGCCCCACTAGGGGGCGCCCTTAGCTGTGTTGCCTAACTTTCTAGGGGTGAGAGCCTTCCGCTCCCCCAACAGCTCGGTGATGATGAAAAGGCCGTCCTGGCCATCATCGTAGTCATTTAGAAAAAAAAAAAAAAAAAAAAAAAAACCAATAAAATATTCCAAATTCTACCTTCTGATCGAGTTTCACTTCTGCCTCAAGATACCTCAAGGAACCTGGAAGAGACTAGCAGACCACTCTGCTCCAACTGGCAACTAGGCACCCTCTGCCTACCACTTGCCAAAGTGGCACTTGCCAAAGTGGTGACACCGACGTTCGAGAAATCGCTGCTCAGCACCTACCAGGAACGAATCCCTGCTCGACGCCGCAGCTATCGTACACGCAACCAACCTATCGAGGACGGAAATTCCTGCCCGCAACCGCTGCTCCAGGAACACCAGCCGACATGGCCGAATACCGTCACGACGCCGTCTCTTCCACCTCGTCATCTGTCGGCCACATCATCAACCTTCCGCACCCCGCCGAACTGTCGACCACTGCGCTATCAATGCGCGTTCCACAGTTCTGCCGCGACAGACCTCACATCGCCGACAGCATCACTCCGACTCCACCTTCATCACCAGGCCCGCCGCTAGCGGTTTGAACGCCGGTGTGCAATTCCTATCGTGCCGCCCCTATCTAACTACAAAACCTAGGTGTTTATAAAAATGTGAAAAAAAAATGCTGTACAGTGAAAAACTATGTTATATTAAGTTATTTTATACAAGATAGATACACTAATACGACATTAAATCAAAAAATGAATGCAAGAAAGGTGCAGTTTATACATATTATGTAGGTAGGTATAGGTATTAAATACGTCAACATTCTCTTGACATTCAGAGTCCCTATTTTCTGGTTTGCTAAAAAATTTTCAAGAGACACCGCTAGTTTTTTTCTCTGTATCTTTTTCTCGTTTTTGCCGTTGAAATTGAGCTCCTGAAATTATTTTCCTTTTTTGCGGTTCCTGGAATTTTTTTGAAAAAGTTTAGTATACGGTTGTACAAAAGTAACTTAAATCCCAAAAGGGGGTCGAACATTCCACCCATTATTGCGAACAACCTTTACTAGGGGGTCAACACTGAAATCACATCCAATGTATGGAATAGTTTTTATTTTTCGCGATTTCACCGTTGATCGTATGGTAAAAGTTGTTCGTATTTATGTGTAGAATGACTCCTTTTCGGGATTTAAGTTACTTTTGTTACACCCTGTATAGGTATAATTTTAATATTTTTTTTTATAAATCTTCAAGTTGTATAACAGAAAAAAATACCCTTTAAATCACAATAATAATCACAATACTACTGCGAAAATAAATGTTCATACCTACTGCACACAAATGTAATAACTAATTTTTTTTCGCGACTTCAGAGTTGACCCCATAGTAAAAGTTGTTCGTATTGATTAAGTGGAATGTCCCCCTTTCGAAACTTAAGTTACTTTTGTTACACTCTGTATCAATTTTAAAGCTTTTTTAATAAATCTTTACTTTTAAGTTTTTTCAGTAAAATAACCTCTAAAGGTTATTTTACATGAATAACTGCTTTTTATATGAATGCGCCCATATGCTGATTAATTAAACAAAGACACATACCATAGTTATGATTTTTTGCACCGACGGATTATATAAATAATTTTCTAAATTATTTTTATAGTCACACTTCGCACAAAAATTGACAGAATATTATTAATTTTAAGTACCCTGGACCGTTTCCGGATCTCACATTAGGGCTATAACAAAACAATTGAAGTTTGTTGTTTACTCACATCACTTTCGCATTTGTGTTAAATAAATAAAAACAAAGAAATGAGAATATAGTTTTAAGGGGATTTCCCCTGATATCTCTGGGATTTCCCTATTTCGCTATAGAGCACGATATGGATTAACTTTGTTCTCATGAATTTCAATAGATGGCGCTATGTAATGCTACGATATAAAAGAAATATTTGGGCGCCGTTCATCATATTATTTTTATAAGGATAATCTTTTTAGTATTGTGAGGTGACAATGTCTGAATTTTAGTCGATGATTGTCTGATTTGCCGCCCCCCTGAATGCGCCGCCCGCGTGCATTGCACGCCTTGCACGCCCGCTTACGGCGGGCCTGTTCATCACCGATGTCACCCGAAGAAGTTGCCACTCTACGCCTCATCGATCAGGTCACGCAACTTACCGCCCAAATCGCCGAACTACGAGCGCGCCGTAACGACATCGACCGCAGAAGAAAGAACCAGGAATCATCGCACTGCAAATCACCACATCGCCACATCCAGTCTCGTCATCGCTCTCACTCATCATCGTCGCTTTCACACTCACGAAGATCATCGTCACATCACCGCTCCCGAGAACGACCACCATCTACGTGCCACTACCATCGCCGATTCGGAGCCGAAGCACGTAGATGCATCAGACCCTGCGAATCATCGTACAGAACCGAACCCATCATTGCCGAAGCGAACAACAACGACTACTCCTATCGCCTATTTGTCACCGACAAAACTACGGGACTATCGTTCTTGGTAGACACGGGGGCGAACATATCCGTCCTACCTCGAACCAAAGGTCACCCATCCGCACCGCTTCCATTTCAACTGTACGCCGCAAACAACACCGTCATACCTACCTACCTACGGAGAGAAGACACTCGTCCTGAATATCAATCTACGCCGTCCATACAAGTGGAAATTCATCGTAGCCGACGTGTCCAAGCCTATCCTCGGAGCCGATTTTCTCAAACATCATCAACTCATCGTCGATCTGAAGAACAAGCGACTCATCGACAGCGTCACCAACCTGAAAATCAACGTACCAATTCGCGCTACCAACATGCCTACAGTACGAAGTATCGACGTAGAGAACTCGTACCACGACATCCTAGCCGGATTCCCCGGTACCACGAGACTCACCGCGATGAACATCAACAACAACAAGATCAACGTGCAACACTACATCGAAACCGAAGGTCAACCCGTTCACTGCCGTGCCCGACCGATACCACCGCACCGCTACGAAAAGGTCAAGAAAGAATTCGAGAACATGATAGAACAGGGCCTATGCCGTCCCAGCAAAAGCCCTTGGTCATCACCTCTTCACATCGTACCGAAGAAGAACGGCGATCTACGCATCTGCGGTGACTACCGCCGACTCAACGCAATCACGAAGCCCGACCGCTACCCGGTACCACGCGTCAAAGATTTTACCTACCATCTCGCCGGCAAGTCTATCTTCTCCACGCTGGACCTGAACAGAGCTTACCAGCAATTGAACGTCCGCGACGAGGATATTGAGAAGACCGCCATCATCACACCCATGGGACTATTCGAATTTCCGCGCATGTGTCCAGGTCTCAAAAATGCTGGTCAAACCTTCCAACGGTACATCCATCAAGTGCTCAGCGGACTCGATTTCGTCTTCCCGTTTATCGACGATTTATTACTAGCATCGGAATCAGAGACTCTTCACCGTGAACACCTACGAACAGTTCTGCAACGATTTAAAGAACACGGCATCACAATCAACCCCGCAAAATGTCACTTCGGTCAAGCGCAAGTCAAATTCCTCGGTTACATCGTGTCGCAAGATGGTATCAAACCACCCGCCGAGAAGGTCCAGATCATCAATGACTACCCGAAGCCGAAGACAATCGAAGAGTTACGTCGTTTCCTCGGTATGGTCAATTTCTACCGCGACCACATACCTACCTAACGCCGCGACCATCCAAGCACCGCTCAACGCTCATCTTCACAACGTCAAAAAGCGCGACAAGACAATCATCGAGTGGACCGAACAATCATCAAGAGCATTCGACGCGTGTAAAACCAGCATATCAAACGCAGTTTTACTCGCTCACCCGTCACACAACGCAACCATACGCCCTATTCTGCGATGCATCCGACAAGTCAGCTGGCGCCGTCCTACAACAGTACGTCGACGAAAAGTGGCAACCTCTCGGCTACTTTTCTAAGAAGTTTTCCGACGCACAGACGAAGTACTCGACATACGACCGCGAACTTCAAGCAATCTACATGGCTATCAAGCATTTCCGCAAACTCTTCGAAGGACGACCACTCATCATATTCACCGACCACAAGCCGCTGACATTCGCCATGAGAAAGACCGAATCAACTACCGAAACGCCGCGACGAACAAGACAGTTACTCTTCATCAGCGAATTTTCCACCGACATCCGTCACATCAGCGGAAAAGACAACATTGTCGCCGACGCACTTAGCCGCATCGAAACAATTTCCTGCCCGTCATCAATCGACTATCACGAAATTGCCGACGCACAACAAAACGACTCGACACTCAAACAATTACTCCATCAAGACAACTTATCATTCAAGAAAATCGTCATGCCGCATACTAACTGCAAACTCTACTGCGAAACAGCGTCACAGCATATTCGACCTTACATCCCCGAACAACATCGTTTCAACATATTCAAGAGCATCCACAACATTAGTCATCCCGGCACTCGTACAACACGAAAACTCGTATCGCACAAGTACTTCTGGCCATCAATGAACGCCGACATCGGAAAATGGACGAAGACATGTATCGATTGCCAGAAAAGCAAAATACATCGTCACACAGTCTCCGGTACATCAAGTTTCCCGCCAACCGACCGCTTTCAACATGTCCACATCGACATCGTCGGACCGCTACCTACTACGCAACAGGGATAAATAAATAATAATAAATAAATAACCTAAGACATGCCACACTGGGCCACACAGCGCCACCTAGCCCCAAACTAAGCCGAAGCTTGTACTATGGGTACTAGACAACTGATAAACTTACTTAGATACCTACATTTTTTTTTTTTGTAAATAAATACATATTATACATAGAAAATACCCAGACCAATACAAACAGACATGTTCATGAACACAAATGTTTGTACTGTGCGGGAATCGAACCCACGACCCTTGGCTCAGAGGGCAGAGGTCACTACCAAATGAGCCACCGAGCTGGACTTGGATATCGATACCTACTCACTATGATCGATCGAGAAACAAAATGGCCCGAAGCGATACCTACGCAAGATATCACCGCCGAGACAATCGCCGATGCAGTTTACAAACACTGGATAACAAGATTCGGATGTCCCGCTACGATAACAAGCGATCAAGGTCGACAATTCGAAAGTCAGCTGTTCAACAAACTAATGCAAGCAATGGGAATAACAAGAAACCGAACTACGCCTTATCACCCGCAAAGCAACGGTGTCATCGAACGCTGGCATCGTACGCTCAAGACCGCTTTACGCGCCAAAATGACTAACACTACGTCATGGCTCGACGAATTACCTACGGTACTACTTGGACTACGAGCCGCCCTACGTACCGACGCCGGAGTTAGCGCAGCCGAACTTACCTATGGCTATAACTTACGGCTACCGGGCGACTTCTTCACAACAACATCCATACCTACTCGTACTATGGACAGTACCTACGTCGACCAACTACGCGACACAATCAACAGTAACAAACCGCAATCGTCTACATCAAGTCAAGTCAAGTCAAGTCAAAATAATCTTTATTTGTATAGGTTTTTATGAAAAACACTTACAAATCGTCGAAGCTACCACCGGTTCGGAAAGCAGCATTCTACCGAGAAGATACCGGCAAGAAACTCGTGTAGTTGCTCTTTTCAAAATGGTGTTTACAATATTATTATCACATTTATACTTTTAACTACGACCACGTCATACAGTCTGGGGCCTTACAAAATTAATTATAAATTAGATTTAAAAAAAGAAATTAACCTTAACATACTCTATATAGGGCAATCAGGAGTAGACCAGTCTCCAAGGCAGCACCTGTTCACAAGTATGACGTGTGTACCAGCCATCGCTTCATTCAACCATATTTGAGGGAGTGTAACGACCCGCCACACAGCGCCACCACCCCAGAAACATTTTAGTGAGCATGACTAGTCCAGTTACCCCAATATAAAATATTTGGCAAAATCATAAAACTAATAAATGAATAAATTAACTGAAGGACGTAGCTTACATAGAATAGAAGTTACATATGACTCTATATAAACAACCAATGAAATGGTTATAATTTTATTATGATAAAGTGCAGGCGAGCAGCATCCGCTTATTTGGCAGTTGACCATACAGTCTTATCACTTAAATAGTCTTCAATTCTGTAATAACCTTTCTTTATTAGACATCCTTTAATATATAATTTAAACTTTTGTATGGGTAGATCAATTATACATTGAGGCAATTTATTGAACATTTTTATGCTAAGCCCTATAAATGACTTTCCACATTTATTCAGCCTCAGATTAGGAATAGCTAGCTTGTGCCTGTTTCTGGTATTGAATTTATGACTATCTGAATTTTTAGGAAGCTTGTGCTTGTTCTTATAAACATGGATTAAACAGTCCATGATATATTGGGAAGCGACAGTTAAGATATTTATTTCTTTAAAAAGGTCTCTAAGAGAATCACGTGGGCCAAGTTTGTATATGGCTCTGATAGCTCTCTTTTGTAAAACAAATATGGTCTGGATGTCTGCCGCTGAGCCCCACAGTAGATCGCATCACAACACTGCGCAACGCATCTTCATTCATAAAGACCTACCCGACTGCAGCCACGCATTCATCAGAGTCGACGCAGTCAAGAAACCGTTCCAGTCACCGTATAAAGGACCTTACCGCATCCTCACACGCACTGATAAGGTCTACACACTTCAGTTACCCGATCGTCAAGCGCACATATCTATCGACCGTCTCAAGCCAGCTTACCTTATTCAAGATGAAGATTACCAGAACACAGTTACCAAGTCAAAACACCAAGTTACCAGTACCATACCGACATCAGCACAACCAGTTACCATAACACACTTCGCACCAGTACCTGTACCTCGGCAACAAGCGTCGCCTACACCACTTACGTCACCAGCACCCGACCGACCGCCGAGTACATCATCGCCACAGCAACCACCAGCCGACGTGAAGCGTACCCGTTCCGGCCGACGCGTCAAGCTGCCAGTACGTTTCACTTGAGGGGGAGTACTGTGGCTACTCTTACGTGTACGTGGTTCAGTGAAATAAGAAGCACACAGTTCTGAAAAGAACTATTTCACTCTTTCGTGTGTTTCACTGATGGTGGCTCTGAAAAGAGCCGTGGTAACTCTTTTGCGTGTTTCAATGGATGGTGGCTCCGAAAAGAGCCGTTTTTCAACACTGCTGGACACCGAGCACTGCACACCGCACAGCTGATCGACGCGCCGCGTAACAACACACGACGCCAACGAAGACGCACGCATGCGCGAGCCCAAGTCGCCGCGTCGTGTGTCTCGCAGTTACTCCTGTGCACGCGCGTCTGTGCGCCTCGCCGCTCGCCGTCGGAATGAGAGCAAGAGCCGCGCGCGCGCCCGCGCGCCAATTTCATTCATCATACGACTGCGCTGAACCGATCGTGCGAGCGAGATCTTGCATCCCTTTCCCCCTACACGTGCCACGTTTTTGTAACTTGCCTACTCTGTTTGTACTTTGTATTGTTTAATTAGCCGCTAGTTTATACACCTTTTTACATTTATCTGTTGTACATTTTTTCCAATAAAATATTCCAAATTCTACCTTCTGATCGAGTTTCACTTCTGCCTCAAGATACCTCAAGGAACCTGGAAGAGACTAGCAGACCACTCTGCTCCAACTGGCAACTAGGCACCCTCTGCCTACCACTTGCCAAAGTGGCACCTGCCAAAAGTCCAAAAGTTAGACTGGAAATCTCAAGTAGAATGTTCTGTATGTTCCAAAATAAATAAATTTGTATTTGCATTGAAACATATTAAGAACGTAACAGACGTTAAAACAGCGATTACATCGTATCGAGCCTACGTGGAGTCGGTGCTTCGATACGGTTTGATAATGTGGGGCAACAGTACAGACAGCCTTAAAGCATTTATCTGTCAGAAAAAATGTATTAGAGCGATTCATGGACTACCGCCTGATGTAACTTGCAGACCACTTTTTAAAAAGTTTGGTTTGTTGCCTCTTCCGTCACTTTATATATGAGTTATGCATGTTTGTGATAAATCTTAAGATACTTTTTAAGAGAGCATGTGACATATATCCTCGAAACACGCGCAATACAGACAGACTTGTGCTAGACATTGTGCCAAAATCAGCTAAATATAATAAAAGCTGTCTGGCTATGTGTTTATAAATATATAACAAGATAGGTACCGAATGAACTAAAATCATTAAATAAAATACAATTTAAAAATCCCACTAATATTATAAACGCGAAAGTTTGTTTGGATGGATAGATAGATGGATGGATAGATGGATGGATGTTTGTTCCCTTTTCACGCAAAAACTACTGAACAGATTTTAGTGAAACTTTACACGAATATTGTTTATGCATCAGATTAACATATAGGCTATAAATTACAATGATTTATCAATTTTTTCATTTAGAATTTCGGGAAAATATGTTACGGAATGATTAAGAACTTTTTGAATACACCATAGATACTGTCATTTCTTGACTTTGTCAGCGAAATTATCAATTTGACATGACAGGTACTGATATCGAGATAGGCAAATACGGAAATGCGCCACTTATAAGTACAAATAATTGCGAATTAAAATTGTGCGGCTTATTTTCGGAATGAAATTCTTCGGAAAATACTATAATGCAAACTGCTATAACTGAAAAGACGACCAACGTAAAGGGATAACGACCGGCGTTGTCTACTAGAATATTGCTCAGTTTCAGAGGCACCTCATTCAGCAACAAATTGGAACAAACTTTCAGAATTGTGTACAGTCAAAACAGATCTAGCATAACCCGTAAACAAGGCGACCTGCATCTGCTAATGAATCACAGTGACCAAGAACCAAAAACCTTACTGCAATCTCAAAAGGCTCACAACGGGCCACATGTCTAGCTCGGATGCGACGAAACTGCGATCAGTGTACCTATGCTTAATAAATATTTTTCTAATCCAAATTGTAATTTCTGTCCTCAATATACTAATATTATAACATTTCAGCCTAATAAAATCGTTTTAATTACGCATGTCGGAAGAAAATAACGCTTTGAAATAAGTTAATTTTCATACACCGGCCAAGTGGTCGCTTTTTGGTCGGCGTGATACTTAAAACCTGTGTACTAACATATTTTATTGTACATAGTTAGGTACCACCTATAATTAAAAAAATCTTAATTTTATCGGTAAATAATTTTCACAGCATATTCTTAGGGATGCTCAGTATGACATAAAGAAAAATCGAATAAAAGATACTTAGTATTTTTAGCGTGGCTTCTCAAAATATGTTCATACACAGGATATCCAGGTTCTGCTTTAGTTGGGGTACAACAAGGGAAGCCTCCACGCGTGGTCGTCTTTGACGGCCCGGCGTACCCCGGGCAACGGCGGGTAGTAGAGAGATGGCTGCTACCCGACGGCTAATTCCCTGTGGGAGCACGCACTTGTGCGTGGCTCCGGGGGCCAGCGTTGGCGTCGTTGTGGTGTTCGACGCCTTCCACGGCCAGTGCTTCGGCACACCGGATGGGGCCTTTTGGCCTGTGGGTCTCTCCCAATGGCGGGGTATTTGCCCGATTGGTGAGAGACGTGTTGGGCGCATTTGCGCCGGTTTGTCGGCGATGGTCGCAGAGGAAGAGGAGTGCCCTTCGGGGGACCTCGCGGTGTTGTCGTTGCCGTCCTCCCTGTCTTCTGCGACCGTTGCCGCCTTACCCAAGATGGGGGCCTTTTGGCCTGTGGGTCTCTCCCAATGGCGGGGCGTTTGTCCGATTGGTGAGAGACGTGTTGTGGGACGCATTTTGCGTCGGTTTGTCGGCGATGGTCGCAGAGGAAGAGGAGTGCCCTTCGGGGGATCTCGCGGTGTTTCGTTGCCGTCCTCCCTGTCTTCTGCGACCGTTGCCGCCTTACCAGAGGAGCCGTTTGACGGCGCGGTATGGCAGTGTATCACTGCGGCGCGGCGGGTCCGATGGCCACGGTTCTCGTGGTCGTCGGATATGGTCCTTTTGGACTGGTCGCCGGGCAACCTGTTTCCCCTCGCTGGAGGGACCAGGGGGCTTGCCTTAACTGGCGAGCCCGAGTGGAGTGAGACCACAATAAAAAACCGCCTGTTATCCCGACTTCGGTCGGGACCAGGGGGCGCGAGCTCAAGTGGAGAAAACCACAATAAAAAACCACCGTGCGGCGGCGGCTGCACGCCCGACGGAGTTCCGCGAGGTCGGCACGGGGGTGTCGGCCACGTATTGCACGAACTCCGTCCTTGGAGGAGAGGGACGGCCCTTACGGGCCTGACCTCTAGGCTGCCCCAAGTGGGGGGGCCAGCCCGAGTCTGCCTAGCAGACCAGCGCTGACAGCTTCGCGGCGTTATAGTCAAGGACCCGCGTTGCTGTCGCCCAAGGCGCATTGACGGTGCAAACCAGGGTTTTTTAGTGGGTATTCTCTGCCGACGCGGAGCGAGTCCCACATAACCCGTCTGCTCCCCCGGGCAGCGGGTATGCGTAAACTGCATTTTCCCCTGGTGCAACAAAAAAAAAAAAAAAAGGTTCTGCTTTAGTTGTAGGTATAGATATAAGATTATTAAACGCACTTATTTTCCAAAAAGTACAAAATAAGTATCCGTATTTCTATATTGTATGGGAGTGACCTATCACCTTTTCACTCCAAGCCTTCCTCACCTGCCCGTGGTGCATCCTGCCGACCAACAAACGAGGCTCTGGCAAACCGACTGGTGGTGGTAAAACCATAACGATGGAAGGCGTAGCTAGATATCACAGGCCTATGACGGGCAGCAGCGTGACCGGAGCGAGAAGCTACGCCCTGCGATCGCCAACCCGCCTGCCCAGGTGGCGATTATACCCATAATATCCTCCAGATGTTTGCCCTAGGTGGCGAGCAACTGAAGAGGCCTGTGTCCAGCAGTGGACTGTAATAGGCTGATGATGATTTCTATATTAATCAATTTTAAACGTATCGCGCCGGCGCCAGCCCTCTCCTGTCCGAAAATTGGCCACAATGACCATTCTCCAAGCAGACCGGGCAAGTACGCACGAGATATTGAAGTATACATGTTTATGCCCATACACAAGTGCATTACGTGCGGTTGCTCTGTTTGAAATAATGAGAATTCATAGTAGTAACTAGATACGTAGGTAAGCACCATTTTTGATACCAAAAAAGACTAATTGACTCAAAAAAAGTACGGACGCGACATAACTATCTGATGACTGCTGACCCCAGTGGCGTATTATATCGGTTCCCGGTAGGATTCAATGTAGAAACTTTTTTAGATAACTCGAATAATTCAGGAAGACGTCGCTCTGGATAAGTCATCACCAGAACTTACAGTTAAGAGAACCATAGCTAGCCATAGCATAGCATACCAGGTGATTTCTGAACAACGGGCCGCGGCTTCCAATGGCCAACCAGAGGCCAACATGATGTACCTACATTGTGTTTGTCCTTTTTTTTTTTTTTTTTAGAGGGGAATGCATTACGCACCGTCATGCGTGTCACCAGTGGGCAGCAAGTTGCAGGGACACGGGCAACGCCGAAGCATACTGCCGCATCCCTGCATGCCCTGGCCAGCCGTAGATGACAAGCGGCTGGCACTCCTGGTCCGGGGAGGGCAAATACCCCTACCCCCGGCTTCCGGGGAGCAATAGGGTGCTCCCCAGGCGGACCTCGTGCAACGGTGTGGCTGCACCCACCACACCGTTACGCCCCTATGAGTGGATCGTGCCCCCCGCACTCACCACTCGGGGCACGAAGGAGAGGCTCAGAGGGCATACGATGCGTTGTATGCCCTCCGGCGACGCCCGGGCCGGGGGCGGCGAAGAGCAGGCGCGTCTACCGCGGCCTCACGCTCTCTTTCCGCCGCCTCCTTCTGCGAGATCACTGTCTCGCAGAATGCGAGCATCGCTCGCCAGGTCTCCTTCGACGCCGTCATCTGCCGCAAAAGTTGCGGCAGATCGAGGTCCTGTGCGACAGTGACGAGGACGGAGCGCTCATTGGCCCAGGCAGAGCAATGCCGAAGCGTATGCTCTGCCGTGTCCTCCGAGCCACTGTCGCAGTGAGGGCGCCGCATCCACTCTTCCAAAATGGGGCCAATGGCCTGAGTGGTGCGGCGTCCAGGGGGCGGACTCGAGGCGCTCACGCCATACTGCGAGCGCCTCCGCCTCAACGGCCACCCTTTGCGCCCCGACCTCGGCGGGCGCTGGCCGGAGGCCCCGCGACCGCTGCTCGGCTCGCCACAGGTAGACTGCGGCGAGTACGGCAGCGTCCAGGTCCCACGGAAGGGACCCGGCAATCGCGGTGGCGGCATCCGCGGATATAGTTCTATATCCGCGGATGGCCCTCAACGTGAGGGGGCGTTGGGCCCTCCGCAGTGCGCGGGAGGTCTCCATCGTAATGGCGCCAGCCCAGACCGGTGACCCATAAAGGGCCATCGATCTGAGGACGCCTAGATAGAGCCTTCGGCACGACATTGTGTTTGTCCTGTGTCAACCTATGTTCAGATTTCTCAGCACTCAAATCGAATACCTATATCTTCATCATCTTTTGAGCATCCATTCGTAAGCGCGTGTGATAAAATAAAAGACAAAGACGCGTACGTACATGATATAATGACAGAGTAAGCTCTTCATGACAAACCGATGTTCACGCAGGCAAAGCCGCGGGCAGCAGCTAGTAAATTATAATTATGAATGGATTACCGGAAGCAATGTTTATGACATAAAATATTTTAAGTATGTAATAGAAATCTTGCTGTATGATTTGACTACTCATGATGTGTAGGTACGTGTATTCATAGATTTGCATGCTATACCTACTAAAATGGCTAAACATGCGGAATTGTAAAACTTTATTCATCCTTGTATACCATGTTTTGTGCGAATAAATAAATTATTATTATTATGTTGCTTTTCAATATATTTTTCTCGCATTTCTGGGGCAGTTGAATATTTTTCGAAGGCTTGTGGCCAAAACGGTTGGTATACTATTCATAAGGGTTTCATTAATATTGACTGCACTTTCCTGAACCGATATTATTGGTCTTCTCTACTTTGTGTCTTAATGTAGAACTCTTATATGGTTTTATGTTGCTGTTAAATACATACAGGAGATTTATTTGGTACTAATGTTATAAGATGCTAACAATGGTGACACTTCCATTTGTGTTTATTTTCTTTACTCATCATGAAAAATCTTGTTGTTGATATATTGGTGCATTCAATGTCATAGTTTTTATCGCAACAGTTGCAGTGTAGGTATTGCCGGGTTTTTATAGTATTCTTACATTCCTAACGAAAGGTATTATTTTTTCCCAATTTGGCATTGCTTCTGAATTATTGCATAAGCGCCCTCTATTAGTAGCCATTGTAATCATCTACGAATTTATTTACTTTGAGAAAAAGTGTAGCATCACTTCATGGTAGGCTTGCCAACTTTTTTTACAAGAAATAAAGTATATTGAGGCCTAAGAAAACTAATTAAACAGTATTTTAGAAAAATGAACAGTGTTTTATTTATTTAATAATATTAATGAAGAATGTTCACTCATTTTGAATTTTAGCTTAATGTATTCTCTGTCAAAAATAAAAAATACATGTGAAAGAATTATTTTGATACGTTACTTAATTTCCAAGTTATGGAATTTTAAAGTAAGCGTGCTACTACGCTCGGCCGCCGTGACGTCATACCACAACCCGCGCTCAGTCCGTTCGCGCTCGTCCGTACCGCCGCTTTACGTTTCCTTCGCAATCAACAATTTTTCTTCGATATGTCCAATCGTAGTGCTCGAAAATCATGCGTTGTGCCAAAATGTACAAATACTACCACTAATGCGCCGGAAAAATTGTTTTATTCACGTTCCGATGGACGTGAAAATACGAAAAAAGTGGTTAAAGGCGATGAAGAGGTTAGATCCCTTTGGAGAAAAAGCCACAGTTTATTGTTGTGAAGATCATTTTGACGTAAGTATAATATACTTATAAGTAGGAACATATTATAATCTTTTGTAATTAGCATTTACTGGTTGGTAAATTTAAACATAAAATCAGATCCAGAGGTGCAAAACCTTTGGTTTCAGAAACTTTTTTCGTTATGTTTATACATACTTACATCTCAGTTTGACTGTTTTTAACCCCCGACGTAAAAACGACGGGGTGTTATAAGTTTGACGTGTCTGTGTGTGTGTGTGTGTGTGTGTGTGTGTGTGAGTGAGTGTGTGTGTCTGTCTGTGGCACCGTAGCTCCCGAACGGATGTACCGATTCCGATTTAGTTTTTTTTGTTTGAAAGGAGACTTAGCCGAGAGTGTTCTTATATTCGTATGTTTGATGAAAATTTATCCAAGATGGCCGCCGCGACAAAATAAGGCGGAATACATATTTTTTCACAACCACCTCAATATGGGTATCAAATGAAAGAGCTTGAGTAGAACACTATAACTATTGGCAAAAATTTTAAAAAGAATGAAATAAAAATAAAGCAACGTTCCTGAACCAAACTGTTCGTCAAATGAATAAAAAAGGTTTAGCACATCTGTTCTCTATTTGGAATAAAAAACATCATCCTATCATTATTCCAGTCGCGACGACCAATACTGCTAGGCTATACCGCTGTTCCTCATTTGGAGACGTATTTTTTATCTAGATACGTCTTTAACATAAATTTGCCTTCCACATAGTCCTCCTAGTTTATCCTAGTTTTGGTAGGTTATAAAGCATTACAAACTAATACCTAGCTAACATTGAAAGAAATAAGAAAGAAACATTGCGAGTAATGTACCTAACTATTTAAATAAATAGAACAAATATTACGTATTTTCGAATGTGTTATAATAATAAGAGAAGGTTAAAAAAACTTAAGTACCTTTGCATTTTTACACTTCGCATTTCTACGCCAAAGAAATCATCAGACACCCCAATTTTCATATCCGAGCAGCTGACCGCCAGAGGAGCACGCCTTCACTACTTAGCCAGGGATCTGGCTAAATCTAATCAGTACAAGTTTTGCTGGACCGCATATGGCAAGATTTATGTTAGAAAAACAGAAACGTCACAGATTATATGTATCAAATCGGAGGCCCAGGTTCACCAACTGCTTCTTGACAAATGACTGTTTTATGGATATTTTGCCGCAAAAGACACTAGATATCAGAGTGACATAGTGTTAACGAGCTATCTTTTGCACTTAAAACCTAAGTTTTGTAAACAAAAAATTTTTTGCATAGTGTTTATTTATAGATTCCTGTTTGATACCAATATTTTTATAAAATGTTTATATTATGTAAACTTTAGTCTTAGTAAGTCATTTGTAAGTCAATTAAGAAAATGTACACACACACTATCTCACACACACTTACACACACATACCTTTTTACACTCACACATTTCTACACAAATTAAATCGACAACATTCACGTACAGTTATACAATTAACCTAAACAGATATAAAATATTTACTAAAAATGCATTTGAAAGACTAGTTTCTCTAAAAATATATACAACATGAATGTAAATTTGCAAAATATAACAGACATGGACAGTGTGGAATTTGCCAGAGCAATTACATGCGACATTGAAAACGTTTCAGACCATTTTAAAATACACAAAAATGATTTTACTATAATATGCCAAAACATCAGAAGTGTGTACCAAAATTTCGATGATTTAATGGTAACCGTCTCGCAATTGAAGTCTTACCCCACCGTTATCGTGTTAACAGAATGCTGGCTATGTGACTATAAGCCCATCCCAACTATTCCAAATTTTAAAATGTTTTCGACTAACTTTACGAAAAATAAAAGTGATGGAGTGGTAGTATATGTTAGTGACTCTGTCACGTCAAATGCCAGTGAAATTACTTTATTGGACGTGTTAGCATTTATTTAATTTTCATAGTGACTTTATACTCATCGGTAACTTTTACCGAGATATTAATTCGATTAATTTAGTTCAAGAGCCTCAATATTATTATTTATTTCTAATTTAACGAAATGATTTTATAATCATTTAATTATATTTATTTAATTAAATTATTACAATTATTATTAAATTAATACTTCATAATTCATTATTAGTATGGCAATACCCGCGGAGAAATACGAACGATACGGGTGGCGGCCATTAGAACACTGACGGTAGACGCGGACGGACTTGTAGAAAATAGAAGTATGTATTAACTTTCTCAAATAGTTTGAGTATTTTAAAGACCCCTTCTGGCTTATGCTAATAAGTCAGAAGTAGGATCTGAGTATTTCTATACTCCCCACGCCTACAAAAGGGGTAAGTGAAAATTTTTCTTACGAAAATGAGTATAACTAATTAACTATCTTACTTAATAATATAGTATGCATTTAGCCCCTGAGAAGGGGCAAGCTAAAAATGATATATGCTTCGAGTAACATATTATTTATTATGTCGTATAAATTCCGGGGTCGTTGGTTCGAGTCCGGCCGGTCCTGTTGTTCGAGTATATTATGTAGAAATATCGATCGTCGAATGAATGTGTGCAATGTTTACGAATATTCTAAAAAAAAAGTAAGGTAAAGGGCTTCGAGGCTCAGTGCATTTTTGGGCGGTAACAGTGCCGTTAAAATGTATGGTAATTTAATCGACAGCTTATTACATAGACGGCAATAGTAACACAATAAATACCTGTCTGTGTATTGACTTTAGTTAAATGGCCGTAAGGCCCAGATCCATCACCAAATAATGACTTTTCGATTTTTCTTTACTTGAAATACCTACATTTGTTGCACAAATTTTACACATGATTTTTATATTCTTATATACGAGTATGTGTTAGACAATTTATTTGTCTTAATTTATATTGTATTGGTGAAATTACATTGTGTTTTATTTTTGTTTTAAGAACTAATAAACTTTAAATAAAATTTACCTACTGCTTATACCAGGCACCTACTATGGAATATTATTTAATGTGTTGTTCCTAAATTTTATATAGAAATATTTACATGAGGTTTTGTATGCTACAGATAACTTAATACCTTATTTTTACTTGTATTTTATACAACTAAAATGTTATTTTATGTGGTGCCAGCTATTGGCAATCGTGATCATGGTCTATTAATTTTGACCGTTTGCCACCTATATCCCTATACCTTTAATTACTTGTCATTGCCTATATGTAGTACTTAGCGATCATGTCGGACACCGATCTAAGAAGATATACACATTCTCTTGTTCCATCACGTTCCGCACGTACGAATACGAGTACGACTAGCAACTCATGTCAGGGCGAGTCAGTCACCCTCAAGGAGGAAATCATTTATTTATTTTTTCTTTATTGCACAAGAGGTAAGTGTACAAAAGGCGGACTTAATGCCACATAGGCATTCTCTACCAGTCAACCATTGGGCTAAGCAGAATGTAATAATAAGGTAGTGTGCCAAAAAAAAAATGGTTTGAAAAACAAAGACTATTATTAATATGTAATAAAAATTAATTAAATACAAATCTATAAATATACATATATATATATATATATACAGAAACATACATAATATAATCTTACATACAATATGTATAGAATAAACTAATATATATTTCAATACATACATACATGATATCATTAAATAATAATCATCCAAGAGGGCCCGGCGTCGGTGCAGTTTAAAGCGACCGCATCGCTCTTAGGGCTCATCGAATTTCATCTGTTACTGATGTATCGTCTACTAGTAGAATAGTAGCCCCTCGTCCGTTGATGGTTTGTCTTCTGATGACCGTCGATCGTGTCTACGAGGAGGCGTTTTCTAAGAAACGGTCAAGGGCCGGGGGTTGTGGCGGCTCCTCCAGTCACATCATGAGAGATTTTATAGTTGTACTAAACAACAGGGGTTTTAATATGTAGGCTGGTGCCCAGGGTGCCCAGGAAGTCATACCTCAGTTTGATCCCGGTCAAAGGACAGAAAGTACTCTGGTCTGGCTGAGGAAAGTTAATGAAGTACTTAGCATCAATTGATCTAGGCTGGAACGATTGGCAGAGGATACTTCTCAAATGTTTTCATGCACGTTAATTATGTAGGGTCTTTTATGGAAAAGCTAAATTAGTCAGTCGCTGTAAAATAAAGGGTATAAATACAATAAACTGCATCTAGTAATAAAGTAGGTAGTAGCAGATCTTTTGATAGATCTACAAGAAACAATTCAGCACGAGTAGGTCGGTGCAACAACTGTTCGGAAATTGGTCATACTGCTCCGAAATATACAACGATTTACAATAATGTACTCGTATGAATTATCTGCGTATGGGACACGTAGCTGGGCATTGTAGAACAGCATTCATTGACTTCGGGAGTCAATGCACGTTTACTACTTTAAGTAGGACTGTTAGTAATCTAAATATTTTAATCAATAAAGACTGTACCAGTAATGAATTATGCTTCTACTCAGCCGTTAAGTTATGTATCTAGACATACACGTAAATATCGATTTCGTACAAGCAGAAATCCAAGCATATGTTGTACCTGAAGAATATTTGCATACCGATGTATTAATAGGTAAAATTTTAACGGAATTGTCTGATGTAGTAGTTTACAAAACCAATAATAACTTAGTACTGTATTCTGAGAAATCAGAAATAGGAAGAGTTAAGTTCTTACTCTAAGATCTCTACAGATATAAAGGTGTTTAATGTTTGCTTGTATATTAGGATACTGTCGATTCTGGTTATAACTGATGAGAGGCAAATAAATACTGATATAATAATTATGAACGTTGAACACATTCACCCTTTAGGGATAACTGTGGACTCCAAGTTACAATAATAACAATTTGGCAACTCACTGATATTGAAACAGCGAGACTCGTTTATTTCTGTTACTTCCATAATCTTAGGTCATATGGTTTGCTCCTGTAGAGATCAGCTTCTGACGTACAAACTATTTATGTATTACAGAAGAGGGCGATCCATTCTATATATGGACTTAAATCTCGCGAATCACTAAATATTTAAAGAAATAACATCCTAACTGTGGCATCACATTACATATCTGACTGCATTATGGCTGTACGTAAGAATATACATTTATCTTATACTTAGTAAAAACATCATTCACCAGTTCAATACTAGAAGTAAGAGCAACCTTGTTGCGTCTAATCTCAGGCTTCGTAAAACTGATAACTCATTCATTGAACAAAGTGTAAAAATGTTTAACAGAACACCGCAAAATAATGTTGATCTATTTATTTATTTAATCTTCATTGCACATAACATTTTTACAAAAAGCGTACATTTTGCCGCGTATCTACCTAAATCTCGCATAGATCTTAATCTCCCTTTAGTCCTGTTTAATACATGTCTAAAAGTTATTATTTTATAGTACAAGATTACGTGAATAACAATAACACATGAACATGATAATCAGCGCCCCTGCGCTTATTAAAATGATTGAAGCGTGACGTGTGAAGTATTACTAGTAAATCCATTTGCAGAAATAAACTATTTTATTTTATCTATATTATAGAAGTACATATTTTAGAGCAAATAACGAGCATAAATTATACTTCAGGGTGTGTGTATCAGCTTATACAAGGTATAGGAGCTATTATAGCGATCAGTGTGTCAGGAGGCAATATTTTGGTAGAAAATGGTAAATTATCAGCACGTGCGTACATTCTGTCAATATCCGGGCACTTCAATTTACATGAGCCACATGAAGTTGGAGTAAACCGCATTCAACTTAACAGAGACCTAGAGAGATATGTGAATGTGCATTTTCATAAAGTCAAATCTAAACCTATTTCAAAGGAAAGATCATATACCCACCCTTCGTCCTAGAAAATCTAAAATATGTACAAATATTTGTAAAACCGCCCTAATGCGTAAAAATGTCACTGAAATGGCGCCAAGAGTTTATAAGAAACTCCCTGAATCACTAAAACAATACAATTTAAATAAATTTAAGAGTGTTTTGTCAAAAGTGTTAGTAGACAAATGTTATTATAGCTTAAATGAATATTTTGACGATAATGATTTTTTAATATAAATTGATTGTGTGCATGTTTTAATCCTTATTCTATGGTAA
This sequence comes from Conogethes punctiferalis, assembly GCA_031163375.1. Classification (NCBI taxonomy): domain Eukaryota; kingdom Metazoa; phylum Arthropoda; class Insecta; order Lepidoptera; family Crambidae; genus Conogethes; species Conogethes punctiferalis. The sequence continues at coordinate 25,501,890 of CM062077.1, read as the reverse complement.
TATTATTGTGACATATTTATATATTAATGTACGGTTTTAATTTACGACTGAATTTATTGTTATTTAATTTTTTATTAGAGTAAGTAGGTACCTGACATTATTTTAATATTTTTCATTGACATTGTTTCTAATTAATTGTAATATTATTTGACATATTTTATACATACACATTTTTGTTTTTAATTTAAATCTGAATGTTTGTATTAATTGAATAATTTCGTATGCCATTTGAGGCGCATCATGGAGTACCTACATAATACTCACCCTGTCAACTATTTATTACCTATGATGACGAATAAATGAATTTGAATTTTGAATTTTGAATTTTGAGAGTCACTGTAAAATGAACATTGCACCGTATATGATTAACATGGGCCAAATATTACTCAAAATTATATGAATAGTCTAATTGATCTTTTAAACCAATTTAGAGATTGTTTTGCACTGGATACTAGCGAGTTATGTATAACAAATGTTTGAGAAATGTATATTAAATTAAGCAATGAGAATCTGGTCTCTTATAAGCCATATCAATTATCTAATAAAAAAAAAAACGCGAAATTGTCAGGGTTAGTTTTTATAGTTTATGAAAATTATATCAGTCGAACGTTATTTTGATTTACAATTGATATTAGATTATCATTATATCAAACGTTACACACCCTCGCCAGTAATAGACGATCAACTGGATCGTCTTAACGGCAAAGGGAATTTTATAGATTAAAAATCTGGCTGCTATCAAACCTATGGCTGAGGATTCACGACACCTCTTTCGCGAAGCCCGATGGGCATTACAAATATCACGGATGGTTTGGCCTCGTCAACGCTCCTGCAGCTTTCAGCATGCATCAATGTTTCACGCGATATTTTAATGTACTTAGTTGCTTAGTTTTAGCTGTACGTCAGCCACTTTACACAAAACACGTACTTAATGCCGTCGCTATACCTCGGGCCAATGGCCAAATTTATTACTTATTTATTTATTTGTTTAAACCCTTTTATACAATATCATTACAGGCGAATATCTAATGCGATATTGTATCTTAAAATTAAAACTATGTGCATTTAAATGTTATGCTATTTATTTATTAGTTATGCTATTTGTTAGTTATGTTATTTAAATTGAAAGGAATATTCGACTAATCACGGGATGGACGAGCGTATGTAGGACGATAATGTAGGACGAGTGCAATGGAGTTTAGATAATACCAAAAATAAGAGTAGGTACTGGTAAAACCCCAGATGAAGTAGTTTTTGGATTACATTTAATCTTCCGAATGGTTCTGACAAGGAAGGTGCATCTAGTGACGAGAATCAATGATCAAATTAAAGACGGTTAATTTATTATACATTGATGATGATGATGAATTTGAGCGTACAAAATATGAATGAGAAAATAATTATACAAGTTCAACATAGTATGCAGAAATGTCAGTAATAAATAGAATTTATAGTTATTTTTATAATGTATTCATAATAGACTGCAGAAAAAAAAATGTCAAATCCAAATAAAAATTAAATTACAGTGGTTAAAAATGTCAAAACAAGTAAAAATACATAGCAGGTCAAAATTTGTCAATCAAAAATTCGTTCACAGTATAATAACATTTTTCTATCAATAGTTGAATCATTTTCTAAAAAAAAAAAACAAATAGATTTAAACTAGCTCTTTACTCTACTTGATTTTATCATAATATAATTTAATAAAAATCAATTTACATATTACTTGTACTAGAATAATACAAATGGGTACAAATAAGAACAAGTAGGTAGAAATTAACATAAATGAATGAATTATGAATTAATGAATAGTAATGTAGTAAGATACTAATTTAGTTTAGAAAAAATAATAATAAATATTAAAATAGCTGAAAGCATAATAAGATGGTAAAACAAAACACACAGACATACGCACGCAATCACACACTCATCAACATACATACCACACACACACACACACACACACACAAATATTCTGTATATGGTAGGTTTTTTTCCCCTATTAATAATTTTGTAATGTAATGAAAAAAAATTCATATAATCTTAGTGTTCTTGTTCATATCTATGTGGAACGCTGTGCTTCCCAATGGTCTGTAGGTGGGCGTTAATAGCTGTAACACAGTTTCCTTAACTAATACAGCTGTTATCGTACGTCTTTTATTTGTAACAATTTGTATTGGTTCCAATACAATATTTTTCATTTTCATTTTTCACTATGAGTGTGTTACATATGGGCAATATCAATTTTCCTTTCCTATCGTGCATCCCTTACCTACAAGGTTCCTGATGTTTCAGAGTTAATATAGATGGATACTATGGCAACTATTATACATGCCATGATGGATAATTTACAATATGTTAATTAAAAGTTGTTGAGAGTGAAAGGGATGCCGAAGTGCAAGCGGTACTCACCATTGAGGATCTCAGGATTCTAGTGAAGGATGCCGAAGTACAAGCGGCGCTTACTAATGCCGAAGTGCAAGCGGTACTCACTGACTGGGCCGGTGAAGGATGCCGAAGCACAAGCGGTGCTCACTCGAGAGACGACGTCTATAAGGATGCTGAAGTACAAGCGGTACTCACTGGCTGGGCCGGTGAAGGATGCCGAAGCACAAGCGGTGCTCACTCGAGAGACGACGTCTATAAGGATGCTGAAGTACAAGCGGTACTCACTGGCTGGGCCGGTGAAGGATGCCGAAGCACAAGCGGTGCTCACTCGAGAGACGACGTCTATAAGGATGCTGAAGTACAAGCGGTACTCACTGGCTGGGCCGGTGAAGGATGCCGAAGTACAAGCAGCGCTCATTGGAGCAAATCAAGAATACATGACGAAATTATACCAAAGTTCAAGCGGTACTTGCAGTTAATGCGAGAGATGCCGAAGTTCAAATGGTTGTATAATTCCTTATTATTATTATATAAGATGCAAACATATGCATCTTATTACAGTCGAAATTATACCAAAGTTCAAGCGGTACTTGCAGTTAATGCGAGAGATGCCGAAGTTCAAGTGGTTGTATAATTCCTTATTATTATATAAGATGCATATCTTTTCAGTATTTATTATATTTATATCTCAATAAGATTTAATGTCTTAATACATGACGAAATTATACCAAAGTTCAAGAGGTACTTGCAGTTAATGCAAGAGATGCCGAAGTTCAAGTGGTTGTATAACTCCGTATAAAATGCATAACTTTTCAGTACTTGCTACGAGTATATAATATATCCCAATAAGATGAAATGTTTATTAATATATCTTCTAATCAACTCCTATGCAAAAGTATATCTATATACCTAAGTATTTATAGGCCGTAGGTCTGTGTGCTTCATTAACACTCTGTGGTAAGCACACATAATATGTGGATAAAGCATGGATAAACTCTTAATTATTCCTTAAATTTTCAGGTCAATCTTAACAAGAAAATAGATGTTACTAAGGGCTAACTGAAGTGGTTAATAAAAACATTATTGATTGGGAAGCGGCCGGCTGAGACTGATGACACAATACATATTTGACTGTATTGTGCACGTACGAAAGAATATTCATCTTTACAAAAGAAATGCTGATTGCCATAAATTTAACACGAGAAACAAGAACAAACTTGCTGTTCCAAATCTCAGGCTGCATAAGACTGGCAATTCGTTTGCTGGGCTAAGTGTAAAATTCTTTAACAAAGTACCACAGAATATTGTTGAATTACCAATACATAGGTTTAAGTCTCATATTAAGTCATGTCTTATGAAAAAAGGATATTATAAAATACAAGACTTCCTAGACGATAATATTACATGGACATAATGAGCTGCTCGCCTGCACTTAACAAATATTGTATTAATGTATGACATCAACCTGTATAATGATTATGTATATTTTTGAAAAAAGCCAAAATTGATGAGTTTCTTGCGGCACTTCTTCTCATCAGGCCTCATCCTTATCACGTCGAAGTGCTAGTAGGGAAAAAAAAGTTTGACGTGCAAAAGAATTTACTTGTAAATCTACTTGCAGAAATAAATTATTTTATTTTATTTATTTTATTTTATGATGCTTATTTTGACGGAGTAGCTAGTTAACACGGAAGACTGCATCTTTGCGTCTCATTTATCTTACCCAATTGTAATTAAGTTCATTGTTAAATGATATTATAAACCTATATCTAATTGTTATCTATCATGTATGTACCTATTTGTGTCGCAAGCCAATAGTGGTAAAATCAAATTCATATTCGATAAGTAGGTAGCTATTGCATTGCCTTTTATATTACGAATAAATCATGTATTAACGAAATATTATTTATAATATTTGTAAAACAGTAGTTTTAGTAAATGGTCATAATGATATTCAATACATACAGGAAAAGATATATAGGTAGGAAATTAATAAATAAACATATATATTTTATGTACATATAATGATATGAATTAGGTATACAGGTAGTAAAAGTTATTTAATGTTGTATTGTTATTTTATGAGGACTGTTTTTTTAAATTTTATATTTAGTGAGGAAAGACAGCAGCTCTATTTGTGTTGATATAAAAGGTCTGATTGCAATATGTCTCATTTATATAAGAAATGATAAATAGTATTGTAATAGATATAGATATTTTAATTTATTATATGATTTGTATTTGATTCATGTATGGGGACATACCAGTGTTCAAATGGCCGGGTCCGGAATAGGGACATTCCGTGAACAGGACGGCCGACTGTTAGCATTTATTTAATTTTCATAGTGACTTTATACTCATGGATAACTTTTACCGAGATATTAATTCGATTAATTTAGTTCAAGACCTGTTAACGTTAATTGTTTCCTAAAAATAATAACAGATGGCGCTGTGCCCTGTTACATCGCGCCATCAACTGGTATTGTCGATTTAACTTAAGCTTAGTGAAATCGCGATTAGTTCCGTGAGTGCAAAATAGATGGCGTTGTTCCGAGTTAGATCGCGGTATCATAGTGGTTTACCGATTTAGTAAGGTGAACAGTTTTGTTTTTGTTAAATATAGCCTTAGATCAAATACATACGGTGATTTCATTCATGTACCCCTATAGTCACACAGTACAAATTAGGTCAACCAGTAGGTCAACTTTTCAACATGTTCCTTCAGAGCCGGATGGCTTGTTAGGACAATTTTTTACTGTGGTCAGTGAGATCACAACCCTGCACTCGCAGTGGATCGCTGCGGATAAAGTGTGGGTCTTCAGTTCAACATTTAAGCGGAAGGAAGCAGCAGAGGTTGGCTGCAAGCGCTGTACCTTGAAACGGATATACCGGAAGCAACAACGACAACATACCAGGACATTTGACATTTGGATGTTACGTCACAGGAAGTTAAGTGAAGTGGTCAAGTGTGAGTAGAACATTTGTTATAAAAATATTATCAAGGAATTTGAACTCTATTGCATCAGATTTAAAAACTTAGTAAAATCAAGATTTGAAGGAAACTATTTGGGACTTGTAAAATTTTCGTGTTTCTTGTTAACTATTTTGGACTTATAAAAATTTCGAGATATTTTATAGACTTTAAAAATTTCTTGGACTTGTAAAAATTTTGTGTTTTCTCTATTGACTTAGAATAATTTGCATGTTTGTTAAGGACTTAGAATAATTTGCATGTTAGTTAAGGACTTAGAATAGTTTTGATTAAAACGAGGGAACGGGGAATCTATGCCCAATTTTTCCCAGACATTAAAACACTTAGAAAATATTGAGTAAAAATTTATACACTTACACCCGTATTCACAAACGATACTGTGAGGTCTCACAGTGCGCGCGGACGCACAGGTACCCTAAAACCTATTCATAAACGACACTTGAGGGGCGGTCGGCCCTGTGCGTCTCTTAAAATGAACGCATTGGTAAAATAGCTAGCGACCTATTTTACGCAACGCATAGGGTCAGTTTCTGCACAGATTAGGTACGTCAAAGTTTTGGTTTTGCTAAATTGAGGTTGTTTTTGGATAATATTATGAAGAAGAGTTTGATAATTATATCAATGAGCAAGCAGAATAAACATAAGAAAAGTGATACGGGATTTTAAAGATCCTTTTGATCAGGTATTATTGCAAGTAGGTTTGAGTTTATGTAAACTTACAATAAATCTGTAGAGAATTAATTAATTAAACGTAATTCTGTACATGAAATATATTTTCAGTTAGTTTCAAATATCCATACTAATATTATAAATGGGAAAGTGTGTCTGTCTGTCGGTATGTTTGTCTTTCTTTCACGGCAAAACGGAGCGGAGCGACGAATTGACGTGATTTTTTTAAGTGGAGATAGTTGAAGGAATGGAGAGTAACATAGGCTACTTTTTGCCCCTTTCTAACCCCCTACTTCCCTAAATGAGGGGCAACGCGGGCGAAGCCGCGGGCACAGCTAGTATTCAATAAAACAAAAAATATTATTAGGTAAATGTTTTTATTTTCCAGTTTGTACCTATCTTTAACAATTCAATTTCAAGAACACTTTTTCAAAATTGTAAATTATGTATCATATCTTCATATTCTAATAAATTATATTGTCTTGCAATCAAAACCTTCTCTCTTTGCATTCTCAACTGGTGCACCTCCTGGTCATGTTTCATATTTGTTGTGTTGCATTTTATTCTGGTCTCCGTCTCACTCAAAACTACCTGAAAGCAAATATTTATAATCTTAAAATCTCTCAATAATGTATTTTGCAGAAGGTACACACAGCCACAGTATGAACAAGATAGATAGATAGATAGAAACTCTTTATTGCACTAAAACACAGACATTACATGAAAATACATTACGGACAAACCAAAGTACACTTTAGGTGGTCTTATCCTTATAGCGATCTCATCTAGACAAATACATAAATATACCAAGTACCTAATATCATAATTCTATAAACATATATAATACAATAAATATTCACTTAAATAAATTATACATAACACCATTATACATACATGTACAATAATATTTCAATACATATTAAAGACAAGTTAAATTAAATGTAAGATTTTAAATATTACTTACTAGTGCATGGTTGAAATCATCATCTTCAGCCTATAGCAGTCCACTGCTGGACATAGGCCTGTCCAGTTGGTCGCGACTTAGGGGAAACATCTGGAGAATATACCCATAATGGTTTGAAATGTTTCTTTTAGTTGTAAATGGACCTCATTCTCATTGATTTCTTTCATATCATCTACAAAATAAAACATAAGTATATATTTTATATATTAATTAGAAACATTATCTCCTATTTGTTTTTATTTTAGTAAATTTAAAGTGTTAAATGTAAAAAATAAAACTTTGGGCATACTCTTTCTCTAGTACCAATTGGAGTCAATTACAATTACATTTATGAATGGACAAATTGTAAGTACAACATTATCCACCGTGAAGCCTTCTGGGGTCCTCAACCAGTACGTTTCATGCTGAGGGATTCTTGGGAAAGCTCTTTTTTCCTCAGGGTTTTAATATTCTCCCAGCATCTTTTTAACTGATAAGCGTTTGTGACACATGATTGCGAGTTGTAGGCCACTGCGAGATCCTTCCAAGCTTTCTTCTTTAACTCATGGCAGTTTCATGGAACTGTAATATAAGTATACGCATTTTTAAAACTATTTACTACACAATGTTTTCATAATGAATGTTAATTAGTGAATTCATCTAACCTGATAGTTGAGTTTGGTGTAATTATATCCTTATTCATTATGACCACAAATCGACGCAACAATTACTGCAAAATCACCACAAAACACAAACTAAAACCAATTCTCACTTTTCCGACACTATTTTGTTGAGCCCGATTGAGGTTATAAAAATGAAATGTCAAATGTCAGTCAAGGAAGTGAAGTGTGCAACAACAAATGAACCAATCACGGGGCTCTATTTTACGCTGTGCGTTTGCTTGTTCAAGTGCCGCTTAAGTATTGTTTATGAATTGAAAGGCTCGCCATGTTCAACGCACTGATAAATGCCTCCCTTAACTTAGCGATGCTGGTCTCCTTAGATAAGTATCGTTTGTGAATACGGGCCTTAGTAAATTTTATAAGTACACAGTTAAATATTTTGTTTTTTTTTTTGGCTAAGTAGTTAAAGTTTTTTGTCTAATAAATATTTAAATAGTACACAATGGACAAATTACTTAATGTTCAAGCTGACTTACGTAAGTCAATTACAAGAGGGTTGGCTAATTATAAGAAAAGTCCGAAGGAAAGGTTAACTAAAGAATATGTACAGGCCAGGCTTGAAAATGTGGAAAGGGATTGGTCTTCATTTAGGTCAAATAACAATAAGTTGTATGAAATATCAGATCCAAAAGAGTTAGCTAGTTCAGATTATGTAAAAAAAGAGGGTTACGATACTACTGAAGAAGAGTTCTTCATTTACAAGTCGCTGTTAAAGGTAGCCATCGGCAAGTTCATAGGACAAGATTGAGAATCAACACCGAGTTGTAACTCGTCCAACCAAGTAGTGAAGTTGCCCACAATAACAATTCCTACATTCACGGGTGCTTACTCGGAATGGGCAACTTTTAGGGACTTATTTGTATCCTTAGTACATAATAATAAATGTTTGGACAATGTGCAGAAGTTGCACTACCTTAAGACTCATTTGTCAGGTGAGGCAGAGCAGCTAATTAGATATACACCTATATCAGCTGCGAACTACAGTCAGTGCTGGTGTCTATTAGAAAAGCGCTATAATAATAAGAAATTTATGGCTAACTGTATTTTAAAACGTTTATTTGCGCAAAAACGATTATTCAACGAATCGGCCTCAGGCTTAAAGGATCTGTTAGACACCACCATGGACTGCGTAAATGCGTTGAAAAATATAGACATTGACGTGAGCACATGGGACGTCATAATAATACATATCGTGGCGTACAAACTAGATCCAGAAACGCGTAAGCATTGAGAATTGCATAATTCAGACATAGAGTCGAATAATTTGCCAACTTTAGGTCAATTTAAAACTTTTATAGAAAATCGTTTCAGAGCGTTAGAGTTTATTGATCCCAAAAAGTCTACACAACATCATGGCAGTGGTCCTCATCCGAAGCCCAAGGTTTTATTGTCTACTAAAACGAAAAGTATGACTTGTGAGTACTGTACAGAAGAACATAAACTGTGTTTCTGCAAAAAATTTGCAAAACTCGAATGTGAACAGAGGCGCGATTTTGTACGAAAGAATCGTATATGTTTCAATTGCTTAGGCAGCAACCATAGCAGTTATGAATGTAAAAAGCCAACGACTTGTAGAGTTTGCCACAAGCGACACCATTCTCTCCTGCATTTGGAATTGATCAAATCGGATGAAAAAGAACCTATTGAGAGTACTAACGCTTCGGTTAGCACTACTCCAATAGTGTCATGCATGTCGACTCGAAAGGTTCCTAAATATGGGCAGGTTTAACTAGCTACAGCATTAGTAAATGCCGAGTCCGAATTTGGTAGGAAGCAAGTAGTTAGAGCCTTAATTGACCAAGGTTCCCAAGCATGCTTTATAACAGAAGCTTCAGTTCAATTGCTTAATTTAAAGAAAGAACCAATACGCGGAACTGTTACTGGGTTGGGAGACAAAGGTGCAACTACTTTCAGACACGTAGTGACAATTCATCTGCAGTCTAGAGTAGATAAGCAATTTGAGATCACACTTCAAGCGTATGTTTTAAAAAATTTAATAGTATCACATGTACCAGAACAAAAAATACATTCAATTGATTGGGTCGAGTTAGACAATCTATATTTGGCTGACCCACAGTTCAACACTCCAAATAAGATAGATTTGCTGCTAGGTGCTAATACTTTTAGTCAAATCCTAAAAGAAGGAGTCCGAAAGAGTCCGAATGGTTTGATTATTGCGCAAAATACAACGTTCGGCTGGATCATCTCAGGGACAGTTGATGTTGGTGCTGAAAAGAGTCGAAATAATCCGAAGATATCGGTGATGCATGCTCAAATAAACGAAGATGACACACTAAAGAGATTTTGGGAAATTGAAGAACAAGAGCAAAATACAAAAGATTTGTGGACAGAAGAAGAACAGAAATGCGAAGAACTTTTCGTAAGGACAACAAGTAGAACACCCGAAGGTCGATATGTCGTCAAGTTACCACTCCGCGAACAGCAACCACCTTGCAAGGGAGGCAACTCACGACAAATAGCTGTAAGAAAGTTCGAAACATTAGAAAAAAGGTTATCAAAAAATTTAGAGCTAAAACTGAGCTATGCCAAAGTAATCAATGAATACTTACAGTTAGGACACATGAGGCCTGTAAAATCAAACGACACAAAGAAGGATGAAGCTGTCTACTTACCGCATCATGCTGTTGTCAGACAGGATAAAACAACCACAAAGGTGCGAGTAGTATTTAATGCATCTAGCAAGAATAGTTTCGGTGTTTCACTTAATGATGCTTTGATGGTGGGTCCTAAACTTCAAGCTGATTTACGTCATTTGGTGTTACGGTGGAGAGAACATCCAATAGCACTGGTAGCTGATATAGTAAAAATGTATAGACAGGTTCGAATTGCTGAGGAAGATGTCATGTATCAGCGTATAGTATGGCGCGAAGATCCTGAAAATAAAATAGAAGATTTCGAATTATTGACAGCCTTTGGAACTGCTTCTGCACCATATACAGCAGTACGAGCGCTAAATCAAATTAGCTACGATGAAGGCAAAGACTTCCCATTAGCTGCGCCAAAAGTAGTACAGTCATTTTATATGGATGATCTAATGACAGGATGCAGCGATGTTATGGAGGGAGTGGCATTGTACAGAGAAATGAAAGAGTTATTATTGAGAGGAGGATTTCCATTGCAGAAATGGAATAGCAATAATAAGCAATTGTTATCAGTCATAAATAAAATGGAAAGCGAATACACAGATAATAAAGCACAAAAGAAGAACACATTAGAAGGAGATAAAGAACATACAATAGAAGCAAGAGAAGCACAAAAGAACACAAATCAAAATGAGGACAAAGAAATAGATATGAAAGATGAAAATATAACTAAAATCTTAGGTATTACCTGGGATAGAAGCGAAGATCATTTTCGGTACACTGTGACTCTTCCCACGACGTCGCCTGCACCTGAAACAAAAAGGACAATATTATCAGTAATAGCAAGATTATACGATCCATTGGGCTGGTTAGCTCCTACGATCATTATTGCAAAAATGTTCATCCAGAAATTATGGCTTGCCGGCATAACTTGGGATGAACCAATATCAGAACAACTAAAGAAAGAATGGGATACTTACCGTGATGTGTTATGCCAACTTACCGCTGTACGCGTGCCTCGATGGTTGAGTACTCTCGGCACAGATAACACTCGCGAGATACATGGTTTTTGCGACGCATCCAAATTAGCCTATGCTGCAGTAGCTTATTTACGGGTGGTAGACGCATACGGAAACGTGCATGTGTCTTTGTTGGCAGCTAAGACCAGGGTGGCTCCCATTAAACAGGTCAGCATTCCTCGTTTAGAGTTGTGTGGTTCTACTCTCTTAACAAGACTCCTAGCAGAAGTAGCAGAAGAACTAAAGGTTCCTAAGATCAACATTAAGGCCTGGACGGATTCAACGATAGTGCTAGCGTGGTTAAATAGTCACCCTAGTAAATGGAAGACTTTTGTTGCAAACAGGGTCTCAGACATTTTAACAACGCTAGACTCATCGCAGTGGCACCACGTGTCGACCAAAGATAACCCAGCTGATTGCGCTTCGCGGGGTATTCAGCCTCATGTTCTTGCTGGTCATGAGCTTTGGTTTTCCGGTCCGAAATTTCTTCGTGAACCAAATATAATTTACACCAGACCAAAGAGTGTTGATGAAAGTACAGAAGAAGCTGTAAAGTCCCATTTCAATGTTATGACTGAAGATAGCATATTGCAACGTTTCTCTTCGTTGAAGAAGTTGCTAAGAGTCATAGCTTATTGTAGACGATTTTACAATAGGAGAGAGCAACGTAAGAATTATTTGTCCAAAGAAGAGATAGAAAAGGCATTAATTTGTTGTATTAAGAAAGTGCAAAAAGAAGAATATCAGGAAGAATATTTACAATTACAGGGCAAAGGGTGCTTACTATCTAAAAATTCTAAATTAAAATCACTATGTCCTTATTTAGACGATAAAGGTATTATGCGAGTGAGTGGCAGACTACAAAAGTCACAGTTGTCGGAAGAGGCCAAACACCCTATCATACTGCCCCACACTTCGCATTTCGCTAAGCTCTTGGTAGCAGATGCTCATCAGAACACGTTACATGGAGGTATCCAACTCATGATAAATTATTTAAGAGAAACGTACTGGATAATAGGTGTCAAGAGTCTGGTTAAGCGTCATGTTCGCAAATGTATAACTTGCGTACGACAAAATGCAAGAGTACAAAACCAATTTATGGGATCACTTCCTACAGTGCGATGCACACCCGCCAGAGCATTCTTGCACAGCGGAGTGGACTACGCCGGGCCTATAAAGGTAAGGACAACTAAGGGTCGAGGTAATCGCTCCTATAAAGGCTACATTTGTATTTTTATTTGCATGGTAACTAGAGCAATCCATTTAGAAATCGTTAGCGATATGAGCACACAAGCCTTTATAGCAGCGTTTAGACGATTTGTGTCCCGTTGTGGCCACTGCGCTCAGCTGTGGAGCGACAATGGCACCACTTTTATCGGAGCTTCAAAAGAGTTGAAGGAATTGAGTGCTGTCCATAATGATATTGCATCTTATCTGGAAGGTCAAGGGACAGAGTGGAAATTTATACCACCCCACGCTCCCAACTTTGGAGGACTATGGGAAGCTGGTGTAAAGTCCACTAAGTATCATTTAAGGCGTGTAATAGGCGAGACCACCCTCACTTTTGAGGAAATGTATACTTTTTTAACTCAAGTGGAAGCATGCCTAAATTCGCGACCTCTTACAGTAGATAGTTCAGATCCAAACGATCTTAGACCCTTAACCCCGGGTCATTTTCTTATAGGTGGACCATTGTTAGCGGTGCCTGATGCAGACGATTACATTGAGTCAAATATCAGTTCATTGACGCGTTGGCAATTTATTCAAAGAATGCTACAATCCTTTTGGCGACGTTGGTCGCAAGAGTATCTATCTAATCTGCTGAATAGGTACAAGTGGAATTATCAGACCCCAGAGCCAAGTGTTGGTGATGTAGTTCTGATTAAAGAGGACGACTTACCACCTAGCCGTTGGTTGATGGGTAAAATAGTGGAGAAGCATCCAGGTAGTGATAACGTCACCCGTGTGGTCACAGTCCGCGTAAAGTCAAGCACATTTAAAAGGCCTACATCTAAATTGTGTATACTGCCTGTTCATGATGTTTAGTACATAAGTTTATATTGTTAATTCTTTATTAATTAAGTTAAGTTTTTGAAAATACGGTTAAGTTTGCTTAACATTTGTTGTTTGCTTTGTTAAGCTTTTGTTAATTTTGTTTAAATTTTACTGTAAGCAGAAAGTACTATACGCTATGGTGGGCGGAGCACCCAATCATGTTGTAAAGGGACATTTAGCAATTAATGCCCTTGGTGGGCGGAAATGTTAACGTTAATTGTTTCCTAAAAATAATAACAGATGGCGCTGTGCCCTGTTACATCGCGCCATCAACTGGTATTGTCGATTTAACTTAAGCTTAGTGAAATCGCGATTAGTTCCGTGAGTGCAAAATAGATGGCGTTGTTCCGAGTTAGATCGCGGTATCATAGTGGTTTACCGATTTAGTAAGGTGAACAGTTTTGTTTTTGTTAAATATAGCCTTAGATCAAATACATACGGTGGTTTCATTCATGTACCCCTATAGTATCATCACACAGTACAAATTAGGTCAACCAGTAGGTCAACTTTTCAACAAGACCCTCAATATTATTATTTATTTCTAATTTAACGAAATGATTTTATAATCATTTAATTATATTTATTTAATTAAATTATTACAATTATTATTAAATTAATGTGGGGTCGAGGGTTGGAATAAAAGGAATTTTTCGCGTTATTCTTGTTTTATTTAAACTCCTTAAAATTTTTACACTTCACAGTCGTCGTCTTAGCGGTACAGATCGTGTTCGCGGCCATTCGTCTTCCTTCTCGCTCTCTCATACAATCCTCTTACTCACTCACCAGTCATTCGTACATTCACTCGTTACATTCACCATTCTCACTCATTCGTCCAGAAATCAATCCCACATTCGGCCATCCTGCGTAATGTCTGTCCTCAGACATCCATGCATCATCGTCATCACCCAAACACAAACATCATCACTCATACGTCATCACAAATAATAGTCCATAACTCAATCATCATTAACCTCATACATCATCATCATTCACACAACTCTTGTCACTCTAAAACAAAAGTAAAACAATCTGAAGGTATTCTTAACATAAAATAATTAAGATAACACTGGTTTTACAGGCTATAAGTACATAGTTTCATCTTTAAACTTATTAAACAGTTAACAATTCTAGGTAGGTACACAACATAGCTAGGTAAATCATTATTAAACAGTTAAATATTCTAGGTAGGTACACAACATAGCTAGGTAAATCATTATTAAACAGTTAAATATTCTAGGTAGGTACACAACATAGTTAGGTAGATCATCATATGGTTTACACATCCATTAAAAGGTAATATCCATAGAAACAACTTAATCAGCACAGATACATATCATTAGCTAACATACCTAATAAACAAACAAATTGTGCAATATGTAACATTTCCATCTAGTGGCACATAGGAACAATATCAACATACTAGGTATTGGACATTTATTTCAGAACAATGAGTTATATTTGTTTGATCAATGAGTCTCACAAATAAATATCCTCTCTTTCATCATTCTCTTAAACTACTTATACAGAAATGAAAAAAAAAATAAAAACATACACACCCTCCTACTTTTATTCTGGCCAACCCTTCATATGGTCTGCAGAAGTAGAGGTCTTATTCGGACCTTCAGTAGATAAGTCAACTTTCTCCACTTCATACCTGTCATTACGCTTGACCTTGGCAACTCTGTATGGTCCCAAATATTTTGGCTTCAGTTTCAGACCAGGGCCGAATTGTGTGCGTTTTATAGCAACAATATCTCCTATTTGGTACTTCCTGCTTTCCTTTCTATTTTTGAGATGTAATAATCTTTACTAATCAGTTCCAATGTTTTTTTCTTGGAAAAATGACCATTATCATGAGCTCTCTTTATAATCTCCAATTCCATCTTTGTAGGTATAACAAGTTGTTGCTCTGGCCCTTTGTACAACAAATTCTGGTATAGGTAATAGTCATTATAACACTCTCCGTCTTTCAAAATTTTCATTATTGCTCTAAGACCTTCATCTGTTTCTTGAGCACGTCGTATTTCATCATGGAGCTTAGTTGTCGTCATTGCAATATATGGGTTTCTGCTTAAGGCGTCTACATGCTTCATTTTCTCACCTCTGCGGTGTTCTACAGTGAAGTCGTAATCTTGTAGTAACAATATCCATCTTGCTACTCTTGTTGACATAGACAAATCCTTTTTCTTAAGGGTCATCTCAAAAGCTTTGCAATCTGTTACTATTTTGAAATGTTTTCCAAAAAGATAGTGTCTGAACTTCTTCACTCCTTCAACTATTGCCAATGCTTCTAGTTCATAACTTGTATATTTTCTTTCTGCATCTGACGTTCTTCGACTCATATAATGTACTGGGTGAAGTTTACCATCATCACTCTTCTGCATTAAAATCGCTGAATAAGCCACAGTAGATGCATCTGTATGAAGCTCTGTTTCTGCTCTTTGGTTGTATATTTTAAGCACTGGTTCACTCGCCAATTTCATCTTTAAGTCATTGAATACTCGTCTGTCTTCCTCATCAAATTGAAATTTGCACTCCTACGACGGTTCGAATCCGCTGAGGTGCACCGCAACACTTCCGAATTATTTACTTTTTTTTTTATATTTTCTTAATTGTTATGGAAACAATGGAAAATAATTTAGAAACGCACCTGTCTCCTATGATTTCACCTTTGTCCACTAGTCAAAAGAGTGACAATATTACATTCAGAAGAAAAGAAAGAATAAATGTTTCAACCCATAACTCGTTTGACTTTTTAAGTAATTTGAAAGACGATGAATATGTATCATTGGACTCGCCTCGGGACATAGCTAACAGAAGTTATCCGGAGATCGGGCGAAATCATCACATGAGAATAGAAGAATTGGAAAAAAACGTATCAAAATTACAGTTAGACCTGGAATCGGCTCACTTAGAAATACAAAGCCTTTTAGCAGAGAATTTTAGACTACGGAACACATTAGAGAATAAGGACAAAAATATTAACCAGTTAAAGTCTCTCTGTCTGTCTCCATCAATGGGTAATTGTGTGAAAAGTAAGAGGAAGAGTTTGAATAACAAACAGCAAGAAAATTGTACTTTATATCCAAGACCATCACACCCTGATCAACCATCTTCACCCATTAATAAACAAATTGTAAAAAACAATAGCTCCCAGCATACTCAATTTAAACGAAAAAGAACTAAAAGGAAAAGATGTACAAATAGCTCGAGTATAACAGAAGGAAAGGTCAAAAAATCAAAGTCATCGTCGACGCCAAAAAGGAAAAGTCAACAACTTAGTAACAGCAATACTAATGTACATAGACTACACCAAAAGATATGTGTGATTAGCAGTAATAAATCGAATAAGGTAGGAGATATAGCAAGGTCTACTTTTCCTGATGCTCAAGTGATTCATTACTTAACTCCAAATGCGGGACTGAATAAGTTAACAGAAGACATAGAACTAAAGTTGAAACACTTTACACTACGGGACTACTGCGTTATTTTGGTAGGAGATAATGACTTTTCCATCACAAACAACTATGTGAACGTTATCATAAGTCTAAGGGAAATGTTACAATCCCTAGTACATACTAATATAATAATATGTTTGCCTACTTATAAATGTATAAATTATTCAGCAATGTTTAACTGGAGAGTGGAAACCTTTAATAATTTATTATATTTGGACGTAATGAATCACAATTATGCATATTTGATGGATTCAAACCGCCAATTGACATATGATAGTGCTATGTTTTCTAGAGTTACGGGAACGCTTAATAATAGAGGAATGTATAATGTGTTTCAAAACGTTAAACGACTATCTAATGAAATAATGTTCTATAATGAAAATTCTGACATAATTCACGAAAATATTGACTTGTGTAATAAAAATTCTAACTTAAGTAATGTAAATTCTGACATAAGCAATGTAAATTCTGACATAAATAATAATGTAATGGATACATCTAAAAAATCTGAATTGACACATGAATCCCAGTTTTTTCGTTCCCAATAATCAAAATAAGTACTTGCGCATCATGCATCAAAACATTGCTGGCCTGATTAACAAATCAGATGAACTTATGGTGTATCTGGACGAATTATCAGAAAAAGATAAAAGTGTAGATGTAATTTGTATCACCGAACATTTTGTCATGAGTGGGTATGAAAAGTTTTTGTGCATATGTAATTATCAACTAGCCTCCATTTACTGTAGAGATAATTGCAAGAGAGGTGGAGCCTGTATATTTGTAAAAGCTGGATATCAGTTTAAGCCTATTCCAGAGGTCACTAAACTTTCCATGCCGGGCATTATTGAGTGTTGTGCGATAGAGTTGATCGAAGTAAATACAATAATTGTATGTGTTTATAGGGTACCAAAAACGAAATTTATTAATACATTTTTTTGTAAGTTAGAGCAATTATTAAGACTAATAACAAAGAAGAAGCAAAATTGTCACATTGTTCTGGCAGGTGATTTTAATATTGATGTTTTGAAAAATAACGACATTACTTTGGAATTAGAGTGTATACTTTTAAACTTTAACCTAAAACTAGCAATAAGAGAGCCTACTAGACTAAGAAGTAACACTTGTATAGACAATTTTGCACATAATTTCAAAAAACTTTGTGGGACGGAAGTGTTAGAGTTTGGTCTATCAGACCACACAACACAACTTCTTCATATTCCCTTGAAGCATCTGCCGCATCTCAAGTACTTTCGGGTAAAGAGAAGAGACTTCTGTAATGAAAACATTACTAAGTTCAGATACTGTCTAAAACAGTTGTCATTTGCCGATGTATATAGTACGGAAGATGCAAACAAGGCATTTAATCATTTCATTGAAGACTTTAAACTCTTCTATGAGTTATGCTTTCCATTTAAACTGCTTACTATATCAACCACAAAAAAGACTAAATGGATTTCGCGGGGAATAAAATTATGTAGTAAACGAAAACGATATTTATTGTGGAATTCGAGATTGAACCCAACTAAAACCAATAAAATTATTTATAGTAGGTACACAAAAATATTTAAAAGAATTATAAAATTAACACAAAGAGCGCAAAACGATTTCTCTATTAAAAACTCATCCAACAAAGTCAAAGCTTCTTGGACAATTATAAATAGCACGAAAGTAAACAGACTTAAAGACTATATACAAGAAATAAAAATAGGGAATGAAACAATATCACATCCACAAAGCATAGCTGAACTGTTTAACAATTATTTTGTGGATAAAATTAAATCAATAGAGGGATCAGGCATCAAACCTAGCAAAAACATACACAATCAATTAAATTCAATGTTCATGACACCGAGTTCACCATATGACATACTTAATATAATAAATAAATTGAAAAGTACGAATAGTGAAGGATACGATGGAATATCAACTAAGATAATAAAAAAAGTGGGTGACCTAATAAGCAAACACTTGAGTCATATTCTTAATCTATGTATTAGTGAAGGAAGTTACCCAGAATATCTAAAAACATCTGTGGTCAAACCTTTACACAAAAAAGAAAGTAAACTCATACTTGAAAACTATAGACCTATATCGCTAATACCTATTATATCAAAAATCTTTGAGAAATATATTTCTAAAGAAATATACTCTTATTTAGAAAAATATGACATTATCTGTAAGGAACAAAATGGCTTTAGACAAAATAAAAGCACGTATATGGCAATTTTCGAATTTTTGAATAATGTAATACCTAATATTGACATTAGAAATCCCATTTGTACTATATTTTGTGATATGACTCAAGCATTTGACCACGTAAAGCATGACATACTAATAGATAAATTAATATCATATGGCATTAGAGGTAACATAGCACAATTAATAAAATCTTACTTAAGTAATAGAAGACAATACACTTCGGTTGCGCGTATTAATACGAACACAAAAATGGAGGAGGAATATTTCTCCCGTGAAAGGAATGTTGTCTATGGAGTGCCTCAAGGTAGTGTGTTAGGCCCTCTACTATTTATAATTTACATAAATGACCTCCCGCTGACAACTGACAACCCTATGACGCTTTTCGCAGATGATAGCACATTGACAATAGCACGTAATCAAACTGACAATTATAAAAACAAAATTAATAATTCATTGACATCTATAATATCATGGATGAATAATAATAATTTAAAAATTAATTTATCAAAGACACAAGTAATGAAATTCCGACAAAGAACAATAAACTCACCTGACGTAGATATAACTTATCAAAACGAACATATAAATGAAGTTGACTGTGCAAAATTCTTAGGATTATATATAGACAGACAACTGAATTGGAAGAAGCACATAGAGTACCTTAGTAAAAAAGTAAGCAGTTCCTCTTACGTTTTATATAGATTAGCCCCTCTGGTAAATATTGATACTTTGCGTTTGGCTTACCATGGATTAGTTGCGTCAAATTTGAGATACGGCGTTATCTTCTGGGGAAACTCCACTGATAAAGAAGTCATTTTTAAAATGCAGAAACGATGCATAAGAGCTATGTTTGGACTAAAACCAACAGATAGTTGTAAACCCTTATTTCGAAAGCATAAAATTCTAACATTTCCGTCTTTATACATATTAGAGGTAGTGCTGTTTGCAAAAGCAAATCCACAACTATTCCCAATAATATCCGATGTTGTCAGCAGGAATCGACGCGACAACATAAGATTATGTGTGCCTGCCTCAAAGACGGCACTCATGAATAAGAGTATTTTATGCATGGTACCTAGAATTTATAACACTCTCCCCCTGACATTGCGAAAATTAGAATTAAGCGAATTTAAATGTAAAATGAAACAAATACTAATCAACAAATGTTATTATAAATTGACGGACTTTTTATGTGACAAAAATATTGATTGAATGATATTATTATATACGTAGTCTGACTTTATATAAATTTGTACACCGTAAAGGTACGACATGTTGAAACCTGTATTATTGACCTGACATCTATGTACACATGTTTCGAACAAATAAATTATCTTTATCTTTATCTTTATCTTTCTTCAGCATATCTGTAAGCCGTTGGGCTATTTTAGCATAATCCGGTATATACTTTCTGAAATAGGAACAGAGTCCTAGGAAACTACGTAATTGTGTCACATTCTGCGGTTTAGGGAATTTAGTGACAGCACTTATCTTCTCTGGCGATGGCTTTACTGTGCCATTCTCTACAATGTGTCCAAGATATTCAACTTTTCTCATTAACAGCTGACTTTTCTTCCAATTGATGTTCAAGCCATACTCTGATGCAATCTTGAGTACCAATCGCAGGCGTTCAACAGCTTGGGTCTCGTTACACCCTGGAATAATTATGTCGTCGATGAATATTAAAACAATACCTTGTGCGATCAAGTCTCTGAAAATAATAGTGATAAATCTTGTAAACACCTTTGGACATGTACTCAAACTAAATGGGGCGTCCAAAAATTCATATTGTCCCGTCATTGTAACAAAGGATGTATACTTCACGGAGTCCTCATGTACTCGCAAATGGAAAAATGCATTTTTTAAATCTAAAATACTAAATACCTTAGCTGTAGCCAACTTGTCAATATGGTCATCAATGATAGGCAGAGGAAATTCATCCTTCACCACCTTCATGTTTATACGTCTGTAATCCACACATATTCTTATACTGTCATCTTTTTTCTTAACCAAAACTAATGGACTTGCATATTCAGAGTAACTCACCCGTATGATTCCGTCTTGTAACCATTCATTTATTTGCTTATCCACATCATCTTGTTCCTTGGGCGAAAGGCGTCGAGGTCGCTGCGCAACTGGTATGTCATCCTTCATAATGATCTTCAACTCAATGGGAGCTTCCTTGGTTTGACATGGTATGTAGTTCTCCACCAACTGCAAGACCTCTTCTTTCACAGCTGGGTTGGTAATATGACCTACACAATCAGAAACACATGCTACACAGTTCACATAGGATAACCATTCATCCGTCGGATTCACCCATACAGATCCATCTTTCATCACAGTGACCACCTTTTGTAAAAACTCATTGCCCACAATTAACTCGTATGGAATACTATGGTTAGGCACAATATGAAACACAACATTGTCATATACAATACCATCTATGCGTAAAGAAGTAGTATAAGTACCTAATGATTTAATTTTCGCAAAACCTAAACCCGACATAGTAATCTTTATGTTTACGTTGTAATTTGCAAGACCTAATGCACTAAAACATTGTTCCGACATAAGACACACGTCACTTCCCGAATCGAATAACGATAATACACTTTTATTGTTTATTTCTACGTATTTCAGCGGTCGTTTTGCTTCTTGAAATGTATTTCGTACTTTGTTTACATCGGAGCTGTCAAAATGCCGGTCACGTTCATCGATCCCATCGATCTCGTTCAAGTCTGAAGTTCGCGTCAAACAATCCAATAAGCGGCCGGTGCGCGTCGGTAAAATAGTAGCTTCTCCATACAAAGAGGCGCCATCTACATCGTGTTGAGTCGAGTTGAAGCAAACTTGTTTCGAGCTAAGTTCACGTCGTTGCTCTCGTTCATTGCTCCGTGTTCGTTCCACTCGCTCGTTCAACATGGAGTTCGGTCTTCTCGAAGTATAATCAGCCATCTTGGATGCTTGTCCCGCCGATGCTTGCACTTTGCACTCTGCTGACACATGCCCGAACTGATTGCACTTAAAACATTTACGGCCTTGTGTTTTATGAGGACACATAGCCGAAATATGATTCCTTTCTCCACAGCTGTAACATCTTACTTGTGCTGCTTCAGCTGCATGCGATTTTGATGCCCTTGTATAATCACCACTGCTTGTTTTTGCCAGTGCTTGCCGTGTCTGTGTTTTCATCTTGGATGCAATAGCTTCATAGATCTTTAACTTGGCTTTTAGGTCGTCGTAAGTGCGTACGCCGTGCAGCATCATTTTATTTATTTCTGTGTCTTCTATACCTTGAACTATATATTTAATTGTTACATAGTCCGGTAATTTTCCCCGCTTACCTAGGACTTTCATTGTGAGCATGTAATCAAAACATGATTCATGACGTCCTTTTCGTCGTGCGGTCAGCATTTCATGGATTGCTTTGGCGTCCAACCCGTCACCAAATTCTTTAGCAATTGCCGCTTGCAGTTCTTCCCAGCTCTTGTAGGTTTTTTCGCTGCGCATCCATAGGGCTGCCGTGCCTCTGAGTGAGCGTCTAGCCACCAGGAGCTTCTGCGTCGGTGTCCAGTGAAATATTTCTCCATTTTCCTCTATGTCTTGTATCCAGGACGTTACGGATTGTTCGTCATTTCCAGAGAACTTTGGAATTAGGTCCTCAGCTAGATGCAGCATGCCACCACCACGTGCGGATCCCCCGTCGTCATCGTCGTTATCGTAAGAATCCTGATGCTTACTGCCTCGTCTGTCGTTCCTACCCATCGTTGTTCCGTGCAGGCGTTTCGTCGTGTAGCCGTATTCCTCTGGATCGTCGTTACCCCCTTGATTGTTCACCACTTTTCGTCGTAAGCCCGCGTGCTCCGGCACGTGCTTGTCGTCGTCCGTTGTAATTCCACAATTCCACCTCGATCCCGGACGAGCCCCTCAAAAGATGTGGGGTCGAGGGTTGGAATAAAAGGAATTTTTCGCGTTATTCTTGTTTTATTTAAACTCCTTAAAATTTTTACACTTCACAGTCGTCGTCTTAGCGGTACAGATCGTGTTCGCGGCCATTCGTCTTCCTTCTCGCTCTCTCTCATACAATCCTCTTACTCACTCACCAGTCATTCGTACATTCACTCGTTACATTCACCATTCTCACTCATTCGTCCAGAAATCAATCCCACATTAATATTTCATAATTCATTATTAGTATGGCAATACCCGCGGAGAAAAACGAACGATACGGGTGGCGGCCATTAGAACACTGACGGTAGACGCGGACGGACTTGTAGAAAATAGAAGTATTAACTTTCTCAAATAGTTTGAGTATTTTAAAGACCCCTTCTGGCTTATGCTAATAGACGCAACTTGCCTACAGCTTCAAATTGAGAAAAAAACGATACTCGCTGTATATCGCTCTCCTTCTACCTTAGACACGAACAGATTCATTACTTCTCTTAATGCTTACTTAGAAAAACTTAACAAAGGTGACTCTGTAGTTTTGGTAGGGGATATAAATATTAACATTATTGCTAGCGAAAGTGAACAAAGTATTAATCGCAGAAATAGGAACACCTACCTAGAAATGCTTGCTACGCATAATATGATGCCTGGACACCGCCTTCCAACCAGAGGAGAAAACTCCTTAGACCATATTATGATGAAAATAGATAAACCTAACATATTCCCCCAGGTCGCTGTCCTCAATACCTCTGTAACCGACCATGCAATGGTTCTTTTACATCTCAAACATATAGGTCCTACAGTGAAATGTGATAGGGTTAAGAAAATCACTAACTATAGATACGCATGTGAGGACCTTGCGAATACTGGCTTGTCTGATTTATTGCTATGTAGAGATCCAGAAATTGTTGTTTCGGGCTTGGTTGCTAAAATAACTGAATCACTAAATAAAAACAGTAAAATAGTAAAAATACCTAAAAATAAGCGTGTAATAAAACTCTGGATTAGCCCAGGTGTTCTCCGTTGTATACGTCACAGAAATAAACTACAATCACAACTTCGATTAAATCCGAATGATGAAATTCTTCTTCTTACCTACAGACGGTACCGCAATTTTTGCAATAATTTAATAAAAAAGCTAAAACGTAATTATGAACGGAAATTGTTGAGAGACTCTGGGGGTAACTCGAGGATGCTCTGGAACAATATTTCAACTATCACTAACCTTAAACAAACCAAGTCGGATAATTCAAAATTACTGCATACTAAATCCTCTCCACTGGAATCCGTGAATTTTATTAACTCATATTTTAGTAACATTGGTAGGGAACTTGCTGATGCTATACATGATCGGCCAGATATGTTTCCTCTGGGTGAGCAAAGTAGGTCTTCTTTTGTCCTCTTAGACGTGGATGAGGAGGAAATTTATAATGTCCTAATGGATTTGAGATCAAACAGCGCTCCTGGATGGGACCACATTCCAACTAACTTTCTGAAGCTAGCTCGATTTCTTATTGTACCAGTCATAAGTCATTTTGTGAATCTTTGCTTTGAGAAAGGCGTATTTCCTGCTTCACTTAAGGAGTCCATTGTTACGCCAGTTTATAAGGGTGGGGATGGATACGATATCAGCAACTATAGACCAATTTCTGTTTTAACGTCACTGTCCAAAATATTAGAAAAAGTTATTAATAAACGTATTATAGATTACCTAAATAAATTTAACTTAATAGCTAAAAATCAATACGGCTTTCAATCCGGTAAGTCAACTGAAGATGCAGTTGAAGCTCTAACATCGATCGTTACTGATAAGCTAGATGCCAAATGCAAGTGCCTTGCCGTATTTATCGACTTAAAAAAGGCATTTGATACCGTGTCCATCCCTATCCTTGTGAAAAAGCTGGAAAACATTGGTTTCAGAGACGTTTCACTTAATCTCCTCAAAGACTACCTTAGTAATAGAACACAAAGGGTCAAGATTAATGAGACCGTGAGTGACAGTAGGTCTGTATGCTATGGAGTACCACAAGGTAGTGTCCTAGGACCAACCCTTTTCCTTATATACCTAAATAGTCTCTGTAGCCTGGAGATTGCGAACGCTCACATATTCTCGTACGCTGATGATACTGCTGTAGTATGAACTACATTACTTTCTCGCTTCATAATAAAACGCAGCCTGATGCAAATTTACATATTAAGATACATCACTGTAGTAATGCTTCTCGTGCTTTAGGTTGTGACTGCCCAAGTATAACCAAAGTAAGCACGGTAAAATATTTCGGCGTCATGGTGGACCAAAGACTTTCATGGCAGCCCCATGCAGAGCTAGTGGCTGTTAGGTTACGTAAATTAATTTGGATTTTCAAAATTCTTCGGCACGTTGCGACTAGAACATTAATTCATCAAATTTATATTGCATTAGCTCAATCTATTTCCATTTATTGCATTTCCGTTTGGGGTGGTGCCGCAAAAGTCAATCTTATGGAAGTGGAAAGAGGGCAGCGAGCTCTGCTCAAGGTTACTTATTTTAAAAATCGTAGATTTTCAACAAATAGTTTGCATATACTTTCGGATACCCTCTCAATCAGAAGGCTATTTATACTGCATTTAATTATTAGAAAACATTCTAAATTAACATTTAATCCTAATATGCCTAAAAAAAGAAGACATTTTGATGTTGCCAAGGTCACACTAACACGTACAAAGTTCGCGCAATCGCAGTATCAGTACCTTTCATCCTACGTTTATAATAAATGTAACAAAATATTAGATATTTTCCCTTTAAATAAATATGAATGTAGGGCAAAAGTTACTACATGGCTGAAA
This sequence comes from Conogethes punctiferalis, assembly GCA_031163375.1. NCBI lineage: Eukaryota > Metazoa > Arthropoda > Insecta > Lepidoptera > Crambidae > Conogethes > Conogethes punctiferalis. The sequence goes on along the minus strand of CM062077.1, from coordinate 25,476,104 downwards.
ACTCTGGATTACGATCAAACTGAAGCTATTCTAAAACATCTTTCATAAGAATTTCCCCTCTTTTTCTCATTTTCTTTGTACAAAATCTGGAATTGGGTTAACTGTTTATATCTCAAACACACGCACGCACACACGCACACACACACACACACACACACACACACACACACACACCTTTAGTATGTACCTATCTTTCTAAATTTCCTTTTGCATTGTTTTGCTTTTTATTTTACAACAAAAATGTAAGAGTGTGATAAGGAAGAGTGACTTCCTTCTGGCACAGGTACACATCTATATCTATACTTATAATAAATCTGTAGAGAGGTCAATTCTGTACATAAAATATTTTTTTAAAATAACTATCAGGGGGTGATAAGTGATCGATACTGATACCAAAAATGCAATCAGTAAAATTTTTGTCTGTCTGTCTGTCTGTCTGTCTGTCTGTCTGTCTGTCTGTCTGTATGTTCGTTATAGAAAAAAAAACTACTGAACAGATTTTGACGAAACTTGGTACAATTATTCTTCATACTCCTGGGCAGGTTATAGGATACTTTTCATCACGCTACAATCAATAGGAGCGGAGCAGTGACGGGAAGTGTTGGGAAAACGCGAGAAATTTAAACCTGTATGTTTGAACGCGCATTACGCGAAAATTACTGCATAGAATTGAATGCGGTTTTCACCAATGTATTGCTAGAGGTCTAACTTAAAACTTAGGCACAAGGTATAGATGGGTATTATATGAAAGTCCGTTATTTTTGAAACCCGATATCCACGCGAGCGACGCCGCTGGCACAGCTAGTAGTACTTAAAAGAAGGAGTCTACCCTTGCGTAATTTATGTATTAATTCGTGTAAAATGAAAATAAATATTTATTATTATTATTATTTATTATCATTATTTGTCGCTAAATAATGAGCCACCGTAAGTCCATCTATTCTCGGTAGGTTATCCGATTGTCCTTTATCGAATCCTTCGTCCATTATAATAAAAAATACGAAGAACGATGCAAAACACTGCACGGAAACTATTCTCTGCATACAGCTGAGCGCGGACTGTCGTGGTATGACGTCATCCGCGGACACGTGACCAATAGCGGGAATACAGTTTACGCGAACTTTGAATGCATGTAAAATCAATACTACTAGGTATTTTTAAATAAAACAAAAACTACTGTATTTGAATGCATAAAAGCTATACTGTAATAAAGTTTCAAGTGATTTTGCATACCTATGAACATTCCTCATTTTATTTACGGGGGATGTAAGGGAGCGACCTATCAACTTTTCGCTCCAAGCCAACCTCACCTGCCCGTGGTGCGTCCTGCCGAATAGCGAACGAGGCGACCGAAGGCGGTATAACCACCACAATTGAAGGCGTAGCTAAGTACCACAGACCGATGACGGGCAGCAGCGTCACCGGAGCGAGACGCCCTGCGATCGCCAACCCGCCTGCCCAGCGTGGCGATTATGGGCAACTCCTCCAAAAGGTCTCACATAAGCCACGGCCCCCAGTTCCCGGCGGCCCCGCTATCCCTGGTCACGGTGGCGACCACGGTACGGGCGGGGCGGGGGGTGCCAAGAATCACCGGGCTACGGCAGGCCACCATACCAAACTTACCCTGGCATCGTACAACGGACGCACACTAAGGCTTGACTCGCATCTGGCGCAGTTGGAGATGGAACTTGGGAAAATTAGGTGGCACATACTAGGGCTATGCGAAGTCCGAAGAGAGGGGGAGGCTACCGTAACCTCGCGGAAGTACATAAGGTGGCCTGACTCTAGAGTCAGGCCACCTTATGTACTTCCGCGAGGGAAACCAAAAATCCCAAGGTGGCGTCGGGTTTCTGGTCACAATAAGTCCCTCTCCGACAACGTGGTGGAAATGTCCAGTGTGTCGAACAGGGTAGCGTACCTTATTATCAAGCTCGCCGAGAGGTATAGCCTCAAGGTGGTGTAAGTGTACGCACCGACCTCACTGAGAACAAGTGCGTTCTGGTCCAGAACGCACTTGTTCTCAGTGCTCGCTCACACATTTTTTTTGTAGTTAGAGGGTTCTCCCTCTAAATAAAAAAAATGTGTGAGCGTGCGTCTAAGTCTCACACGTATAGTCAAATTCAAATTCAAATTGTTTATTGCATGCATATGGTAAAATACAAGATGATATGAACTATATAGTCGTACAGCACATGCACCCTGCAAGGGCGTCGCAATTTATACACCATCAAGATGAAATTATTTTAACATTTTTACAAAGTATAATCACGTCTTATCCTTGAAAAATTCTTCGATAGTGTAATAACATTTACATATTAGGATTTGCTTTAATCGCTTAATAAACAAAGTTTCCTCTTCTATACTTTTTATATGAAGTGGTAGATGATTATAGATTTTGATTGCCATAATGTGAGGGCTTGATGATATTATTTTAAGCTTAGAAAAGGGAACCTTGAATTTATTTAAATATCGGTCATTTCGTCTATTAATATTGATAGGAGAGTACAGTTCGGGGTGTTTTCTAATGAATTTACATGACTCTAGTATGTAAATTGAAGCTACAGTTAATATGTTTTGTTTTTTAAAATGAGGTTTGCAGGATTCCATTTGGTCAATATTTATAAGAATTCGTATACATTTCTTTTGTAGTGTAAATATGGTGTTAATATTACTACAGTTTCCCCATAGGACTATACCGTAAGACAGTCTTGAATGCGCGTATGCATAGTAAGCTGTGAGGGCTGATTTGAAGTCAGTGACGCGCTTTAGGTGTCGGAGGGCATATATAAATGACGATAGCTTGTGCGCTAATTTCTGTATGTGGATTTTCCAATTTATATTTGTATCAAGATCAATTCCCAGTAATGTTGCGGAGTTTACAAATTTTATTTCCGTATTTAGGTATCGATAATCTAAAGTTAATGGAATTTTTTGGTATGGTTTGAATTGTATCAATTTGGTTTTTTCGAGGTTTAATTTTAAATTATTTTGGTTTAGCCACTGAACAATATTATTTAAGTTTAAGTTTAGTTTATTTTCTAGTTCTTTATTATTTATACAAGGAATCACCAATGACACATCATCGGCAAATAGCACACAAGTTTCATCTAAAACGGCAGGGAGGTCATTAATGTAAATCAAAAATAAGAGACACCCTAAAACACTCCCCTGTGGGATAGAGCCTCTCATAACAGTTTTCTGTGATCTGATACATTGTATTTTCCCAGAATCAAAGTCGGTATGGTCTATTTCTACAAATTGTGAGCGGTTGTTGAGGTAAGACTCAAACCATTTGTGGGCAGGACCCCTTATGCCTGATAAGTAGAGTTTATGTAACAATATGTCGTAGGAAACTCGGTCATAGGCCTTACTCATGTCGAGTAAGAGCCCGACAGCGTACTTTTTATTGTTAATGAATTCAAAAATTGTTTGAGTATATTTATAAATGGCTAATGTAGTGGAATGATTTTTTCTGAAGCCACATTGGCTGTGATGAAATATTTTATATTTTTCGTAAAAGGCATAGACACGGTTTGCCATCGCAGTCTCAAATATTTTTGATGTTGTAGGTAGTAAAGCAATAGGTCGGTAATTATTTGGGTCTGTAGTAGTTCCTTTTTTCTTGTAAATAGGTTTTATAATTGACTGTTTTAATAAATCTGGGAAAGTACTCTCATTGAAAGATTGGTTTATTAATCTCGAAAGCGGAGCTGCTAGTTCTTCTACGCAGTATTTTATTAATATGGGTGGTATTTCATCTAGTCCAAAAGATTTCTTATTTTTTAGAGTTTTTATGATTTTTAATATTTCTTTAGGAGTAGTTTGACACAAATAGAATGAGTTTTCGACGTTATTGGCTGTGTGTTTTGATTGTGTTTGGGGTTGTTGTAGTTGGGAGCTTCCTACGGAGGTGAAAAATTCATTAAACGTGTTTGCAATTAACTGTGGATTATTTATATTTTTGTTGTTTATATTTAATTCTATATTGTTTCTATTTTTACATGATTTTTTATTTGTTACATTATGAATTGTATGCCACATGGAACGTGTTTTATTGGATGCGTTTTTGAATAAACGCGCATTTGTAATTTTTTTCGATTTGTTTATTGCTTTTTTTAGTATATTACAGTATCTTTTATAGTAGTTTAGATATGTTATATTCTTGGTTTTTGTGGCTAATGTTCTTAAAAATCGCTTGTTTCTACAGGATATTTTTAGAGCGGGTGTTAAATATGTTCTGCTTTTGTTACATTGGTAGTGAACTTTTAAAACTTTTTTGGGTATGTGTTTATCTAGAGCATTTTGTAAATATTTCTGGAAAATGTTGTCGTTTATGTTATTTGCTTTTAAAATAATAGTGTTCCAATTTAAATTCGATAATTCAGATTTAAATGCTGACATATTTCTTTCACTGAATATTCTTTTTTGTGATATAAAATGAGTGGTAGGATTTGTTGGTGTAGGAATATTTAGTATTATGCCATTATGGTCTGAAAATCCCAATTCCTTTACTTCAACGCCCGAGTGAGATTTAAAATTAACAAATATAAGATCTAGGCATGACGAGCTCGTGGCGGTTGTTCTTGTGGGATCTTTTACTAATTGATGAAAATTATATGTAAGCATTATATTCTTGAGTGTTGTTTTACCGTAGTTGTTTGTTAAAAAATTTACGTTAAAATCACCTCCAATGATTATGTTTTTAGTACTATCTTTTACAGACAGTAACCTCAAAAGTTCATTCAAGCGACTATAGAAAACTTCAACATCCCTTTTACTGTTAGGCCAGTATAAAGTAACAATTATTAGCCTCTGTTTTATTAACTCTATTGCACATACTTCAAATATTTTTTCTATCGACAATTTACTTATATCTGACCTATCTATATATTCTAAATTATTTTTAATGAATGTACAAACTCCACCTCCTTCATAGTTATCTCGGTTGAAATATGATCCTATTATATAGTTATTTAAATATATTAAATTAATCTTTTCTTTGCTAAGCCATGTTTCTGATATATACATATTATATTTATATCTTTATTATCCTGTACAAAATCTTCAAGAAGATGTATCTTATTATTAATACTTTGTATATTTTGGAAGAGAATACGAAAGTTATTCTCGAAATGTATTTTGACGATTTTTAGAGCCTACTTCAGCGGCAATTTGTTGACGTGTTGGTGATTCGTGAGATTTCTGTCGATGCTGCTGTTGTGGCGCTGTACACTCCTTTGGAAAGTTGAGTTCTCCAACGGCTGATTTAATTATCTGTGTTACTGGTTCTTATCGTTGGTCTCTTACTATTAATTTATTATTTCTAATTACGGCATAATACCCATTTTTTCTTGCAGAAAGTAATGCTTGTATGAGTTCTTTTCTTTCCTGTATCTCAGACTTGGTGAGGTATTGTGTCACATTTAATCCAGTGTTTTTAAAATATGATGAATTTGCCATTATATATTTCTTCATTCTTTTACTCATTAATTCAATTCTTATTGGTCTTATGTTGCCTTTATTTCCTATGAAAGATATTTCTTCTATATACCCCTTCATATTGATATTTAAAATTTCGTAGAATATATTTTCAATTCTTTCCGTAATTTGATCTTCAGTTTCTCTATATAGTTCTTGTAAGCCGTGGAGGACAATTATTTTATCAAGATTTTCCTTGGTTTCAGTGCTGTTGAGGACTTTTTTTCCGCTAGTTTTCGTATTAAGTTGGTCAATTTCGATTTGCAATGCCGAATAGTGTAACATCTTTGATGCTGAAAACAGTATATTTTATACTTTTTTTTTGTTCAACAGTAAAAAGTATTTTGTAGTGAAAAACAGTTTAATACTGTTTTAACAGTATAGTTGGCAACCCTACTTCATGGTCAAACTAGTTCCACAATGCGCACATAGATGTCGCCACCAAAAACCGTGGCACAAACAAGATTTTAATAAAAATAACCGACCGAACGAAGATATTTTATCATCATTAAAAGTAAGTCTATCACTTTCTTAATATCTTAAACACTGTTCAATTGTCTTAAAGTAACATGAATATCACTGTTTTAAAGTTTAGTTAAGTAAAATAAGTCAGTTAATAACACCACTTCCAGTTTTAAATTTTTTCTTAAAATCTCACGAATTACATCAGAATTATCACACAAAAAGTATATTATATTTAGGTATAAACACGTTAGAGATCCGTGCTAAAAGTTTAATAATGTAACCCAAGGTGTGAAAAAATAACCAAAAAGCTATCTTTCAAACTGACGTGTATTGAAAACGTTACCATAGCAACCTAAACTACCCGAAGCGAAGCGAGGGCGGTTTGGCTACCTAGTTTTTAATATTCGTACTCAAACCATTACCTACGCCATGCAACATTCCATCAAATTTAAATTTAGTGTGCCAAGAAGGCCACCCAGAACCCAAATCCGTCCTTTGAGCCCTCCTTTCCGCACAACAGTACTGAGATATAGTTCTTTTATTCCCAGAGCTAGTAGGCTTCTGAATTTTTATGAAAAAGTAACAGATATTTTTGCTGATTCTATGAATGAAGCACTTGCACGAAGCCATAGCACAGATTTATAAGTACCTGGTCTAAGCCATAGTCGATTTATAAATTTATTTGTTTTGAAGATACATAGTTTAGCTAGGCGTTTTATATACCTTAGAAGTTATTTTCCATGTGGTGTTTACCTACAATTAATTGGGATGATGACTAAAAAATAATTTAATGTTCATCAGATAGATTAATGAAAAATATTGGATACGTATTTTTTATTTTGCCTCTTGTTCAAAAACTTACGAAGATACATTGATTTTAAATGTCACATGACGTCACGTTAGAGTACAAAATATACTCTAACGTGACGTAGTTAGCCCCCACTCCGTAACTTTAATGCGCTATATCTAAGTATTTTCTTGTTATTTTGACAAAACAAAAAATACGGGTCTTATATTTTTTTATTATCTAAGAGACGGACTAATTATTTTCTTCATTTTCATACCTTGTCATCATCCGTATTGTGCAATTAACTTTAAGAACCCTAACTGTTTATTTTCCTACGATGTAGTTGTAGCAATTGTTGGTAAACCTAATAAATAAATAAATCTGCATCAGCCACCGTAGATGTCAACTTCCGACCTCACTTTCGCACAACAGTTGCCTCGACCAGTACCTACTTAATCATTTTAGCTCATTCATTGGCTGGTGGGGGCAACTGCGGTCCACTGCGGACCGTGTTTTCATAACACATTATGTAGTTTCATTTTCCATTGCATTCATTTTTAAATTTCGGCGCCGGGTTTTTCTAAGTTTCAATTTAAAATTATTATTTTTTTTGTTCTAGCGTACATTTCGGTTTGCATTTCCCAAAGCCACTGCTTCTGCACCATTAACTTCCATGGACATCACCGGCATTACGTCAGCGGCACCCCGTCAACGGCATACTACCGGCACATCAAAACGGCACAGCGCCTCCGGCGCAACACCAATGGCGTATTGGCCCTTTAATAATAATAATCCTGCTCTCAGAGACTCACTCTACGCAGACATGAAGGTGGCCGAGGTATCATAGATATCCAGAACCTCCATAATAAACAGATAACAAATCTCCGATCTTTCTTTCACAATCGCGCACACAATTCAACTCTACATCAAGCAAGATATTTCTAGCCGACATTAAATACACCCCTCTCAATCTCAAAGAGATCACACCACAAAAGAACGAAGTTGTTACTCAGCCACATCAAAAATGTGAGGCCTGGCTACAGATATCCCTCACCGGGAGAAATCGCCTTGTTCTCTTAAGCCCCAATGTCGACAAAAACGCGTCGAACGCTTGGCTGAAGAGAGGCGAGTTGTTTCCCGAAACCGAGGGATTTATGATAGCAATCCAGGATCAGACTATTGACACAAAAAACTACAGGAAACACATTATCCGAGACTCTAATTTACATTCAGATTTATGCCGTCACTGCCATAGTGCGTTGGAAACTATACAACATATTACAGGAGCATGCAGATCAATCACACAAACAGACTATACCTAAGCACAGACACGACCAAATAGCTGCAATAACCAAATCCAATATTTAGCGTACAAGCATAAACTCATTACCGAAAAAACATCTTATTACAAATACACACCACAAACAATTTTAGATAATTCCCACTACAAATGTACTGGGATCGAACTATTTTGACAGACAAAACTATTACACGATTGTATTACACGATTAGATATTAACTACACGACAGCCTCAAAACCCTCGACATACATCCGCTAACCTTTATTTTGTTACAAAAAGCCGCCATTTTAAACATCGCAGGCTTGTGGCCAAAACGAAAATCTTTTTTTAAAATATTTTTTTTTTAGAAATAATTTTTTTTTTAAATAATAATACCTACACTGCAACTGTTGCGATAAAAACTATGACATTGAATGCACCAATATATCAAAAATAAACACAAATGGAAGTGTCACCATTGTTAGCATCTTATAACATTAGTACCAAATAAATCTCCTGTATGTATTTAACAGCAACATAAAACCATATAAGAGTTCTACATTAAGACACAAAGAAGAGAAGACCAATAATATCGGTTCAGGAAAGTGCACAGTCAATATTAATGAAACCCTTATGTATAGTATACCAACCGAAAATTCTTTTAAAGGACTGTCTGAACAAAATATTTCAAATGACGGCGATGGTGTTGATGATGGTTTTGTTACACTCAGATAGAAAAAGACAATTTCGTCGCCCGGGGCGACTATATGTCTCCATATAACAACTGCTTCCATCAGATACTGGGCAGGAAGCGAGGAAATTGTCTCGCCCGCTATTATAACTGAGCTGCCTAAGTTCAGTAGTGCCTCGCAGCGGAGTCAGCGACTTCGGGTTTGAACCTGAGTTGGAGGGAGGCAGGTAGGCCGATACGATTGTGATGGGCTGATGTCCGGTTATGCCCAACCGACAGACAGAGGCCTCCATGTGCTGGAGGTTCGGTGTGTCAATAGGCATACAGTACAGGGATCTTTTATAGTAGATGAGGGTTCCTCCGAGGGCGGATGTGGTTCAGTCGTTACGGATAATGTTGTAGTTGGCTACTTTGGGGCCCCGTATGCCGGGCTTGAGGAATGTTTCCTGCACAAGTAGTATATCTAACTGGTGGTCCGAGAGGAAAGTGGCTACTTCTGCCCTTTGGGACTGGAGCCCGTTGGCGTTAAAGAAGCCTACTTTTATTGCGGTCGGTTTGACTCTACTCTTCGTTTGGTGTACTTCCATTATCGGGTATTAAAATTCGCGAGAGTTTCGTTGAGTTCGCGAAACTCGATTGCTGTCTGTAGCATTTGGGGCACGTTGCCCTCGGCGGCTCTAATTTTCTTTGCCATACGGCCGACTTCATTGAAGTCAATCGCGGCAAAGAATCGCGTTACTAGGTTGAAGTCCGCGGTGGAATCGGTGGCCGCCTGGGTGTTGTTGGCGGGGGCTCCTCGTTGGGTGGCTGGTGGTTTTTTTAATTATGGGCTTTCCATTTAAGGGTTTAGATTTTTCTTTCCTTTTTTGGCTCTTTCATCAATGTAACAAACCTTTATATTATTACTTTTTTTGTTACCCGAGTGTCTCATTCAACATTAAAGTGAATAAGCTAGTAGTGGGAACTGATTAGGCTAGTGAATTAGTTTAAATTATTCTTAAGCTTTATTGTATTAATTTAAGCTGTTTGTTTCCCTAATAAAGAAAATAAAAAAATATAAATAAAACAAACTATAAAATAAAACAATTGTCATTTTATTTCACGTTACTAATACAAAATATTTTCCAACATAACAATTTTATAAGCATCTTATCACTCGCGAATCACTTAGAGAACTTTTTAAAGAAATTAACATAATGACGGTAGCATCACAGTATATCTTTGACTGTGTTGTTTATGTACGTAAACATTTAAGTCAATTAAAAAAAATTCTAATAATCATAATTTAAACACTAGAAATAAGCACAAGCTTGCCGTTCCACGTCTGAGGCTGAGGTGAGTGGACCGTTTGTAGGATTGGGTATCAAAATGTTCAACAGGTTACCGGAACATATTGTTGAACTGCCCATTCAAAAATTCAAATCATACATGAAGTCCTTACTTATAAAAGAGGGCTATTATAGAGTAGAAGATTTCCTCAACGACGACATCTCTTGGACTGCTGCTTCGTAGTAAACTTTGCATTGTATAGACTCAACTTTTATTTTGCATTGTTTAACTTTAAAATATTAAAAAATGTTGTAATACCAAAACATGTAACAATTGGCGATTTAAAAAGAGTAACTACCGAGTTTCTTGCCGTTTCTTCTCGGTCGAAATCTACTTTCCGAACACGGCGGTAGCTTCTTTTAAATTGCTTTTATTCACATTCTTACTTTACTTTTTATATTTTTACATTATTTTTTACTTGACGATTCATAAGTGCTTATTTTAAGTCTACGTGAATAAAGGTATTTTGACTTGACTTGATCTGTACTTTGAAATTTTATTACAACGCCATCCATCAAGTGGGGTAGTAGGATAGCTTGAAGTATCGAACGGCCACTTTTTTATGTTCACTCGAATTTGGTCGGTTAATCTACAAAAAGTATGTCGAGTGGATTTTATCCTTATTGTCTAAACTAACGGGTATACCTAGCTGATTTTTTACACACGTATTCTTAAGACAGGGCTCACTATATTGTGAAAGCATGAAACAAGTCAGAAAACTAGTGTATTCGTATTCGAAGTAATTTCATTGAAAATAACCTCAAAAAACCGGCCAAGTGCGAGTCGGACTCGCGCACGTAGGGTTCCGTACCACTGATTGAATGAAAAAAATTAGGTAATTTGATTTATGATGTTTAAAAAAAAACTACTGTCTAGATTTCATTAAAACTAATTTCGTTGGTAGTTTACATAGTAATACACATCATATTTTTTTTCAGTTTTATAGTGCCCATATTTTAGAAGTTACGGGGGGGGGGGGGACACACATTTTACCACTTTGGAAGAGTCTCTCGCGCAAACTATCCATCTGAGAAAAAAATGATGTTAAAAATCTCAACATCATTTTCAAATACCTATTCATAGATATCCCACACGTATGGGTTTGATGAAAAAAAAAATTTGGGGAACCCCAAAAATTTTGGATTTTTTCTGATTTTACTTTAAAATCTTAATGCGGTTAACAGAATACATCTACGTACCAAATTTTAATAATGTAGCTCTTATAGTTTCGGAATAAACTGGCTGTGACATACGGACGGACAGACAGACAGACAGACAGACATGACGAATCTATAAGGGTCCCGTTTTTGCCATTTTGGCTACGGAACCCTAAAAGTAGGTAATTTGATTTTAGATGTTTAAAAAAAAACTACTGTCTAGATTTCATTAAAACTAATTTAGTTAGTAGTTTACATAGTAATCTATAATATATAAAGCTAAATTACCACTCACTCACTCACTGACTCATCAGGGGTTTTTTTCGGGTAGTTGGGGGGTGTTTTTGCCAAAACTGTTTATTTAGGGGTATTTAATTTTTTAATCAAAGCAGCTTTACAAAAAAAATATTCAAAAAATCCAAGATGGCGGCCGTTTTTCGAAAAAAAAAATTAAAAAAATGTATAGAATGCCCAAGCGGCGTATAGTGTATTCGTATTGTCTATGGAAAAGAAAAACGTCAAAGTTGGAAAAAATTAAAAAAACAAGATGTCCGCGCCGCCATCTTGGATTGAAAATTGGTTTTGGACCCATGTTTGCGTGGTCGTACTGTCGCGTTGCGCAGAGATAACGGTAAAATTTCTTTAGAATATCGCCACAGATATAGTCAACTGTCAACCGATGACCATAGATTATAAAAAAACAATATGGCGGCGCCGCTGGCGGCCATTTTGTTCCGTGAATTTTTTTTCTACTTTCAAACTGATTTTTCTCAATGATGGCAACACTGAATCGATTTGGTTAGTATAGGGCGGTGGTAGAGTATTTATCGGTCTATTGGTAGGTTTTTTAATTTCTACCAAATTCATGGTAGTTTTTGGCACAGCGCCCTAAATATGAGTGAAAAATTTTTGACTTGTATCCGAATTCCGAGTATGCACATTTATGGCAACCCCGACTGGTATTAGCCTCAGGGTAGTTTTGGAGAAAAATTCTGGCAACACTGGTTTTGGCGGGCAAAATAATTTTTTGGCAGACCCTTTTTTGGCTTATACTTTGAGCATTCCGGCAAATGGCAGAAAAAAAGTAAAAATGCCAAATGTTGCCATATATAGTCAGGTATATGGGAAAATTCCGATTTTTTCAATTTTCAATATGGCGTCGGCACTGGCCGCCATTTTGTGAAAAAGTTTGATTTTCGAAAATTTCAAAATGGATTTTTAGTGTGATGGCAACATTTAACAGAATTGCAATGTACTGGTCGGTTATCCGTTGGGCTTTTGTGTGTTGGCAGGTATAAAAATATTTTCGACTTTTTTGATAGTTTTTGAGATATGGCCCAAAAAAGTCGAAAGTAGAAGGACCAACATTTTAAATAAAAAGTTGCCATGTGCTCACAGATTTAGCCCATTAGAATGACATTTGACCATTTTTATCATGGTGGCCTGGCAACACTCGGCACGGCGGGGAAAACAAATTTTTTGGCAATGCCTTTTTTGCCGAGTTGTCTGGCCGCCAAGATGCTTGGCAGGAAAAAAGTAAAAATGCCAATCGACGTCATATATAGTGTAGTATATGGGAAAAATATGAAATAACAGACTTTCAAGATGGCGGCTGCGGTGGCGGCCATTTTGTGAAAAAATTGCGTTTTCGAAAGTTAAAAAATGGATTTTCGGGTAGATGGCAACATTTGAGCGGTGTGCAATGTACAAGGCCAATGTGTGTATAGTTATAGAGTATTGCCAGGTAAAAAAATAATTTCGACATTTTTGGTAGTTTTTGAGAAATGCCCCGAAAAAGTCGAAAATAGAAATAATGACATTTCGCAAAAATTATTCCCAGGAGCATAGAGATGGGGTCCATTAAAATGACATTTGACTATTTTTATCTCTGTCATCTGGCAACACTAGAATGGACGGTGGCTCAAACTTTTTTCAAAGGGGTCCCTTCTAGGGGCCCTGGTCGCCCACTTTGTATGACGCAAAAAAAAAGTGTGAATGCCATTTAGTGTGTAATATAGTTGTTACTGACTACTGGGTACCAAAAGTTGGAAAAACAAAATGGCGTATAGGCAGGCGGCCATTTTGTAAAAAAGTTAGGTTTTCAAAAAATTCAAAGTAATTTTAAGGGCAGAAGGGTGCGTCTGAGAAAAGAAAGTCCGGGGGCTCTTTTGGAGGTCTCCTAAAAACCTATGAAATGGTATAAAAATTTACCCCATTTTTAGGGTAATTTCTGAGATTTACCCCGAAACGTAAATTCGTGATATTTTAAAAACCAAGTATGAGGTCCTGTCAAAAATGGTCCACAGACTCCATTGAGGCCCCAAATGACCTCATAAATTCAGCAGAAATAAAAAAAAAGCCAACTCAAAAATCACGATTTCCCATACAAGTGACGAACATTCTTACATAATATATGACGAACATACTTACGTTACTGAAGATGACGAACATACTTGCGTTACTGGAGGTGACGAATATACTTACGTTACTGGAGGTGACGAACATACTTACGATACTTGATGTGACGAACATACTTACGATACTTGGTGTGACGAACATACATACGATACTTGATGTGACGAACATACTTACATTATTTAACGTGACGAACATTCTTATGGTATCTACTATGACATGCGAGACCGAAGGTCGAGCCCTGCGCAGGGCGAAGCCCGGAGCAGTGCCCCAAGGAGTATGCGCCCACTAATGAAAAAAAAAACTATGCGAGGCCGCAGGCCGAGCGAGCCCATCCTCTTTTAGTTACGCTAATATAATACGCGAGACCGAAGGTCGAGCCCTGCGTAGGGCGAAGCCCGGAGCAGTGTACTAAGGAGTATTCACGCACTAATGAAAAAAAAACAGTTTGCGAGGCCGAAGGCCGAGCGAGCCCACCTTCTTTTAGTTACATTACTGTAATACGCGAGACCGAAGGTCGAGCCCCAAAGAGTGCCCCAAAGAGTATTCACCCACTTATGAAAAAATAAACTATGCGAGGCCGTAGGCCGAGCGAGCCCATCTTCTTTTAGTTACGCTACCATAATACGCGAGACCGAAGGTCGAGCCCTGCGTAGGGCAAAGCCCGGAGCAGTGTACTAAGGAGTATTCACGCACTAACTTAAAAAAAATTAGTTTGCGAGGCCGAAGGCCGAGCGAGCCCACCTTCTTTTAGTTACATTACTGTAATACGCGAGACCGAAGGTCGAGCCCTGCGCAGGGCGAAGCCCGGAGCAGTGTACTAAGGAGTATTCACCCACTTATGAAAAAAAAAACTATGCGAGGCCGCAGGCCGAGCGAGCCCACCTTCTTATAGTTACGCTACCATAACACGCGAGACCGAAGGTCGAGCCCTGCGTAGGGCGAAGCCCGGAGCAGTGCCCCAAAGAGTATTCACCCACTTATATAAAAAAAACTATGCGAGGCCGCAGGCCGAGCGAGCCCATCGTCTTTTAGTTACGCTACCATAATACGCGAGACAGAAGGTCGAGCCCTGCGTAGGGCGAAGCCCGAGACCGAAGGTCGAGCCCTGCGTAGGGCGAAGCCCGTAGCAGTGCCCCAAGGAATAATCACCTACTTATGAAAAAAAACTATGCGAGGCCGCTGGCCGAGCGAGCCCATCCTCTTTTAGTTACGCTACCATAACACGCGAGACCGAAGGTCGAGCCCTGCGTAGGGCGAAGCCCGGAGCAGTGTACTAAGGAGTATTCACCTACTTATGAAAAAAAAACTATGCGAGGCCGCAGGCCGAGCGAGCCCAAGCTCTTTTTGTTACGCTACTGTAACAGGCGAGACCGAAGGTCGAGCCCTGCGTAGGGCGAAGCCCGGAGCAGTGCCCCAAGGAGTATTTACCTACTAATGAAAAAAAAAAACTATGCGAGGCTGAAGGCCGAGCGAGCCTACCGCCTTTTTGTTACACTACTAAAATAAGCGAGACCGAAGGTTTAGCCCTGCGTAGGGCGAAGCCCGGAGCAGTGCCCCAAGAATGGTTCTATAAATAATGAAAAAAAAAATTGTTTGCGAGGCCGCAGGCTGAGCGAGCCAACCCAAGCCACCAAAGCAACGCCGCGGAGGGCGAAGCCCGGAGCGGCTGGCGCCCCAAGGAACCCCCACGCAAAACCGAATCAACGAACCACAAAAAAGCCCACTGCGTCCGCCCACGCGGACGGTACAACCCAGAATAGTAATTTCGCGAGGCCGCAGGCCGAGCTGCGTATCGCGAGGCCGCAGGCCGAGCTCCGCGTAGGGCGAAGCCCGGAGCGTCCAGCGTCGCAGACCTAGCTTGAGCACGCACGCGCGAAGAGCGTGCGGCGAAAGCTAGTCTATCTATAATATATAAAGCTAAATTACCACTCACTCACTGACTGACTGATCAGGGCTTTTTTTCGGGTAGAAGGGGGTTGAATTCGCCCAACCCTTGTATGGGGGGGTTGTGTATTTTTTTAATCAATCCAGCTTTTTTTATTTTTTTTTCCAAAAATCCAAGATGGCGGCCGTTTTTCGAAAAAAAAGTTTAAAAAAATGTATAGAATGCCCAAGCGGCGCATAGCGTGTTGGAATTGTCTATGGAAAAAAGAAACGTGAAAGTTAGAAAAAATTAAAAAAACAACATGTCCGCGCCGCCATCTTGGATTGAAAATTGGTTTTGGACCCATGTTTGCGTGGTCGTAGTGTCGCGGTGTGCCGAGATAAAAGCAAACGTTTTTTAGAATATCGCCACAGGTATAGTCAACTGTCAACCAGTGACCATAGATTAAAGAAAAACAACATGGCGGCGCCGCTGGCGGCCATTTTGTTCCGTGAATTTTTTTTCCATTTTCAAACCGATTTTTCTCATTGATGGCAACACTGAATCGATTTAGTTTGTATAGGGCGGTGGTAGGATATTTATCGGTCTATTGGTAGGTTTTTTAATTTCTACCAAATTCATGGTAGTTTTTGGCACAGGGCTCTAAATATGAGTGGAAAAATTTTGACTTGTATCCAAATTCCGAGTATGCAGATTTATGGCAACCCTGGCTGGTATTGGCCTCAGGGTAATTTTGAAGAAACGTTCTGGCAACACTGGATTTGGCGGGCAAAATAATTTTTTGGCAGACCCTTTTTCGGCTTATAGTTTGAGCATTCCGGAAAATGGCAGAAAAAAAGTAAAAATGCCAAATGTTGCCATATATAGTCAGGTATATGGAAAAATTCCGATTTTTTCGATTTTCAAGATGGCGTCGGCGCTGGCGGCCATTTTGTGAAAAAATTTGATTTTTGAAAATTTCAAAATGGATTTTTAGTGTGATGGCAACATTTTACAGAATTACAATGTACTGGTCGGTTATTTGTTGGGCTATTGTGTGTTGCCAGGTATAAAAATATTTTCGACTTTTTTGATAGTTTTTGAGATATGGCCCAAAAAGGTCGAAAGTAGAAGGACCAAAATTTTAAATAAAAAGTTGTCATGTACTCACAGGTTTAGCCCATTAAAATGACATTTGACTATTTTTATCATGGTGGCCTGGCAACACTCGGCACGGCGGGGAAAACAAATTTTTTGGCAATGCCTTTTTCGCCGAGTTGTCTGGCCGCCAAGATGCTTGGCAGGAAAAAAGTAAAAATGCCAATCGACGTCATATATAGTGTAGTATATGGGAAAAATATGAAATGACAGACTTTCAAGATGGCGGCTGCGCTGGCGGCCATTTTGTAAAAAAATTGCGTTTTCGAAAGTTAAAATAAGGATTTTCGGGTAGATGGCAACATTTGAGCGGGGTGCAATGTACTAGGCCAATGTGTGTATGGTCATAGAGTATTACCAGGTAAAAAAATAATTTCGACATTTATGGTAGTTTTTGAGAAATGCCCAGAAAAAGTCGAAAATAGAAATAATGACATTTCGCAAAAATTATTTCCAGAAGCATAGAGATGGGGCCCATTAAAATGACATTTGACTATTTTTATCTCCGTCATCTGGCAACACTGGGATGGACGATGGCTCAAACTTTTTTCAAAGGGGTTCGAGGGGTCCTGGTCGCCCACTTTGTATGAGGCGAAAAAAAACTGTGAATGCCATTTGGAGTGAAATATAGTTGTTATTGACTACTGAGTACCAAAAGTTGGAAAAACAAAATGGCGTATGGGCAGGCGGCCATTTTGTAAAAAAGTTAGGTTTTCGAAAAATTCAAAGTGATTTTAAGGGCAGAAGGGTGCGTCTGAGAAAAGAAAGTCCGGGGGCTCTTTTGGAGGTCTCCTAAGAACCTATGAACTGGTGTAAAAATTTACCCCATTTTTAGGGTAATTTCTGAGATTTACCCCGAAACGTAAATTCGCGATATTTTAAAAACCAAGTATGAGGTCCTGTCAAAAATGGTCCACAGACTCCATTGAGGCCCCAAATGACCTCATAAATTTAGCAGGAATAAAAAAAAAGCCAACTCAAAAATCACGTTTTCCCATACAAGTGACGAACATACTTACGTTACTTGACGTGACGAACATACTTACGATACTTGATGTGACGAACATACTTACGATACTTGGTGTGACGAACATACTTACGATACTTGATGTGACGAACATACTTACATTACTTAACGTGACGAACATTCTTATGGTATCTACCTACTATGATATGCGAGACCGAAGGTCGAGCCCTGCGTAGGGCGAAGCCAGTGTACTAAGGAATATTCACGCACTAATGAAAAAAAAAACAGTTTGCGAGGCCGAAGGCCGAGCGAGCCCACCTTCTTTTAGTTAAATTACTACTACATAGTAATACGCGAGACCGAAGGTCGAGCCCTGCGTAGGGCGAAGCCCGGAGCAGTGCCCCAAGGAATAATCACCTACTTATAAAAAAAAAACTATGCAAGGCCGTAGGCCGAGCGAGCCCATCCTCTTTTAGTTACGCTACCATAATACGCAAGACCGAAGGTCGAGCCCTGCGTAGGGCAAAGCCCGTAGCAGTGCCCCAGTGAATATTCACCTACTTATGGAAAAAAACTATGCGAGGCCGCAGGCCGAGCGAGCCCAACATCTTTTAGTTACGCTACCATAATACGCGAGACCGAAGGTCGAGCCCTGCGTAGGGCGAAGCCCGTAGCAGTGCCCCAAGGAAAATTCACCTACTTATGAAAAAAAACTATGCGAGGCCGCAGGCCGAGCGAGCCCAAGCTCTTTTAGTTGCGCTACTGTAACAGGCGAGACCGAAGGTCGAGCCCTGCGTAGGGCGAAGCCCGGAGCAGTGTACTAATGAGTATTCACGCACTAATGAAAAAAACAGTTTGCGAGGCCGAAGGCCGAGCGAGCCCACCTTCGTTTAGTTACATTACTGTAATACGCGAGACCGAAGGTCGAGCCCTGCGTAGGGCGAAGCCCGGAGCAGTGTACTAAGGAATATTCACGCACCAATGAAAAAAAAACAGTTTGCGAGGCCGAAGGCCGAGCGAGCCCACCTTCTTTTAGTTACATTACTGTAACACGCGAGACCGAAGGTCGAGCCCTGCGAAGGGCGAAGCCCGGAGCAGTGCCCCAAAGAGTATTCACCCACTTATGAAAAAAAAAAACTATGCGAGGCCGCAGGCCGAGCGAGCCCATCTTCTTTTAGTTACGGTACCATAATACGCGAGACCGAAGGTCGAGCCCTGCGTAGGGCGAAGCCCGTAGCAGTGCCCCAAGGAAAATTCACCTACTTATGAAAAAAAATTATGCGAGGCCGCAGGCCGAGCGAGCCCAAGCTCTTTTAGTCACGCTACTGTAACAGGCGAGACCGAAGGTCGAGCCCTGCGTAGGGCGAAGCCTGGAGCAGTGCCCCAAGGAGTATTTACATACTAATGAAAAAAAAACCTATGCGAGGCCGAAGGCCGAGCGAGCCCACCCTCCATTTGTTACACTACTAAAATAAGCGAGACCGAAGGTCGAGCCCTGCGAAGGGCGAAGCCCGGAGCAGTGCCCTAAGAATTATTCATTCCATAATGAAAAAAAAAATAGTTTGCGAGGCCGCAGGCCGAGCGAGCCAACCCAAGCCGCCAAAGCAACGCCGCGGAGGGCGAAGCCCGGAGCGGCTGGCGCCCAAGGAGCCCCCACACAAAACCGATTCAACGAACCACAAAAAAGCCCACCGCGTCCGCCCACACGGACGGTACAACCCAGAAAAGTAATTTCGCGAGGCCGCAGGCCGAGCTGCGTATCGCGAGGCCGCAGGCCGAGCTCCGCGTAGGGCGAAGCCCGGAGCGTCCAGCGTCGCAGACCTAGCTTGAGCACGCACGCGCGAAGAGCGTGCGGCGAAAGCTAGTCTATATTATATAAAGCTCGATTATCTATATTATATAAAGCTCGATTACCACTCACTCACTGACTCACTCATCGGGGGTTTTTTTCGGGTAGTTGGGGGGTGATTTCGGTTGAAATGTTGATTTTAGGGTATTTAATTTTTTAATCAAAGCAGCTTTACGGGGAGAAAATAAAAAAAATCCAAGATGGCGGCGGTTTTTCGCGAAAAAAAAAAATTAAAATGTATAGAATGACCGTGGTGCGCATACTGTCTTTGAATTGTCTATGGCAGATGTGAACGTCAAAGTTGAAAAAAAATAAAAAAACAAGATGGCCGCGCCGCCATCTTGAATTGAAAATTGGTTTTGGACCCACTTTTGCGTGGTCATAGTGTCGCGGTGTTTACAGATAGCGGCAAGATTTTTTTTCATTATTGTTGCATATATAGTCGAGTGTCGACCGGTGACCATAGACTATAGAAAAACAATATGGCGGCGCCGCTGGCGGCCATTTTGTCCCAAGAATTTTTTTTGCGTTTTTCAAATTGATTTTCCATACTGTTGGCAACACTGTATCGATTCAGGTAGTATGGGGCGGTGGTAGGATATTTATCGGTCTATTGGTAGGTATTTTAATTTCTACCAAATTGATGGTAGTTTTTGGCTCAGGACCCCAAATAGGGGTGGAAAAATTTTGATGTGTATCCGATTTTCGAGTATGCAGTTTTATGGCAACCTCGGCTGGTATTGGCCACAGGGTAGTTTTGGAGAAAAATTCTGGCAACACTGGTTCGGGCGGGGAAAAATGTGTTTTCGCAGTAGTCATTTTCCAAAGTCTCTCTGGGTCCGGGGTATCGATTAAAAAAAAAAGTGAAAATTGGCTCTGGTCCGGTATATAGTCTAGAATACAGGAAAAATACGGCCAAGTCAATATCCAAGATGGCGGTGGCGCTGGCGGCCATTTTGTAAAAAAGTTTGGTTTTCGAAAATTTCAAAATGGATTTTCAGTGTGATAGCAACATTTTATGGAATTGAAATGTACTGGTCGGTTATTTGGTAGGTCATTGTGTGTTGCTAGGTATAAAAATAATTTTGAATTTTTTGATAGTTTTTGAGATATGGCCCAAAAAAGTCGAAAGTAGAAGGACCAATATTTTAAATAAAAAGTTTCCATGTGCTCACAGCCTTGGCCCATTAGAATGACATTTGACCATTTTTATCTTGGTGGCCTGGCAACACTCGGCACGACGGGGAGAAGAAATTTTTTGGCAATTCCTTTTTCGCCGAGCTGTCTGGCCCCCAGGACGCTTGGCAGAAAAAAAGTAAAAATGCCAATCGACGTCATATATAGTGTAGTATATGGGAAAAATCTGAAACGTCAGACTTTCAAGATGGCGGCCGCTCTGGCGGCCATTATGTGAAAAAATGGCGTTTTCGAAAGTTAAAAAATGGATTTTTGGGTATATAGCAACATTTGAGCGGGGTGCAATGTACTAGGCCAAAGTGTGTATGGTCATAGAGTATTGCCAGGTAAAAAAATAATTCTGGCAATTTTGGTAGTTTTTGAGAAATGCCCCGAAAAAGTCGAAAATAGAAATAAAGACATTTCGCAAAAATTATTCCCGGGAGCATAGAGAAAGGGCCCATTAAAATGACATTTGACTATTTTTATCTCTGTCATCTGGCAACACTAGAATGGACGGTGGCTCAAACTTTTTTCAAAGGGGTCCCTACCAGGGGCCCTGGTCGCCCACTTTGTATAACGCGAAAAAAAACTGTGAATGCCATTCAGTGTGTTATATAGTTGTTACTGACTACTGGGTACCAAAAGTTGGAAAAACAAAATGGCGGATAAACAGGCGGCCATTTTGTAAAAAAGTTAGGTTTTTGAAAATTTCAAAGTGACTTTTGGGGCAGAAGGGAGTATTTGAGAAGAAAAAGTCCGGAAGCTCTTTTGAAGGTCTCCTAATTATCTATGAACTGGTGTAAAAATTTACCCCATTTTTAGGGAAATTTCCGAGATTTACTCCGAAACGTAAATTCGAGAAATCTTGAAAACCAAGTATGAGGTCCTGTCAAAAATGGTCCACAGACTCCATTGAGGTCCTAAATGACCTCAGAAATTTAGCAGAAATAAAAAAAAAGCCAACTCAAAAATCACGATTTCCCATACAAGTGACGAACATTCTTACATAATTTATGACGAACATACTTACGTTACTGAAGGTGACGAACATACTTGCGTTACTGGAGGTGACGAACATACTTACGTTACTGGAGGTGACGAACATACTTACGATACTTGATGTGACGAACATACTTACGATACTTGGTGTGACGAACATACATACGATACTTGATGTGACGAACATTCTTATGGTATCTACTATGACATGCGAGACCGAAGGTCGAGCCCTGCGCAGGGCGAAGCCCGGAGCAGTGCCCCAAGGAGTATGCGCCCACTAATGAAAAAAAAAACTATGCGAGGCCGCAGGCCGAGCGAGCCCATCCTCTTTTAGTTACGCTACCATAATACGCGAGACCGAAGGTCGAGCCCTGCGTAGGGCGAAGCCCGGAGCAGTGTACTAAGGAGTATTCACGCACTAATGAAAAAAAAACAGTCTGCGAGGCCGAAGGCCGAGCGAGCCCACCTTCTTTTAGTTACATTACTGTAATACGCGAGACCGAAGGTCGAGCCCTGCGTAGGGCGAAGCCCGGAGCAGTGTACTAAGGAGTATTCGCCCACTTATGAAAAAAAAACTATGCGAGGCCGCAGGCCGAGCGAGCCCATCTTCTTTTAGTTACGCTACCATAATACGCGAGACCGAAGGTCGAGCCCTGCGTAGGACGAAGCCCGGAGCAGTGTACTAAGGAGTATTCACGCACTAATAAAAAAAAAAATTAGTTTGCGAGGCCAAAGGCCGAGCGAGCCCACCTTCTTTTAGTTACATTACTGTAATACGTGAGACCGAAGGTCGAGCCCTGCGCAGGGCGAAGCCCTGAGCAGTGTACTAAGGAGTATTCACCCACTTATGAAAAAAAAAGCTATGCGAGGCCGCAAGCCGAGCGAGCCCACCTTCTTATAGTTACGCTACCATAATACGCGAGACCGAAGGTCGAGCCCTGCGTAGGGCGAAGCCCGGAGCAGTACCCCAAAGAGTATTCACCCACTTATAAAAAAAAACTATGCGTGGCCGTAGGCCGAGCGAGCCCATCGTCTTTTAGTTACGCTACCATAATACGCGAGACCGAAGGTCGAGCCCCGCGTAGGGCGAAGCCCGGAGCAGTGTACTAAGGAGTATTCACCTACTTATGA